>CM076583.1:1147241550-1148441550 GCA_034641835.2 Pinus albicaulis
TTGTTGACGGGAAAATTGGTCCGGCGAACAGTAGGGGATCTCCCCGGTAGAAAGTCCCAATTAGACCTTAAACCGTTTGGAGTAGGGATCCCGTCCGGGGTGTGGGTCTGGCTACTGCTTAAGACGCCTCACCTTCCAGTCTCAAAAGAACCAAATTGAATCTGTGGGCACACACTTATTCATTGGATACGAAATACGTGATTGATGTATTGAACATGTCCACAACACTATGCGTAGCAAGAGAATAAATAAAACATATACGCCCGAAGAGATGCAGTTAACGGCACGTCTTTGGGGTTATGATTGAAAGGTATCTGACCACAGAAGAAATAGTTCTTAATGCCAAGATTTCTCTTTACTTCTTGAAAGATAAAACGAAATGCTAATAGACAAAGGTATTAACATCCATTTAGAAAGCGATAAAACTGAACATCATTAACACAAGCATAGATAAACATGATGCATAAATAATGTTATTGGAAATACAGTTTCATTAATCATAGGATGTTCTGAAACTATTCAAGAAATACACACAGTACTGTCACAGCAAAACACATCATCCGACAAAGGGGGTTTAACAAGTATTCATATTCATATGCCTAAGAATATGATCTTTCAATACAATACAATGTAGCTCTTGAGTCTCCAAAAAGAAAAGCCCCTTATTACAAGACCCCGAAGGAGTATTTATAAAACACCCTGCCCTTTGGGCTTCCTTGACCTTCCATCTTCCTGACCGTTGGGCTGTCTTGCGACCCAGTCCTTTTGCGACCTACGACCTTAACTGCTGTTGCGACCTGCGACCGGGCTGTTGTTGCGACCTGCGACCTGACTAGGTCGCGGGGTCGCAAGTTGTAAGAAAATGAGAGAATGGGACCTTGCGACCTTGCGACTAGGTCGCTGGGTCGCGAGGTCGCAAAGGTGGAAAAATCGAATAGATGCGACCTTGTGACCTTGCGACTAGGTCGATGGGTCGCGGGGTCGCAAAAGGTGGAAAACCGAAGAAGTGCGATCCTGCGACCTTGCGACCAGGTCGTTGGGTTGCAGGGTTGCAAAAGGAGGCAAAACCGAGGATATGCGACCTTGCGACTAGGTCGCTGGGTCGCGGGGTCGCAAAACGGAGGAACGCTAAACGAATGCGACCTTGCGACTTTGCGACTAGGTCGCTGGGTCGCGGGGTTGCAAAACGGAGGAACGCTAAAGGAATGCGACCTCGTGACTTTGCGACTAGGTCGCTGGGTCGCTGGGTCACGTTGTCAGATTGCTAACATGGAGTGCGACTATGCGACCCTCGACTTATGATAATCCCTCCTGCATTTCTCTTTCAGCAATCTCATAACCTTGTTCTCCGGAGGCCAGCCTTAGCCTTCGTCATGGTGAGGTAGCAGCTTCTATCTGCCGGTGATGTTGAGAATCCACATAATACGAGGTTTTGAGGTTGATTTGGAACACAGCTTCGCATCCTTTGGAGAGAGCTAGCAATCTTCTTAAGTTGGATGGGCATTATTGTTTCCTTGTATTACCTGCAAGACAACAGAGCAGATCAGCATCTTCACATATAACATGCAGATCAGCGAATTAAATCAGCCATGTATAACCTTTTAAATCAGCCTTACTCATAAAAATATTTTATGCATGTTGAGGAAGTAATGAACATATAAATGTAGATGCATAAAAGGTATATTGGCACATAAAACCAGGAGTTTTTAAAGGTCAGCTTGGACCCCTGTATAGTCCTGGATAAAGTGGGTATTGCAAAGCAGGAGGCTTCCTCGGATTGTCTCCAGGTACACCACCATGAATAAATCGGAATGTGGCTGCTAAGTGCTCAATATCACCCGCTTCGCTATAGAGAGGACGAACTTTCATTGTTGCATCCAGCTTGAAATTATCTGTTTATTGAGCTGGGGTTTCCACATGCTATATGGGGCGCCTTTCAGGTTAATTTTACCTTTTACTACATCGAAGCCAGCTACTCATAAGAATATGTTCAATACGCGTTTCAAGAATGCAGCTCTGTGTTCAGATGACCGTGGGCATTTGCCATCTGAGGGAGGTCGCACTTTGGGGTGAATCTGCAACCTCTGGACGGTTGCGACCTCCTCTTTGTAGTCTCAACATTTGGAGTGGTGCGTTTTAGCACCTATCGTGGAAATCATCTGCAAGTTCAAGTGCTTTGCTTTCATTCTCTATCCAACGATGCGTTATAGTCGCATCACCATCCCCTTCACCTTAACCTGTATGCAGACATATGCATCGACCTGTCTCTCTTACTGTGGCCCGTTCTGGTGCAATGCTCTATTATTGACATTCCGCTTCCATGGTGAGGGGCTCATTCCGGCATGAGCCTACAAATGGAAAAACGCATTGAATGGACTCACGTGGGATGTGATGATCAGGTTTTTAGTGCCTTGGGACAGAGTGCAAGAAAAAAAAAATGCCATCGAAAATTAGCTCTGTGGATATAGCTAGACGTGGTCAGTAATGGCGATATTGAAAAATCAGATCCCAACGAATCTGTAGAGATAACGTCTTTCTAAAAGTGACCAGTGCAGCGGATCTAAGGAGTGATTTTCTCCTGGAATATTGCCGTCCGGGCTACAGAAGGCAGCAAAAATCACTCGGATTCTATTTTAGCACTGTATCTTTATACACTCACCAGAAACGCATGGTCTATCCATGACAGTTGCCATGCAGACTTGGGGATAAACGCATCCAACATTTCATTCGTGCAGTTTGACCAATCAACGTATTACAATAACGTTGCCACGTTTCACTGTAGTGAGAAACTCCACCGTCGGCATGTTGGCCTCCAGCTGTATGTGGCGAGGTGGCTCTGCCCCACATTGAAAGGCTAACCGCAATGTATATATATTGTTTCAACAGTAAGTTTGGCTCCATGCAATGTAAATGGCGAATGTTGGGCTCCATGCATCGTGTCTGTGTGGTTCTGCGCCGAGTTTCAAACTAAGGTTGACCGTCATCTACGCCTGGTCCACGTGGATTAACACTACTCATCAACACGTTGGCATCCATTTGTAACTGTCCGCTTCATATCATAAGTTGAAAATGCCTTTGAACTTTTAAACTTATTTGTAATCCCTTCGTTTACTTGATTACAAGGTTTGAAAACCATATTATTTTCGTAACGCTCGAAGCATGGTCGTATATTATCATCCATCACATTATAACGTGCCACCATATGTTTATTATAACACCCCTCTCCATGTTTCAACAATAACTTTTGACCATTATATATGCTCAATACATTTTAACGTAAGTTGAAACTGTAGCACAGAAATGTTTGAGCCCTGTTGTCATGAGTTTATCATATGGTTCTGATCGCTTGCACCTTAGTCGTTAAAGCTGACTGTTGTAAATATATATTTGTCCTTAAGCCTTTACGTAAGTCGAACCTACCATCGAACATTTGTGCCGCATGCAACGTGTCGATGTCATCCTGCGCTGAGTTTTAAAGTTGACCATTACATGCAACGTAAATATTGCACGTTTGAATCCATGCAGCACCGTTGGACCATTCTGCTCCCAAATATTTACCACAGGACGCAAACTCGCCTTCGACCTTTTCTCCCATTTGTAATGCACCATACGTTCCAAAGGTTAGTCATAACATCCCGTTCCATGCTTTAACATAAACTTTGGCCATTATATGTATATGTTCCAAATGTTTCATGATAGATTGAAACCCACCCTTGGAACGTTTGACTTCATGTTAAAAAAAACACCTTTTGCCCACATATTTCATGTCTCCTCTAAAGAATAAAACTCTGCCTCACCCTTTAAATATAGGTTTCGATATTTGAGTTCATTTGTAGTGTTTTCATGATATCGTTCCTTTAACCTTATATGGTTTTAAAACCATATGGTTGGCGCCTTATTTCATATACAACACCACTTAGGCCGATCCAATGTGTGCCACTTCATAATGTCTTGACATGGTTTTTCTCCGCCATTTCTTATGGCTTTAAACCCATACGATTTTACCTTGGTTAAATTGTATAACATCATAAATTTTGCATCCACCGTGTAGCTTGGATTTAACCATAATTTCTCCTTGTCCCCCATTTGCCAGAGTTTCCCACACAACTCAAAATGATTGTTGGTTCACAAAATGACCTTTTGTAAAATTTGAACAATCTCCAAAACAAAATGTGCTTCGCCATTACTTGACTTTGGTTTAAATGTGCAACATAACTTTGCTTCATTGAATGTGCGCTCCTCATAATGTTTTCACATAGTTTTGTTGATGTTACTGAGTCTATGGCCACCTTTGCCTCTAGGTCCACTTACACCCAAACCACTTTGTGTTTCTTTGCCCAAAGTAAATGAGAGACCCCAGAATCAACAATATAGGTGCACATCTCAACAACTCTTGATACTAGACCATTTCTGAAACATATGTCACAGGAACATAATCATGAGGACCAATACCAATTCTTCTTGTGCGTCTTCCAACTTCTGCTCAAAGGATTCAACACCTCCAATAGTAAAGAATACTTATGTTGGCTGCCACCCTCAGAGGAAGGTCCGTCTGACATGCATCTTTACATCACTGCTTTCACTTTGGGTAGAATCATTTGGTGGATTTCGAACATAACTTTAGCTAGAGATTCATTTGAAACCACAGTATGGTTGACAAGCCCAGGTTCTTTAATCTATTCAGATGCAAGAGGCTTATTCTTATTTCTCTCGGTGCCATGACAATCATTGATGAGTTGATCAGTCATGGGATGCACCTGTATAATAAACATAACATTAATTAGTTCACAGTTATTCTTTGCGAATGGTGTCCCTAGATAACACGTATGAGATTAAAGATTTTAAAATATGCATTCAGTCAACATGCTTAATGACCAACAGCGAGAGGGTCTTTAATTGTCAATACACAACAGGTTTCCATTCAAACGTATGCATGGAAATCTCATTACACATGCCGAGAGTATGATAAGAATGTTTGAGCGTACGCTAGATGATCCTTCCCACATATGGCGTGATTGCAGTGACAGCATCAGGTCATGGTGATGAGACAACTCGTGATGGGTTGGGGATAGGTCGGCGGGATGTTGTTGACTACAGGTCAGGTGAAAGACTTTAACGCCTAGGCGAGCAGAGGGGGAACCCAAAATTTTAAATATACCCAAAATTTTGGGTGGTGTTGTAGCGGCTACAACAAATGGCGAACCACTGGTAGAATCCAGCATCTCTGTCAGTATCACAACAAAAGTCTGAATCTAGATAGTGGTGCAAGGCAATATTGAACAAGTTCCATGGGTACCCTTTGTATTACTTTGGCCCTTTACAGTTACGCCTAATCCTTGTGCTTCAACTAAGTCCCGCTAATCAGAAACACATTAAAGAGAAATCTCACAGACGCCGGTAGCTTGTTGATGATGTGAAGAGCAAGGCACTGGGTTTATTATTCTCAGGATTTTTTAAGCTAAGCTTCTGGTGTTGCTCCGCTGCCAGCAGGCCTGGACAGTACCCCGGCGGAGTCACTTCAAGAAATCACAAACGTTGCTCCGCTGCCAGCGAGCCTGGTCAGTACCCCGGCGGAGTCGTTGCATTACCTCTCTGCACAGGAAGACTTTCTCCATCCTTTACCCTTATTTGTTTCATGTGCTTACAACACTTACTTTCACGTGCTCGTGGCACTTATTTTCATCTGCTCATGGCACTTATTTTTCATGGGCGGATGAGGGATCCCGACTTATTTTACGAGCAAGAGAGGTTGTTTCTTGTTTTACAGAAACTGAAATATATCCTGATTTGGGTTTTCCCAAGTGCCAAACCTTCACATACCATCTACCACAATAGGCGAAGCGTGCAAAACAGATCATTAAGATATCCAAGACTATGCTGGGCACAAGGCTTAGGCTATGGGTATGGGCCATTCGAACTCATTAGGTCTCCCACAATCAACCGGCTCGTATCTCCCCAGATAATAAGTTTATACCCATAGGCATCTTGTTGAGAATGCGAATTTGATGGCTGGTCCTAAGAGAAAGCTACCTCTTGAGATAGCCACCACAACCTCATGCAAAAACAATGGGGTTACTGCTTCAGCAATCAAGGCAAAACAAGACTGCAAGGTGATAGGGTTGCAATGAGGGCTTGTGCAGCGGCAGGCGACATGACAGAAATGATGTGAGGAAGAAAGAGTACGACGCAATGAAATAGGCAATGCTTAAGATGCAATGCAACGCCATGTGTGAGAACGATCAACCAGTTGTAGGTGGCAAAGAGGCGTAATACAAGCAATGATTATTTATGCACCAACAAGCAACTGAAAAGGAAATGATAGAAGATACTTGTAACATGATGTTGCCTAAGATATTAATCGTAAACAAAACAACAAAACAAACCTCTAACCTATGAAGTAAAAATTTGGCAAGTAAAATTAACTTTGAACTAAAAATTTTATTGCAGGTCCTAGCTAGCCTACACCTAAACCCTAGTTAACCAATGATGCGGTCGGGTTAGGTAAAATCAGTTTTCCAGTGTAGCCACCGCATTAGTTTGCATCCTGCAATGACAACAATGATCAGGATCAGAGCCAGTATCCAAAAAAGTGCAGTAGAAACAAAACTTACCTGAGGAGCAGGTGCAACGGCAGGACGATCATAGATACTTATCAAAGAACATGCCAGAATACGAGGTGCGAGCTGAATTCCACTCTCATCTTGATACACAAAAATCTGTTCTTGAAACTCAACATTATTGATAAATGACACCAAATCATTCGCGCACGATCCTGGATCTGAGGGGTGATGGGTAAGCCAATTCCTATTTGCAAGCACATTCACTGGATGGGTTTGGTTGAACGAACCAGCATGCTCATTATGGTAGTGAGGATCATCAATTTTATGGAATGGAAACAATACGCAAGTGCCCAACGAATTATAGATGCATGCAGATCCAAGCTTAGAAATTCTAGTTTCGAAAACTCTAGTCCGAGGTTGCTCCTGGGTTTGGTTAAGGGTATGGGGATCTGAATCCACGTTTAAAGGAGCCTGAAATTTCTCACAGCTTTGAACAAACTCTGGACCTTCGAGCAAGGGGCTTTCCAACTTTAACTGCTCGGCGAGATTAACAGGCGAATGGGCGTGATCATCAATTGTAGTGATTTGAAAGATGTCAGTGGGCTTTGTATCAATTTGGTCGAATGTTTGCGCACTGACAGATTGATAATCCAAAATGTCGGATTCTCCAGATTTGCTAGGATGGGGTGAATTCGATACGTTTATGCTAGAAGGAGCATGATACTGGGGAATTGTCATTTCAGAAACGTTCGGCGGAAACTGACGCGTTTCGATTTTCTGGTGGATACTTGAATCTTCCCAAAGCGGATCATCGAATTCAGGTGTCTTCGTATGGTCAGCATAGAGATTTGAGTGACGGTCGTCAGCGGTATGATGGAATATGTTTTCAGATAAGGAGTAATCACTGCAACCATCGGTTTGGTCAAGTTCGGTACCTGGCAAGTTAGGCTCCCTGGGTTTTACCAACTGGGATGGATCGATAACGGGGACATCTTGAAGCTGCCCAGATAGGAAATCACTCCCATGGTTTTCTAAATATTTCGAGTGAGACAGATCAGATTTAAAAGATTGATCGATTTTAGACCGTGATTGTGAAACACCACCTGCGTGTTTATGATTTTCGCCAATGCTAGTATAAGAAAACTATGAATGTCTAGACAAATTTACTGGTATGGCGAGATCAAGAAAAAAACTAGGGAATAATGAACGAAAAGATTGAATCGCAGGGGCGTTAACCCTACAAGGCTTTTCAGCACGCGCATTCCTTTCATTCAGAGGACACAAAGATCTGGCAGGCCTTGCAAGGGAATCAACTTTATGTAGGGTAGGAGTCGATTCATAATATGTATGTGAACCAGATTCATAATCAGAATCTGAACCAGATGCATAATCCAAATATGAACCAGATTCATAATCCGAATCTGAACCAGATTCAAAATCCGAATGTGAACTAGATTCATCATCCGAATGTGAACCAGATTCATAATCTGAATGTGATCCAGATTTAGGACTAAGTCCAGGGAGACATCGAGTGGGCTCAGGGTAGGTTTCATGAGCCAAAAGAGATAATGAGCCACTGGGGTGTTAAGATTTGACATGGTACATGAATGACTGAAAGTCAGAACAACCGTTGACTTGCGGATTGTCATAGGGAACACTAGGCTCAGGTTGGGTTGCTAACTGAAATGGTTCAAGGGAAACGAGAATCGCATACGCGAACTGTTCTCTTAACAACCTCCAATCGGCATCCTTTTTAGGGAACTAAAAACAATAATGAACGAATCTGATAGAGAACTCATCCAAAGATTCCTGAGGTTCCATTCTGATGTCATTTATCTTTAGTAAAACGTTATGAAAATCATACCTGTGAAAAGTTTGTTGTAATTCACTGGCGAGTTGTTCAAATGAATGGATGGAAGATTCCGGCAAAGTGCAGCACCATTGCTTAGCGCGACCTTCCAGGGTGAGGAAGAAAAGCAAACAAAAAAAACCCTCGTCGTCAATTTCATAGCACTCACCAAAGTCACAAAAATATGAACAGTGTTGGGCTATGGACAGCACATTTTCACCATCAAATTTTAACTGGGACAAGTGATACATAATTTCATCGGAGATGTAGTATCCAGGCTCATAAAACTCTGACAAACATCTCGGGAGAATGATTTGGGAACGAGCCATTACAGATATGAGCTTAACTGCAGGCTCTAAAGGCTCAGCTTGTCATCTGGCCCCCCCCTTTTCGTTAAACATCTAGTCGGAGGTTCGAGCCCTCCTTCTAGCGCCAAATCTGTTGACGAGAAAATTGGTCCGGCCAACAGTAGGGGATCTCCCCGGTAGAAAGTCCCAATTAGACCTTAAACCGTTTGGAGTAGGGATCCCGTCCGGGGAGTGGGTCCGGCTACCGCTTAAGATGCCTTACCTTCCGGTCTCAAAAGAACCAGATTGAATCTGCTGGCACACACTTATTCATAGGATACGAAATACGTGATTGATGTATTGAACATGTCCACAACACTATGCGTAGCAAGAGAATAAATAAAACATTTACGCCCGAAGAGATGCAGTTAACGGCACGTCTTTCGGGTTATGCTTGCAAGGTATCTGACCACAGAAGAAATAGTTCTTAATGCCAAGATTCCTCTTTATTTCCTGAAAGATAAAACGAAATGCTAATAGACAAAGGTATTAACATCCATTTAGAAAGTGATAAAACTGAACATCATTAACACAAGCATAGATAAACATGATGCATAAATAATGTTATTGGAAATACAGTTTCATTAATCATAGGATGTTCTGAAACTGTTCAAGAAATACACACAGTACTGTCACAGCAAAACACATCATCCGACAAAGGGGGTTTAACAAGTATTCGTATTCATATGCCTAAGAATATGATCTTTCAATACAATACAATGTAGCTCTTGAGTCTCCAAAAACAAAAGCCCCTTATTACAAGACCCCGAAGGAGTATTTATAAAACACCCTGCCCTTTGGGCTTCCTTGACCTTCCATCTTCCCGACCATTGGGCTGTCTTGCGACCCAGTCCTTTTGCGAACTACGACCTTAACCGCTGTTGCGACCTACGACCGGGCTGTTGTTGCCACCTACAACCTGACTGGGTCGCGGGGTCGCAAGTTGTAAGAAAATGAGAGAATGCGACCTTGCGACCTTGCGACTAGGTCGCTGGGTCGTGAGGTCGCAAAGGTGGAAAAATCGAATAGATGCAACCTTGCGACCTTGCGACTAGGTCGCTGGGTCGCGGGGTCGCAAAAGGCGGAAAACCGAAGAAGTGCGACCCTGCGACCTTGCGACCAGGTCGCTGGGTCGCAGGGTCGCAAAAGGAGGCAAAATCGAGGATATGCGACCTTGCGACCTTGCGACCTGGTCGCTGGGTTGCGGGGTCGCAAAACGGAGGAACGCTGAAGGAATGCGACCTCGCGACTTTGCGACTAGGTCGCTGGGTCGCGGGGTTGCAAAACGGAGGAACGCAGAAGGAATGCGACCTCGCGACTTTGCGACTAGGTTGCTGGGTCGCTGGGTCGTGTTGTCAGATTGTTAACATGGAGTGCGACTATGCGACCCTCGACTTACGATCATCCCTCCTGCATTTCTCTTTCAGCAATCTCATAACCTTGTTCTCTGGAGGCCAGCCTTAGCCTTCGCCATGGTGAGGTAGCAGCTTCTATCTGCCGGTGATGTTGAGCATCCACATAATACGAGGTTTTGAGGTTGATTTGGAACACAGCTTCGCATCCTTCGGAGAGAGATAGAAGTCTTCTTAATTTGGATGGGCATCGCTGTTTCCTTGTATTACCTGCAAGACAACAGAGCAGATCAGCATCTTCACATATAACCTGCAGATCAGCGAATTAAATCAGCCATGTATAACCTTTTAAATCAGCCTTACTCATACAAATATTTTATGCATGTTGAGAAAGTAATGAACATATAAACGTAGATGCATAAAAGGTATATTGGCACATAAAACTAGGAGTTTTTAAAGGTCAACTTGGACCCCTGTATAGTCCTAGATAAAGTGGGTATTGCAAAGCAGGAGGCTTCCTCGGATTGTCTCCAGGTACACCACCATGAATAAATCAGAATGTGGCTGCTAAGTGCTCAATATCACCCGCTTCGCTGTAGAGAGGATGAACTTTCATTGTTGCATCCAGCTTGAAATTATCTGTTTATTGAGCTGGGGTTTCCACATGCTATATGGGGCGCCTTTCAGGTTCATTTTACCTTTTACTACATCGAAGCCAGCTACTCATAAGAATATGTCCAATACGCGTTTCAAGAATGCAGCTCTGTGTTTAGATGACCGTGGGCGTTTGCCATCTGAGGGAGGTCGCACTTTGGGGTGAATCTGCAACCTTTGGACGGTTGTGACCTCCTCTTTGTCATCTCAACATTTGGAGTGGTGCGTTTTAGCACCTATCATGGAAATCATCTGCAAGTTCAAGTGCTTCGCTTTCATTCTCTATCCAGCAATGTGTTATAGTCGCATCACCTTAACCTGTATGCAGACATATGCATCGACCTGTCTCTCTTACTGTGGCCCATTCTGGTGCAACGCTCTATTATTGACATTCCGCTTCCATGGTGAGGGGCTCATTCTTGCATGAGCCTGCAAATGGAAAAACGCACTGAATGGACTCACGTGGGATGTGATGATTAATTTTTTAGTGCCTTGGGACAGAGTGCAAGAAAAAAAAAAAACGCCATCGAAAATTAGCTCTGTGGATATAGCTAGACATGGTCAGTAATGGCGATATTGAAAAATCAGATCCCAGCGAATCTGTAGAGATAACGTCTTTCTAAAAGTGACCAGTGCAGCGGATATAAGGAGTGATTTTCTCCTGGAATATTGCCTTCCGGGCTACAGAAGGCAGCAAAAATCACTCAGATTCTATTTCAGCACTGTATCTTTATACACTCACCAGAAACACATGGTCTGTCCATGACAGTTGCCATGCAGACTTGGGGATAAACGCATCCAAAATTTCATTCGTGCAACTTGACCAATCAACGTATTACAATAACATTGCCACGTTTCACTGTAGTGAGAAACTCCACCATTGGCATGCTGGCCTCCAGCTGTATGTGGTGAGGTGGCTCTGCCCCACATTGAAAGGCTGACCGCAATGTATATATATTGTTTCAACGGTAAGTTTGGCTCCATGCAACGTAAATGGCGAATGTTGGGCTCCATGCATCGTGTCTGTGTGGTTCTGCGCCGAGTTTCCAACTAAGGTTGACCGTCATCTACGCCTGGTCCACGTGGATTAACACTACTCATCAACACGTTGGCGTCCATTTGTAACTGTCCGCTTCATATCATAAGTTGAAAACGCCTTCAAACTTTTAAACTTATTTGTAATCCCTTCGTTTACTTGATTACAAGGTTTGAAAACCATATTATTTTCGTAACGCTCGAAGCATGGTCGTATATTATCATCCATCACATTATAACGTGCCACCATATGTTTATTATAACACCCCGCTCCATGTTTCAACAATAACTTTTGACCATTATATATGCTCAATACATTTTAACGTAAGTCAAAACTGTACCACAGAAATGTTTTAGCCCTGTTGTCATGAGTTTATCATATGGTTCTGATCGCTTGCGCCTTAGTCGTTAAAGCTGACCGTTGTAAATATATATTTGTCCTTGAGCCTTTACGTAAGTCGAACCTACCATCGAACATTTGCGCCGCATGCAACGTGTCCATGTCATCCTGCGGTGAGTTTCAAAGTTGACCATTACATGCAACATAAATATTGCACGTTTGAATCCATGCAGCACCGTTGGACCATTCTGCTCCCAAATATTTACCATAGGACGCAAACTCGCCTTCGACCTTTTCGCCCATTTGTAATGCACCATACGTTCCAAAGGTTAGTAATAACATCGCGTTCCATGCTTTAACATAAACTTTGGCCATTATATGTATATGTTCCAAATGTTTCATGATAGATTGAAACCCAGCCTTGGAACGTTTGACTTCATGTTAAAAAAAACACCTTTTGCCCACATATTTCATGTCTCCTCTAAAGAATAAAACTCTGCCTCACCCTTTAAATATAGGTTTCGATATTTGAGTTCATTTGTAGTGTTTTCATGATATCGTTCCTTTAACCTTATATGGTTTTAAAACCATATGGTTGGCGCCTTATTTCATATACAACACCACTTAGGCCGATCCAATGTGTGCCACTTCATAATGTCTTGACATGGTTTTTCTCCGCCATTTCTTATGGCTTTAAACCCATACGATTTTACCTTGGTTAAATTGTATAACATCATAAATTTTGCATCCACCGTGTAGCTTGGATTTAACCATAATTTCTCCTTGTCCCCCATTTGCCAGAGTTTCCCACACAACTCAAAATGATTGTTGGTTCACAAAATGACCTTTTGTAAAATTTGAACAATCTCCAAAACAAAATGTGCTTCGCCATTACTTGACTTTGGTTTAAATGTGCAACATAACTTTGCTTCATTGAATGTGCGCTCCTCATAATGTTTTCACATAGTTTTGTTGATGTTACTGAGTCTATGGCCACCTTTGCCTCTAGGTCCACTTACACCCAAACCACTTTGTGTTTCTTTGCCCAAAGTAAATGAGAGACCCCAGAATCAACAATATAGGTGCACATCTCAACAACTCTTGATACTAGACCATTTCTGAAACATATGTCACAGGAACATAATCATGAGGACCAATACCAATTCTTCTTGTGCGTCTTCCAACTTCTGCTCAAAGGATTCAACACCTCCAATAGTAAAGAATACTTATGTTGGCTGCCACCCTCAGAGGAAGGTCCGTCTGACATGCATCTTTACATCACTGCTTTCACTTTGGGTAGAATCATTTGGTGGATTTCGAACATAACTTTAGCTAGAGATTCATTTGAAACCACAGTATGGTTGACAAGCCCAGGTTCTTTAATCTATTCAGATGCAAGAGGCTTATTCTTATTTCTCTCGGTGCCATGACAATCATTGATGAGTTGATCAGTCATGGGATGCACCTGTATAATAAACATAACATTAATTAGTTCACAGTTATTCTTTGCGAATGGTGTCCCTAGATAACACGTATGAGATTAAAGATTTTAAAATATGCATTCAGTCAACATGCTTAATGACCAACAGCGAGAGGGTCTTTAATTGTCAATACACAACAGGTTTCCATTCAAACGTATGCATGGAAATCTCATTACACATGCCGAGAGTATGATAAGAATGTTTGAGCGTACGCTAGATGATCCTTCCCACATATGGCGTGATTGCAGTGACAGCATCAGGTCATGGTGATGAGACAACTCGTGATGGGTTGGGGATAGGTCGGCGGGATGTTGTTGACTACAGGTCAGGTGAAAGACTTTAACGCCTAGGCGAGCAGAGGGGGAACCCAAAATTTTAAATATACCCAAAATTTTGGGTGGTGTTGTAGCGGCTACAACAAATGGCGAACCACTGGTAGAATCCAGCATCTCTGTCAGTATCACAACAAAAGTCTGAATCTAGATAGTGGTGCAAGGCAATATTGAACAAGTTCCATGGGTACCCTTTGTATTACTTTGGCCCTTTACAGTTACGCCTAATCCTTGTGCTTCAACTAAGTCCCGCTAATCAGAAACACATTAAAGAGAAATCTCACAGACGCCGGTAGCTTGTTGATGATGTGAAGAGCAAGGCACTGGGTTTATTATTCTCAGGATTTTTTAAGCTAAGCTTCTGGTGTTGCTCCGCTGCCAGCAGGCCTGGACAGTACCCCGGCGGAGTCACTTCAAGAAATCACAAACGTTGCTCCGCTGCCAGCGAGCCTGGTCAGTACCCCGGCGGAGTCGTTGCATTACCTCTCTGCACAGGAAGACTTTCTCCATCCTTTACCCTTATTTGTTTCATGTGCTTACAACACTTACTTTCACGTGCTCGTGGCACTTATTTTCATCTGCTCATGGCACTTATTTTTCATGGGCGGATGAGGGATCCCGACTTATTTTACGAGCAAGAGAGGTTGTTTCTTGTTTTACAGAAACTGAAATATATCCTGATTTGGGTTTTCCCAAGTGCCAAACCTTCACATACCATCTACCACAATAGGCGAAGCGTGCAAAACAGATCATTAAGATATCCAAGACTATGCTGGGCACAAGGCTTAGGCTATGGGTATGGGCCATTCGAACTCATTAGGTCTCCCACAATCAACCGGCTCGTATCTCCCCAGATAATAAGTTTATACCCATAGGCATCTTGTTGAGAATGCGAATTTGATGGCTGGTCCTAAGAGAAAGCTACCTCTTGAGATAGCCACCACAACCTCATGCAAAAACAATGGGGTTACTGCTTCAGCAATCAAGGCAAAACAAGACTGCAAGGTGATAGGGTTGCAATGAGGGCTTGTGCAGCGGCAGGCGACATGACAGAAATGATGTGAGGAAGAAAGAGTACGACGCAATGAAATAGGCAATGCTTAAGATGCAATGCAACGCCATGTGTGAGAACGATCAACCAGTTGTAGGTGGCAAAGAGGCGTAATACAAGCAATGATTATTTATGCAGCAACAAGCAACTGAAAAGGAAATGAAAGAAGATACTTGTAACATGATGTTGCCTAAGATATTAATCGTAAACAAAACAACAAAACAAACCTCTAACCTATGAAGTAAAAATTTGGCAAGTAAAATTAACTTTGAACTAAAAATTTTATTGCAGGTCCTAGCTAGCCTACACCTAAACCCTAGTTAACCAATGATGCGGTCGGGTTAGGTAAAATCAGTTTTCCAGTGTAGCCACCGCATTAGTTTGCATCCTGCAATGACAACAATGATCAGGATCAGAGCCAGTATCCAAAAAAGTGCAGTAGAAACAAAACTTACCTGAGGAGCAGGTGCAACGGCAGGACGATCATAGATACTTATCAAAGAACATGCCAGAATACGAGGTGCGAGCTGAATTCCACTCTCATCTTGATACACAAAAATCTGTTCTTGAAACTCAACATTATTGATAAATGACACCAAATCATTCGCGCACGATCCTGGATCTGAGGGGTGATGGGTAAGCCAATTCCTATTTGCAAGCACATTCACTGGATGGGTTTGGTTGAACGAACCAGCATGCTCATTATGGTAGTGAGGATCATCAATTTTATGGAATGGAAACAATACGCAAGTGCCCAACGAATTATAGATGCATGCAGATCCAAGCTTAGAAATTCTAGTTTCGAAAACTCTAGTCCGAGGTTGCTCCTGGGTTTGGTTAAGGGTATGGGGATCTGAATCCACGTTTAAAGGAGCCTGAAATTTCTCACAGCTTTGAACAAACTCTGGACCTTCGAGCAAGGGGCTTTCCAACTTTAACTGCTCGGCGAGATTAACAGGCGAATGGGCGTGATCATCAATTGTAGTGATTTGAAAGATGTCAGTGGGCTTTTTATCAATTTGGTCGAATGTTTGCGCACTGACAGATTGATAATCCAAAATGTCGGATTCTCCAGATTTGCTAGGATGGGGTGAATTCGATACGTTTATGCTAGAAGGAGCATGATACTGGGGAATTGTCATTTCAGAAACGTTCGGCGGAAACTGACGCGTTTCGATTTTCTGGTGGATACTTGAATCTTCCCAAAGCGGATCATCGAATTCAGGTGTCTTCGTATGGTCAGCATAGAGATTTGAGTGACGGTCGTCAGCGGTATGATGGAATATGTTTTCAGATAAGGAGTAATCACTGCAACCATCGGTTTGGTCAAGTTCGGTACCTGGCAAGTTAGGCTCCCTGGGTTTTACCAACTGGGATGGATCGATAATGGGGACATCTTGAAGCTGCCCAGATAGGAAATCACTCCCATAGTTGTCTAAATATTTCGAGTGAGACAGATCAGATTTGAAATATTGATTGATTTTAGACCGTGATTGTGAAACACCACCTGCGTGTTTATGATTTTCGCCAATGCTAGTATAAGAAAACTCTGAATGTCTGGACAAATTTACTGGTATGGCGAGATCAAGAAAAAAAATAGGGAATAATGAACGAAAAGATTGAATCGCAGGGGTGTTAACCCTACAAGGCTTTTCAACACGCGCATCCATGTCATTCAGAGGACACAAAGATCTGGCAGGCCTTGCAAGGGAATCAACTTTATGCAGGGTAGGAGTCGATTCATAATATGTATGTGAACCAGATTCATAATCAGAATCTGAACCAGATGCATAATCCAAATATGAACCAGATTCATAATCCGAATCTGAACCAGATTCAAAATCCGAATGTGAACTAGATTCATCATCCGAATGTGAACCAGATTCATAATCTGAATGTGATCCAGATTTAGGACTAAGTCCAGGGAGACATCGAGTGGGCTCAGGGTAGGTTTCATGAGCCAAAAGAGATAATGAGCCACTGGGGTGTTAAGATTTGACATGGTACATGAATGACTGAAAGTCAGAACAACCGTTGACTTGCGGATTGTCATAGGGAACACTAGGCTCAGGTTGGGTTGCTAACTGAAATGGTTCAAGGGAAACGAGAATCGCATACGCGAACTGTTCTCTTAACAACCTCCAATCGGCATCCTTTTTAGGGAACTAAAAACAATAATGAACGAATCTGATAGAGAACTCATCCAAAGATTCCTGAGGTTCCATTCTGATGTCATTTATCTTTAGTAAAACGTTATGAAAATCATACCTGTGAAAAGTTTGTTGTAATTCACTGGCGAGTTGTTCAAATGAATGGATGGAAGATTCCGGCAAAGTGCAGCACCATTGCTTAGCGCGACCTTCCAGGGTGAGGAAGAAAAGCAAACAAAAAAAACCCTCGTCGTCAATTTCATAGCACTCACCAAAGTCACAAAAATATGAACAGTGTTGGGCTATGGACAGCACATTTTCACCATCAAATTTTAACTGGGACAAGTGATACATAATTTCATCGGAGATGTAGTATCCAGGCTCATAAAACTCTGACAAACATCTCGGGAGAATGATTTGGGAACGAGCCATTACAGATATGAGCTTAACTGCAGGCTCTAAAGGCTCAGCTTGTCATCTGGCCCCCCCCTTTTCGTTAAACATCTAGTCGGAGGTTCGAGCCCTCCTTCTAGCGCCAAATCTGTTGACGAGAAAATTGGTCCGGCCAACAGTAGGGGATCTCCCCGGTAGAAAGTCCCAATTAGACCTTAAACCGTTTGGAGTAGGGATCCCGTCCGGGGAGTGGGTCCGGCTACCGCTTAAGATGCCTTACCTTCCGGTCTCAAAAGAACCAGATTGAATCTGCTGGCACACACTTATTCATAGGATACGAAATACGTGATTGATGTATTGAACATGTCCACAACACTATGCGTAGCAAGAGAATAAATAAAACATTTACGCCCGAAGAGATGCAGTTAACGGCACGTCTTTCGGGTTATGCTTGCAAGGTATCTGACCACAGAAGAAATAGTTCTTAATGCCAAGATTCCTCTTTATTTCCTGAAAGATAAAACGAAATGCTAATAGACAAAGGTATTAACATCCATTTAGAAAGTGATAAAACTGAACATCATTAACACAAGCATAGATAAACATGATGCATAAATAATGTTATTGGAAATACAGTTTCATTAATCATAGGATGTTCTGAAACTGTTCAAGAAATACACACAGTACTGTCACAGCAAAACACATCATCCGACAAAGGGGGTTTAACAAGTATTCGTATTCATATGCCTAAGAATATGATCTTTCAATACAATACAATGTAGCTCTTGAGTCTCCAAAAACAAAAGCCCCTTATTACAAGACCCCGAAGGAGTATTTATAAAACACCCTGCCCTTTGGGCTTCCTTGACCTTCCATCTTCCCGACCATTGGGCTGTCTTGCGACCCAGTCCTTTTGCGAACTACGACCTTAACCGCTGTTGCGACCTACGACCGGGCTGTTGTTGCCACCTACAACCTGACTGGGTCGCGGGGTCGCAAGTTGTAAGAAAATGAGAGAATGCGACCTTGCGACCTTGCGACTAGGTCGCTGGGTCGTGAGGTCGCAAAGGTGGAAAAATCGAATAGATGCAACCTTGCGACCTTGCGACTAGGTCGCTGGGTCGCGGGGTCGCAAAAGGCGGAAAACCGAAGAAGTGCGACCCTGCGACCTTGCGACCAGGTCGCTGGGTCGCAGGGTCGCAAAAGGAGGCAAAATCGAGGATATGCGACCTTGCGACCTTGCGACCTGGTCGCTGGGTTGCGGGGTCGCAAAACGGAGGAACGCTGAAGGAATGCGACCTCGCGACTTTGCGACTAGGTCGCTGGGTCGCGGGGTTGCAAAACGGAGGAACGCAGAAGGAATGCGACCTCGCGACTTTGCGACTAGGTTGCTGGGTCGCTGGGTCGTGTTGTCAGATTGTTAACATGGAGTGCGACTATGCGACCCTCGACTTACGATCATCCCTCCTGCATTTCTCTTTCAGCAATCTCATAACCTTGTTCTCTGGAGGCCAGCCTTAGCCTTCGCCATGGTGAGGTAGCAGCTTCTATCTGCCGGTGATGTTGAGCATCCACATAATACGAGGTTTTGAGGTTGATTTGGAACACAGCTTC
Organism: Pinus albicaulis; assembly: GCA_034641835.2. Lineage (NCBI taxonomy): Eukaryota > Viridiplantae > Streptophyta > Pinopsida > Pinales > Pinaceae > Pinus > Pinus albicaulis. Next base: position 1,147,260,709 of record CM076583.1, read on the forward strand.
GCATCCTTCGGAGAGAGCTAGCAGTCTTCTTAATTTGGATGGGCATCGCTGTTTCCTTGTATTACCTGCAAGACAACAGAGCATATCAACATCTTCACATATAACCTGCAGATCAGCGAATTAAATAAGCTATGTATAACCTTTTAAATCAGCCTTACTCATACAAATATTTTATGCATGTTGAGGAAGTAATGAACATATAAACGTAGATGCATAAAAGGTATATTGGCACATAAAACTAGGAGTTTTTAAAGGTCAACTTGGACCCCTGTATAGTCCTAGATAAAGTGGGTATTGCAAAGCAGGAGGCTTCCTCGGATTGTCTCCAGGTACACCACCATGAATAAATCAGAATGTGGCTGCTAAGTGCTCAATATCACCCGCTTCGCTGTAGAGAGGATGAACTTTCATTGTTGCATCCAGCTTGAAATTATCTGTTTATTGAGCTGGGGTTTCCACATGCTATATGGGGCGCCTTTCAGGTTCATTTTACCTTTTACTACATCGAAGCCAGCTACTCATAAGAATATGTCCAATACGCGTTTCAAGAATGCAGCTCTGTGTTTAGATGACCGTGGGCGTTTGCCATCTGAGGGAGGTCGCACTTTGGGGTGAATCTGCAACCTTTGGACGGTTGTGACCTCCTCTTTGTCATCTCAACATTTGGAGTGGTGCGTTTTAGCACCTATCATGGAAATCATCTGCAAGTTCAAGTGCTTCGCTTTCATTCTCTATCCAGCAATGTGTTATAGTCGCATCACCTTAACCTGTATGCAGACATATGCATCGACCTGTCTCTCTTACTGTGGCCCATTCTGGTGCAACGCTCTATTATTGACATTCCGCTTCCATGGTGAGGGGCTCATTCTTGCATGAGCCTGCAAATGGAAAAACGCACTGAATGGACTCACGTGGGATGTGATGATTAATTTTTTAGTGCCTTGGGACAGAGTGCAAGAAAAAAAAAAAACGCCATCGAAAATTAGCTCTGTGGATATAGCTAGACATGGTCAGTAATGGCGATATTGAAAAATCAGATCCCAGCGAATCTGTAGAGATAACGTCTTTCTAAAAGTGACCAGTGCAGCGGATATAAGGAGTGATTTTCTCCTGGAATATTGCCTTCCGGGCTACAGAAGGCAGCAAAAATCACTCAGATTCTATTTCAGCACTGTATCTTTATACACTCACCAGAAACACATGGTCTGTCCATGACAGTTGCCATGCAGACTTGGGGATAAACGCATCCAAAATTTCATTCGTGCAACTTGACCAATCAACGTATTACAATAACATTGCCACGTTTCACTGTAGTGAGAAACTCCACCATTGGCATGCTGGCCTCCAGCTGTATGTGGTGAGGTGGCTCTGCCCCACATTGAAAGGCTGACCGCAATGTATATATATTGTTTCAACGGTAAGTTTGGCTCCATGCAACGTAAATGGCGAATGTTGGGCTCCATGCATCGTGTCTGTGTGGTTCTGCGCCGAGTTTCCAACTAAGGTTGACCGTCATCTACGCCTGGTCCACGTGGATTAACACTACTCATCAACACGTTGGCGTCCATTTGTAACTGTCCGCTTCATATCATAAGTTGAAAACGCCTTTGAAATTTTAAACTTATTTGTAATCCCTTCGTTTACTTGATTACAAGGTTTGAAAACCATATTATTTTCGTAACGCTCGAAGCATGGTCGTATATTATCATCCATCACATTATAACATGCCACCATATGTTTATTATAACACCCCGCTCCATGTTTCAACAATAACTTTTGACCATTATATATGCTCAATACATTTTAACGTAAGTCAAAACTGTACCACAGAAATGTTTTAGCCCTGTTGTCATGAGTTTATCATATGGTTCTGATCGCTTGCGCCTTAGTCGTTAAAGCTGACCGTTGTAAATATATATTTGTCCTTGAGCCTTTACGTAAGTCGAACCTACCATCGAACATTTGCGCCGCATGCAACGTGTCCATGTCATCCTGCGGTGAGTTTCAAAGTTGACCATTACATGCAACATAAATATTGCACGTTTGAATCCATGCAGCACCGTTGGACCATTCTGCTCCCAAATATTTACCATAGGACGCAAACTCGCCTTCGACCTTTTCGCCCATTTGTAATGCACCATACGTTCCAAAGGTTAGTAATAACATCGCGTTCCATGCTTTAACATAAACTTTGGTCGTTATATGTATATTTTCCAAATGTTTCATGATAGATTGAAACCCAGCCTTGGAACTTTTGACTTCATGTTAAAAAAAACACCTTTTGCCCACATATTTCATGTCTCCTCTAAAGAATAAAACTCCGCCTCACCCTTTAAATATAGGTTTCGATATTTGAGCTCATTTGTAGTGTTTTCATGATATCGTTCCTTTTAACCTTGTATGGTTTTAAAACCATATGGTTGGCGCCTTGGTTTCATATACAACACAACTAAGGCCGATCGAATGTGTGCCAATTTATAATGTCTTGACATGGTTTTGCTCCGCCATTTCTTATGGCTTTGAACCCATATGATTTTACCTTGGTTAAATTGTATAACATCATATTTTTGCATCCACCGTGTAGCTTGGATTTAACCATAATTGCCCCTTGTCCCCCATTTGCCAGAGTTGCCCACACAACTCAAAATGATTGTTGGTACAAAAAATGACTTTTTGTAAAATTTGAACAATCTCCAAAACAAAATGTGCTTCGCCATTACTTGACTTTGGTTTAAATGTGCAACATAACTTTGCTTCATTGAATGTGCGCTCCTCAAAATGTTTTCACCTAGTTTTGCTGATGTTAATGAGTCTACGGCCACCTTTGCCTCTGGGTCCACTTACACCCAAACCACTTTGTGTTTCTTCGCCCAAAGTAAATGAGAGACCCCAGAATCAATAATATAGGTGCACATCTCAACAACTCTTGATACTAGACCATTTCTGAAACATATGTCACAGGAACATAATCATGAGGACCAATACCCAACGCTTCTTGTGCGTCTTCCAACTTCTTCTCAAAGGATTCAACACCTCCAATAGTAAAGAATACTTATGTCGGCTGCCACCCTCAGAGGAAGGTCCACCTGACATGCATCTTTACATCAGTGCTTTCACTTTGGGTAGAATCGTTTGGTCGATTTCGAACATAACTTTAGCTAAAGATTCGTTTGAAACCACAGTATGGTCGACAAGCCCAGGTTCTTTAATCTATTCAGATGAAAGAGGCTTAATCTTATTTCTCTCGGTGCCATGACAATCATTGATGAGTTGATCAGTCGTGGGATGGACCTGTATAATCAACATAACATTAATTAGTTCATAGTTATTCTTTGCGAATGGTGTCCCTAGATAACACGTATGAGATTAAAGATTTTAAAATATGCATTCAGTCAACATGCTTAATGACCCACGTCGAGAGGGTCTTTAATTGTCAATACACAACAGGTTTCCATTCAAATGTATGCATGGAAATCTCATTACACATGGCGAGACTGTGATAAGAATGTTTGAGCGTACACTAGATAATACTTCCCACATATGGCGTGATTGCAGCGACAACATCAAGTCATGGTGATGAGACAACTCGTGATGGGTTGGGGATAGGTCAGCGGGATGTTGTTGACTACATGTCAGATGAAAGACTTTAATGCCTAGGCGAGCAGAGGGGGAACCCGAAATTTTAAATATACCCAAAATTTTGGGTGGTGTTGTATCGGCTACAACAAATGGCGAACCACCGGTAGAATCCAGCATCTCTGTCAGTATCACAATAAAAGTCTGAATCCAGATAGTGGTGCAAGGGAATATTGAACAAGTTCCGTGGGTATCCTTTGTATTACTTTGGCCCTTTACAGGTACGCCTAATCCTTGTGCTTCAACTAAGTCCCGCTAATCAGAAACACATTAAAGAGAAAGCTCATAGACGCCAGTAGCTTGTTGATGATGTGAAGAGCAAGGCACTGGGTTTATTATTCTCATGATTTTTTAAGGTAAGCTTCTGGTGTTGCTCCGCTGCCAGCAGGCCTGGACAGTACCCCGGCGGAGTCACTTCAAGAAATCACAAACGTTGCTCCGCTGCCAGCGAGCCTGGTCAGTACCCCGGTGGAGTCGTTGCATTACCTCTCTGCGCAGGAAGCCTTTCTTGATCCTTTACCCTTATTTGTTTCATGTGCTTACAACACTTATTTTCATGTGCTCGTGGCACTTATTTTCATGTGCTCATGGCACTTATTTTTCATGGGCGGATGAGGGATCCCGACTTATTTTACGAGCAAGAGAGGTTGTTTCTTGTTTTACAGAAACTGATAGATATCCTGATTTGGGTTTGCCCAAGTGCCAAACCTTCACATACCATCTACCACAATAGGCGAAGCGTGCAAAATAGATCATTAAGATATCCAAGTCTATGCTAGGCACAAGGCTTAGGCTACGGGTATGGGCCATCCGAACTCATTAGGTCTCCCACAATCAACCGGCTCGTATCTCCCCAGATAATAAGTTTAGACCCATAGGAATCTTGTTGAGAATGTGACTTTGATGGCTGGTCCTAAGAGAAAGCTGACTCTTGAGATAGCCACCACAACCTCATGCAAAAACAATGGGGTTACTGCTTCAGCAATTAGGGAAAAACAAGACTGCAGGGTGATAGGGTTGCAATGAGGGCTTGTGCAGCGGTAGGCGACATGACAGAAATGATGTGAGGAAGAAAGAGTACGACGCAATGAAACAGGCAATGCTTAAGATGCAATGCAACGCCATGTGTGAGAACGATCAACCAGTTGTAGGTGGCAAAGAGGCGTAATACAAGCAATGATTATTTATGCAGCAAAAAGCAACTGAAAAGGAAATGAAAGAAGATACTTGTAACATGATGCTGCCTAAGATATTAATCGTAAACAAAACAACAAAACAAACTTTTAACCTATGAAGTAAAAATTTGGCAAGTAAAATTAACTTTGAACTAAAAATTTTATTGCAGGTCCTAGCTAGCCTACACCTAAACCCTAGTTAACCAATGATGCGGTCGGGTTAGGTAAAATCAGTTTTCCAGTGTAGCCACCGCATTAGTTTGCATCCTGCAATGACAACAATGATCAGGATCAGAGACAGTATCCAAAAAAGTGCAGTAGAAACAAAACTTACCTGAGGAGTAGGTGCAATGGCAGGACGATCATAGATACTTATCAAAGAACATGCCTGAATACGAGGTGCGAGCTGAATCCCACTCTCATCTTGATACACAACAATCTGTTCTTGAAACTCAACATTATTGATAAATGACACCAAATCATTCACTCACGATCCTGGATCTAAGGGGTGATGGGTAAGCCAATTCCTATTTGCAAGCACATTCACTGGATGGGGTTGGTCGAACGAACCAGCATGCTCATTATGGTAGTGAGGATCATCAGTTTTATGGAATGGAAACAATACGCAAGTGCCCAGCGAATTATAGATGCATGCACATCCAAGCTTAGAAATTCTAGTTTCGAAAACTCTAGTCTGAGGTTGCTCCTGGGTTTGGTTAAGGGTATGGGGATCTGAATCCACGTTTAAAGGAGCCTGAAATTTCTCACAGCTTTGAACAAACTCTGGACCTTCGAGCAAGGGGCTTTCCAACTTTAACTGCTCGACGAGATTAACAGGCGAATGGGCGTGATCATCAATTGTAGTGATTTGAAAGATGTCAGTGGGCTTTGTATCAATTTGGTCGAATGTTTGCGCACTGACAGATTGATAATCCAAAATGTCGGATTCTCCAGATTTGCCAGGATGGGGTGAATTCGATACGTTTATGCTGGAAGGAGCATGATACTGGGGAATTGTCATTTCAGAAATGTTTGGTGGAAACTGACGCGTTTCGATTTTCTGGTGGGTACTTGAATCTTCCCAAATCGGATCATCGAATTCAGGTGTCTTTGTATGGTCAGCATAGATATTTGAGTGACGGTCGTCAGCGGTATGATGGAATATGTTTTCAGATAAGGAGTAATAGCTGCAACCATTGGTTTGGTCAAGTTCGGTACCTGGCAAGTTAGGCTCCCTGGGTTTTACCAACTGGGATGGATCGATAACGGGGACATCTTGAAGCTGGCCAGAGAGGAAATCACTCCCATGGTTGTCTAAAGATTTCGAGTGAGACAGATCAGATTTAAAAGATTGATCGATTTTAGACCGTGATTGTGAAACACCACCTGCGTGTTTATGATTTTCGCCGATACATGTATAAGAAAACTCTGAATGTCTAGACAAATTTACTGGTATGGCGAGATCAAGAAAAAAACTAGGGAATAATGACCGAAAATATTGAATCGCAAGGGCGTTAATTCTACAAGGCTTTTCAACACGCGCATCCGTGTCATTCAGAGGACACAAAGATCTGGCAGGCCTTGCAAGGGAATCAACTTTATGCAGGGTAGGAGTCGATTCATAATATGTATGTGAACCAGATTCATAATCAGAATCTGAACCAGATGCATAATCCGAATATGAACCAGATTCATAATCCGAATCTGAACCAGATTCAAAATCTGAATGTGAACTAGATTCATCATCCGAATGTGAACCAGATTCATAATCTGAATGTGAACCAGATTTAGGACTAAGTCCAGGGAGACATCGAGTGGGCTTGGGGTAGGTTTCATGAGCCAAAAGAGATAATGAGCCACTGGGGTGTTTAGATTCGACATGGTACGTGAAAGACTCAAAGTCAGAACAACCGTTGACTTGTGGATTGTCATAGGGAACACTAGGCTCAGGTCGGGTTGATAACTGAAATGCTTCAAGGGAAACGAGAATCGCATACGCGAACTGTTCTCTTAACAACCTCCAATCGGCATCCGTTTCAGGGAACTCAAAACAATAATGAACGAATCTGATATAGAAATCATCTAAAGATTCCTGAGGTTCCATTCTGATGTCATTTATCTTTAGTAAAACATTATGAAAATCATACCTGTGAAAATTTTGTTGTAATTCACTGGCGAGTTGTTCAAATGAATGGATGGAAGATTCTGGCAAAGTGCAGCACCATTGCTTAGCGCGACCTTCAAGGGTGAGGAATAAAAGCAAACAAAACAAACCCTCATCCTCAATTTCATAGCACTCACCAAAGTCACAAAAATCTGAACAGTGTTGGGCTATGGACACCCCATTTTCACCATCAAATTTTAACTGGGACAAGTGATACATAAGTTCATCGGAGATTTAGTATCCAGGCTCATAAAACTCCGACAAACATCTCTAGAGAATGATTTGGGAACGAGCCATTACAGATATGAGCTTAACTGCAGGCTCTAAAGGCTCATCTTGTCATCTGGCCCCCCCCTTTTCGTTAAACATCTGGTTGGAGGTTCGAGCCCTCCTTCTAGCGCCAAATCTGTTGACGGGAAAATTGGTCCGGCCAACAGTAGGGGATCTCCCCGGTAGAAAGTCCCAATTAGAGCTTAAACCGTTTGGAGTAGGGATCCCGTCCGGGGTGTGGGTCCGGCTATCGCTTATCATTAACACAAGCATAGATAAACATGATGCATAAATGATACTATTGAGAGTGCAGTTTCATTAATCATAGGATGTTCTAAAATTGTACAAGGAATACACACAATGTTGTCACAGCAAAACACATCATCCGACAAAGGGGTTTTAACAAGTATTTGTATTCATGTGCCTAAGAGTATAATATTTCAATACAATGCTATGTAGCTCTTGATTCTCCAAAAGAAAAAGCCCTTCACAAGTTCCCGGAGGAAGTATTTATAGGGCAGAGCTTGCCCTCTAGGGTCCCTGACTTTTCAGCTTCCCGACGGTTTGGCTTCCTTGCGACCCAGTATTTTCTCACCTGCGACCTAAGCCGTTGTTGTGACCTGCGACCTAGTCGCTGGGTCGCGTTGTTGGGCATTTACCAAGGGGTGCGACTTAGCGACCTGGCGACCTCTGTGACTTGCGACCCGGGGCAATGTGCGACCTGCGACCTCAGTGAATATGTGACTTGCGACCTCGGCAGATTTGCGACCTGCGACCTCAACGACTTGCGACCCGGGGCAATGTGCGACCTGCGACCTCCGTGGATCTGCGACCTGCGACCTAGTCAAATGTGTGACCTGCGACCTGCTTAGGTTATGCGACCTTGCGACCTAGTCACTGGGTCGCTGGGTCGCGCCGTCGGGCTTTTGACAGGGAGTGCGACTTAGCGACCTGGAGACCTCTGCGACTTGTTTTGAGAAGGTCCCCTTGTTTGCTGAGGAAAACTCTGGTTCGTTGTGCAGACTGAATGGTTCTTCCTGCAATAAAGTAACATAGGTCAGGTATCTCCATGATTGAAAAAATAACAATGCTAAAGGCATTTTAATTAATTTTCAAGAACGAAGAACAATAAATTAAGACCCCTGGGTGGCCAAGAAAACCAGCATAATATCCTTTCTCAATCAGAGGATGAGATGATAAAATTCGGCAGTCTTCCTTGCGTTCTCCTGTTGTTTCTCAATACGCAAAGCCATTGTTTGATCCCTCGCAAACATAGCCAACATTCAAATGGAGCCAGACCTGAACCTTCTGCATTCACGTCCACTTGTACATTTCCATTGTAGATCTGTTTATGAGGCCTGGCTTCACGTTTAAACGCAGCTCTGACCACTTGTCATATATTTGCTCCCAAGCCTTCATCAGATGTCGATTTTTCAATTTGGTCACTTTCAATCCCAAGGCATTTCGGAGTCTCATTGCCTGTAGCAAAATATCTTTGGCGTCCACATTTCTAGAATTAACCATTCACACTGTTGAGTACCTATAATATCCTCTCAAATGTAGATGCTCCCCACGTATCATTTCAATGACCACCTCCACCTGAGGGTTGTTTATCTGGAACGACGGTAGATGAGACTGGATGAACTCTCTTATTCCACGACAACTTCCTCCCCAATCGCAATACCTTACAACAAGTTTCTTAAGCTGCCATATACTGTTATGAGCCATAATTGCATACTCCTCATTGTACTGATCTGTCGGATATTGGACCACGTCTCCTCTACTTCCTCTAACGATGAAATCACTTGAAACACAGATATGAGACAACTCGTTAAATAATCTCACAGGAAGAAGTACTAAAGGGCAATTTTGGGGGGAAAACAACGGCCTGAGAGGCATTTGGGCTTTCAACGAACGGTTTTCTGAGATAGAAAGTGCTTGCTTTGAAAATCTGTAGATGGCTAGGTAACGAATGAAACCTCACAAGCAAGCCGTGGAATCTCGCATGTCTAAATTGGATCGGTTGGCTCAGGAAGCCTCATAGACAAGGCGTGGAGGAGGAGAAACGTTGTGTAGATATTCGGAGAGGGGCGTTTGAAAGCTTTTGTCGAGATGTCATCGAACCGGACGATAAAATCCCCCTTTGGGTTTGGGAGGTAAAAGCAGCATAGCAACGCAATCACCGCTGGCGCATGGCAGCATGCATTGGGTAGCCCATCCATAAAATGTGGTACATCAGCAGCTTTTTCGGTGAATGAACACGTGGTCGATCATGAATTTTCATTTCCTGATGGGGTCGCAGGTCGGAGAATTCCTTGGGTCGCAGCTCCTCACGAGCATATCATCCTGCGACACTACGACCTGGCACACATGTGACCCTCGGTCGCTGGGTTGCAAAACTGGCTGAGTCGCAGCCTCGGGCAATCCTTGATCCGTGCGACCTCGCGACTTAAAAAGGTCTCGCCATTTCGAGCCATGGCAACAGCCTGCTTTTACATGCTTACCATATATGGGCAGTATACAGAGAACACAATAGTAATCGCCTGCTTTTACGTGCTTTCCATATATTGCACCGCAGTCCTTATAACAACGTCGTTATAGATCTGTTCTCACATTCTGGTCCGAGTTTCAAACGTGAATTCGACCACCATATAGATATACATACGATTTGAATGTTTTATGCAGTTATTTGAGCCCCTTTGCAATGTATGGATATGGTTCCGCTCCGCCATCTCACGTGTTTTTTGAAACGTGTGCTTTAAAATCATACTAAGACCACCATGCCCACTCACTGCTCGATTCTGTGGTATTCGCAATGAGTGCCCACTTCTCCTCAACCAGTAAGTCTTCTCATGCAAGTGTAACACCGATGGCTCGATCGAATCTCGGATATCCTCATATTCTTTCGACGTACCTACCACAAGGATGAGGCCGCCACCATCCATGCTCAATCACTGACCTGAGCTGTGGAGTATACTCATGCGACAGCTAAATTAAACACCTCGCCTGCCTGCACACTCCTCGGGGAATAGAACGCCCCACCACTAATCCTCAAAACCAGGTGCTTCGTTCAATGTTTCAATGGCTCTTTTATTTCTTTCCACGTCTCCATAAACGAATGCCGTAGGTGAACACCTGTCGCCTGATTGTCAACTCTGATTTCCTTCAACCATGTACAGCACCATAGTATTACAGCATTTGCGTTTCGGGTTCGTTATAATATTTTGTGCCATGCTGTGAACGTAATTTTTTTTTTTTTTTTTGACCGTTATATATATGCGTCTGCTTCACTAGTCTTCACATGGACTAAACTTTGGCATAAAACATTTGAGCCAATCGAAGCATTCCTTTCATGCTTTGCTCGGCGACCTTATATGGTTGTGAAATTGTATGAGATTTGCACCGTATAAAACATAGTTACAACGTAAATATGGCACGTTGGGCTCCATAGAACGCACACATTGAACGTTTTGCATTCATGCAACGTAGACAAGGCTTTGGACATTCGCATGGCGCCATGTGTACACACGATTTTAGTGTAGGTCGAAACTAGCCATCGAAATGTTTAAGTCCATGAAATGCAATTTTAAATGGTTCTGATATGTGTCTTAATCGTACAGCTGACCTCCGGTATGTACGTGTGGTTTCATGCCACGCATGCAACGTGTCTTCATAAAGTTGTGATCCGCCATTTTAAACGTGAAGTCGACCACCCCCTTATATCTGCCTCTCATGCTTTATCATAAATCTACCCGTGTCATCGGATGTTTTACATTTGATATGGTTTGAAAACCCCATGGGCTCGCGCTTTGGTTTTATAATATTTAAAATCATAACCCTAGTCCACCGGATGCGCACCTTATCTATAATGTTTTCCATAGTTTTGCTTCACGCTCTAAATATAACTTTGCAAATTCCATCATAAAAATATTCGTGCTCAATTGCACGGCCTTAACAACATATGTTGGCACCTTGTATTGGATACATAGATGCGCGCCCACTTACAAAGTTTCCCCATATTTTTGGTTCCACGGTCTCTGGTGGTTTTGAAACCCATGTTTTTGAATCTGGTCTTAATTCGATCATTTGCTTTACCTCATAATATGAAGGCTTCTTGTTTTGAAAGATCAAGCGTCGAAATATACTTATCAAACCACATTGATAGCTCTTTTCATATTGACCTTTTCTACCTGGCTACCAAAGGCGTATGCATTTCAACATGAACCCTTTAGGTTCAATTTGAAATTCCTCATTTCTTATGATCTCGTTTAGACAACTTTCAAGAGAAAATAAGACTAGGGTTTTAAGGCCTTTTCATTGCTCCACGTTGTACTCTTTGCAGCATAAATAATTTCACACCCTGTAGCTTAGGATTCATAAATGCTGCTTCTCAAAGATGCGCTCACATACTTGAAAACTCTGCCTTTGGCTTGCCACACCAACATGCGTGCTTTCGCACTGCTACCTGACACGAGAACACCTCGAATGAGATGGTCATTGTCTAGAGAAAAATTCTAAGTCTGCTTTTGTTCACCGGGCTATACTAGACTCATCGAAGTGGCGAAATATGTTTCTTTGCATGCGCCCGTCGACATGGAGATGGTCTGATGCAAGATCTGGATATTTCCAATGGAGCGCTTTAAAGCATCTGGTGCGCACTAGTGAAGAAAGCTTTTGCATCAGTGACATAGAAGGTTCTCTCTGATCAACATGTATCACATTATCCCCCTTTTAACAGTACTGATCATTTGCTCCTGCTCCTCCCCTGTTCTGCAGCTTTGACCTTGTCGTTGAGCCCAATTTTATTTCCCTTGATGTCGTGACATGACTGAGGAGTTTGTCACCCGTGAGGTCAACCTGCATGGGATATTACAACATCACAATTACTCTTCAATAATGATAACCACAGATAAAACACATGGAACTAACAAGCTTAAGAGAAGCATTCAAACAATATGCTTAATGACCTACAGCAGGAGGGCTTTTACTCATCAATACACACAAGGTTCTCGTTCAAACATATGCATGGAAATATCATTACACATGGCGCGACTACGGTAAGAGTGTTCGAGCGTACACTAGATGATCCCTCACACATATGGCGTGATGGCAGCGACAACATCAAGTCATGGTGATGAGACAACTCGTGAGGGGTTAGAGATAGGTCGGCGGGATGTCGTTGACTGCAGGTCAGGTGAAAGACTTTAACGCTTAGGCGAGCAGAGGGGGAACCTGAAATTTTAAATATACCCAAAATTTTGGGTGGTGTTGTAGCGGCTACAACAAATGGCGAACCACTGGTAGAATCCAGCATCTCTGTCAATATCACCACAATAGTCTGAGTCCGGATAATGATGCAAGGGAATATTGAACCAGTTCCGTGGGTACCCTTTGTATTACTTTGGCCCTTTACAGGTATGCCTAATCCTTGTGCCTCAACTAAGTCTCGCTAATCAGAAACACATCAAAGAGAAAGCTCACAGATGCCAGTAGCTTGTTGATGATGTGAAGAGCAAGACACTGGGTTTATTATTCTTAGGATTTTTAAAGTAAGCTTCTGGTGTTGCTCCACTGCCAGCAGGCCTGGACAGTACCCCGGCGGAGTCACTTCAAGAAATCACAAACGTTGCTCCACTGCCAGCGAGCTTGGTCAGTACCCCGGCGGAGTCATTGCATTACCTCTCTGTGCAGGAAGCCTTTCTCGATCCTTTACCCTTATTTGTTTCATGTGCTTACAGCACTTATTTTCATGTGCTCGTGGCACTTATTTTCATGTGCTCATGGCACTTATTTTTCATGGGCGGATGAGGGATCCTGACTTATTTTACGAGCAAGAGAGGTTGTTTCTCGTGTTACAGAAACTGAAAGATATCCTGATTTGGGTTTGCCCTTGTGCCGAACCTTCACATCCCATCCACCACACTACGTGAAGCGTGCAAAACAGATCATTAAGATGTCCAAGACTATGTTGGGCACAAGGCTTAGGCTACGGGTATGGGTCATTCGAACTCATTAGGTCTCCCATAAGCAACCAGCTCGTATCTCCCTAGCTAAATGAGTTTAAACTCATAGGCATCTTGTTGAGAATGTGACTTCAACGACTCGTCCTAAGAGAAAGCTGCCTCTTGAGATAGCCACCACCACCTCACGCCAAAGTAATGCTTCAGCAATCGGGGCAAAACAAGACTGCAAGGTGATAGGGTTGTGATGAGGGCTCTTGCAGTGGCAGGCAACATGACAGAAATGATGTGAGGAAGAGAGAGTACGACGCAATGTAAAAGGCGAGGCTCAGGATGCAATGCAATGCCATGTGCGAGAACGATCAACCAGTTGTAGGTGGCAAAGAGGCGCAATACAAGCAATGATTATTTATGCAACAACAAGCAACTGAAAAGGAAATGAAAGAAAATACTTGTAACATGATGTTGCCTAAGATATTAATCGTAAACAAAAACAACAAACACACTTTTAAACTATGAAGTAAAAATTTTGCAAGTAAACCTAATTAACTTGAAACTAAAAATTTTATTGCAGGTCCTAGCTAGCCTACACCTAAACCCTAGTTTAACCAATGATGCGGTGGGGCTATGTAAAATCAGCTTTCCAGTGCAGCCACCGCATTAGTTCCCGACCTGCAAGAACAGCAATGATCAGGATCAGAGCTAGAATCCAAAAAGTGCAGCAACAACAGCACATACCTGAGGAGCAGGTGCAACGGCAAGATGATCATAGATACTTACCAAAGAACATGCCAGAATAGATTGTGCAAGCTGAATCCCACTCTTGTCTTGATACACAGCAATATGCTCTTGAAGCTCAACATCTATAAATGACACATAATCATTCATGCACAATCCGGGATTTGAGGGGTGATGGGTAAGCCAATTCCTATTTTCAGGCACATCAACCAGATAGGGTTGGTCGAGTTGACCGACAATCTCATCATGGTGTTGAGGACCGTCAGTTTTATGGAAGGGAAACAATAAGCAAGTGCCAGGCGAATTATAGACGCATGCGCATCCAAGCGTAGAAACCCTAGTTTTGAAAATCCTAGTCCGGGGTTGCTCCTGGGTTTGGTCGAGGGTATGGGGATCTGAATCCACGTTTAGTGGAGCCTGAAATTCCTCACCGCCTTGAACAAACTCTAGACCTTTGAGTAAGGTGCTTTCCAACTTTGACGGTTTGGCGAGATCAACAGGCGAGTAAATGTGATCATGGATTGTGGTGGGTTGAAGAATGTCAGTGGGCTTGGTATCAATTTGGTCAAATGTTTGCGCACTGACGGATTGATAGATTGTTATATCAGATTCTTTAGATTCGCTAGGGTAGGGTGGATTTACCGCGGTTATGCTGGGAGGAGCGTGGTATTTGGGGATAGTCAACTCAGAAACGGTTGGCAGAAGGTGAAGCGCTTCGACTTTCTGATGGGTACTTGAAACTTCCCAAAGTGCATCATCGACTGCTGGTGTCTCCATATGGTCGGAAAAAATATGTGAGTGACAATCCTCAGCGATATGATTGAATATGTTTTCAAATAAGGAGTGATCGCTACAACCATCGATGTGGTCGAGTTGGGTACCTGGCATGTCAGGCTCCCCGAGAGTTACTGATTGGGACGGATCAATTAGGAGGACATCTTGAGGTCGCCCAATTAGATAATCGCTTCCATGGCTGTCTAAAGATTCCGAGTGAGAAATATTAGATCTAAAAGATTCATCGATTTTGATCTGTGATGGTGGAACACCATCTGCGTGCTTATGATTGTCGCCAATACCAGTATAAGGAAATTTTTAATGTCTCGAAGAAATTACTGGTGTGCCGGGATCGGGAAACCAACCGGGGAGTAATGAACGAATAGATTGAGTCGCAAGGGCATTAACCATACGAGGCTTTCCGACCCGCGCATCCGTGTCATTCAGAGAAAACGATGATCTGGCAGACCTTGTAAGGGAATCAACTTTATGTGGGGTAGGATTCGATTCATAATCCGTATGAGAACCAGATTCATAGTCTGAATGTGAACCGTATTCATCATCCGAATCTAAACCAGATTCGTAATCCAAATATGAACTAGATTCATAATTCGAATGTGAATCAGATTCATAATCCGAATGTGAACCAGATTCATCATCCGAATGTGAATCTGATTCATAATCCGAATGTGAACTAAATTTAGAACTAAGTCCAGGGAGACATCGAGTGGGCTCGGGGTAGGTTTCATGAGTCAAAAGAGATAATGATCCACTGGGGTGTTCAGATTCGACATGGTATGTGAAAGACTCAAAGGTGGTGCAATAGGCTTTATCCTCCTGCCAGTGTCTATCCTTGCTCAGGACTTCCAAGGTCACAACTCCACTCTCAGACAACTCAGGAGGAGAGGTAAGAATATCACCAAAAGAAACACTCTCCTTGGAGGCGAGACTCACATATTTGAACTGCTCACCTAAAGATTTCCAATCAACATCCCTCTCAGGGAAATCAAAACAATAATGAATGAATCTGATAAAGAACTCACCTAGAGATTCCTGAGGTTCCATTCTAATGTCATGTAACTTTATTACAACATTATGAGGATTGTACCTGTGAAAAGCTTGTTGTAATTTATGGGCGAGTTGTTCAAACGAATGGATGGAAGCTTCCAAAAATGTGCGGCACCATTGCTTAACATGACCTCCGAGAGTGAGGAAGAAAAGAAAACAAATCAAACCCTCATCGTCAATTTCATAGCACTCACGAAAGTCAAAAAAATCTGAAAAGTGTTGGGTTATGGACACCCCATTTTCACCATCAAATTTTAACTGGGACAAGTGATACATAATTTCATTGGAGATGTAGTATACAGGCTCATAAAACTCCGACAAACATCTCGGGAGAATGATTTGGGAACGAGCCATTACAGATATGAGAATAACTGCAGGCTCTAAGGGCTCAGCTTGTCATCTGGCCCCCCCCTTTCTCGTTAACCACAAGGTCGGAGGTTCGGGCCCTCCTTCTAGCGCCAAATCTGTTGACAGGAAAATATGTCCAGCCAACAGTAGGGGATCTCCCCAGTAGAAAGTCCCAATTAGACCTTGAACCGTTTTGAATAGGGATCCCGTCCGGGGTGTGGGTCCGGCTACTCCTTAAGTCACTTTCCCCTCCGCTCTCAAAAGAACCTGATTGAACCTGCGGACACACACTTATTCACATGATACAAAATACAAGATTGATGCATTGAACATGTCCACAACACTATGCGTAGCGAGAAAATAAATAAAACATATACGCCCGAAGAGATGCAGTTAGCGGCACATATTTGGGGTTATGCTTGTAAGGTATCTGACCACAAAAGAAATAGTTCTTTATGGCGAGATCCCCCTTTACTTCCTGAAAGATAAAACGGAATGTTAATAGACAAAGGTATTAACATCCATTAAGAAAGTGATGAAAAACTAAACATCATTAACACAAGCATAAATAAACATGATGCATAAATGATACTATTGAGAGTCCAGTTTCATTAATCATAGGATGTTCTGAAACTGCACAAGGAATACACACAGTGCTGTCACAACAAAACACATCATCCGACAAAGGGGTTTTAACAAGTATTTGTATTCATATGCCTAAGAGTATAATCTTTCAATACAATGCTATGTAGCTCTTGAGTCTCCAAAATAAAAAGCCCTTCACAAGTTCCCGGAGGAAGTATTTATAGGGCAGAGCTTGCCCTCTGGGGTCCCTGACTTTTCAGCTTCCCGACGGTTTGGCTTCCTTGTGACCCAGTCTTTTCTGTGACCTGCGACCTAAGCCGTTGTTGCGACCTGCGACCTAGTCGCTGGGTCACTAGGTCGCGCTGTCGGGCATTTACCAAGGGGTGCGACTTAGCGACCTGGCGACCTCTGCGACTTGCGACCCGGGGAAATGTGCGACCTGCGACCTCAGCGAATATGTGACTTGCGACCTCGGTAGATTTGTGACCTGCGACCTCAACGACTTGCGACCCGGGGCAATGTGCGACCTGCGACCTCCGTGGATCTGCGACCTGCGACCTAGTCAAATGTGCGACCTGTGACCTGCCTAGGTTATGCGACCTTGCGACCTAGTCACTGGGTCGCTGGTTCGCGCCGTTGGGCTTTTGACAGGGAGTGTGACTTAGTGACCTGGAGACCTCTGCGACTTGTTTTGAGAAGGTCCCATTGTTTGCTGAGGAAAACTCTGGCTCGTTGTGCAGACTGAAAGGTTCTTCCTGCAATAAAGTAACGTAGGTCACGTATCTCCATGATTGAAAAAATAACAATGCTAAAGGCATTTTAATTAATTTGCAAGAACGAAGAACAATAAATTAAGACCCCTGGGTGGCCAAGAAAACCAACATAATATCCTTTCTCAATCAGAGGATGAGATGATAAACTTTGGTAGTCTTCCTTGCGTTCTCCTGTTGTTTCTCAATACGCAAAGCCATTGTTTGATCCCTCGCAAACATAGCCAACAGTCAAATGGAGCCAGACCTGAACTTTCTGCATTCAGGTCCACTTGTACATTGCCATTGTAGATCTTTTTATGAGGCCTGGCTTCACGTTTAAACGCAGCTCTGACCACTTGTCATATATCTGCTCCCAAGCCTTCATCAGATGTCGATTTTTCAATTTGGACACTTTCAATCCCAAGGCATTTCGAAGTCTCATTGCCTGTAGCAAAATATCTTTGGCGTCCACATTTCTAGAATTAACCATTCGCACTATTGAGTACCTATAATATCCTCTCAAATGTAGATGCTCCCCATGCATCATTTCAGTGACTACCTCCACCTGAGGGTTGTTCATCTGGAACGACGTTGGATGAGACTGGATGAACTCTCTTATTCCACAACTGCTTCCTCCCCAATTGCAATACCTTACTACAAGTTTCTTAAGCTGCCATATATTGTGATGAGCCATTATTGCATACTCCTCGCTGTACCGATATTCCGGATATTGGACCACGTCTCCTCTGCTTCCTCCAACGATGAAAACGCTTGAAACGCAGATATGAGACAACCCGGTAAATAATCTCACATGAAGAAGTAATAAAGGGCAGTTTTGGAGGGAAAACAACGGCCTGAGAGGCATTTGGGCTTTCAACGAATGGTTTTCTGAGATAGAAAGAACTTGCTTTGAAAATCTGTAGATGGCTAGGTAACGAATGAAACCTCACAAGCAAGCCGTGGAATCTCGCATGTCTAAATTGGATCGGTTGGCTCAGGAAGCCTCACAGACAAGGCGTGGAGGAGGAGAAACGTTGTGTAGATATTCGGAGAGGGGCGTTTGAAAGCTTTTGTCGAGATGTCGTCGAACCGAACGATAAAATCCCCCTTTGGGTTTGGGAGGTAACAGCAGCATAGCAGCACAATCACCGCTGGCGCATGGCAGCATGCATTGGGTAGCCCATCCATAAAATGCGGTACATCAGCAGCTTTTTCGGTGAATGAACACGTGGTCGATCATGAATTTGCATTTCCTAATGGGGTCGTAGGTCAGAGAATTCCTTGGGTCGCAGCTCCTCACGAGCATATCATCATGCGACCCTCGGTCGCTGGGTCGCAAAACTGGCTGAGTCGCAGCCTTGGGCAATCCTTGATCCGTGCGACCTCGCGACTTAAAAAGGTCTCGCCATTTCGAGCCATGGCAACAGCCTGCTTTTACGTGCTTACCATATATGGGCAGTATACAGAGAACACAATAGTAATCGCTTTCTTTTACGTGCTTTCCATATATTGCACCGCAGTCCTTATAACAACGCCATTATAGATCTATTCTCACGTTTTGGTCCGAGTTTCAAACGTGAATTCGACCACCATATAGATATACATACGCTTTGAATGTTTTATGCAGTTATTTGAGCCCCTTTGCAATGTATGGATATGGTTCCGCTCCGCCATCTCACGTGGTTTTTGAAACGTGTGCTTTAAAATCATACTAAGACCACCATGCCCACTCACTGCTCGATTATGTGATATTCACAATGAGCGCCCACTTCTCCTCAACCAGTAAGTCTTCTCATGCAAGTGTAACACCGATGGCTCGATCGAATCTCAGATATCCTCATATTCTTTCGATGTACCTACCACAAGGATGAGGCCGCCACCATCCATGCTCAATCACTGACCTGAGCTGCGGATTATACTCATGCGACAGCTAAATTAAACACCTCGCCTGCCTGCACGCTCCTCGGGAATAGAACGCCCCACCACTAATCCTCAAAACCAGGTGCTTCGTTCAATGTTTCGATGGCTCTTTTATTTCTTTCCATGTCTCCATAAACGAATGCCGTAGGTGAATGCCTGTCGCCTGATTGCCAACTCTGCTTTCCTTCAACCATGTACAACACCGTAGTATTACAGCATTTGCGTTTTAGGTTCGTTATAATATTTTGTTCCATGCTGTGAACGTAAATTTTTATTTTTATTTTTGACCGTTATATATATGTGTCTGCTTCACTAGTCTTCACATGGACTAAACTTTGGCATAAAACATTCGAGCCAATCGAAGCATTCCTTTCATGCTTTGCTCGGCGACCTTATATGGTTGTGAAATTGTATGAAATTTGCACCGTATAAAACATAGTTACAACGTAAATATGGCACGTTGGGCTCCATAGAACGCACACATTGAACGTTTTGCATTCATGCAACATAGACAAGGCTTTGGACATTCGCATGGCGCCATGTGTACACACGATTTTAGTGTAGGTCGAAACTAGCCATCGAAATTTTTAAGTCCACGAAATGCAATTTTAAATGGTTCTGATATGTGTCTTAATCGTACAGCTGACCGCCGGTATTTACGTGTGGTTTCATGCCATGCATGCAACGTGTCTTCATAAAGTTGTGATCCGCCATTTTAAACGTGAAGTTGACCACCCCCTTATATCTGCCTCTCATGCTTTATCATAAATTTACCCGTGTCATCGGATGTTTGACATTTGATATGGTTTGAAAACCCCATGGGCTCGCGCTTTGGTTTTATAATATTTAAAATCATAACCATAGTCCACCGGATGCGCACCTTATCTATAATGTTTTCCATAGTTTTGCTTCACGCTCTAAATATAACTTTGCAAATTCCATCATAAAAATATTTGTGCTCAATTGAACGGCCTTAAAAACATATGTTGGCGCCTTGTATTGGATACATAGATGCGCGCCCACTTACAAATTTTCCCCATAGTTTTGGTTCCACGGTCTTTGGTGGTTTTGAAACCCATGTTTTCGAATCTGGTCTTAATTCGATCATTTGCTTTACCTCATAATATGAAGGCTTCTTGTTTTGAAAGATCAAGCGTCGAAATATACTTATCAAACCACATTGATAGCTCTTTTCATATTGACCTTTTCTACCTGGCTACCAAAGGCGTATGCATTTCAACATGAACCCTTTAGGTTCAATTTGAAATTCCTCGTTTCTTATGATCTCGTTTAGACAACTTTCAAGAGCAAATAAGACTAGGGTTTTAAGGCCTTTTCATTGCTCCACGTTGTACTCTTTGCAGCATAAATAATTTCACACCCTGTAGCTTAGGATTCATAAATGCTGCTTCTCAAAGATGCGCTCACATACTTGAAAACTCTGCCTTTGGCTTGCCACACCAACATGTGTGCTTTCGCACTGCTACCTGACACGAGAAAACCTCGAATGGGATGGTCATTGTCTAGAGAAAAATTCTGAGTCTGCTTTTGTTCATCGGGCTATACTAGACTCATCGAAGTGGCGAAATATGTTTCTTTGCAATGCGCCCATCGACATGGAGATGGTATGATGCAAGATCTGGACATTTCCAATGGAGCGCTTTAAAGCATCTGGTGCCCACTAGTGAAGAAATCTTTTGCATCAATGACATAGAAGGTTCTCTCTGATCAACATGTATCACACCATCCCCCTTTTAACAGTACTGATCATTTTCTCCTGCTCCTCCCCTGTTCCGCAGCTTTGACCTCGTCGTTGAGCCCAATTTTATTTCCCTTGATGTCGTGACATGACTGAGGAGTTTGTCACCCGTGGGGTCAACCTGCGTGGGATATTACAACATCACAATTACTCTTCAATAATGATAACCACAGATAAAACACATGAAACTAACAAGCTTAAGAGAAGCATTCAAACAATATGCTTAATGACCTACAGCAGGAGGGCTTTTACTCGTCAATACACACAAGGTTCTCATTCAAACATATGCATGGCAATCTCATTACACATGGCGCGACTGTGGTAAGAATGTTCGAGCGTACGCTAGATGATCCCTCCCACATATGGCGTGATGCAGCGACAACATCAAGTCATGGTGATGAGACAACTCGTGAGGGGTTAGAGATAGGTCGACGGGATGTTGTTGACTGCAGGTCAGGTGAAAGACTTTAACGCCTAGGCGAGCAGAGGGGGAACTTGAAATTTTAAATATACCCAAAATTTTGGGTGGTGTTGTAGCGGCTACAACACCATGCTAAAAACAAATATGCTACCATATATACGTCTAACTTGATCACACTTGATATAAACACCTTGGGAGGTGGACTGATGTAACCATGAAATTCTCAAGTGAAAAATAATGAAACCAAAATGCATAACATTGGTTTGGAGCTACATGTTAAACATATTACTAATATCACTTTTTATCAATGAGAGTAGAATAAAAAAAAAAAAATCAAAATCATTTTTCATAAGTTATTCAAAATCCTTCTCCCTCTGAACTAGAGAACCCTGATCCCTCTGAATATGGAAACTAGACCTCTTATGTGCTATGGCTACCAACTAAAACTCTATTGAAGTCATCTGATTATCTCATCTCTTCCAACTAGGTCCATTCCCACCAAGTGGGTCTGCTAAGGTGGTCCTCTTGCCTCCTAAAAAATATTGCATAACCATCTCTATGTCCCTCTCGAACTAGAGTTTGACCCCATAATCGATACAATTGTCCCTCTCTGATCCCTAGTATGATAGATTCCTCAAGATACACAACTTCCTCTGACCATAACTATACTAACTCTCCTCTGAATTAATTGTATAGCCTTGATCCTCAAAGGCTAAAACGAAGAGCATATTCACTCTATGACAAGGAACATATAGAACATGATAAAAGGCTACAATCCATCCTGATTCTAACTCGAATACAATTGAACCCTCTCTTGTACTGACTATTCCTTCAGTGTGGATCCCACACCTCATCAAGCATCCAGTAGCTACTGAGCCAGGTAGCTGAAATAGATCACACTCCCTTGTCATATGGCATGTGGCATCACTGTCTATATACCAACCATCTCTTAAAATCTCCTCTGAATCCAGGAGTGAGACATACTCTTTATTTAACAATGTGGAGAATTTCTTGGTGAGTTGTGGCTCGTCCTCCACTGTGGCCTCTTTCAGAACCAATATTTTACTCTCATGCTTGGCCTAAAATAGTGAAATAGTGAAATAGTGATATGGTAAAATATGTTTGTCAAGCATAAAGCAATAGGTTTTTTTAAGTGTAGAGGCTAGGCCTTATGTAGCTGTAGAACTGAAAATATTTTTGGTTGGATGTCCCTAAGCGTCTTTCAAGGATGAGGGTGAAGTGTTTAAATCTAAAATCAGAATTGAATGAACATGTGGGATGAACAAGTGGAAAAATACATTACCAAGCATGCATGCATATGAAAAAGGATGGCAACAAATGAGTCAAATAGACAAAAGGTGGTTTTGAAGCCTACCCCGAGGGGGGGGGGGGGGGGGGGTGAATTCTGAATGGTATGGCGACATGTAGGCATTGGTGGTTTTGGTGAAATGTCTTTAGCCAAACCCCCCACCCCGTGGATATCGTTCGGAAACACTAGGGTGTGTGGGTTTGGATGCAGGTCGTCGATCTGAAAGCACTCGATCTTAGCCCTTTAAACTTGTGGAAATTTTATTTGATGCGCACTTTATTACATAATGCTAGCTTATGAGTGATTAGATAATTAACCATATAACATATTATTAATAATCATAAACATAATTTATTCTAAAATACTTTTTAGGCAACATTTTGAAATGCTCTGATAACTAACTGATTTGACCTTTAAGACCCCTCATGGGCATTTTTCAAAATTTTAATTCCAAAGACCTCATTCAAACCTAATTGACTCAACCTAATTAACTTAATACCAACCTAGACTAACCTAACCGTTATCATAGATAACAGAAGGATTGGATAATGGAGTTAAAATCTGTAGTTTAAGATAAAACCAGAGGACTGGCCATACAACTAAGGAAGAAAAGGCAAGTTCTTTGGTGTCTATCAGAAAAAGTAATTGATTTATCAATTTGAGAAGAAGGATAAGGAAGGCCCACTATATCATGAGCATCTATCAAGGATGAATTCATAATATAGCTTTAGCAGAATGGATTATATTTGAAATAGATCACTTATCAAGAGTGAATTATGATACATAAAAACTTTATTTGGCAAGGGAAATACATAAAAAAAAGTTATAATTTATTTCTTAACATTGGATGAAACTAAATTATAAACTTAAATCTTAAGCATCTGGAGATAATTTGAGAATATGAACAAAACACAGTAAACTCACATGAGAAAAGAGACACATTCAAGACACAAAATACTTGAATCTTTGGTAAAGACTGTATATCGTACTTCTACAACTAGCATTTTATTTATCAGATAAACGGTTTCACTAAGATGTAGGAGTGACTCCCATATGAGATTTGAATGTCAGCTTGTTGATTTCTTGAAATTGACCTTTACCTATTATCTAAGAATAGACTAGTTGTCGAGCCTATATCTCCAAGTCAATGTATTCCTCAATTGAAGGTGGAGGAAGATTTATTTTTCTAATTTGACTAAGGAAGTCAAAAGTATTACCCAAACTTTCAATTATTACCTCTCCCACAAAATTTCCCTCCATAATTTCAAATTGGGAATGATCATTCCTTTTCTGTACTAGAAAATTATTGTAAACATATTTTTGTAATAAAATATTCTTTTCATCCCAGAAAGGAGGCAAACCTTTATCAATCAATGTTTTGAAAAGAGAATAAAGTTCTTTTATTTCCTTCTGTAGGATTTGTATATTTGTTTTCACCTTCTCCATTGAGATATCTTTAACAACAATCCTTTGATCTCTAAGTATAATTTGAATCCCGTCTTGAATGTTAAAATGTCTTAAAGCATATTTAGAAGAAAAATTTTAAAATTTTATTGCATATAAGGACTTTTCCACAGGCCTTTGATGTAATTGTTGTAATTGGGCCTTAGCCAGTCCACATTTATACAAGGCTGAATATATATAAGCCTTTTTAGTTTCTAGCTTCTTCAATTCATCCCAAATCTTTGCTACTTCTACTGAAATCTGATCCCATAATGAATGTTGTGTAGATTAAAGAGCATGCTTCCCAATCAATCTAGTCTTTAGCTTAGCAATCTTCCCCTGAAATTATTTTTTTGTTTTTTCTAAGGATTCCTTTTCTTCTTGCATTTTATTTCCTTTTTACTTCGACTCAATAATTTCTTGATATTTAAGGTAAAGTTGAGATAATGACCTTGTGAGCTCTTTAGTAATAGATTGAGGATTAATAATAGTGACCTCAACCATACCTCTTCTTACTAGCTCTTCTTTCTCTTGACAGAGCTGATCCTTTTCTTGGGTGTCTTGTAATAATTTATGATTCAAAGGCATCACGTTGGTAGTTGAAAGTCTGAGCTGGAGAATAAGATTCCAAATTTATATCTTTACCATAGGAGTGGGTTCCTAAATTGTAGGTTAAGATAGGAATGAGTTGAATGAAGATATTTGTGATTTGTTAGAATATAGTTACTTATTAGCATCATAATAACATATAGGCTATTTTTAGAAGCTTGTACCCTCATTTGAGGAAGAGAGCAAGGCTCCGTTTATTTAAGTTCTTGAATTTATTAATTAGGGGTTAGAATGCATTGCACAGACATATATAAGAGAATTAATTTTATTTCTGAATCAATAGAAGCAGGTTTTGTTGAGACAAGATGTGATTGTCTAAAATTATGCAAGTATTCTCCGTTATTGAGGTTAATGAGCTTGTTACAGTGTCAAGATTGATCTTGCATGTTTTTCCAGTTCACATAAATCGATTTAAGCTTTATGAAAATGTTCATTGTGAGTTAAATGCATTCATGGTGGTTACAAATATCTGTATAAGAACATATTGTAGGTTATGTGTATGAGCAGACGAAGTAGTGGTTTCAGTTTGTAAGAGGATGGTTATACTGTCAGGATTAATCTTGGAAGTTATTCCAACATAAAATATTGTTTAAACTAGGGTTAATCTTCATTTGTCGATTAGCGTAGGATGTAGCAAGATCTAACGGTTGTGATCTTTTCATGTTTTAACTTGTATAGAAGTTAGTACACATCATTGGACCCAGGGGATTATTCAATACAGTTCACTACAACCTTTGGAGTCCACCGTCGATTTATTTCAACAATTGAGATCTTGTCACCAAAAATTGGAGTACCTATGTGAGGTTGTTTCATTGGACGCGTGGGATTATTAAGAAGAGTTAAATGCAATTTGGGTTCCGTTGGATGGAATTTTGGTGGAATGTTAAATGATCCGAAATTTTGATAGCATCGTTAAACACAGTGATCCCCTAAGCTCATATTAAAAATTGGCGAAGCTCGACGGTGGTATATGTTGGGTCTAAGGAAGCAGTGTTGTAGGTGTGTAGTTATTGTTTTCGGCCTCGATTTCGACATCATTTAGTATCAGAGGAAAAGCGAAACGAACCTGTAAGTGGTATTTTCTTAATCTTTAAATTTGAAATTTTTGGAATTTTGTGCATAATTTTTTTTTGTTAAGTAACGGAAATCAAGGAAATGGCATTGAGAATACATGGAGGAAGAGTGGGTGGTAGGGGCAGACCTACTACCAATGTCGAGTTGATGGAGAAAATGAGAGTTATGCAGGCTAAGATGGATGCCATGGAGTTGGGTAGACAGCGAGAACCAGACTCAAGGGATGTGAGTGACCCTGAAGCAGAGGGAAATGAAAAATAAGAGGGGAAAACTCCTGCGAGTGTTGAGATGAAGTTGTTAAAGTTTGTGTTGGGTTCCATCTCTAAACCAAAACCCTCCTTTTCCATTTATAATGGTAACTTGTCAACAAAAGGGCTGATAGACTGGATAAGAGAGTTAAACCGATACTTTTATTATCAAGAGATTGAGGAGGAAAAGAAGGTGAAACCAGTTGTTACTAGACTGAAAGGCCATGCAGTACTATGGTGGAAGGCCATGCAATACTATGGTGGAATAGTGTGCAGGCTGAGAGAAAAAAAAATAATAATATGGTGATCAAGGGTTGGGAAATATGGTTGCCAAGATGAGAGGAAAATTCTTAGCCAAGGATTATTAGATGAGTCTTTACAAACAAATGAAGAATCTCAGACAAAGGTTGTTGACTGTGAGAGAGTATAAAAAATAGTTCCATAAGGTCAACTTGAGAGCAGGTTATATAGAATATAACTATGAAAGGAAATCTAGGTACATCAATGGATTAAGGATGTAAATTTAAGAGGAGATTCATGTTATTTCCTAGCACCATGGAGGGGGCCTATCGGTATGCTTTAAGAGAAGAAGAGAAGATATTCAGGAAAAAAACTTTTGGTAGAGGAAAAGGATCTGCCAAAGGAAGAGGGAAAACTACTAGAAGAGGTAAGGATCTAGCTTACAAGGATGAAGCTGGTGGTTCTAACCAGCAATAACAAGCAGGGAAAGGATATGAGACTAGAGGTGGAATACCCTACCAGCGAGGCAGAGGTAGAGGCAGAGAGTCAATCTACAAATGTTACCAATGTAAAAAACTAGGCCATCAATATTTTGAGTGTCCTGATAATGAGAATGGAGGGCAAAGAGGAAACTATGAAGCACAAGGAGAGCAAGCAGAAGCACAAGCTCCTGTAGTGGAGAATGTACTTGAGGTTGGAGAAGCTCTTCTCATGAATAAGGTGCTATTGAAACCAAAGAAGGAAGTGGTAGAGTCTTCACAAAGGAAATATTTGTTTCGAACTACATGCAAAGTACAAGGGAAATGTTGGAAAGTAGTTATTGATAGTGGAAGCACCGAAAATTTGGTGTCCACTGAAATGGTGGAAAAACTGAACCTTAAGAAGGTCAAGCATCCAACACCCTACAAGGTGTCATGGTTGCATAAAGGACACAAATTTTTGGTTAATGAGAAAATTGAACTGGCTTTCTAAATAGGCAGATATCAAGACAAAGTGACTTGTGATATCATGCCTATGGATGTGTATCATGTGTTGTTGGGCAGACCTTGGCAATTTGACAGGAAAGTAGTGCATGATGGAAGCAAGAACTATTATAATTTTGAGATGGGTGGTATTCAACATACTTTTCTACCTTTTCAATAAGGGAATGGAGCTTTAAAGGGTGAGCTATTAGCTCTATTTCTTGGTGGAAAAGAGTTCTTACAACAGGTGACAGAAGAAGAGGTGAGTTATGTTATTGTTTGTAAGCCAAAAAGTGAATCTGCTAATACTGTCATTTCATATCTCCCAATATAAATTAAAAATATGTTAGTGGATTATCAAGACATTGTAGTTGATTATTTTTCCCAATGTATTTCCACCTAAAATAAGTATCAGTCACCACATAAATTTGATACCTAGATAAATCTTGTTTGGATACCTGGATAAATCTTACCAAACAAGGCTGCTTATAGGATGACCCCAAAGGAAAATGAGAAAGTTAGAAATCAGGTTCATAAATTGTTGGACAAGGGCCTGATTAAGGAGAGTTTAATTCTATGTGTTGTCCCAATAGTGCTAATTCCAAAAAAATATGGTGAATGGAGGATGTGCACTGACTCGAGGGCCATCAATAAGATCACTATTAGGTATAGGTTTTATTTTCCTTGTGACACACTAGTCTCATCATCTATAATAACTCTTAGAGTGATTCTATATTTCTCTCTTACAGTAAGTAAGGAGACTCATGTGGGTGAAATTCTCCTTGCTTCCTGCATCAACTTGTAACTTTCATTTAAAGACAAATTTCTTTCATTAGAGAATTTTTAGACCATGTCTTCTTTAGGCTGATAAAAAGAAGACTCAGCCTAATCATATTTAAAATGTTGTACATTGAGGAAAGGATTGAATTTTCCTTCTTGATGACTTGTCTGAGATATGATCTACTATGAGCAAGAAATTTCTTGTGATATTTCTTTGCCTTGTGACTTTTCTTCTTGTATGGGGAGAAAAAGTATTGTGGATTGCACAAGAGGATCCTCTGGTCAGGAAAAGTGTTTGTGGATTTTGGAAACACCCATTAGGAAATATTTACGTGAAAAATATTTATTTTTGCCTCTACCCCTATTTGAACAGTAACACATAAGCATGGATTTTATGTTGTAGTTACCATACAGTCAGTCTAAATAAGTAATGAAACTTACCATGGCCTCTAGTCCAATATATAGTGGTGTCTGCTGATGAGGCGAGTCCTCTACTGAGTGGTCGGATGAAGCACCATCACCTATGGAAAAATAATAGTCACCATCACCTGTGTATGAAGCAAAATCACCATCTGCAAAGATTCCTCTGTTGATTAAGTGTTTGCAATGCATCGATACTAAGTGAGTGGGGTTTCGGTGGGGTATTTGTGTTGAGTGTAGGGAGACTAGGTCAGCGTGCGTGATGAGTTAATGGGTTGACTGGAAGTGTGTGGGCTTGGGAGGAAGTTATGGGGTTGGGATAAAGGTTGAGTGCATGGAGACCAGGCGGGCGTGCGTGATGAGTTAATGGGTTGAGGGGAAGGGTGTGGGGTTGGGAAGAATTCATAGCGCGGGAGAGTTATAAGTAGTTTTGGTCTTTTTATTTTTATTTTTATTTTTTTAATATATATATATATCTATATATATATATATATATATATATATATATATAATATTTATATTTTTAATTTTTAATATTGGTTATTTAATATATATACATATATATAATTATATTTCTGTTTCATTTTATATATAGTTTAATTTTTTCATTCACTACTTCTTCCATTGCATTGTTTCCTCTCACCTCTAGCTCGATGAGTTTCCATATGAAGATAAAATTAAAATAAATTTCCATAATAATATCTAAGACAAATTTATTTACTATTGAAGGTAAATTAAAGAGAACAAACCAATTGAAAACATATAAATACATACCTCGCACATCTCAACATTTTGATATCATTAATGTTCTTCTTCATCCAAATCATCATCTTTATCAACGTGTTTAGAATTCATGTTCAAGTTATTGGCCATGTAAGCATCATGATCATCATCTTCTATATCATCATTCAGAACATCCTCTCCCACATTTGGTTCGACTTCATCAAGTTCTTCATCCGACGTATTGTTAATATCGTCTAGTTCATCTAGAACATTGTTTGGATTAACATATCCTTGAACTTCTTCAACGTATTCATTTGACGCATGAACCCCTTGCTCCTCTACATCATCTTCTTCTTCAATATCATCTTCTTCCACTACATTATAATTTACTGGCCTTCCTCTTGGATCATATCTAATAGCATAGGACCAGCCTGTTTTACCTGGAACCTCTAAGTAAGATACTTGTTCACATTGGCTTGGAAGACTATAAGGCTTTGAGCCTGGCTCAACATTCCTTGTATTAACCATGGTAAATCCATTAGCATGTTGAATACATGGAAAATTTTAGGGGCTAATATTCGCAGGTGGGCTAATTTTCCATGATTTTTCAAAAAAAAAGATTCGCCAAATTCCATTTTTTATAAAAATTATTCGCCCAAATTTTATAATATAAAATTATTTTATGTCAAAAATCGCCAACATTATATAGAGATTATATACAAAAACATTATAAATTTCAATAATTTTAGAAATACATCAATACAAATTTTATAGTTTTCATATTAGGTACTACTGAGATTCGCCATTTTTTAAAACTTCAAAATAAGTTTCCATTCTTAAAATTTTCCCTGGTTGAATACAGTTCTATCAGGATCACGTTCATTGATTCGTAGCCTGTACCATTTGACATCGAACAGAACCAATTTGAAGGATTTAAAGTCACACTGAAGTATATCATCCAGATACCCATAGTATCGATTTGCAGGTACTTCTCGATGTCTTCCACTTCTAGATGCAACATTATCTACCTGAAATATTGTAGTTATCCCACTATTTGAAGTTGGCCTCTTTTCATCCAACCTTTTCATGAGAAATTTGTGGCCATTGAACCACATTGCCTTACGACGTTTCAACTGCAATATGAAAAACACGTAAAAAATACATTGTCATTATTTGATAAACATATTTATACTTGGAAATTTTGCAAATTAATAAAAAAACATGTCATATGCATCAATATAATTGTAAAAAAATAAGTAGTATAGGTGAATTATATGCTTGCCTGGTAATGTACTAAACCATGTGCTAAATCAATTTCCCTTTGTGTAAGATTGGTATCTCCACTATATTCAGCTTCTTTGACCAATGTAAACACACCACACCATACCATCATAACCCACCATTATTAGCTTGTTTGCATCATTCAATCCATACCTTCATCCACCAACATTTTTTGCAATATATAAATGTGTTGCATCTCACTCTCAACCGACTGTATTAAAATTAAACAGTTCACATGCGTATATATAATTAGTTAACACATTATACCACAATAATATTAGATTGTGCATGAATACTTAAAACTAAATAAGTACTATATACATAAAAACGAAAAATCTAATGTACTATAAATCTCCACTATATACTTACATCTCACTGTCCTCATTGTACCTTTCCCCAATAGGTGCCCCCTTTCAAATTTGTTCATGGAGTTGATATCCCAAATGTGATGAAATACTTTGATATTTTTTCTTATTTTCGGACTAAATTGACTAACATAAACCATGGTTTGATATACCATATATCCCTCTACCATAGAACCCTCAGGACGTGCTCTTTGTCTGACCAAAGCCTTCAAATATTTCAAGTGCCTCTCAACCATCCACATTTATCTTGTGTGTACAGGTCCACACTTTTCAATCTCCTCAACTTGGTGAATGAGGTAGTGTTATTGTGCATTAAAAAATGTCGGAGGTAGATACTTTTTCATTTCACACATTAGACGAGGAATTTATTTCCTCCAATACTTTATATCTTCTTTATCAATTTATTTAGATGACAACCATCTACAAATGAAACAAGAAAATCCCAAGTTTCAACAATAAGATATATAGTACATTACAAACAAAACACATGCAGTCAAATATAAGTTAATGTACAACAAATTATTAAACAAATTACACTTTGAATATAAATTACCACTTACCTCATGTATTTTCCAAGATCATATATAACTTGTTTCACATTTTTATCAAAGTTGTCTGGGAGAGATAGAGGTAGAACATACTGTAACAAAAAAAAAAAAAAAAACCAATGATTATTTATTCTAAAATAACCATAAACAAAAATAATAACAAGATGTTTCACACATCAGTTCTATGTATGTTGAGTAGGATGTATGGTTTGCCCTACCTACCTATCAGCTGCCCATATTTCTGTCCATAAAACTTTCTCTTTGACTGATTTGTTGATCATCTTGTTGAACCAAGGAGGCCTAGTCCCGATCTAGCCCTTTGCCTAAAACTATGAAAACTTATTTGTGCAAGTGCCCAATGACTTAGAGACTATGTTTAGGCGTTCCGGCATAGTTTATGAGTTGTTAGTTTGTCTCATGTGTTTTCCCCAAAGTCTGATAGCCTTTTCCCGAAGTTAGAGGGTCATATACCTCTATGTATGGCTTGATGTTTGATTTCTATGTATTGATTAGCTTATAGTTATTCCTAGCATGATTAATGGCTTGCTATTACATGTTTATGTCTGCTATTAACTAGTTTGCACTTGAAATCCCTTGTCTTTCACCAACTTATTGTTCATTTAATCCATTTTGCCCAGAGATCCCTTCTATTGTGAATCAAATCGGCCCTACAACATGCTTTACATCATCACTTCATAGCTTCCTTGACCTGTTTGACCCCATAGCCCAATTTATCTACATCTTGTTATCCAGTTTATGTATCTGATCAATTTCATCCCTCGCAAACTTAAAAACTAAAAAAACCAAAAACACACTTCATAACTAGCCTAATATCAGAACATCGCAAGTAAACACACCGACATCTTCTAGACATATAGAGAGAGCCCTCTCTGAGTCCAGGAAGGCTAGGTCCTTGGGCTCCAAAGCTTGGTTTGATGTTACATCGTCATTTGGCTAGCCAATCGGCCAAATCACGGGACCCTAACAGCAGTAACTGCAAAAATATACATAAATATGACTGAAATATGGAAATACAGAAGAGAAAAGGAATATAGAGTGTTCTGGTAGAAGGGTCGGCCCTTTATCCAAATAATAAGCTCTCAAGCAAGGGATCAAACCCCGCAGCTGTTGATCTCACAAGAATAATGCAGTTTACCCAGTGAACTGTGCTGTAATGGATGGAACATGAGTTAGCCACATGCCAAGATCTGAAATCAGCTCTAAACTCTCCTATACAACTCCCTCAATGCAAGAGAACCTCCCTCCACTGAATAGAAATGCATAAGAGTAGATGAAACAACCCTCCCATTGCACTGCCCAACAACACAATGTCCTCTACTACAGGAATAATGCTATAACTGTGAAAAATGCTTGGCTTGCAATCCAGATGTGGGAGAAATGAAGCCCAACAACTAGAAGATATCACTCAATGAAGGAGAATGAATTCCTCCAAACTCTGCTGAGCAACAGAAGTTTGCAGAAAATGTCTAAGTAGACATGAAATCGAAATACACAAGCTAACCCACAATGTTTCCCTTCTCCTCCTTATGAAGTTGTGAGCTCCTTCACCTAGGGTCCCACCTCTTAGGGTTTCTATATTCATTTGAATCTCTTCCCTCCAAAAATGCGTTGGCTTCTTAGGCAAGCTACTCCTCCTTAGGCTGCGCTGGTTGACTTGGTCAATCTAACCTTGCCCTCATACACTTAGCCCCTTTCACACTAGGAGGTGTAAAATAAGTTGCTCAAAAGTTCCATTTTTACATTAGGAAGATTTTTATTCATGTTAAGAGGCCTCCTCTTCCTTTTTATTCACCTACTACATAAAATGAGCAAAAATTAATGTTCCAATTTATTCATGAAAATTTTGGAACATTACAGTCCTCCTCTCCCAAATGTTGCTTGTCCTCAAGCAACTGCAAGGATAGAAATAACTGAATCTCCCTACCTCCTCTACTAGCATCAGCATGTGATGGAATCCTCCAAATAATATGATACCATCTCATCCATGAAACTCCATAGTTCCTCTCTCAAGCATATAGATTTGTACTTGCTGAAACTCCCCGAATGACTATGATCATGAGAAGGAAAGTGCTCAAGGAGACAACCATGTGTGGTCTAGAGGTCTTCTCAAGGAATGGAGTGCATGATTCATACCAAGTCCTCTCCCCCAATGTGAAACCTCCACCCCAAGCTATCATCCATATGGAATGAGCCACCCTCTTGCATGGTAACTCATGAAAAGTTTCCTCCACCTTTGGCTCCAGAAGTGTAAGTGGGCTGAATGAATGAACATGATAGGAAAGAATGCCTATCCCATGCTTTCATCCTCTCCACTTATGAATAGTGTAGAGTATTTTTTTTTCATGGGCTGCAAATATATTTCCCTCAAGTGGCAAAATGTAGAGCAATCCACCAAAGATTTCTCCTCCAACATTGAAGAACAAGCTGCCCCAAAACATTTCTTCCATGATGAAGAGGACATGATCATCATAGAATGTCCAAATGAGATGTTTTATGTAGGCTTTTAATTCTGCTGTATGATACAAACAAATTCTCAAAAGGACACAACGTAATCTCATCCATTGCTCCTTCAGAAAATGGCATGGAAAGTAGTATGTTGCTAAACGACTAATGGTGAGAATTCTCACATTCACTAGTAGAAAGTAAATGGCTGAATGGATCAGCTGAACATACAAGTCATATTTGGTAACTTGCCCATGGTTATACAATGAATTATCATCATACTTATGGCCCTCATCAAAAGAAAAAAAATACTTAGCTATAGTGGCCATAGTTTTTCTCATGTTCCCCTTAGAACATGCAATGTAGAAAATGTGGGAATCCTTCCCCTTTAAGGACACTCCCCACTCATGTATCATCCTTCCAATCATGCACCCAATGTAAATCAGATCGAAATCAGCAAGGGGAGTCATTATCAGCAACAAAATGAGGAAAATTCTGAAGGTTTCATGTGATGCAAGGAAGTACCAACAGTGTCCCCAATAGTGGCAGTGCAGTTTTCCAAGTTTCTGCTTCAGAAATTTCCTTAGCAAAATGCTTTGTGACTCATGGCTAATAATGTAAATTAGCTGAACATGTATGCAATGGAAAAACATCTGCCATAGTCCATGTGAAATATGGCTGCCTCCATCATATAATTTGGCCCAAATTTTCTCGGGGAGCAATCGGGTCAGCTTGCCCTCTTGTAGTGACATGCACTGCAAGATGATGGTAAGAGTATACAAATCAGCCAATGTAAAAACATAATTATTACCATATGCCAAGATAAAAATGATGTATGTATCCATGAATGAACCCTCCATATTTTTTTGGCATGCTCCCATGAAGAGGAATGAGCTAGGTGATGCAAGAAGATCCTTCTTCTCATACTTGGGAATCCAAGTCAAGAAGAATGTAGCACAGTAATAGATGACTCCATCTTCTACCTCATCCATCTCACCTCCTCTCTCCTCATCAAGTGCAACCAAGATGAAATGATCTTGGTACCTATGGGTTATGGAACCACCACACCTTCGCTGGGCACACTTCATCCATCTGTTACTGCTCCAAAGAGGTAATATTGTTGGCCTATACTCATAGGCTCTCATCCCTATAAAGCTCCATTCTTTGACATGTATCTTGTCAAATATATTATCCATAATGCTGCCATATTTGAGGGATCTCCTCCATGATGAAAATACCTCTTGCACCATGATAGTGCCATACTCTACCCTTGCAACACTATGCCAAGTGGGAGAGCAATTTTTCCCTTGCTCTCTCCCAACCCTCTGAAGCAACAAATATCCTTGTTGCTCCTTCATACCTCCATCACTCATCATATGTGGTGGAAACAAAATGACTCAACCATCATAATGCATCCACACTCCTTTTTGTCCCATGATGAAAGTATCCTGCCAAGCTCCTTCCATCCTCATACCCTTGAGAAAAGGACATGTCTCATGATGGCCAAACTCTCTCCTGAGTAGCTAGTGTAAATTTTCCTCTTGCTGCCTTGTGTCATAGATATGCAAGTGGCTCACAAGCCTCTTGCTCTCCACCCACTCTCCTTCATCAAGGTATGGATGTCCCCAAACATTCTCTCCTTTGCCATATTCCTAGTGAAGACTACCATCATCCCAAATCAAGTGTCCCTCCTTACACCTCATGGGATGTCGAGATGTAACCCCTTGAAGAATTTTCAAGAAAGGCATCTCATCAATCAAACCCTTGAATCCACAAGAATCCAAGAGTGCTAAGGACAAGACATCCTTAGGAAATGGCACATCATGCATGATGCTCTCCAAATCCTTGCACCATAACTCCTCATGCTGCATGCAACTCAATAAGGGTGCAAAAGAATGAGTGCTGATCCCTCTTGGATCAAACCCCTCTTGTACATCGATGTATAAACTTGCTCCTATTTACCACCATGAAGTTTGGATCCTGGGCCATGTGAATGCAAATTTCCCAAGCCTCCTATGACCTTTTCTGAATTATCACTGCATCGAAATTTTTGCATACCTTTGTGGATCTTTGAGACATCTTGTATGGCTGCAAGAGTCTCTCTCTCTGATTTTTTGGCTAATCCAACTGTTGATATGGTGGGTTTCTTTTCTATGAACTGGACAACGCTGGTAGAAGCCTCCTCAAGTGGATAAGGATGCTCCTCCTCATCTGGCCATCTATCCACTTCCTCTTGTGGCCCTCCATATTCTTCACTTCCTTCATGATCATGGGAAGTGATTTCATCTTCTCCTACCTCTTGAAACCCTCTAGACGTTTCACTACAACTTTTCTGATCTTGACACCCTCTTGGAGTTTCACTATACCTTAATTTCCCATTGGTTGAACCCCTTTGGAGAGACTCCTTTCTGATCCTAAAAATGGATGAGAGTAACCTCAACCTCTCCATACTGTCTTCTTTCTGCTTGTGCTTTTTCTCAGCACTTCTCTGATAGCTTCATCTCATAGGCTGGGCCAGAGATCATGCTTTGATACCACTGTAATGTCCCATTTTCAGAAAAATCACAATTCTGTGCTAGAGATTGACTGTTGAGGAATTTAATAGCTATGTCTCCTTGAAAATAAGGGAGATAACTAGAGGCTACCTGGCCCTTTTTAGTCTTTGTCTACAGATATGCAATTATTCCTATTCAGGAATTGTTGCAGCAAGCTCCTTAGGGACGATGTATAAAAAATTAGATGTGAAAATAAGGAAATTCACTACTGGAAAGCCATAGAACATATATATTTTGACCTCCTTGCAGAATTTAAGCTCAAATAAATAACCTTAAGCAGGTTATTCAGATCTCCCACGGCGAACTAGTTGAAAATGGCAGCAACATGTAAGCACAAAATAGTTGTCTCCATAAAATAACACTGTATAAGTGAAAATGGGGGATGAGGTCCCTTAGATAACTCAATATATGACTCACTTACAGAATCAGAGGTAAAAAAAATGAATCTAGCTCATATAACAAAACCCCCAAAACAATATGCCTCAATCTAACTCAAAACCCCATAGTCTACCTCATGCAGAAAAGACTGAAACAAGAAAATCGTCATTCCTACTAGGGTTTCTGCAGTGAATAAGTGATATATCAGATCTAAAATGAACAAGAATCCCATTTCTAAGAAACTTTGATTCCCTTCCTCTTTATACATAATAAAGATCACCCACAAGGGGTTTCATGGAAATACAAGGTGTACAAGTGCAAATATGCAAATAGATGTAGCTGAAAAATGCAGTAACTGCAACACTAAACATAAATATGACTGAAATATGGAAATACAAAAGAGGAAAGGAATATAGGGCTTTCCAGGAGAAGGTTTTTCCCTTTCTCCAAAGAATAAGCTCTCAAGCAAGGGATCAAACCCCATAGTTGCTGCTCTCACAAGAATAATGTATTTTACCCAGTGAAATGAGCTGTAATGGATGGAACATGATTTGGCCACATGCCAAGATATGAAATCAGCTCTGAAATCTCCTATATAACTCACTCAATGCAAGAGAAACTACCTCCACTGAATAGAAATGCATAAGAGTAGATGAAACAATCCTCCAACTACACTGCCCAGCAACACAGCATCCTCTGCTACAGGAATAATGATATAAATATGAGAAATGCTTGGCCTAAAATCTATATGTGGGATAAATGAAGCACAACCCCTCCAAGAGATCACTCAATGAAGGATAAGGAATTCCTAAACAGGAATTCCTCCAAACTCTATTGAGCAGCAGGAGTTTGCAGAAAATGTCTAAGCAGACATGAAATTGAAATACAAAAGCTAACCCACAATGCTTCCCTTTTCCTCCTTATGAATTTGTGAGCTCCTTGAATTAGGGTCCCACCTCTTAGGTTTTCCATCTTCATTTGAATCTCTTCCCTCCAAAACTGCACTGGCTTCTGAGGCAAGCTACTCCTCCTTAGGCTACGTTGGTTGACTTGGTCAATCTGACCTTGTCCTCATACACTTGGCCCCTTTCACACTAGGAGGTGTAAAATAAGCTGCTCAAAAGTTCCCTGTTTACATTAGGAAGGGTTTTATTCATGTTAAGAGGCCTCCTCTTCCTTCTTATTCACCTACTACATAAAATGAGAAAAAAATAGTGTTCCAATTTATTCATGAAAATTTTTGAACATTACATTAAGACATCTATCTATTAGATATGGATCTATTTGGGCCTCAAATATGGGAATGCCAAATTTTACTTGTACCTTAAAAGGAGTTGCACCTCTAGAGTGGCTACTAGATGCAGATGCGCTACCGACGGGTAGTCATTGAAGGATCTGGGCAAAGTTGTCCATCATC
This sequence comes from Pinus albicaulis, assembly GCA_034641835.2. NCBI lineage: Eukaryota > Viridiplantae > Streptophyta > Pinopsida > Pinales > Pinaceae > Pinus > Pinus albicaulis. The sequence goes on from CM076583.1 coordinate 1,147,299,094, forward strand.
ATGTTCCTTTATTTTTCGAGGGCCTGCTTGAGCAATATTTAGATAGCATCTCCTGCTCCCTCATATTTCTTTTCATCTGCCATGGGTAGCCATCAGAGTTTATGAGGCTGACCTTGCAAAGGTTCATCCAGATCGAACCTTAAATCCTTATACCCTGACATCATTGGGGACATGCAAAGAAGGATGGAGAAAGAGAAGACTGCTCTGATACCACTAATCTAGATTTATGGAAAAACAAAAAAAATACACATATCAAAATAAATACAAATATTTAGTAGAAATAAGACTTCATTTCATTAATATCAAACAACTAAAATTTGTTTACAGACAAAATGAAAATAAACTAGGTAGGGCGCTGGTAGCTTATATTTGAGAAGAAATGTGGTGGCTACATGCCTATGAACTATGTTAAAATGAGGATGGAGGGCCTATTTATTATTTAGAAACAATGGAAAACCCTAAACATCCAAAAAACTAACCCTAGGAGATGAAGCACCAAAAATATGGGCCTCTTTTGGGTAAATGGGTACATCAACTTCTCGTGGACATAACTTTGGCATACGATCTTCATTTGACATGCACATACCTCGTTAGAAATACCTATCTAAGGAATACAACTTTTGATGTGACTAACATGAAAGGAACTTCTATTTTTCTCCTAATTTTCCCAAAAAAATGTCATTTAGAGCCTCAAAATGGCTCCAGAATTTCAGGACCCGAGAAACTGCAAAAAATAGTAAAGTATGCTACAATTAAGGAAACTAATAAACTGAAAGAAAAAATTGTGTGCCCCTAAGTGGAATAGGTGAGTGGGCACCAATACCCACCTGGATCAATTATTTTTATTCCTTCCCCTCTAATTCTTCAACATGCAACATTCCATATGTTGGGAAGACTGCTACTCCTTTTGAGAACGTTAGGCCAGGTCTTTTAAAAGACTCGTATCTTATGGGATTTTTTCTGATTTTTCCTCTAAAATTTGCCTTCGTCAATATGATTTCATCTGTTGAAAAACCATGGGTTATTCCCAATCCTGACCAAATTGAGAGTGTTGGCTCGAGGGGTCCTTACCCAAGTTCGGAGGTTAAGGTTTTCCAAAAAACCCCTATGCTACTGACCCTTTCGACAATGACCTACTTTTGCAGGCCAAAGTCTCACTGGAAGAAGTATGGGAGGGTGCTGGAACTAGGTTTCCACACCCTGGGAGAGAGAAGGTAAGTCAAGTTGGTTCATAATTATCAGATCTATACAGTTAGAGGTCGTTCACAGGATTTTCAATAAGTAACCATAATACAGTTTATCAGACCTAATTAACAGGCTCGAATCCACATGCGTATAATCATAGAACAGTATATTCGTAGCAGATTAACAGATCATAGATATAATTACCATAAATATAGATAGTTCACAACTTACAAATAGATACACCATCATTTAACTCAAATTCACATCAACCATAACAGATTAGATCCAGATAACATCAGATATCCGCAATAATTTTGCACATCTCTATCATTACCCAAAGATCCTCTTACATTCCCCAAATTAACACATATGCACAAAGCCAGCAGGGTCTGCACACAGCAAGATAGAGGATCTCCGCACACACAGCCAACAGGAGTCCTAACCCAAAAAACCCTACCACAGATCTAATAGTTCATACTTTGCATTAATATCTATTCATTCCTACCTATGACTCAAAAAAGGTTCATCTATTTATAGCGGTTTAGCCTACGCATCCAATGGTCCACAAAACTGTGGTTTGCAGACTGTTGGTCTACCCTTGACCCATTTAAAATGCATTAGTGGCTTTAACCCACCCCAAAACCTCTGCATTAGACTAAACAATACAAAATCATATAAAAATGGACAAAATTCATAGCCTTTGGGAGACCCTCCTCCCATAGTCACCCAACACAATCTTATGACTTGTCCCGAATCACTATGCTAGTGGGGCTTCAACCTACACTTGCAATAATCTAATTTGCTTAGCTAATGGAGGCAACATGCCTTCACTTTGGACAGCTTCATTTTGTGCAATGTCGACCAACGTTTCTAATAGTGGTCCCTCAGTCATGGTGGTAACACTCTCCAAAGTTTGGTTTAGTTGCTTAATAGAAACATCAGCATCATGTGACAGTTTGAGGGCTTCGTCAGCCCACAGCTTCAATCGGTCACGAAGGATCTTCTTCTTTTCTCAAAGGTCATCAATATCCAGCAGGAGCACTTGGCTGGTGCGCATTTTTTGCAAGCACTAAGCAGGCACTAGAGTGGGCAAGGTGACTTCGATTGTCTCAAACTCCTCTTCCTTTTGCCACGGGTCCTAGTTTATCCTTCACAAGATCGGACCATGCTAGACCTTAGTCCATAGCTGCATGGCAGTCTCTAGGAGGTGGGATCCCTGCGCGATCTACCCTATGATAACATTCGTGGCTGCGGTAACTAGCACAGTTCATTGGGCCCAAACCTCCAAACGTGTTTTGGGCTGTAACTTAGCCTGCAGATCTACGATCTGCTATTCCATGCATGTCTTAACAACCTGAACTTCATAGCCTTTGGGAGACCCTTCTCCAGTAGCCACTCAACAAAATCTTGTGACTCGTCCCGAGTCACTGTGCTAGTCAGGCTTCAACTTGCTCTTGCAATACTCTAATCCCCTCAGCTAATGGAGGCAACATGCCTTGACTTTGGAGAGCTACATTTTGTGCAATGTCGACCAAATTTTCTAATAGTGGTCCCTCAGTCATGGTGGTAACACTCTCCAAAGTTTGGTTTAGTTTCTTAATAGCAACATCAGCATCATGTGACAGTTTGAGGGCTTCGTCAGCCCACGGCTTCAGTCATTCACTAAGGATCTTCTTCTTTTCTCGAAGGTCATCAATATCTGGCCAGAGTTCTTGGCTGGTGCGCAGTCATTGCAAGCACTGAGCAGGCACCAGAGTGGGAAAGGTGACTTCGATTGTCTCAAACTCCTCTTCCTTTTGCCGTAGGTCCTGGTTTATCCCTTGCAAGATCGGACCACGCTGGACCTTAGTCCATAGCTACTGGCGGTCTCTAGGAGGTGGTATCCCTGCGTGATCTGCCATGTGATAACATTCGTGGCCACGGTAACCAGCACAGTTCATTGGGCCCAAACCTCCAGACATGTTTTGGGCTGTAACTTAGCCTACAGATCTACGATCTGCTGCTCCATGCATGTCTTAACAACCTGAACTTCATCTCGGGAGGCCTTGAGTGCTACGACTAGTCTTTATAATTTTTCTTGAGGGGTTGCTAAGGATGGGATCTCTGTGGGAACATCTTCACAAAGTTAATGGATTGTGTTTTCAAGCTCTGTGTGCTATGCAGTGGCAGGACATACTTCAACATCCTTTGCAGTGATGGTTTTCTCAGCTACACTGAGCTGTTGATGGACTTGTTGGTCTTGATGGTGGATTTCCTGAAAGATAGTGGCGTGAAGACCCTGCAAGGTCTCATGGGGTAGCCGAGCTAAGTTCATCTAGACTTCTGTATTGTCCTGGGCTTGGGGTCCCAGGTCGGGTGGGCTGAGCACCGAAGCTACGCTAGGGAGAGAACAGAGGTGGCTATCATCTATAACTAGTGTTTTTCTACTAGCAGCGGAGGGTGGGCGTACCGGGGTCATACTAATCTGCAACATGTCTATCTTTAATTATAGTGCTCATAGCTCAGCCTAAATTGTGTCGACCACGACCCAGTTCTATTCTTCTAAGGAATTTGATTTGTCCTCTGCAGCCAGAGTGACTGCATCAGTGATTTGTTCCTGGTCTCTGTCAATTAGTGTCATTGTTTCATCTCATTCCACTCGCTGAGATTGTTTCTTTTTGTGGGGAATTTTGACCGGCTCACTGGTGCACTTCATGGCGCAGGGGGAGTCATGACCACTGACATCTAGACCTTCTATACCCAACCTGGTTTGTGAGTCTGTCTGCGGCACTGTCTAGACATCCTTCTGCTGTTGTGCATCCTTTTGGGTGGCTGCACTAGTGTCTTTTTTGGTACTCTTTGGCGTACCTCTGATATTCGAGATGACGACAGGGGGGTTGACTCGGGATGTGCTGGTGCTTCCAATGCCCTTCATGCCCATTTTGCAGCCAATTTTCCAATTAGGGGGCTAGAGCACAATGACGATGTCAATTCATGCATCCATCACCAAGTAAGGAAGTGAGGTCCAGGCTTTCTCCTTGTGAGCTCTGATCTAAACATTATGCAGAGTAACCTGAAATGTAGCAATTCTCTAGTATCTATCATATACGACCAAGGACAACCGTGTTTAGTAGTTAATAGTTTTAGCCATGCTATTCTGAAATAGGACCCAAAACACTTGGTTGTCCTTGAGCCGTTGTGGATCCATGGAATCCCATAAGTGTGCAGAGCGAGCCCCTTCGCACATGTCCAGGGTAATCTCAGGGAGGACAAATTCTGCAAGAGCTTCCCATGAAACTAATGCTATAAGAAACAACAAACAAGAGTAACAAAAGGCGCAGACCTACTCCTGGGACTCACAAATGTTAGTTAGAAACTCATCGCACAAATACTGTGCCCATTTAAAACATACCCCTTTCGCACATTGGCCGACTAATTGAATGACATAGGTTGCAATAGAGGTGACCTGACACTCCCTCATCATTTTACATGCTAACAGCATGGTGCCCAACTGCATACCTATGTCACTGATGGTATTCATGATAAATCCCCGAGTATTACGGTCCACATGATACTTTTGGAACACAAACTCAGTAGTCTCCCCCTCATATTTCTTACCCACATGCTTCAGGGGGTTCAGGCCGCTCATGGGGAAACCAATAATCTGATGCACGAGCGCAGCATCAATGGGGTTCCTATCCTGGATCCATAGGAATTCGTCATGAATTAGCACAAGAAATTGTCATGCGAGAAATTCCATTACATTGTAGTGTCCAAAGTGGGGCATCCTAAGCAGATTTAGGATCCCGTACCCCACCAAACCACGTACCCATCGTTGGGGAACAACTCTGACCCCATCAGTGCCATGAACTATATCAAGGTATAACTTGGGTGCGAGCTCAGGGAAGGCCTCAAAGTTGGCCAAATCATGATCTTCGAGCTTAAGTTCATGACGGTGGCCAAAATGTTTGACTATGATGGAGACTTCCCAGGGGGTCAGCGGCATCTGTAGGTAGGTGATAAACTCATCCAGGTTCTTTGGCATGTACATCAATGTCCTGCATGGTCACATCAAGGGGGGAAGCCAATTAATCATCTCGGTGGGCTGGGCCTCCTCCTAAGCAGCCTGCGGGGATTTCACAGTTCACAGGGAGGTACAATGCTTCCTTGTGGCCCATTTCGTAGTCTTTGGGGGCTTTCCTGAGCCCTGAGTTTTTTCTTTTCCTTTCCTGGTGGTAGGGCTGGGTGTGGAGAGGATTTCTTCAACTTTTTATTTGACCTCCACAACTTCCTCAGTGTCTTGGTATACTAAGGTTACTGTCTCCAAGAGTTCTGAAGGGTTCATGGCCATCATTATGGCACAACATATGAACTCAGGATTGCTACTGTTAGAATGGGCAGGATGCTCAGACATGAGCGATATACTAGAGGCATAGAAATTCTTACAACAAATCTTCATCTAGGACAACCAGGCTAAATACAAGCCATTCGAACAATACAGAACCCGTGTCTGATCTATCTCACCTATTTTATAGCCTTCGGTACCATCCAATGGTAGGGTAGACTTCTCATGGGACTTACCATCAAGTAAACGATAAAAAATCTCCCAAACTCACCGCATTAAATGTCAGCTGCCTGCTCCATTCAGCGATAATTTGTTTTTTTTACCTGATTTTATTGTTTCAATGGCTAGTTTTCACACCCGGGGTGCACCTAGCTTACCCTTGCAATCCCAGCTTACCCTTGTGCTCCGAGAAACCCTCCTGTGCCCCCAGCACATTAGGTTCACTCTGCTGGGATTCCTTCCAACTAAAAGTCTGTGTTGCCATAGGCCAACCTTCAAGACCTCTTGTGCAATTGTCTTACTTATGTAGTGTCCCTTTGTTATATCTTCATAAATTACACACTTCAGGCCATCACTATGCATTACTTCATGAGGTGTGATACTAATAAATTTCGTTGTTCGATGAACCAAATCCTTCTTTTGTCATACTGAATATTCGGCAGGTACTATGCCTATGGTCAGGAACAGAGAGACCTTGGTAAAGCACGCATCCCCAACCTTACTGGTAAACATCTACATGTCAGGAAATCCTTCCTCACCCATCTCAATTCAGGGCAAGTGATCCCACTCCATACTCAACTTTCCTGGCTTGATAATGATTTCACCATCATATTCTTGAAGTAGTAGCCACCTGCAGACTTCCCCCCCCCAACACAGTCATATTCCTCGAGCGCTCTAAAACCCAATGATCGATAACCATCTTATAGTGGCTTCCCAATAGATGGAACTGATACCCTTCCCTCTCTGTGGTGGCATAATTGCAGTCTGTACCTGAGATTTTCCAACCAGTACATGTGATTGTGTGATTACTGTTCTTGGTGCTAACCTGAATATGACCTACTACACGAGTGATTCCTGAAGTATCCTTATGAAATATCATCGTCGGATCGGGGGAAGTGAAATTAGGGGTAATGATCAGCCTATTCCTGAGTTTTTCAAATCTCTCTTGGCGCACATCATCCCAATTGAATGAAATATCATTCCTAAGCAGTGTTTTCAAGAGTTCAGTGATCAATGCGTGTCCTCGACTGGATTTTATGTATTAGCCCATATGTCCCAAGATCTCGCGTAGTAGCTTCGCAGCTGTGAGCTTCACCTATACAACTGGTGTGATGAGCATATTACCGATCTCCTCCCTCACCCTCTGCGTATGATAATGTCACTGTTCTTCTTGCCTCACATCTGAGTTGAGGGTGATGTGCATACTTCCCAAGCTCCTTGTGACCTCCTTAGGTCTTGAACACTTATCTGGATACTCCATGATAAATCCTATAGTATTTCCTAATCTCCTATCATCCCAACAGTTCTCAATCTTAACCCTCTTAGGTGGTACCACCATATTGATGTTAATGCTTCATGTTTCTAGTGGTTTCGTACTAGCTGCCTTATGTATCGAAGGTCCCATAACTGTGCGTTCTCCTCCTAATGCTATGATCGAGACCTTTCGTGGATTTTTGTTGCAATATTTCATGGTGGCCTTGTGGAGCTCGACATTATCCTGAATCTGTGCTTCCTATGTGGGTTCTCCTCTTACTGCGTCGGGGTTGGATTCACCAATCAAAATAGTGTCGAGAGTCTGCAGAGCTTCCTCAAGCACCTCCAATCCTTTTGTTAACCCAAATTTCCCCAAGAATTTGTCTCTTATGATTTTCCACTAGTGGGTGCATTGATGTAACTCCACATCGAGATACCAGGCAATGGGAATTGGTCCCGGGCATGAATAAACAAGTGAACCCATTCTTCTATAGTACGATCACACCATTGCCCCATCCAAGAAAACAATTGTTAATGCGGATTTCCTAGGCCCTGAAATCTCTTAACACACACATCGGTCAGAGGTTCAAACTGAAGCACCATCATATCCTAACATTCCTCCCATTCCTGGAACGCCTCCTTATGTGTATCCCACCACTTGGAAGGCGTTGCACATAGAGCTAGGTTAAGAGCCCATAGCCTTTGTTCTCTGGGAACCTAAGCTTCAAAGGTTGGAAAAAAAATTCCTTTATACTACCAGAGCCATCAAAATAGGGTAATTCTTTTACCCCAGAGGATATATACTGGAAGTTCCTGGTAATTCGTAGGCAACACAGTGTAGAGATTTCTTTAGTCAGTTTTTCCACTTTTTTAATTCTTCATCAGAGTTAGAGAAGTATTTTTTGTCCTTCTCCCTGCAAGGCATACTGTCAGCTGTAGGGTTAATCCAATATTCATCCTTCACAGTTAACTTAAAGATGTTATCCATCCTTGCTTCTTCACGTGCTGGTTCGGTGTACCTTTTCCCTTCCAAAGGATCTAGTGGTATGATCACCTGAGTTCCCTCACTTTCAAACACCATGCTCCATTTCTTCAAGTTAATAATTCCACCCATATAAATCACCCAATCTAATCCTAGGAGTGCTAGGTAAGGGTCTGCATCTTCTACAATCTGTATGGCTTCAAAGTCAGCGCGTACCTTAGCCTCGACGATATCTACGACCATATTTGATAATCTCCCCAATGGTATGATCTTCCGTTGATTAGCCATGCACAACTGGATAGTAGACCATTCAAATTTAGGTTCTCCCATTCGTTGCCAAGTCTATTTAAGTAGTACACTCGCATCTGATCCCAAGTCTAGAATTACCTGGTCCATTTCATAATCACCAATTTGTGCAGTTAATCTCATCTCTCAGCTAGTGCATCTCTTCTGTTCATAAAGTTTGTGCACATCCTTAATCTTCATGACTGGGTCCAATGTCCCTTTGCAACCATCGAGTATGGCTTGGAGGTTTTCTATAGCCTGTTGATTGTGCAGCAGCTTCATGCATGCCTATAAGAATGGTTTGACCTCATCCTCTATTCCATTGTTTGGAGCCGATGTTTTGTTTTTAGCATAGTCCTACCAGGCTACGATAGAGGTTTCCTTCTCCTTCTGTAATCTCACACCTTTTGGTTTAGTAGCTTCTTTTTAGTTCAGAGACTCCCTCTCAATATTTTCCACTGACCCCCCAGTGGTCATAATGCTACATGTTATTACATTAACGCACGGTTCCTCTTCACGAGCTTTTTCCTTGACCTGTTGTCCATTCTGCATAGGAGTCTGTTTCTTTTCCTGTACCTTGGGCATCAGAATCAAGCACTTCTCGATGACATGGTCCAACTGTCTACAATATCTGTAGGATTGCTAAGTTGGGTTCATGCAGTCCCTCGCAAAGTGACTTATATCCCCACAATTATAGCAGATTAATTGGCCTCTGCCCCTTCTTGCGCTTCCCCCTCGTCACCCTCCCCTGCCCTTGGCTATGGATCCTCCTATACCTGCAGGGGATCTAGGTGATGAGGAGTCTGACTAGACCCTATATAGGTTTCCCTGGTCAATCATCAGATCATACATTCGACAGTTCTATTCGTCATGTCCTACAGACCTACAAAACCTACACCACTGTTTTTTTACTTCTGGGATATATGAGGCAAGGCAGGGGTAGTGGTTGGTATCATATAGCCCAGCAACGTGCCAGTCATCGCACCATAGTGCCAACCCACTTGGTCCCACAACTTCCCTAGGATGCAACAGGTTGGGTCCCCCGGCCTCTATGTAATCTACAAGCAACGAACAATTATCTTTGGTGTGGCCATTCACCCTACATCGTATGCACCATATTTCGGGGACGGTCTCCGTCCCTCGCTCCTTGTGAAAATTTTGGATCTCCATGTGCATTTATTCTAGCTGGCCTTGCATATGCTGTACTCCTAATTGGGTATCATCTCTTGGCGCAACTTCCAGTTTCATGGCAAACTCCAAGGCCTTCTACTATGTTTCAATAGCTTGATGACCCATATGTATGCGTAGGTGGGGAAGTAACATAGAAATGAACCACTCTGTGTGTTTCCTATCATCATACTGGAATCCTCCTTCTCTGATCACTTTCTTTAATCCTTGTTCTACTTCCCATACGGACTCATATGGTCCTTGTTTGAAATCCTCCAAATCATTTTCTGTTTAAGAGTAGGACTTAGGTTTCTTGAAATGTTGTTTTAACACATCCTTAATTTCCTCTATAGTGGCATTCCCATGTTGGTCAATGTAACCCATGTACCAGTCCAGGTCTTGCCCCTCAAAACAAATGGATAAATGTGCCTGTTTCACCACATCACTTACAATGTTCTGCAAATTCCATACCAACCCTAATACAAACCAAAAATGATCCATTTTCTCATCACCCATGCCTTTGAAGGTATGTAGCTTCATGGGCGTGGACATATTGTCTTCCGGTGGGGGTGGAGGTGACTTTTTACCCCTATGAGGGTTCGACAGTGGCATTGATGGAGGGCTATGCATAGTAGAATTCCTCACTAGACTATAGATAGATCGCTTCCCTTCTTAGTTAGTTCTATAGTACTTACCACTGCACATTGTGCCCTCACTTTGGTCAGAGCTCATTCACTCTGTATGGCTACAAAAAAATATTTTTTTGCACAAGAAGATCTTAATTAGTAATGGAAATTGTTTTAAAAAACTTACCCTGGAAACCCTTAAAAAACCTCCACTCTACTTCTCAGTAGGATACAAATTATTCGATTGAAAATTCTATCACAAATCCTCCTGTCACACTGTCCACCTCGTGATCTACTGTGTGATTAATGGTGTTGTCAGTCTCTTCTAGCTGCAGGATCCGTTCTGGGGTCCACTATGTGATCCTCTCCTCTTTTCAACACTTCTGAAACTCGACCAGCCTTGCAATCCACTCCTGGAGCTCGATCGCAATTGTTACGAAGAATATCTCATAGATCTCTCTGAAAATGTACTTATTATTCCACTCTTCTGTGATCAACTTCTTATTGTGGTTTTATTTTTCTGTGAATTCCTGAACTTGTTTTTCAAACCATTCATCGATTTCTTTTCTCTCAGGTTTCCAATACGGCCTTGGCATTACCCAATCTCTCTCAAAATGCTCCCGGTCATGGCAATGGAACCATTTTTTTTCTAGAGGGGTCCTAACCCAGGTTCGGAGGTTAAGGTTTGCCAAAAAACCCCTATACTACTGGCCCTTTTAGTAGTGACTTGCTTCCGCAAGCCAAAGTCTCACTCGAAGAAGTATGGGAGGGTGTTGGAACTAGGTTTCCGCATCTTGGGAGAGAGCAGGAAAGTTAAGTCGGTCCGCAATTATCAAATCTATACAGGCAAAGGTCATTTGCAGGAGCTTCAACAAATAACCAGAATACATTTTATCAGAGCTAATTAGCAGGCTCACATCCACGTGCATATAATCATAGAACAATATATTCGCAACAGATTAACAGATCATAAATACAATTACCATAAATACAGATAGTTAGCAGCTTACAAATAGATACCTCATCATATAACTCAAATCCACATCAAACATAATAAATCAGATCCAGATAGCATCAGATATTAGCAATACTTTCGCACATCTATATCATTACCCAAAGATCCTTTTACATTCCCCAAATTACCACCTACGCACACAGCCAACAGGGTCTACACACAGCAGGACAGAGGATCTCTGCAGACACAGCTAGCAAGAGACTTAACCCAAACAACGCTACCAGAGATCTAACAGTTCATACTTCGCATCAACCTCTATTCATTCCTACCTATGACTCAAAAAGGGTTCATCTATTTATAGCGATTTAGCCTATGCATCCAATGGTCTGCAAACCATGGTTTGCAGACTCTTGATCTACCCCTGACCCATTTACAATGTGTTAGGGGCTTTGACCCACCCCAAAACCCCTACGTTAGACTAAAATATACAAAATCATACAAAAATGGAAAAAAATCATATCCTTTGGGAGACCCTACTCCAATAGAGAGTTTTGGTGATGCCATGCCTCTTAGCCTAGCTATGCAAATGTATAAATATATCCTCACGACTTTTGAGGATGCATCTGAGACCAATACCCATTTCGTTTTGTCCCTAACCACTTATGTGCAGTCTCCTTGGATTGGTGCTTGGGACTATGAGGATCCCTTGAATGAGACTTTCCTCATTGAAGAGATTATCGTGGAGGTCATGTCTCTCAAAGAAGCTCCATGGGATGATGGACATCATCTTTCCTCATTTCTCCTAATCCCAGGTGACATCTCCGCCTATCTAGGATCCTATGCTTTTCCAGTACCGACTGACCCACTTCAGAATCCGAGTTTTCTTCATGAAGTGTTGTCTGAGGGAAACATGGGAAACATCACTCTGACCATTCCAATTGACATCTTTGTTAAATCGAGGATTTTCGAGAATGTTCATATGAGTGCATCTTATTCTCCCGATGAGATCAATATGTCTAAGGAAAATTTTCAAGAGTTCTGTGATGTATTCACATGGTCCTATGAAGAAATATTCATTGATCCAATTATCATGGTGCATGAAATTCCAACTTATCTGGAGTTGAAGCCTGTTCACCAATGGTTTTGTCCTATGAATCTGAGAAAGGCCACCGCTATTTAGGGTGAAGTTGAAAAAATTCTTAAGGCTAGTTTTTTCTCCCCATACCCTTGACAGATTGGGACTCTAATATTTTTCTTGTAAATAAGGAGAAAGGGACCATTAGGGTTTTGTTTATTACCAAGAAATAAATCAAACTTTTCCTAGGGACAATTACAACAGTCCATTTATCGATCGGATCATTAATGAATGTGTCAGGAGTGAGATATTTTCCTTTATGGTCGGTTTCACTGTTTTCACTACTGCTGGTCAACACAAAACCACTTTTATCTATCCATGGGGGAATTTCGCCTATAAGAAGCTCCCTTTCAGCCTGAAGAATGCCAAATTAAACTTCCAGCGAGCTATGTCTTATGCATTCCATGACATGAAGCACGCCATTTAGCCATATCTTGGTGACATTCCTGCTCATTTCGTGAAATGTCAAGATCACCCGGAGCACGTTAGATATATCTTTCTACGCTGTCAACACAATAATATTAGGTTAAATATTCATATGTGTGTCTTCTGCATCGAATTTGGATGGCTCCTAGGATTTTTGGTGTCTAAAGAATGAATTTGTATCAATCCTCTAAAAGTCGAGGCAATCGTCAAATTTCCTCCTTCTTCCTTTTATCAACTGAAAAAGTTTGTAGAAGAAAGCTAATTTCCTCTGCCGATTCGTACTGAATTATGCTGAGCTTTCCAAAGACTTTACACAATTTTTGAAAAATGGGACCCCATTCTTATGGGATGAAATTTCTCAGATCTCTTTTGATGTAGTAAAACGAGCCCTCATCACAACTCTGTTATTGCATCCTCCCAATTATCACCACGACTATTGCTTATATTTGGCCACCTCCGACAACACTATTAGCATGGTACTGGTTTAGGATGATGAAAATGGTTAGGAACATGTAGTATAATACTTGAGCCATGATCTCTTAGATACTGACACCCAATATTCTCATGTAGAGAAACTTGCATTGTTTGTTGTTCACGCCATTCAAAGTTTTTGTCACTACATTCTCCTGCATAAAACCCTAGTGATTTCTTATTGAAACCCCATGACTTACATTATCACACGCCAGTTACTTGGGGGAAAATACTCAAAATGGATCCTTATCCTACAAGAGTTCTTTTTAGAATTCACTTCTTCTAAGTCGAAGAAATCACTGGTCTTTGCTGAGTTGATCTGTCATCTTCCTTCTATGTACCTTTCGAGGATTCCATACCTCATGAGACTCTATTTCTCTTTATTACTCATGATCGATGGTGTGGGGACATCATCGTATATCTCCAAACCCAAACATAATGGCGAGAGCTATCGCACTCTAACAAAAGACGAATTTGCTACCATTCCCAACCATATCGCATCGTTTGGGACACCATCTATTGTAGTGGTGTTGACTCTGTCCTCCACCATTGTTTGATTCTCGAGGAAGATGAGAAAGCTCCGAATGGCTGCCACTCTAGGGCTTGTGGTGGTCACATTTCTGGTTATGCCACCACTCAAAAGATCCTTCGTTCAGGTTATTTTTGGTTGTCTATTTTTAAAGACAGCATCATCGCAGTCTGAAAATGCCATGATTTCTAGATTGTCTCTCGAAAAGAGCGTGCCCCACCATCACCCTTGCACCCTAATGTGACTGTTGTTCCTTTTCCAAAATTGGGCACTGATTTTGTGACCTATAACTCTCACTCAACCAGGGGACATGGCTATTGTTAGTCATCAGTAATGTTTGCTATTTGTAGATGACTAAATTTTGATCCTATATTTCTAAAAACAATATTCATGAATATTGTGAGTTTTAGAAATTTCACTGCCTCCATTATTCTTAAACCAAAATTTTCACCATTCCACTAGCTTGCCATTCCATGATCACCCCACTACTCCTAGAGAACTTCTTATGTGCCTTTACCTACCTTTGTTCTTTCAAATGACTAGGGTTTGAGGGTTTTTTCTTGGTTTTATGACCTCCATGGTTAAATCATCAAGAAGGCATGTATCTTGATGCTCTTAAACCTCCTCCTATCCTTAATATACCTTCATAAACACTTCCCATCACTCCTATCCCTCAAACTCATAATTTTTCTACAAAACCTAGCCTATTGCTACAATTTGACACTTTTTGAGACTAGGCCTGTGTTTTTCCCTTTTGGACCCTTTCCCCTCATCAATTATTGAAATTCCACTTTCCCCTAATCTCTAACATATTTCCCTATCCCCCGAAATTTCCCCAATAATTTAGACAACCCTTAACCCCTTCATTCCCCTCCTTCCACAAGGTAGTCCTAAAATCCCTTGTTTTTCCTACACCAAACCCTAATTTCCTCTTCCAGCTAAGCTAGGTTTGCTATGGAAAAAAGGCATAGGAGAAAAGGATCCACATGATTGGTCATATAAGAAAGCATAAAGACATACCAACTCATAAACATCATGCCTCCATTATTTTCCAAAAATTCATTCCAAGAGTCAAGCCATTTGTCACTCCTAGGGCCATTTTTGCTTCAAAATATGTTTCTGACCAAACATAGATGAATTTGACAAAAGTGAGAGATTTTTTTCCATAAGAGCTAAAATAAGAAAAAAATCCTTCCGGTTTTATGAAGTTATCATGGTGTAATGTTCACAATTTTTCATGAAGGAAATTGGAACATTAATTTTTCCATTTTCACATAGGAGGTAAATAAAATGGGTAGGAGACCCATTTCTTCCTTGGATAGAGAATAAAAATCCTCTTGGAATGAGGGAGGATCACTTTTCTAGCTTGATTTCACACCTCCATGTGTGAAAGGGGGACTTTTGAAGAAGGCTAGGTCAAGTTGACCAAGTCAAACTACGCAGTACCATGAGGTGGAGAGCACATTGTGGGCCAGTGCAGTGGGATAAGGAGGGAAGCTTCTAGAGGAAGGAAACCCTACTGAGTTGGGTCCATTGAGAGGGAGCTAATTTTTTTTTAAATGATGGCAAGCATGGCATTGCAAATCATCTTGATTATTATTCATCTTTGGTCCAGTGGACTTGCAACAACAACTTGCTGGTTAGTAAGAATTGTTGAGGGAATTCCTGTTTAGGATTTCCTCTCCTTCTTGAGTAGCTCTTGGAGGATTTCACTCTATTCCCCATATTCAAACATTGAGGTCAAGAATTATCCTTCATCATCAGCACAGTTTCAGCTATAGGTTGTGCAGTGTTGCTGGGTGTTACTGGGGAGGTTTTCTACAACACCATCCTTGCCTTGTTTTTCAGAAGAGGGAGCTTCCATCCCTTCGGGAGATCATAAAGGGAGGTTTATGAGCTTATTCCACCATCTTTCGCATCAGGCCAACCAATTTCCATCATATGAAGCGTAGTCCCTCTCTTAGACAACATTATTCTTTGAGAGCATTTGCTATGAGGGATTAGCAGACATTTGGAGGGCGAGATCTTAGGTGAAGGGATCAGCCTTTCACTTTAGATTTCCATTCGAGGAGGCCATTTCAAATTGAGGATCTTATTTAGCCATTTCCTCCTATTTTTTTTATGAGTTGCTGCTACCCAACAACTCCAGCATTATTGTATTTGTTTGTCATCAGTATTTTTCACCTTTGTTGATGACTAGATTCCTAGATGAGTTTTCTAGAAGCTGATCTCCATATGTCAATTTGTCATCTAGAAAACCCCCAAACAAATTTTTGCTTTCCTAGCTCTTCCTATCAACCTATGATTAGAGCAATCATCAGTTTTCAAAGTCATGTCTTCTTTCACCAAAATATCCATGTCTATAGCTATCTTGGTCTTGCTTGTCTACTATCATTTTCCCTTTGGTTCTTATGAAAATCACTGTCCAATATTTAATAGAGTGTCTCCCATCCCATCCTTGATATTCTTGTCAAACACAATTAGAATCAATGAAAGTTGCCCCTAAGTTAGGTAGTGGCGCTTTAGAGAATCCCTTCCTCGACAAAAATAGCCTGAGCCATAATTTTTTGTTCAATACCAACCAGCTTGAATTAGCGATTAATCTACAAAAAACAAACCTTGATATACCCCTAGGTCGTGCCAATAAAGGGCTTGTTGTCTCAGTACAGAAGAAATTCTACAAAGATCTAATACAGAAAGGGATGAGCATGTCCATAGTCTAAAACAATATGAGGAAACACAGTAAAAAAGGCTAGTAAATGATGAATAGAAAGCAAATAATATACAAATACATGCCATGTTGTTTCTGGTTTAAAAGGTTCACAAATATATTTCACAAAGGATACATATCTGAAAATATGGCTCATATAATAGATTGTCGAGATTTCACTTTATTACCTATTCTGATATACCAAGCAGAGACATGTGTGGCAAAGAAATATGACACAATTTAGCAAATGGATGAAATTTCATGACTGTGAATACCTCCTTCAGAGAACAAGTGGGTGAAATGTCATAACCGTGTTAACCTCCTATAGTATAAGAGCAGATGGTTGGGAAACATGATAATGACCTCCTCCAATAAAGAGCAGAGGGTTAGGAAAAGGATCAATAAGACCTCCTTCATTTAAAAGTAGAGGGCCAACATGTTTTTAAATGACCTCAAAGCTGTTGTGTGCTACCTCCTCCAAATATGAACAGTGGTTGCATCAGCAGGGTTTCAAATTGTGTTTGAATAAGTTTTATATTGAAAAGACAAGGTTGAAAATCAGTGGTGAGTCAATGAGAGTTCATAGGTTGAAAGGCTATTTCATATCAAAGGCAAAAAGGATGGCATGCTGGTGTTAAAGGTCTCTGTCATTATGTTTCAAAAGTTTTTCTACAAAGGATAAATCAGAAGTTATAGTTTTTAATTTAAAAGCAGCCTCATCTGAATGATGAAATTAGTAGACTAAGCTCTATGTCAAGTGACTTTGCAAGATTGATGTGAACAGACATTCACTCAGAAGTTTTGTGTGAAAAGAGCATTTTCCTCTTAAAACAGATCCCTTATGGTTTATAAAAATTCTCCCTCCAAAGTTATGAATGAAAGGAAAGCATCAAAGGATACTTTAAGCTCATTGAAATGGTAAAAAAAGGTGATAAAACATGTTTCATTTTCAATTCAAGAAGACCTCCATCAGCAGATAAATAGAAGGCCTCATGATAAGTCTAAAGGGTCATTGAAAAAGGCTACAACAATATTGGTTTGTATGATAATCTTCCTTGTAAACAAAATGAAGAAAAAAACAGTTTTTAGTAACTTTTCATTTTGATAAAACAATTTTTTTACCAATGATTTCAAAGGGTTGCAATAGCATTTTTTTCATGATTTTCTTTCAGATGATGGGTCTTTTATAGAGTTTCAAAGTAATATGGTGCTGAGGGGGTGAATTTTACTTTAAAATGGGCTTTCAAATGAAATACAGAGTTTGAGCATCAATTTGTTTCAAAACTTCTATCTCAATATTGGAAAAATAAATTCTGGGCCGAAGCCAACAAAGGCGAAAAGTTATGAAGACATAGTTCAAATGGGCTTAAAGGACACCCTGCCAATAGAAGGTCAATCAATTTTTAAAATACCTTCTCCATTACATGAAACAGTAGGGCTTCACCCAACAAGGTCAAGATGGTGCATTATTAGTTTAAAAGATAAATCTCCTTGGTGAAAGATAGAGAGAAATGACACATATGAAAAAACCCTCATCACCTCACAAACAATGGATTTGTATATTAGGTTCTACTTTTTTACAAGATGTACCCATAAAAAAATATAATGAGGAACAAGATGTTGGCATTAAAATGAGTCTGCACAAATTTTGAAGTTTGGTGCTATTCTTAAAAGCTACCAACAACCAAGAATCAAATATGAAAGCTAGGGGTCATCAGGAATCTCTGCAATTATCACAGTTAGAGGATATATTTTTTGAACATGGGCAGGTTATTAAGATTGAAATTTGTGTAGTTGGCACACATAAGCCCCTATGGAGTTTTGGTAAATAGTGCCCAGAGAAAATTTTACAAAGCCCTTGCTGTGGATCCTTATTCAATGATAAATACAATGGGCACATACAATATGTGCACTATATACGAAAGAATCATTCCTGTTGACACTGATTCTATGGAACCTATTAATGGTGTTTCTACTGATTAAAGTGCAGTAAAGAAAACAAAAACGTTGTGTTTCCATTATAATGTGAGGGTTTTTTCATATAAAATTTCTCAATCTATAGATATAGATGGAATATTTTATACCTTGCATGGCATCATTTGAGGAAATATTCCATTCAATATGAAAAAGGTTGCAAAAGACAGAGGTTAAGGAGCACCCAGGTAGTTTGTTTCAAAACGATTTTCTGACCAAACAGAGATGAACTTGATAAATGTGAGAGACATTTTCCCCCTAATAGATTCAAGAAGAAAAACCTCCTTTAGTTTCTACACAGGTATCATGTTTTGTGATAAATGTAAGAAATACAGATGTCACGGGAGAATTTTTGCACCAGGATTCACCATTTTGACCAGTGTTGGGACAGTCAAATTTTTAACAACAAAGTGGATACCAAATTAAAAACCTGAAGTATATTTGGAAATTATACTTCCATATATTTCAAATGATCCATCTCGGGCCAAATTCCAATAACAGGAAGGCATCCAAAAGTAGCCTGCAAGCAGCACTATGTATTTCTGCACCGGCATTCACCATTTTTTACTAGTGTTTGGAAAGTCAATTTTTGAACACCCAAATGGACACCTAACGAAACCAATAAAGTATATCTGGAAATAATACTTCCATATATTTCAAACCAGCCATATCAGGCCCAATTCTAACACCGGGAAGACATCCAAAAGTGGTCTGCAAAAAGCACTATGCATTTCTGCACCAAAATTCACTATTTTTGACCAGTGTTGGAAAAATCAATTTTTGAACAACCAAATGGACACCAAATGAAACAAATAAAGCATATTTGGAAATTAAACTTCCATAGCTTTCCAAAGAGCCATCTCGGGCCCAATTCTGACACCAGGAAGGCCTCCAAAAATGGCTGCAAATGTTCATGACGCGCCTGGAAAATTGCACAGTGCCCTTGTAGGTATTCACAGAGTATTTTTCAAAAGAGTGTGGTGCACCTGGGTTTTTGTGCGGTGCGCCTGTGCAGCCAAGAGTTATCTTATAGATTTATATGAATTAGTCATGATAACACAGTCTTATATGAGAAAAATGGTTTTGTTTTGAAGACCTTTTCTTAGTAACAAGAGGAGATACTACTTTAGAGGAATGAGCTAAACCTTCATCCAAAAAATTTTCTACTTGTCTAAAAAAGGAGAGAAATGATGATTAGAGTATAAGGCTTTTGCCAAATTTGAAGAAGGCCTTTAGTGTTATGAGAAAATAAAGGATTTTCCGGCTCCAGGATCAGAAAAAGCAAAGTTTTTGAAGGGCATCATGATGAGTTTGAAGGAGCATTTGAAAAAAAATGTTTTAAACCAGTCCCTTTGTTTCTTAAACCACAAAGAAAGCAGTGATTAAAACATGTATATTCATCATTTCAAATTGAAGGTGAGCAATACATAAAACAGTGGTGTTGAAAGCAATTTGTTTAATAGATTACAGAAGAAGTTGTGTTTAGAAGATGAAGATTTTTGTCAGTAGAATAGTCTTTTAAACATTGATTTCAAAAAGTTCCATGATCATCTAAATCAAAGGAAAAAAAGGGATTGAAAGGTAAAATCATCATAGTTATTGATGATCTATTTGCAAAAGGATTGTTTATTGAAACAGTGAAAAGGAAAAGGGCTAATGTGCAAGTTTGAAAATTCTTTTGTGCTATGAGACAGCTAAGGTTACACACAGTTGATAGAGGCAAAAACAGAGTTTTGTAAAATATTTTCAAATTCGTTTAAAGATTCATATTAGCAATGGTTTCAAACAACACCTTGTTTACTTAACCAAATAAGAAACAATGATAGAAGGGTAATTTCCTTGTTGAAAGATTGAAAGGTTGTTTATAGATAGTGAAAGGAAGAAACATATCTTGTTTTTTAAACATACCATGTTTGTCATGATCAAACAAACAATAATTTCAAATGAGTCCCTTTTTGTTTCAAATAAACACAGAGAGACAATGAATAAGAGTTAAGGGTTTTGTTAGTTTAAAAAGAGGTCTTTTTGTGCTATGAAATAATCAAGGATTTGCACGAACCTCCAGAAGAAAAACATAGTTTGTGAGGGTCTCATAATCAGCTTGAAGAAGTATGTTAAGACAGTGTTTTCCAAGAGCACCCCTTGTTTACTAAATCAAAGAAAAACAGTGGCTAGGGGATGAAGATTTTGTCAAATTAGAAGGGGTTTTCTTGCTATGGATAACAAGGATAAAAATAACGATTGAGGGGAAGAGGTTTTTGGTGCCAAAAACACAAACCACAAACATGTATTGTTAAAATCCTCTTGGATCAAACACAATACTGAAGAGATGACTTTAATGATGATGAGGAACAAGGCAAAGAGTCTAAACATAGTAGTGATAATGAAGAGAAAAGTGATGGGTAGTAAGGCAGTGACAAAGACAAACAAGGAAGCCCTCAAGCAAGCAATGATGAGGGCAAGCAAAGGCAAAACATGAATCATGAAGGGCACTCTCCAAATCATGTGCTAGCTACCTCTCCTAGGCAAGGGGCCATGAATTCTTCACCAAAGCTAAAATGCCAAACAACAAGGAAGAAAACCAAGAAAAGCTCAAAATTGCTCAAAGAGGGCGCCTAGTGAGAAAAAAGGAGAAAGACACTTCTAGACTTGAAATTTTGGCCCGAGCTTCTAAGCCTATTTCTAAACATCATTAAGGGGTTTTCTCACCAAAATTGAGCGAATTTTGACACGATCTTGTTTTCTGACATTTTTGGGCCTATTTGCATAAAATCATGGGCGCTGCTATTTTGGTTAAGAGCATCCTCAAATCTTGAGAGTGGTATCATTGGATGCATTAAATTCAAGGGCATATACTCAGAAATTTTTAGAGCATTTGAAGTTGTTTTGGTCCCCCAAATATGAAAAAAAAAACTCACTTTTTCGACACTCTGCCCACATATCAGCAAGGACTATTTTCTGGGTTTTTTCACTCAATTTAGTATTTGATAAAATTCCAGGAATTATATTGGGAAAATTAAAGTTGTTCCATAAATTAGACATCCAGAGCTTTCCAAAGAGCTGTCATGAGCCTTCTTTTGACATCGGGAAGGCTTCCAAAAGTTTCCCACAAGACAAAAGACTTTCTGCTGATATTTTTCTTAAGTATTTTTGTGAAAAATGGACTCTTCTAAAGTGACTTATCTTCATGTGCATTTAGCTACTTTTGGCCATGGTTAGTTATGAAAAGTCAATATATTTTCATTTTTTAGCATTTTTAGGATATTTCTATAGATATTTTGTGCCTTGGGCTTTGCAAAGCCTCAAGGACAAAATCAGATATTTTTGATGGGACAATGAGATTGCAAGTTGCACTAGGAGGTTTTCCCTCATCTTGGCCTATATATTCCAAGAGATTTCATTGTAAACAAGGTTGAACTTGATGATATAGAGAAATATATGGTTATACAAGCTTGGAAGAAACACTTGTCTCATGCACTGGATAGTTTCTTGAATGTTTTTGGATGATGAAAGAGGATTGTTGTTGGATTCCTTGACTTGGTAAAATGGTATAGTGTCTCTCTCTGTTATGTTTTCTTAGTTTTGACTCATATTCTATGTTCTTGCTTGCTATAAGACAATAGAGAATATATTTGAGACATGCTCTTGGAGTCACCTCAAATTTCCTGTTTCTTTATAGTTTCTATGTTTTCTTCCTTCTTAGTCATATCAAAGAGTCCTTGATTGCTTGTTGATAGCTGAAGAAATTGTTTGCTTGTTTCATTTATGGTTTTATGCATGTTAAGTATGATTCACGGTATGCCCTGCTTACTCATGGATAGTCATAGCTCCACCTCCAAAACCTTTCTATGATTGTTTGATTGTCATTTGCTGAACTAAGGAGGTCTTGTACTGATCTTGCCCTTTGCCTAAAACTATGCAATCTTGCTTCAAAGTGGCCAATAGCTTGAAATACTATGCTTAGGCATTTCCTCATAGTGATTTGAGATGTTTGTTTTCCTTAACTGTCTTTCCCCAAAGTATGATAGCAATTTCCTAAAGTTAGAGAGTCATATATCTCTTTGCATTGCTTGAATGTTTATTTCTATGCATTGATCAATTTATAGTTACATTACTCATGATTGATGGTTAGCCCTACCATGTTTATGTCAGCTATTGAACTATTTATGTTTGAAAGCCTTTGTTATTCACAAAATTAGCCTCCATCCCACTCCATTTTATTCAAAGATCCATTTTACCTTGATCAAATCGGCCCTTCAACATACCTTGTATTTCCATTGGGAGCTTTCTTGACCTTTTCGACCCCATAGCCTAGTTAATCTGACAATATTTTTATCTATCTTAGTCTTTGATCAGTTCATCCCTCACAAACCTAAAAAAGAAACCAAAAACCTACTTCATAACTAGCCTAAAATCAGAAACACAAGAAGCACAACACATAGATATCCCTTACACAAATAGAGAGAGCCCTCTCTGAGTCTAGGAAGGCTAGGTCCTTGGGTTCCAAAGACTAGTTTGATGTTAGCCTATCACTTGTCTTGCCAATCAGCCAAATCACGGGACACTAACATAATGGCGATCATGGTGGGACTAACTGAGTACATAACAGTCTAGCAAACTGTTGTAGATTCATTAGTGTTTCAAAATTTAAAGAGGTAAGTAGTCCATAGAATCATTTTTAGTAAAATATTTTTGTTTCACCACCCTATAAAAGTGATGAATCAGTTTTAGAATACTCTAATAAACCATAGGCTACACATAAAAACTCAAAAAACCCCAAAAACATCCCAAGGTTGGCTTTTCCTAGTTATTGGTGGTGGACCATAGCTACATCTCTATAAAAAAAACCGATTTCCACCTCGCGACTCCACTAGCCTTTAGTAGGCCCAAAACTCCATAAAAACCAAAAATTTAATAAACCATACCTTTCTGTTGACTCATCCTTTCCAAAACTTAAAATTCATGGTGAAAACTCTGTGATCAATGAAAAAATAAGTATATATTAGTGATTCCAAAACCTTCACCTAAACATAGGATATAAACAGAAATAAACTTGAAAATAGAACCATTAGCTTGTCCAAACGGCCTAGCAAGCTGTTGAAACCATGTGATAACTCTTCCTTGCAAGTCTTCACCTCAAAGTTTGCTAGAAAACGTTTTCTCGAAAACATCTTTGATAGTATTGGTGGTGGACCATAGATCTCAAACAAATCCACCTGGAGACTCCACAACTCTCAATAGACCTAAAGACTCCACTGGAGGAAGAACCTAAAACATGACCAATCATCTTAGAAAGAAAAAGCACTCAGGCCTTAGTTGGATTCAATAAATTATTATCTTTATCTACAACTATGTTCTATCCTACTTTGAGCCTGATCAAGAATACATTGATGAGATATACATTGATCATTGGAATGATCTCAAACCTTGAAAAGCTAAGCCTCAAATTTCATACCATGAGCAAGCTTATACACCTAGGCTTACCCCACATTCACCTATGGAAAACCTAGCAAAACATGAGCCTCATGCTACCTTTCCCACTCTGGCTGAAACCGCAAATAGTCATAAATCACTTTTATACTACCTATGTCAAGAAAGGTCCCAGAAAGATACAAGCCTCTGGTTTTACCTCCCATCTTCCAAGCCCTCCCTGCAAATCTTCAAAATAAATTACCCAGATTTGATGGAGAAAGATCCAAAGTCACCGCTAAAGAGCACATCCAAAATCTTGAGAATTTACTTGACCTTTATGAAATAGAAGAAGATGATGTGTGTATTAGAATGTTTGCCTTATCATTACAAGGAAAAATTAAGAGTTGGTTTAAAGACCTTCCAGCTACAAGCATTACCAATTTTCATCAGTTCACTCAAATATTCCTAGATAGGTGGGTGGTCATGGCTAATAAAGTTCTCATCATAAAGGAACACAATCAGTTAAAAAGACAACAGGGGAGAAAATACAAAACTTTTCAGCTAGGTTCAATAAAGTATACCATGCAATGCCTGCTAACATAAAGCCACCCCTCGGATGTGCTCTCTTGCACTACCCAGATTCTTTTGACCCAGAGATGGTTTTTCAGATAAGAGATAAAGATCCTTTGACCCTAGAAGAAATGAAAAGGATAGCAGTTGATGTAGAATTCAACATAATAAATAGGGAGGCACAACTAAGAATAATAGAGAAGGAAAAAGCAAATCAAGAGAGACAAATATCTTCGAAGGAAAAGTTGGAAAAATTGGTATATATGTTAGGAAAAATAGAGCATCTAATTGGCAAGAAAGGAGAAAGACACAGAGTCAAGGTTAACACTGCTTATTCAAACCAACCTACACTTCTTCCTCAAGATGAACACACTCAACTATTACAAGACACAAGTTATAAACAAAATATGCCTAATGAGAAAGTTGCAAATAAAAACATAGAGGAATTCTCTAAAGAAACTATCAGCCATTTTGAAATCACAAATTCTGAAATGGAAGAAGAATCAAAACCTTTAGGTTCTCTACCCTTACGCTTTAAATCATTCCAGAATTTGAAAGAAAATTTGCATCCTAAAGATCTCTTAGCAGTTATTAAGGAAACCCCTGCTTAAGTTAACTCTCACCTAAATCAAGGAAAGTTGATTGAAGAGGAATTCAAATCCGAGATAGAAGATAAATCAAAACCTATAGGATCTATACCTTTATGCTGGGAGTCATTTGAGTTCATAAACGAAAATTGGCCTCCTAAGAATCCATTAGAGGAAATCCATGAATCCCATGTTTATTATCCCAAGCAACAAGAAGAGTTGAGTGAGGATGAATTCAGATCCGAAATAGAAGATAAATCAAAACCTGTAGGATCTCTACCTTTATGTTGGGAGTCATTTGAGTTCATAAAAGAAAATTGTCCTCCTAAGAATCCATCAGAGGAAACTCATGAATCCCATGTTTATTATCCCAAACATCAAGAAGAGTTGAGTGAGGATGAAGTCAGATCTGAAATAGAAGATAATTCAAAACCTGTAGGATCTCTACCTTTATGCTGGGAGTCATTTGAGTTCATAAAAGAAAATTTGCCTCCTGAAAATCTATCAGAAAAAACTCATGAATTACATGCTAACTATCCTCAACATCACAAAGAATTGGTTGAAGATGAAAAGAAGCAAGAAATGAAAGAGAACCCACAGGATCTCTCTAAAGGCATAAGTGATGATTCATCATCTCTCATAGGTGAAGCCCAAAAAGACAGTCATCGTTAAAATCAGATTTCCCAAGAGAAAGAGGATTATTGTAGTTATATCTGAAGAGAAATGAAAATGCCTCCCTTTTTAACTAAAGAGGAAATATATCAACTTATAAACATGCAGACAACCTCTGAAACTTCATATAACCAAAAATTTTCTGATCTTTCTCCTATTAATGTTGCATATCATAAGTCAAAAAATAGATTTGTAAATCAATTTGAAGAAAATCAATCTGGTAGTCCAATATGCATGGTTGGTGACATTACTTATATTAATGATTATCCAAGGTTTGATCAATGTGTTAATGATTTTGATATCCAAACAGAAACTAACCTTGCAGAGAAATCAACAATTGATTTGTGGGACAAAGTTCATTATCATCAGGTTAAAAAAAGTAAGTAGCCAATATAGGTCACCTATGACACTGATGAGGAGAGCCTTGAGAGCTTAGAAGTAAGTGAAGAGTCTCTAACTCTTTGCTCTACTTCACTTCATTCCATTAGAAATAACATTCATATAATTGGAAATCAGCAGTCTTTCAGCTTTGATGATGAGGTTGTGATGATGAGGTTGAGAAGGATGATGAAATTCTTGAGCATGTTGCAAATGAGAAGCCTTTTCCTGAAATGGTTGAGGAAATCATTTTGGACATGGAATCTTCCTTAACTCCAGATTTGTAGCCACCAAGTTCCACTGACTTACAAATTGCAGATGAATAAATAGAGGTTGGTAAAAACATGAGAGTTGTCACACTATCCTTTCAAGAAGGTTTACTATCAAAGTGTATCCCTGCTCATCAACATGATGGCCTTGACATAGTTTTCAGTCCACTTAATCAGAGCACATCAGCTTGGAAAGAAAACTACACTGCAATATATGATGAGTCTGATAGTTCAAGTGATCATGAACAAGGGAAAGAATTGCTTTACCAGGAGAGTCCCAAATATAGCCAAGTGGAAGAAAGAGTAGTCCTGAATGAAGCCTATATGTCAAATCCTCTAGATCAGGTATTATTCCAAGATCCATTTTTTGTTTTCCTTGAGAAATCTGAAGGAGTAGTGGGTTCTGTCATGAACAGTTTGCTACAAAGTCTGAACAAAAACTTAAGCACTACTATCCGAAAACAAGCCAACTGGAAGTTGCCTTTTCATTACTTCAGTATCATGAAAGAACTAAACCAAAGTCACCCATGAAATCACCTACTTGACTGGTTATATTGGAAAACAGGTTTCACCAAATAAATGTCTATCATGTATAGATTAGATCAGGATAGATAGATAGCTGTGAAAAATAAGCTCAGCCTTGTGAGCATCTTTTCTGTTTTAGATTTTTTGAAGAAAAAGTGAAAAAACAGAAAATACAAAAACAGTAGAAAGTAGAAAAAGAGGGCAGTTTCTAAAAGCAATGGTACAACCCCATACCCAAAAATAGTCATGCTGAAAGTGAGCAAGTCTAAATGCCACTACTAGTGCTCAAAAGTATTGTTCAGTTATCTAGCCTAATCATAACTGAACATGTTTTAAATTTATTTGTTGATAATTTAGTGAGAGAAGAGACAGTCAAATTATGTAAGCTTGACTTTTCAAAGAAAATATATTAGGAAACGATACTGGTTCCACATGCTCAAAACAGAACCAAAGAGGAAAACAGGGATGAAAAACAAACTATGTATCCTAGCCCTGATTTTTCTAGATCTCATTTTTATGCAGAATAATGTTTGTGTGCAGCTTGTCTTTTATGCCACAAACACATGACAAATCAGACGTTCTAATCCTGATTTGGTCATTTTTTGATTTCATGTTCTAGAATAGTGAATAAAATCATGTCAAACAACTTAATATTGACAGTCGATCTAGCTTAGGTAGAGAATCAAAGGAGTTGATCAATTTAATCTGAACTCTCGGAAGATATAATTGTAAAAATAGATAGTTTCTTTTCTAAAAAATATCATGTCAAAAGTTTGCCACTCCAAATGCACTTGAAAGAAGAAAAATGTTAGGAAATATAGCTGGGTAGGTAGATATGTTTTTGAGGCTGATCATGCTGTCAATTTTTAGAAATAACATCAAGAAAGAATGAAATTTGCGGAAATGGATAAGGCACTGGTCTTCATAAGCCAAAGATCTGCAATTCTAGACACCTCCTAAAAAGGAGCTGCCCTCCCCAAATGGAGCCACTGTTAGTCATCAGTATTTTTCACCTGTTGTTTATGACTAGATTCCTAGCTGAGTTTTCTAGAAGCTAATCTCCATATGTCAATTTGTCATCTAGAAAATCCCCAAAAAAAAAAATTCTTTCCTAGCCCTTCCTGTCAGCCTATGATCAGAGCAATCGTCAGTTTTCAAAGTCATGTCTTGTTTCAGAAAAATATCCTTGTCTATAGCTATCTTGGTCTTGCTTGTCTACTTTCATTTTCCCCTTGGTTCTCATGAAACTCAC
The DNA here is from genome assembly GCA_034641835.2 of Pinus albicaulis. Lineage (NCBI taxonomy): Eukaryota > Viridiplantae > Streptophyta > Pinopsida > Pinales > Pinaceae > Pinus > Pinus albicaulis. The sequence continues at coordinate 1,147,327,001 of CM076583.1, forward strand.
TGTCCAATATTTGATAGAGTGTCTCCCTTCCTTTCCTTGATCTTCTTGTCAAACACAATCATAATCAATGAAAGTTGCCCCTAAGTTAGGTAGTGGCGCTTTAGAGAATCCCTTCCTCGACAAAAATAGCCTGAGCCATAATTCTTTGTTCAATAGCAACTAGCCTAAATTAGCTCTTAATCTGCAAAAAACAAACCTTGATATATCCCTAGGTCGCGCCATTAAAGGTCTTGTTGTCTCAGTCTGGAAGAAATTCTACAAATATCTAATACAGAAATAGATGAGCATGTGCACAGTCTAAAAGAATATGATCAAACACAGTAAAAAAGGCTAGTAAATGATGACTAGCAAGAAAATAATCTACAAATACATGTCATGTGGTTTCTGGTTTAAAAGGTTCAAAAAGATATTTGACAAAGGATACATATCTCAAAATATGCCTCATATAGCAGATTGTCAAGATTTCAATTTATTACCTATTCTGATATACCAAGCAGAGATATGTGTGGCAAATAAAGATGACACAGTTTAGCAAATGGATGAAATGTCATGACTGTGAAGACCTCCTTCAGAGAGAAAGTGGATGAAATGTCATAACCATGTTAACATCCTCCAGTATAAGAGCAGATGGTTGGGAAACATGATAATGACCTCCTCCAATAAAGAGCAGAGGGTTAGGAACAAGATCAATAAGACCTCCTTCATTTAAAAGCAGAGGGCCAACATGTTTTTAAATGACTTCAGAGCTATTGTGTGCTACCTCCTCCAAATATGAAAAGTGGGTGCACCAGCAGGGTTTCAAATTGTGTTTGAATAAGTTTTCTATTGAAAAGACAAGGTTGAAAATCAGTGGTGAGTCAATGAGAGTTCATAGGTTGAAAGCCTATTTCATATCATAGGCAAAAGGATGGCATGTTGGTGTTAAAGGTCTCTATCATTATGTTTCAAAAGTTTTTCTTCAAAGGATAAATCAGAAGTCACAGTTTTTAATTTAAGAGCAGCCTCATCTGAATGATGAAATTAGTAGACTAAGCTCTGTGTCAAGTGACTTTGCAAGACTGATATGAACAAAAATTCACTCAAAATTTTTGTGTGAAAAGAGCATTTTCCTCTTAAAACAGATGCCTTATGCTTTATAAAAATTATCCCTCCAAAGTGATGAATGAAAGGCAAGCATCAAAGGATACTTTCAGCTCATTCAAATGGTAAAAAAGGGTGATAAAACATGTTTCATTTTCAGTTAAAGAAGACCTACATCAGCAAATAAGGAGAAGGCCTCATGATAAGTCTAAAGGTTCATTGAAAAAGTCTACAACAGTAGTGGTTTGTATGATAATCTCCCTTGTAAAAAATATGAAGAAAAACATAGTTTTTAGTAACTTTTCATTTTGATAAAACAGTGTTTTTACCAATGATTTCAAAGGGCTGCAATAGCATTGTTTTCATGATTTTCTTTTAGATGATGGGTATTTTATAGAGTTTCAAAGTAATATGGTGCTGAGGGGGTGAATTTTAATTTAAAAGGGGCTTTCAAATGAAATACAGAGTTTGAGAATATGTTTCAAAACTTCTATCTCAATATTGGAAAAATAAATTTTGCGCCGAAGCCAACAAAGGAGAAAAGTTATGAAGATACGGTTTAGATGGGCTTAAAGGACACCCTGCCAACAAAAGGTCAACTCTGTTTTTAAAAGACCTTCTCCATTACATGAAACAGTAGGGCTTCACCCAAAAAGGTCAAGATGTTGCATCAATAGTTTAAAAGATAAATCTTCTTGGTGAAAGATACAAAGAAATGACACATATGAAAAAACCCTCATCACCTCACAAACAATGAATTTGTATATTGGGTTCTACTTTTTTACAAGATGGACCCATAAAAAAATATAATGAGGAATAGGATGTTGGCATTAAAATGAGTCTACACAAATTTTGAAGTTTTCTGATATTCTTAAAAGCTACCAACATCCAAGAATCAGATATGAAAGCTGGGGGTCATCAGGAATCTCTGCAATTATCAGAGTCAGAGGATATATTGTTTGAAGATGGGCAAGTTCTTAAAATTGAAATTTGTGTAGTTGGCACACATAAGCCCCTGTGGAGTTTTGGTAAATAGTGACAGGAGAAAATTTTACAAAGCCCTTGCTATGGATCCTTATTCACTGATAAATACAATGGGCACATACAGTATGTGCACTATATACGAAAGAATCATTCTTGTTGACATTGATTCTATGGAACCTATTAATGGTGTTTCTGCTGATTAAAGTGCAGTGAAGAAAAAAAAAAACATTGTGTTTCTGTTATAATGTGAGGGTTTTTTCATATGAAATTTCTCAATCTATAGATATAGATGGAATATTTTATATCTTGCATGGTATCATTTGAAGAAACATTCCATTCAATATGACAAAGGTTGCAAAAGACAGAGGTTAAGGAGCGCCCAGGAAGTTTGTTTCAAAATTATTTTTCTGACCAAAAAGAGATGAAATGGACAAACCTGAGAGAGGTTTTTGTCCCTAATAGATTCAAGAAGAAAAACCTCCTTCAGTTTCTACACAGGTGTCATGGTTTGTGAGAAATGTAAGAAATACAGATGTCATGGGAGAATTTCTGCACCAGGATTCACCATTTTGACCAGTGTTGTGAAAGTAAACTTTTTAACAAACAAATGGATACCAAATTAAAAACCTCAATGATATTTTGAAATTATACTTCCATAAATTTCCAACGAGCCATCTCAAGCAAAATTTCGACAACAGGAAGGCACCCAAAAGTAGCCTGCAAACAACACTATGTATGTCTGCACCAGCATTCACCATTTTTGGCCAGTGTTGGGACAGTCAATTTTTGAACAACCAAATGGACACCAAATGAAACCAATAAATCATATTTGGAAATTATAATTCCATATCTTTCCAACGATCCATCTCAATCCAAATTATGACACTGGTAAGGCATCCAAAAGTGGCCTGTAAAAAGCACTATGCATTTCTGCACCATGATTCACCATTTTTTATCAGTGTTGGAAAAATCAATTTTTGAACAACAAAATGGACACCAAATGAAACCAATCAAGCATATTTGGAAATTATAATTCCATATATTTCCAACGAGCCATCTCGGTCCCAATTCTGACACTAAGAAGGCCTCCAAAACCAGCTACAAAAGTGCGTGACGCGCCTGGAAAATTGTGTGGCGCACCTGTAGGTATTCACACTGTATTTTTCTAAAGAGTGTGGCACGCCTAGGTTTTTTCACGGTGCGCCTGTGAAACCAAGAGTTCTCTTATATATTTATATGAATTATTTATGATAACACAGTCTTACATAATAAAAATGGTTTTGTTTTGAAGACCTTTTCTTAGTAACAAGAGGAGATACTACTTTAGAGGAATGAGCTAAACCTTCATCCAACAAATTGTTTGCTTGTCTAAGAAACGAGAGAAACAACCATTAGAGTGTAAGGATTTTGTCAAATTCGAAGGATATCTTTATTGTTATTAAAAAATAAAGGATTTTCACCCTCCAAAATCAGAAAATGCAAATTTTGTGAAGGGCATCATGATTAGTTTGAAGGAGCATTTGAAAAAAAGTGTTTTAAACCAGTCCCTTTGTTGCTTAAACCACAAATAAAGCAGTGATTAAAACATGGAAAGTGATCATTTCAAATTGAAGGTGTGCAATACATAAAACAGTGGTGTTGAAAGCAATTTGTTTAATAGATTAGAGAAGAAGCAGTGGTTATAAGATGAAGATTTTTGTTAGTTGAAAAGATTCTTTTAAACAATGATTTCAAAAAGCACCATGATCATCTAAATCAAAGGAAAAATAGGGATTAAAAGCTAAAATCATCCTAGTTATTGATGATCTGTTGAAACAGTGAAAAGGAAAAGGGCTAATGTGCAAGTTTGAAAATCCTTTTGTGCTATGAGACATCTAAGGTTACACACAGTTGATAGAGGCAAAAATAGAGTTTTGTAAAAGATTTTAAAATTGGTTTAAAGAGTCATTTTGGTAGTGGTTTCAAGGAACACCTTGTTTACTTAATCAAAGAAGAAACAATTATAGAAGGGTAATGTCCTTGTTGAAATTTTGAAAGGTTGTTTATAGACAGTGAAAGGAAGAAACATATCTTGTTTTTAAACATACCATGTTTGTCATGATCAAAGAAACAATGACTTCAAATGAGTCCCTTTTTGTTTCAAATAAACATAGAGAGATAGTGAATAAGAGATGAGGGTTTCATCGGTTTAAAAAGAGGTCTTTTTGTGCTATGAAATAGTCAAGGATTTGCATGAACCTCTAGAAGAAAAACAAATTTTGTGAGGGTCTCATAATCAGCTTGAAGAAGTATGTTAAGACAGTGTTTTCCAAGAGTACCCCTTGTTTACTAAATCAAAGAAAGACAATGGCTAGGGAATGAAGATTTTGTCAAATTAAACGGGGTTTTCTTGCTGTGGATAATAAGGATAAAAATAACGATTGAGGGGAAGAGGTTTTTGGTGCCAAAAACACAAACCACAAACATGTCTTATTAAAATCCTCTTGGCTCAAACACAATACTGAAGATATGACTTTAGTGATGACGAGGAAAAAGGCAAAGAGTCTAAACATAGCAGTGATAATGAAGAGAAAAGTGATGGGTAGTAAGGCAGTGACAAAGAAAAATAAGGCAGCCCTCAAGCAAGCAATGATGAGGGCAAGAAAATACAGAACATGGATCATGAAGGGCACTCTCCAAAGCATGCACTACTTGCCTCTCTTACGAAAGAGGCCATGACTTCTTCACCAAAGCTAAAATGCCAAACAACAAGGAAGAAAACCAAGAAAAGCTCAAAACTGCCCAAAGAGGGCGCCCAGTGAGAAAAAAGGAGAAAGAACACTTTGTATGTTGTAGTCTCCATTCATAACTGTGCATTCATAGCTAGGCCATGATTACATAGTAGCGTTTTGTCACATTTCATGTACTTGTCTTGTTGAGGCTTTCATTGCCAAGATTGAGTGATTGAATCCTCAAAGCATTGTACACATTTGCTGCTATATTATTCATTGATCAGGTATTCACTTATTCATGTGCCATGGTTTAGTAAAATAATAATATCATTCCATTTTTATTTTCATACATCATTGCAGCCCCATTCTTTGGGCAATTCCTGTAGGAGGAATATTACAAAACCTATAGAAAGAGTCTGCAGATGGCCAGGTAGCCTCTGGATCTCATCCTTTTTCAAAGGTGACATATCCAGTAAATGCCCCTGAAGTCAATCTCTGGAATATATTGTGATATTTCAGAAAAAGGAACATTACAGTGGTATCAAAGCAGCTTTCTTGGCTCAGCCTATGGCTTTCAAGCCCAAGAAAGAAGAAGAAGAAAATGTTGAAGAAGATGAGCTTGATCTCATTTATTTTTAGAGTAGAGGAAAGCCTCCCCAAGGAGGATATGCAGAAATAAGAGGAAGAGCCCCGCACTTCCTATTTTCATCAATGAGACAGAGAAATAAGTAGGAGAAAGACTCCATATTTTGGAGAACAAAAACAAAAAGGCGTTAAACTTACGAAGCTTCTTCCTAAATTTGTACATATGATCCATGAAGAGTTTGAGGAGATTCGGAGGAAGTATAGAGAATCTCCTAGAGGGTTTGATTCGAAAGAAAAATCTATATTGGAGGAGTATGAGCATGCAACTACACACCATCTTGTACAACGCAATCACATGCCCAGGATTGCCGAAAGAGTGACGAGAAGAAGAGAAGAGACTGCTAGGAGGGAAAATCTTAGTGATTTCTTGAAGGAGTATGATTTTCAAACTCAGAAATTCAGAGATCATCTCAGTTTTTCAGATTTTTTCAAGGTGAAGGTGAATAGGAAAGAGTAGTAGGATAGATTTCATTTATCTACTTTTGGAGGTTCAACTTTATGTTCAGCCAAAGCTTGGGTTTAGGAGTTAGATACCTTCTTGCAACAACACCAAATGCCGGAGGATGAAGCCATCAAAGTTGCGGTGATGCATTTCAGAGGTAAGGCTTATGCCTGGTAGAGGCATTAGTGAAAATATTTGATAAAGAGATTCATGAGAAACACATGGAGGAGCTGAATCAGAAAACTCAAACAAAAACTTTGCATAGAAACACAATGACATTTCAGAAAACAATGGGGAAGGCTAAAAACTTGCACCATACTCTACTGAAGGAGAAAATTTCATCTCACACCTTTGAGAAAAGGAGCATGAAGATATTTTTTTCAAAAGGGGATGTTTGCATCATTGCAAGGAAGTCCCTAGGATCTCATGTATGGAGATCAAGTCACATCTCATGTTTTACCTGTGCCATTGTTGAGGAGGTGTGGAACCATGGAGACAAAAGGAGGAAGTAGGGAGAAGACCCAGCATCATGAGATGAGGAGTATACATCCATATCCATTTTTGGAGGTTGATGCACCTAAGGAGTTGATTGGATTGCGCAGTGGACACATGCAGAGTTTTCTCCATTCATATATTTAGTCATCCCTTAATGATGATGTCTCATTGCATGGAGACATTTTTCCAGGAAGACCACTCGATCAACAAAGGAGGATTGGTGCTTCACATGTTGAGGCATCAATCATTGATTTTAGGAGGGTGGAAACCTAGAGAGAGCTTGATACAATGCTGGGAGTCTGGGGTAGATTGAAGGAGGGAGAGAGCATTCTCTCAACATCATCAGTACCCACTTCCATTTCAGATTGTGCACTGTGGCAGAAGCAACTGGGGAAGGATAGCAGCCTTCCAGCTTGCATCTTTAGCATAGGAGATTTCAAAGAAGAGGATGACCATGTGACAGCTACTCTTAATGAGAGATCCTTAGCACTGTCACTATGGAGAATGGATCCATATTGGAACTCCCAGCTGTTAGTGGAGTATTCCAAGGATATTTTTACTTGCATGATCTTGGATGACCAGTTGCATGAGGAGACATATTCAGTTAAAGATGGGGTCATCTTTTATCATGATAGGATATTCTTTCCTAGAGCTTCCAAGCTCAAGGAGAAGTTGCTACATGCAGCCCGAGAGGGTTTCCTTTTCAGCCCCACTTGTTCTATGATAACATACCACACCATCATGGAGGGATATTTTTGGATGGGATTTGAGGAGGAGATACATAATCATATGAGTAGATGCATGGACCAAATGGAGATGGAGGAGAGACATGACTCTTTGAGAGAGTTAACATAGCCACCTCTTTTCACTTTGAGGATGAGAGGAGACTCCTTTATGAGTCACTCCATTTGTATGAGCAGAGAGTATGGTAAGGGCATTCATTGTTTTTTACATGAGCATTCATATGATGTATGTACATGCCCCTTAACCATAAATGTGCAGGATATTGCTCCAAGGAGGAGAAACCTTTCTTTTGAGCTTCATGGTCTAGCTGAGACCATAAGCATTATGGATGGCCATTCCCTAGGAGGACCTGGGGAAGAGGCATATTATCGAGGGCATACTCTTTGTACATATTACATTATTAACTTCATCCATACTTATGAGGAGATTAGAGAAGTAGGAAATTGGTTGAGAAGCCACTTATTTTATCAGTCTCCATTGCAGTTGACGGTCAAGCTGCGCTGGTTGCACTTGAGGGACCATTGTCCTTCACATTTGTTGCACATGGTAGGAAGTATGATTCTCATATTTTCTCCCTATGGTTCCATTGTTGCTATATTTATCAGGGGCATGCTTGGGAGAGAGACACATTGTGTGGATGTCCCTTGAGGGAGAAATTCCTCACCATTTTTGCACTACATGTTCTAAGGGGAACATGAGAGATGATATGGCCACTAGAGAAACTCACTTGTTTCCATATGAAGTGAGCCATATGATGGATGAAATACCATATATTGATGACTTCCAACTCATCATATATGGAGATACTTGGGCCAACTTGATTGACAGTGTTGGGGGAGAGATATTTTGGGGTCTAGTCCTCACCTTGCCATTTGAGGGAAAAATTATTTCAACCCATTGATAGATAACACTCTACACTTATCATAAGTGTAGAGATGGATAGTGTGGGGAAGGCTACATTGCTTACCATGTGCATATTTTCATCCCACCTACTTTGCTGGAGCCAAAGGTGGATGACAAATTTTAGGAGTTGCCTAGCTGGAAGGTCACTCATTTTTCATGGCTCATATCTTGGATATGGAGGATCCATATGGGAAATATAGTTCCTGTTTTTTTGCAGATCCCATTCTTCAAGGGGACCTCTAGAAATCACTTTTCTATCCTCTTGAGTATTTCACCTTTACATGATGATGGCTTAATAGCTGACTTACATGCTAAGGAGGAGCATTGTGGAGATTTGATTGATGAGATAGCATCACTTTCATTGGAGGAGATCATCATACAGGGATGCTATAGGGAGAGGAGAAGAGAAGAACTCAATCTATCCTTGAACTTGCTTGAGGACAAGAAATCTTTGAGAGGGGAGGACTGTAATGTTCCCAATTTTTCATTAAGGAAATTGGAACATTAATTTTTCCATTTTCACATAGGAGATAAATAAAATGTGTAGGAGACCCATTTCTTCCTTGGATAGATAATAAAACTCCTCTTGGAATGAGGGAGAATCACTTTTGGAGCTTGGTTTCACACCTCCATGTGTGAAAGGGGGATTTTGCAAGAAGGCTAGGTCAAGTTGACCAAGTCAAACTACGTAGTAGCATGAGGTGGAGAACACATTGTGCGCCAGCGCAGTGGGATAAGGAGGGAAGCTTCTAGAGGAAGGAAACCCTAATGAGTGTAGCCCATTGAGAGGGATCTCACATTGTTTAAAAGGAGGGCAAGGATGCCATTCCAAATCATCTTGAGTATTATTCATCTTTGGTTCGGTGGACTTGCAGCAACAACATGCTGGTTAGAAAGAATTACCGAGGGAATTCCTGTTTAGGATTTCCTCTCCTTCTTGAGTAGCACTTGGAGGATTGCACTCTATTCCACATATTCATACATTGAGGTCAAGAATTATATTTCATCATCAGTGCAGTTTTAGCTGGAGATTGTGTAGTGTTGTTGGGTGTTGCTGAGGAGGTTTTCTACAACACCATCCTTGGCTTGTTTTTCAGAGGAGGGAGCTTCCATCCCTTTGGGAGATCAGAAAGGGAGATTTATGAGCTTATTCCACCATATTTGGCATCAGGTCAACCACTTTCCATCATATGAAGCACAGTCCCTCTCTTAGACAACATTATTCCTGGAGAGCATTTGTTGTGAGGGATTAACAGACATTTGGAGGGTGAGATCTCAGGTGAAGGGATCAGCCTTTCACTTTAGATTTCCATTATAGGAGGCCATTTCAGATTGAGGACCTCATTCATCCATTTCCTCCTATTTTTTTTATGAGGTGCTACTACCCAGCAACTTTGGCATTATTGTATTTTCATATTTTGTACATGTATCATAGCCAATCCTTCTAAGGATTGTGTATCGATGTTGTATTAGTGTTTTCAGGGGTTGAGATATTTCTCCCGCTCTTTATTTGAGTTGATATTGATATATCATTGTATTCACATTTTATATGTTGTATTCTCCATTCATAACTACGTATTCATAGCTAGGGCATGATTACATAGCATTGTTTTGTCACATTTCATATACTTGTCTTGTTGAGGCTTTCATTGCCAAGCTTGAGTGACTGAATCCTCAAATAATTGTACACATTTACTGCTATATTATTCATTGATCAGCTATTCACTTCTTCATGTGCCATGGCTCAGTAAAATAATGCTATCATTCCATTTGTATGTTCATACATCATTGCAGCCCCGTTCTTTGGGAAATTCCTGTACGAGGAATATTACAAAACCTATAGACAGAGTCTGCAGATGGCCAGGTAGCCTCTGCATCTTGTTAGAACCCTATAATTCTAGCAGATTGGTGAGACTAAAGCTCCAGAGACAACATTTGAACCACTTTGAGATTCTAGGATCTAGCCCTCCTGAATCCAGAGAGGGATCTCTCTTTTAGTACAAAGATTGATTTATATTTAAGGCTTGAAATGTGATATTAGGCTAGTTATAAAGAACAAGGTTTTTCTTGGTTTTGGTTTGGAAAAGATAAAATGAAGGTCAAGGAAGTCTAAATTAAGGGTGAATATGTATGAAAGTGAATGATTGATTCAGTTAACAATATAGGTAAGAAGCAGGTTCAATCCATTGGGCTATGGAGTCATAGTAGGATTTAATTGAAACAACAAGGTTAAAGAGAGGTCTATGGGGCAAGTAATCTATGTCATAAGATCTATTTTAAGTTTATTTTTTGGAATGGAATGAAAAAATAAGAAGGGGAATCAAAAAAATGAAGAAACAAAGAACAACCTAAGATCAAGTAAGTACTTTGAAACTATCCTACTTTTGGCATGCACTTAAGAAAGACATAAAAGTAATCAAAGATCAGGTAAGTACTTTGAAACTAGCTTGATTTTGATGCACTTTCAATATAAAACATTTAAAAACACAAAGAATAGCTTAAGATAAAGTAAGGAATTTGAACCTATCCTGCTTTCAGGATATTCCAAAGAAAAACATTCCAGATAAACATAAAAAGTAGTCTAAGATCATGTAAGGACTTTGAACCTATCCTGCTTTCAACATGCTCTTAATGGAAACTTTCAAACAACCTTTGGAGGCAGAAACTAGAAGACAGGGCAAACTATAAACTTTCCTAGTTCAACTCTACTGAGCAAGTAATGAAAATAAGATTCAAGAACAATGTTTAAAGTTCAGGCAGTAAGACGTGGGAACACCAACATTCCTTAATTTCTTAGGCTGTATTAAATCATTCCTAAATACAAAATTGGAGGAAAACATAAATATAAAGCTTATCAGTGATAGTAGGGTACTTTTGACAGTAAATCATAACTCTATATTTGCTATTATTTATTAGATAAAGTGGATAGAATGGAAAAAAAAAAATTTAACAATTTACAATAAGAAACACATCACTGTTGACATAGACTAGGATCCCATAAATCAACTTGTATTCGATGTTCAAACCAGTTACAATCATCAAGTCCAGTGGTTCTCTACAACTTCAAAATTCTCATCTCAACTTAGGAATCTTCAATTACAAACAGTGCTTACAACAGCTTCTGAAAAACTGTTTACAGGCAACAGATATGCAGTGACCAACATTATCTCATATTCTACAGAAGTATTTATAAAAGAAATGAGGAGGTGGGATGGGAGAAAATATCTCTAGGTTTAATTAATACAGTTTATTTCTTCTCGGCCTTTGAGGGGCTCAACGGAGAAGTCTTTTGATATTTCTCGGTATTAATTGGTTTCATTAAGTATTTACCAGTTTTAGTAGAGTTTGTTGACTTTAGAACTCTTTCAGGAAAGATTTGCAATAACTATGGCCGCCTTAAGAATAATATCACTGACTGAGGTAATAACTCTGGCCTTCTCTGATTTCATTGAGGGTGCAGGTGGCTTTTGGTAGCTAGAGAGGATTCAATTAGCCTCTGATGTGGTAGTGGAGGCTTTTCGGACTAATAGATTTCTTTATTTTAACATAAAACACTGTTAATTTTATTTTGATATCTATTTTAGGCCCAATTTGGCTTAATATCTGTCTTCAGGTCTTCATACGGTCTTCAACTGAGTGGATTAGGCTTTTAATTAATCAAATTTTATGCCTTAATCCCTCAATACTGTGTTAAAAAATCCTCAAACATGATTTCTACTTTGATTTTATCCCTGGATACTAATACTCTTTATTGGATCATATTTTGTTGTGTTTTTATTTCTTTTGTAGGTGTGCAGAGGATTTTATAGTGTTATCAGTGCTCATGAGGCATGACAAAATGATAATTTTGAACCCTGCGGATTTTTTTTCTTCATGGATAATGGTCTGGGGGATCGTCATCCCCGGCCCTTGAATTTATTTTAAAACTTGGATAAACACAGAAAGGTTAACAAAATCCTATGGTAATAGGTTTAAATTATTTTGGAGGCTCAGATTTAATCATGACCGTTGGATGAAATCAACCAACGAAGAGGATTTCTCACTGGGGTCAGATGGGGAGGTGGTTCGATAAACGGTGGTGGAGATTAAGTCCGGGCCATTGACCTACAAAGATCAACGGTCGAGATAAACTGGGATTATATAATGCGGAGGGGATAACATTATATCGAAATGGAGGAAATTACAAAGGAAAAGGGAGAAAACCTTTGGCGGAAGTAAAAAAAGGGTTAAATGAAGTTTTGGGGTCATAGAACGATCTAGGCTGTTGGATTAGATCTATAAACAGAGATCGATGGCGGAGACCCTTCGATGAGATTGCTTGGAAGAAGGATGGAGGGAAATGAATTGGGGGAAAGATTTAATATGAGTCGTTAAATCTTGATAATCAATGGCCAAGATTAAAAACTAAAAGGCCAATGCTGTGGGGGAAAGGTTGTTTCAGCTAAAGAAACTGCTGGTGTCACGCCACTCCAAAGTGGTTTTCAAAATTTCTAAAAAAAAATGCGATATGGGTTGCCACTTGACACGTGTCCTTTAAAAACTGCCCATATCGCGTAATGTTTAGGCATTAAATTTCGGACTCAAAATCACGGGATATGGGATAAAAACTGTCGGATGAGAGGAAGGGAGATTTGACGGTGGGAATGGGAGTGCGATAAGATAAGATGCGCGGTTAGAAAATGATGGACAGGGCCAAGATGGTTTAGATCTCGACTGTCGGATCATAGGAATGGACGATCAAGATTTATCGATGGGGAAGGTAGGTCCCAAAGGATTTGGGCCTCTCTAGTTTAATCTAAACTGTACGATATAAAAGATTGACGGACCAGATTTAAACTCGAGGTAAATGAAAAGAATATGAGGCAGGGAGTCAGGCGGAGATCGGGTATCTTCGCCGAAAAGTTTTCAACTGCGAGGCTTTATGAAATAACAGAGGAAGTCAAGTTTGATCTGGACCGTTAGATCTTGGTGAATGGATGGCTCAGAACTGATCACATGGTCATAAATCGGTGGAGGAAAGAGGAAGGAACAAAAAAAATACTTGCGATGCGATTACATACTGACCGTCGGATCTGGGAGTTAGATCGATGGTTGAGAGTTAATGAGAGGGACAAATGCAGAGAATTATGGGCGGATTTGCGACAAGATCTTAGCTGTAGGTTCTTGTGGATCCAACGGCTAAGATTTAATTGGGAAGAATGGAATCGGAGGAGGAAAAAGAAATAAGAAAGGGAAGATTGTGATGCGATTGAGTAAGAGTCGTTGATCTCAAAACTAGATCGATGGGCAGGATTAAATTGTGACGGCCAAAGGCAGAAGGGTGGGTTTTGAAAGGGGAGCGATATAGACCATCAGATCTGGGCATGGTAGAGCAGATCAATGGTCGGGAAACAATCGTAGGGTCGCAATCAAAGGGAGACAATAAACCATTAAAATCCATCCAATGAATAATTGTGATGCGATGCACCGACGATCATTGATCGGTTTTAGATCAACGACTAACATTCGCCGAAACAACGAACTCTCGGGTTTTATTTGCTTGGGTTTTTATAAAATAAATAGGAGAAAAAGGGTTTGGACGGGGGTTTAAGGACTTTTACTGCCCATTTGCGGGGCTTATGGTCCTATGAGAGGCAGGGGCAAAAGAAGTTAAGCCCTCGGGGGCTAAAATTCTATGTAATGAAATATAAATGTTTTTTAGGCTACAAACAGGGTTTTTAAGCCGATTGGAGAGTTACGATAGGGGAATGAAGTATTTTTAAATGAAATGGTAGGAGACCAAATGTTTTTAAAAGGGTCTTGAAGTGATTTTGGAGGTTAAAATGAGGGAAATGGAGGATTTTTATGAGAAAAAGGGGATGAAAATGGAGGTTAATTATGACTGAAAGGAGGGGTAAAATGAAGGGGAAAATGGGTTTTTACAGCATTCTTTCTCTTTGAAAACAACATATTTTTCAGTATTATGAGGGAAACAACAATGAAGATTAAATAAAAGATTAGTTAAATTCAGAAGACTTTAAGAACTCACAATTTGGCTATAAAATTGTTTCTTGAAGGCTTAAAAATGTTTTATCCACCATTTGATATGACAAATTTTTATAGGTGGCTAACAACGGCTCCAACTTGGGATGGCAGCTCCTTGGAGGTGCCAAGAACCTCAGACAAGTCTTCTCTGGAAGCTGATCAATACCTCATCCATGGGGCTGCAACTTTCTTTACTTTGTGTATCTTCCTTTTCTATGATAATGTTAGCAGCCATTAAAAAACAATGGAACTCTATCAAAACAATATTTCTACCTACCCAATCCTAATGATCTAACATTTTTTCTTCTTTCAGAGTGCATTTGGATTGGAAAACTCTTTATACAAACATTTTATTCTTTTGAAAGCATAAAACCAGCATATTTCTACCCTTATTTCTCCATGAAATCAGATTAAGCAGTTGAGTTCATAAGCTTCTCTTCCTAACTACTATCTGTCAGGATTAGACTGTTTGATAGATTTTTATTCTCTAATTTCTAAAACAGAAATTTAAAAGCAAACAAGTTAGGATTGAACAGTCTAACTTGTTATTGGTCCATGGCATAAAAACAAGCTTCACATAGACAAAAATTGCAGAAAGGTAAAGAAAAATGATGAAGGCTTAAGATCTGGAGGTTTAAGAACATCCTTCTCCTTTCTTTAGCTCTGTTTTTGAATTTTGTTTGAGCTGTCTTACATTCTTTTCTGGTTCAAGTTTTGGGCATATTAGTACTATTTTTCTTCTGCCTTTGGCTCAAGAGTAAAACAGATTAGAGCCATGCATCTTTTTTAAACTCATAGGTTCAGTTTTTAAACTTGTTTGACCTCTTTTTCTCCATCTTAATCTACCTAACTGATAAGCCAAGATTAAGCTTTTGGAAAAATTATTTCACTAACCTATCAGCAGTAAATTGAAAACTAATTAGTCATGATTAGGCTATATGACTAACTAGGAGTGTGTTTCTTAGGAGTGGCATTTGAGCTTGCACACTTTCAAACTTTTTTTCTCTTTTGGTATGGGGCTGTACCTTTCTTGTTCTTACAATTTGCCCTCTTTCCTATCTTCTATTGTTTTTGTATTTTTGATTTCTCTAACTTTGAATGCAATGATGGATGTAATATTCACAATGAGAAAAAATAAAATTTCTACCAAACTGATATGGTCAATAAAAATAATGTTTGAGCATCCTGCCATTGACAGGACCCCCAAATAGTTCAGCTCCATTCAATTCTTGCAAAAAATAGGCATTGTTACCAGCAGAAGAATGAATAAGATAAGGACCAAGCCATAATTTATCAAATTCCCCATGCTTGCCCTTATCTTCTCTCCTTGAATCCCACTTTAAAACTTTGTCACCAATGCTAAAATCAGTAGGCTTTGTCCTTCTATCAAAAAGCTTCTTGATGCTTTCTTGCTTTTGTAATGCTCTATTGTAGACCTCCTCTTTGTTTTGCTGAAGATGTATGGTCTAATTAATTCTTCCGATCATGTCATTGTCTTCAGACTGTACTTCTTGGATCAGCTTCATGACTGGCACTCCTAGGGTGGTTGGAAAAATTGCATCTATTCCATAAATAAGCTGGTAGGGTGACAATCCAATTGATTTTTTAAGTGTTAATCTATCAGCCCAAAGTGCATGTACTAGCTTTGTGTGCCATGATTTCTTATTGTCCTCCAACAACTTCTTGATTATGTTCACCAAACTTTTGTTTGAGAATTCTGCTAACCCATTACCTTTAGGGTAGTAAGCAGTAGAATGGCCCAATGTAATATGATATTTGTGACATAATTCAACCATCTTTTTGGATCCAAATGCAACAGCATTGTCAGTGATAATCTTCCTAGGGCAGCTAAATCTAGATAGGATTTTTATGATAGAGTCATTGGCTTACCTAGAAGCGATGGCTTCTATCCATTTGTTAAATTAGTTTGTTGCAGTGAGAATCCATCTATGTTGGGCAGATGAGGATGGATGGATTTCTCCTATGAAGTCTAGACCCCACTATTGAAAAGGGGCTTCAATAGTGATTGGATGTAAGGGTAAAGGAATAAATTTTCTTTTGCCTTCAAAGATTTGGCATTTATGACAGACAATAATCATTTTATGGACATCTTGAAAGAGGGTGGGCCAACAGTAACCAGCTCTAAGGATTTTGTTGGCAATTGTCTTCCAATAGAGGTGGCCTCCACATTCTCCTTCGTGGAACTCATGCTTGATTTTCTCTTCATCATTCTCAGGCAAACATTTGATCAATAACCCTCTTTCATTTTTCCAATATAGACATTTATCTAAAATGCAGCATTTAACAACTTTTAACTTTAAAAATATTGCCTTTGTCTTAGAAAAACTAGGAGGTGTATTCAAATTTAGAAAAACATATAAAATATTAGCATACCAAGAGGAATTCATAAAATTATATTCAACAATGGGAGTTGACAATTCCTCTTGTTCATCTAATGCATTTATCATGTTTATATCAAGAGCTTCAAAATTAGACTCAGCCATTAATCTTGCTAGTCCTTGGCCTTTTATGAGTTTAGTGGGCTTGATTTCTAAATCATATTCAAGTATCACAAATATCCACTTACCTCTCTTGCCATCTGGATCCTGTGTTAGAATGTCTTTTACCATTGATTTTGGTACAAAGGAAATTATGTGGGAGTGTAGAATGTAAACTCTAAAGTTTTTTAAGGCTTTGACTAAGGAAAAGGCTTGTTTTTCCATGATGTTGTACTTCAGAGGTGTATCTCTCAATGCCTTTCTAAAGAATGCAATTGGCTGCTCCCTGTGGATTTTTCTGAAATAGGACAACAGCCACTGTATGTTCTGATGCAAATGAAAAAATGAAGAAATATTTTGAAAAATTAGGACTTATGAGAACTGGTGTTTTGGTTAATTCTTGTTTCACTAGGTCAAAATATTTCTTTGCCTCTAAGGTCCATTTAACTCCTTGTTCTTTTTTCAGCATGTTTGTAATGTTTCTAAGGAGTTCAACTAAGCTGGGTATGAACCTTCTCAAGAAATTAATCTTTCCAATGAAAGATTGAAGTTCCTTGATGTTTCTAGGATAAGTGATTTGCAATATAGCCTCAATCCTTTTTGGGTCTATCTTTATCCCTTCTTCTGATATGATGTGTCCAAGTAGTTTACCTTCTTGGAGACCAAACATTTTTTTCTTCCGATTCAAAGATAACCCAAATTTTCTACATTTCTCAAAGACTATTCTCAACTATTTTAGGTGTTCTTCATCTATTTTGGAAAAAATAGTGATATCGTCAAGGTAAATAATGATGAAGTAGCCTAATTGTTCTTAGAATGAAATATCCAGGGCTCTCTGGAATGTAGCACTAAAATTCATTAAACCAAGGGGCATTTTCACATACATGAAAGTACCCCAAGGTGTGGTAAACATTGTCTTGAGTTGATCATCAGGATGTACCAAAATCAGATTGTATCCTGAGAAGCCATCTAACAAAGAAATCCTTTTAGAACCAACTACCCTTTGTAAAATATGATCCATCTTGGGTAAAGGGTATTTGTCCTTTAATGAGGCTTTGTGTAAGTCCCTAAAGTTGATACAAAGCCTAATATCTCATGTTTTCTTCCTTACTGACACTAGATTAGATACCCACTCAGAGTATCTAATAGGGACAATGATTCCAGCTTCATACATTTTCTTGATTTCCTTCTCAACCAAAGGTAATTGAACAGGGTTGATTTTGCGCAATTTTTGTTTAAATGGTTTTTGGTTTTCTTTGAGAGGTATATTTTGTTGAATTATCTCTAGGTCATAAGACTTTAAATCCTCATAACTCCATGCAAAAACATCAGAAAATTCTTTAGACAGCTCAATGTATTTCAGTTTGATGTGAGCTGGCAAAGTCTTAGACAGTTTGATCATTTTCTGTTTTAGTTAACTGCCTATGTTACATTCTTCTACCTCAGTTTCAACAGGCTCCAACTTTGGTTTTTTGGAAACATCATTGAAATAAAACAACTCCTTTAATGGGATCAGACCTTTTGGCAAACTTTGAGTGTTATATTGCAATGTTTCTAAATCTTCCTTTTGTAAATCTGCACCAATCTCTGTGTTATGTTCAAGTTTATTAGCTAACAGATTTATCTCAGAAATCTCTGGGGACTTTACTTCTTCATGAAGCAGTTTTTCTTCTATAGGACAGTCTAATTCATAATCTGAATCTGAACTTGGTAGCTCAAATTCATTTCTGGACCATAGGAAGTCCTCTATTTGTTTGTGTCCATCAAACAGTTGCCAATATTTTTCATTATCAGGGACAAATGGTCTAAATTTTATTTGAGTTGTGCATTGTTTGGTTTCATAAGGAGTTAGGCTTGTTCTAGCAGCAAACGCTAAATGATTAGCTTGGATATTCTGGTTTCTTGGGACAAAAATAAGTTTGAATTCCTCAAATGTTTTCAATAAATCCATGAAATCATTTCTATAGGCTCTATGTCTGGGATGTTTTTTAGTCTATTCCCTATTCAATTTCCTAATTATTAGTTCAGAATCACCATGCCCCTTTATTCTTTTGGCCCCTAATTTCTTCAATAAGTGGAGGCCTAAAAGGAGGGCTTCATACTCAACTATGTTATTGGTAGATTAAAAGTTTAATTTTCAGGAATTCCCTTCAGTATGATTGTTCTTTTTATTGTGAAGCCACACTCCTGCACCTACATCATTCTTAGGTTAAGAACCATCAAAGTTCATACTCCAAAGAGGACTAGTTTCGGATTCACTAGTTTGAATACTATCCTCTTCAACTAGTGTGCTTTGGGTTTGTTCTTGTAGATCAGCACTATGTTGAATTTGTTTTAATTCCTCATATTTTTCATTGTGTTGAGGAATCTTATCTTGAATTGAAAGGTTGAAAAGCAATGGATGACTGATTTTTAGCTCTAGACATGTGATTTGTTTGATGTGATTTTCAGATTTGGCAAACTGTTTTGACACTACTGTCTTGTCTTCCTCTTTTTCTATATCTGCCACTAATTTAGTTAAGGTTTATTGCTCACTGAGTGTTTCATCATTAAAAAGGATAATTGAATTGAGGCCTGTATGTACAGAATAAAGAGGAGAGTTCTATGGTCTCTCTTGGCTGGTAACCATGTATTGCATATGAGATTCCCTATAAAGTCTTCTAGTTGATTAAAAACAGGGATGGTGGCATATGTCATATCCATTTGCATTGTTCCTTGTAACTTAGCTTCCCATGATTTTGATAACAACATACCATACTTGGGGGGTACATCAGCCACTACAATATCCATTACTAAACACTTGGCGGGAATTTGTGCTAAGTTTATACAGAGTTCTTTGATCAAACCTAAAATTTTCACTCTGCTTGAGTCAAAGGAGTAAAGATCTTTGTATGGTCTAGTGATTTCAAGGCCTAGGCTCTCCATTACAGCTTTGGGTATTAAGTTACGAGAGGCCCCTGAATCATGCATAGCATTGTGTAAAATCTTTTCATGAATCTGTAAACTAACATAAAAAGGAGGAATTGGTCCTTCTTGATATCTACCCTCAATATTAGGCCCAAATATGAGCTCTGGTTGGTCATCATTAATATTGACAGTGTCATTATTCTCTTTTATGTTAAAAGCCTTCAAAATTTGTGATCTATATACATATTGGGAAGCTAATTTAGTGAGAGGAATAGAGATTTTGATTCTAGTAATTTCTTGTTCCAAGCTAAAAGGCATATGATTTTTGAAAACGCTTGTTTCAGCCTTATTAACTACCCCTTTATCAACAAAATCAGTTTGTCGATTTCCTCTATTTACATTGGTCAAAATTGTTTTGATAGGAGCACTAGCTAAAATAATAGCATTGCTAAGGTCTGCACTCTATTTTTCGTTAATTTGAGTGCCTTTTTCTTCTTTTTTGTCAAAATTTCCAGCCACTGTTTTGTCTTTCTGTTTTGTAACTTTGGGTTTATTTACAGGGTTATTTTTTGCAGAATTGTCAGAGGTCTTAGTCTTGGGAGTTTCTTGATTTATTTTACTCCTAAGGTCATATTATTTTGGGGTTTCTATGATGACATTTTCCAATTCTTGATAATAAAATTCACCTTCTTCTCTTCTATCATCATAGGGTCTGTATAGACCTTGTTTCCTATTGTAATGAACTTCAAAATCATCATTGTCTACTCCTAACATGTTTATGTCATCTTCCTCTGTATGTTCCATTTTTTTTTCAACCTAACTTACATATTTTTGATGAAAAGGAGGTGTAATATATTGATCATCTTCCCTTGGTCTGTTTTGAGGCTGGTTTCTCCTAAAATTTTGATTTTGATTTTGATTTCTGTTTTGAGGAGATGATTGGTTTTGAATAACCTGTACTCTCTCAAGTATGCTCATCTTTTTCATCATCTCCTCCATCATTCTCTCCATTTTAAAACTAGATGTGGAAGGTGTAGATTCCTCTCTAAAGGACACTTTCTTCTCATTCCTCATTCTTGCTCTTTTCTCCATTAAATTAACTTCCACAGCAAGAGCTCCTTTTTTCATATCTTCAAGAGTCAAAGGATCTCTCTCTCACAGCTGATAGGCCATTTCAGAATCAAATCCTTTAGGAAACTTGTTTAAAGTTGAGAGTTGTGGAGGTTTTAAGTCTGGGGGAAGGGCATTGTGAACACTATTAATCCTAGTGCAATAAGCTTGTACACTTTCCCCAGTGTTTATGTGGAGAGTCTTGTAGTCTAAAAGTATTTGGAGAGGATTTTTCTTAACTTCTCATTTTTTTAAGAATAACTAATGGAAGGCTTGGAGATCATTAATATTATGAGGGGTTAAGCCTTTGAACCATTTTCTTTCTTCTCACCCTAAAATTTGAGCAAATATTCTAAGTTTGACAGTTTCATCATCAATCTCATTTCTGTCAAAGTAGTCATTCATCTTATCCACATGTTCTAATGCAGTAGTAGTACCACTGGCATCATACAATGGTATCTTGGACTGATAGTCCTATGGAAGATTGACTAAAGGAAAAGGAAGGACTAGGGGAGCATACCATGTTGCCATGATAGGAGGTTGTGGAAAAAGTGGGGGGTTTACAAGTGGAGGAGGTTGATGGAATGGTGTATTTTGAATAGTGGATGTGTGGATAACAGAAGTGGATGGACCGACAAGAGATTGTTGAGAAGATCTAGGATGAGAGAAACCAAAATTATGAATGAAATGTGAATCAAGTTGAGTAGTTTCTCTGCTTCTAGGATGTTCACTTCTATCTTGGGATGAAAGTGAAGGCTCTAAATCTAACTATTCTATATCATCAAGTGACCTAGTTCTAAATGGATTTCTTAAGTTAACTTGTGATTCTTACAGAGCTGCAAGGTTTTCAGGGACAAAATAAGCTCTATGGAGTGTTTTGACAATAGTTGAAGATTTGGCCTTAGGAGATTTCCTAAGAATTCTTCAGGGTTATCAACTATCTCAGGAGGATTTGGATCGATATAGGCTCTAGTATGAATCCTTCTAGGAGCCACTATGCTATGTTTTTTAGACCCAACTTACAAGAAACTTTTAACCAAATATGACAATCTTTAGGAGGCTAACTCATCTTTAAACAAGAAAAATTTAGTCCTTAAATTCTTATTAATTGAGTTTAAATGACGTTGTACTGATAATGGGTTTCCCAGTGGCGTCTTAAATTCTGTTTAGGATTGTGGAGTGACCAGGTGGAAATTTTTAGCTCTTTTGGAGGTAAAATGTTTTATGGTCCACCACCATGTTTATTTGAAACCAATCTAAAATATTTTTGGGTTTTCTGAGCTATTTCAGTCCTATGGGTTCTAAGAGTGTCCTCAATCTGTTTCAACACTTAACTATGGCGATGAGACAAAGAAATTTTACTCTTATGACTAAGCTAGTTGTTTCCTTAAAGGTTTGATAAGCTCTTATGAGAATCCTAAGGGTTCCTTAGTTTGTCACTGATTTAAATAATTTTTATCATGATTACCATTAGCTTGTTAGTGCTTGAAGAGGGCTACTTATACTGCACTAAACAATGTTCTTGAATCAAGGGCTTTTTCTAAGGTCTTAAGGGTATCTAAGATGAAGTTCACTCAAAAGTCCCTAGTGGAGTCACCAAAAATGTTAGTTCTGGTGGCTCAACTAGATACCATATCAAATTTTCTTGAATGAAGGGTTTCTCAATGGAGTTAGGGGTTTTCTAGAATGAATGTTGACTCAGAATTCCCTAGTGGAGTCGCCAGAAATGTTAGTTCCCTATAATTCTAGCAGATTGGTGAGACTAAAGCTGTAGAGACAAAATTTGAACCACTTTGGGATTCTAGGATCTATCCCTCCTGAATCCAGAGAGGGATCTCTCTTTTAGTACAAAGATTGATTTATCTTTAAGGCTTGAAATGTGATATTAGGCTAGTTATGAAGAACAAGGTTTTTCTTGGTTTTGGTTGGGCAAAGATAAAATGAAGGTGAAGGAAGTCTAAATGAAGGGTGAAGGTGTATGAAAGTGAATGATTAATTTAGTTAACAATATAGGTAAGAAGCAGCTTCAATCCATTGGGCTATGGAGTCATAGTAGGATTTAATTGAAATAGCAAGGTTTGGCAGTGGTCTATGGGGCAAGTCATCTATGTCATAGGATCTCTTTTAAGTTGATTTTTTGGAATGGAATGAAACAATAAGAAGGGGAATCAAAAAAATGAAGAAACAAAGAACAACCTAAGATCATGTAAGTACTTTGAAACTATCTCGCTTTTGGCATGCACTTAAGAAAGACATAAAAATAATCTAAGATCAGATAAGTACTTTGAAAGTAGCCTGATTTTTATGCACTTTCAATAGAAAATATTTAAAAACAAAAATAATAGCTTAAGATCAAGTAAGGACTTTGAACCTATCCTTCTTTCAGCTTATTACAAATAAAAACATTCCAGATAAACATAAAAAGTAGTCTAAGATCAGGTAAGGACTTTGAACCTATCCTTCTTTCAACATACTCTTAAGGGAAAATTTCAAACAACCTTTGGAGGTAGAAACTAGAAGATAGTGCAAACCATAAACTTTCCTAGTTCAACTATACTGAGCAAGTAATGAGAATAACATTCAAGAAAAATGTTTAAAGTTTAGGCTGCAAGAAATGGGAACACCAACATTCCTTAACTGCTTGGGCTGTATTAAATCATTCCTAAATACACAATTGGAGGAAAACATAAGGATAAATATTATCAGTGAGAGTAAGGTACTTTTGACAGTAAATCCTAACTCTATATTTGTTTTTCTTTATCAGAGAAAGTGGACAGAATGGAAAAGAAAAAGAAAATAAGAATTTACAATAAGAAACACATCACCATTGACATAGACCGGGATCCCATAAATTAGCTTGTATTCAATGTTCAAACCAGTTACAATCATCAAGTCCAGTGGTTCTCTACAGCTTCAAATTTCTCATCTCAACTTAGGTATCTTCAATTACAAATAGTTCTTACATTAGCTTCATAAAAAATATTTATAGACAACAGATATCCAGTGACCAACATTATCTCATCTTCTACATAAGTATTTATAGAATAAATGAGGAGGTGGGATGGAAGAAAATATCTCTACGTTTAATTAATATAGTTTAATGCTTCTCGGCCTTTGAGGGGCTCAATGGAGAAGTCTTCTAATATTTCTCGGTATTAATTGCTTTCATTAAGTATTTAGCAGTTTAGCAGAGTTTGTTAACTCTAGAACTCTTTCAGGTAGGATTTGCAATAACTCTGGTTGCTTTAAGCATAATATCAGTGACTGAGGTAATAAGTCTAGCCTTCTTTGATTTCTTTGAGGGTGCAGGTGGCTTTTGGTAACTGGAGAGGATTCAATTAGCCTCTGATGTGGTAGTGGAGGCTTTTCGGACTGATACATTTCTTTATTTTAACCTAAAACACTGTTAATTTTATTTTGATATGTGTTTTATGCCTAGCTTGGCTTAATATGTGTCTTCAGGTCTTCATACGATCTTCAACTGAGTGGATTATGCTTTTAATTAATCGAATTTTATGCCTTAATCCCTCAAAACCATGTTAAAAAATCTTCAAACATGATTTATGCTTTGATTTTATCCCTGGATACTGGTACTCTTTATCGGATCAAGGTTTACTATGTTTTATTTCTTTTGCAGGTGCACAGAGGATTTTATAGTGTTATCAGTGCTCATGAGGCATGATAAAATGTTAATTTTGAACCCTGCGGATTTTTTGTCTTCATGGATAATGGTCTGGGGGATCTTCATCCCCAGCCCTTGAATTCATTTTAAAATAGTTGAAAAACCTTTAAGACCTGCAAAAACGAAGAAAGGTTAAGAAAATCCTGTGGGAATAGGTTTAAACTGCTTTGGAGACTCAAATTTAATCATGACCGTTAGATGAAATCAACCAACGGCGAGGATTGCTCGCTGGGGTCAGATGGGGAGGCGGTTGGATAAACGACGGTGGAGATTAAGTCTGGGCTGTTGACCTACAAAGATCAACAGTGGAGATCAAACAGGATTATATAATGTGGATGGGGTAACATTATAGTGAAATGGAGGAAATTGCAAAGGAAAATGGAGAAAACCTTTGGCGGAAGTTGTTACACCATTTTTTGGTCATCTCACCTACTATCATTAGATGGACCCAAGTACACCATGTAAGACCAATTTTACCCTAAGTAAAATTTCTTTCACTATGTCAAATAGCTTAATAAAACACATTTATTAGGTTGTTTATGGTCTAAACAGGAAACCCCAAAAGGAAATATTAAACAAACCTATATTTGTTTGATTTTCCTCAAGGAATAATTAATTAAACAACAATTCAATTATTATTCCTGGTCATGTTTAACCCAAAACAAAGAAATTAATTAGGTAAATCTTTATTTATCCTATTATTTTCTAGGAATAATTATTTAAATCTTATTTAAATAATATTCCTTGTTAAATATGACTAAATCACCCATAAATAATTAAATAAATCATTATTTATTTGATTATCTTTCAACCACTTCCTTAAAATGATAAATAACTAATTTATTTATTTAATATTCACAAATAAAGGGATTTGACCCAAGTCAATTACTTTTTCCCTCCAACAAATATAATAAAATATTCCATAAAAGGTGGATCTAGATTTGGCTAATGTTATTTTAATCATGCACCAAGATCTAGAATGACCCAATATTTTGTTATAAATAAGAGGGTTTCTCCTACCATTCTTCACCTTTTGTTGCCTATTAGATCACTCTGGATCTATACTCTTGGTCTGAATTTGATCCATTATCATTGTCATATTTTCCATTATTTGCTGTGTGAGCTCCCTTTTAGTTCTATATTTGTCTGGGTTTTCTACACCAAGAGGAGAGAGAAATGCTAGATCTGAAGTGCTGAGGACTTCCAAAAACCCATCCCATTGAGGATAATTGGAAATACCTTCTTGTTTTCCTCCCAGGTGCCCTTAATACAAAAAATTCTTTCAAAAAATATTGTTCTTGTCTTGTCTATTGGATGTATGGAGCAAAACCTTATTTTTACTGCTTAATGTCTCTTTATGCATAGATCTGGTTTTTTGCAGCACTTGTCTTGATCAACTAACTACAGATCTGAAGATATTGGCAGTCATATTTGATGTTAGGTCTATAAGTTATGCGTAGCTAAAGTGGTCTTTTTTCGTACACTTCGACAAAATATTCATCCTAACAAAAGTAAAAAGAGAGTTCAATGAAATTTTGGGGTTGCAAAATGATCTGGGCCGTTGGATTAGATCTACTAACAGAGATCGACGATGGAGACCCTTCGATGAGATTACTTGGAAGAAGGATGGAGGGCGATGATTTGGGGGAAAGATTTAATATGAGTCGTTAGATCTTGATAATCAACAGATAGGATTATAAACTGAAGGGCCAATGCTATATGGGAAAGGTGGTTTTGGCTGAAGAAACCACTAGTGTTGCGTTGCTCGAAAGTGGTTTTCAAAATTTCTCGAAAAAAACACGATATGGTTTGCCACTTGACACGTGTCCATAAAAATCACTCATATCACGTAGTTTTTTGGCACTAACTTTCGGACTCAAAATCACACGATATGGGATAGAAACCATCGGATGAGAGGCGAGGAGATCTAACGGAGGGAATGGGAGTGCAATAAGCTAAGATGCGCGGGCGGAAAATGGTGGGCATGGCCAAGGTGGTTTAGATCTAGACTGTCGAATCACAGGAATGGACGATCAAGATTTATCGATGGGGAAGGTAGGTCCCAAAGGAGTTGGGCCTATCTATTTTAATCTAGACCATAGGATCTAAAAGATTGATGGCCCATATTTAAACTCAGGGTAAATGAAAGGAATATGAAGCAGGGGGTCGAGCGAAGATCGGGTAAATGTGGACCGTTGATCTGCAGAGATCAATGGTAGATCTTCGCTGAAGAGTTTTCAACTACGGTGCTTTATGAAATAACATAGGAATTCAGGTTTGATCTAGACCATTAGATCTTGGTGAATGGACGGCCCAGATCCGATCATAGGATTGAAAATCGGCGGAGGAAAGAGGAAGGCACAAAGAAAAAACTTGTGATGTGATTACATACTGATCGTTGGATCTGGGAGTTAGATCGATGGCTGAGAGTTAATCGGAGGGACAAACGAGGAGAATGATGGGCAGATTTGCGACGAGATCTTATCCGTTGGTTCTTGTGGATTCGACGACTAAGATTTAATCGGGAAGAATGTCATCGGAGGAGGAAAAAAGAAAGAACAAAGGGAATATTACGATGAGATTGAGTAAGAGCCGTCGATCTCAAAACTATATCGACGGTTAGGATTTAATTGTGACGGCCAAAGGTGGAAGGGTGGGTTTTGAAAGGGGAGTGATATGGACCGTCAGATCTGGCCACGATAGAGCAGATCAACGGTCGGGAAAAAATCGCAGGGTCGCAATCAGAGGGAGGAAATAAACCATTAAAATGCGTGCAATGAACAATTGCGATGTGATGCGCCGATGATCGTTGATCGATTTTAGATCAACGACTGACATTCGCCGAAACAACGAACTATCGGGTTTTATTTATAACACGAGGAAGGTTGGGTTTTTATAAAATAAATATGAGAAAAAGGGTTTGGATGGGGGTTTAAGGACATTCAGCACCTAGTTGTGGGGCTTATGGTGCTATGAGAGGCAGGGGCAATAGAAGTTAAGTCCTCGAGGGCTAAAATTCTATGTAATGAAATATAAGTGTTTTTTAGGCTAAAAACAGGGTTTTTTAGCCAACTAGAGGGTTCCAATAGTGGAATGAAGGCTTTTTAAGCCAAATGGTAGAAGACCAAATGGTTTTAAAAGGGCCTTGAAGTGATTTTGAAGGTTAAAATGAGGGAAATTGAGGATTTTTATGAGAAAAAGGGGATGAAAAATGGAGGTTAATTATGAGTGAAAGGAGAGGTAAAATGAAGGGGAAAATGGGTTTTTATAGCAATCTTTCTCTTTGCAAACAACAGATTTTATAGTATTATGAGAGAAACAATAGTGAAGACTAACTAAAAGATTAGTTAACTTTAGAAGACTTTAAGAACTCACAATTTGGCTATAAAATTGTTTCTTGAAGGCTTAAAAATGTTTTAGCCACCATTTGATATGACAAATTTTTATAGGTGGCTAACAGATCTCATCCTTTTTCAAAGGTGACATATCTTGTAAATGCCCCTACAGTCAATCTCTGGAATAGATTGTGATATTTTAGAAAAAGGAACATTACACATGGTTTGGGATCAATCTAAAAAATATAGGTGTCCCAGGAGAATTTCTGCACTTTTGGAGTGACCTTGGGAAAATCAATTGTCCGCATAGCTGGAGTGTCCAAATCACGTGCTTAATGAGTCAAATTACAACTAGACTTGAATATTTTTCCAATGGGCTACAATGAGCTCAATTTTAAGTTAAGGAAGGCTTCCAAAATTTTTTTGCACCAGCACTTTGCATTTCTGCACCATCACGCAACACTTATTGACCAGTCTTGGGAAAATCAACTTTGACAGGGTGAGTCAACTCCAATCAGGGAAAAAATTGTTTATTTGGAAATTAGACAGGTTAATATTTCCAACGATATATCACAGGCCCAAATCTAACATCAGGAAGGTCATTAAATCTTGGCTGCAAGTGGACCCATTTTCTGCCTGTGTTGGTGCTACACTCATAGACTGGTGTTGTTTTCACAGGCACTGACGCTATGCAAATAGGGTTCTCCATAGTGCATTTTTTCACTGTGTTACACATATAGAGGGTGGCGCTGGACTAATGCATAATTTCCTCCAAATTGAAAATAATTTTCCAAAGGCCCAAGAAAAGTAACTCCACCTTTCCTTCATGACCTGCAAGCAAGGTTAGAATGATTAAAAAGGAAGTAACAATGAACAGTCAAGTGAAAATGGGGGAGAATATGACGATGAGACAAACCCTAATGAGGTTGAGGGTGATAATTAGTTGAGCCCACAAGAGGAATATTACATGGAAACAGAGGATAATGAAGATGTGGAAGAGGAAAATGATGAAGAACAAGAAAAGGATATGGAAATGGATAAAGGTGAAAAACAGGGTAGCAGCTCAGATGACCAGGCAGGCAGCTAAAGCAATGAAACTCATGATGAAGCACAAGGCAACTTAGATACAGGTGAAGCAAGTGAAAAAAGTGAAGAAGGTAATGAGGGAACTATGAGTGAAGAAGAAAACATTCATGACAGTCATGACAGTCATGAAAATAGTAGAGACAGTGACCTCCACAGTGACCATGATGATGAGAAATGTGAAGAAGAGACTAAAGGTAATCATGGCAATCATAGTGACAGTGAAGAAAGTGGTGACGGTAATGATAAAAATAAGGACCATAGCAATGAAGAGGCAATAAGCCCAAATGAAGACAAAAGTGGCAGTGTAGAAATCAGTGAAGAGGGTGAGGGTGGTGATGATGTTGAGGAATAAGAGGGCAGTGATGAAACAAATAATGTGATGACTGATGATGTTAATGATGAAAATGAAGAGCTTAATGACAACAGAAAGGATCATAGCCATGATAAAGACACCAATAATACCAAGCTCAATCATTTTTCATTAGAAGACCAAATAGGGCCTAGAGTTGTACTTGCTGCCTCAAAAAGGCAAGGGACCATGCCCTCCACCTCATCTCCAAATCTACACAAAAGCAAATAAGGACCTTGATCTACAAAGAAATATGACCAAACATTACGACCAGAGAAATCAATTTGCAAGGGCTAAACTGAAGAAAACCCTTGCCAAGCTACAGGTACTAAAAGAGGAAAAAGGTGAAGAGAGCCTTGTATTTTTAGCCCAAGCTTCCTATAGGTCTCTCAAACCCCATGAGGGAGACATCTACCAATTTTGAAGGTATTTGGACAAAATTTTTTTTTTTGAGAATTTGGAGGCCTATAAGCACAGTGCCACTGGTGCTAGGCTTTTCCCTTAGGCATCCTCAGAGGGAAAAATCTAAATTTTTGGATTTCTCATGACTAGTAGACTATGCTCACCAAATTTCAGAGCATTTGGAGCATTTTTGACACCTCAAAAGGTCAAAAACACCTCATTTTTCACCTTTCTGCCTTCTTTTTAGGCCTGGCACTGTGCTCAGAGTAGTGTTGAGATTTTGAAATTTTGGACAAATTACAGGAGTTGTATCAGAAAACCAAGAGCATATTTGGAAATTAGACTCATCAGGATTTCCAACGGGCCATCACGGAGAAAAATCTGACATCGGAACGGTCCCCAAAACTTTGTTACAATAGGACCTATGTTCTACAGAAAGTGGCGCTACGCTTATGGATTTCACTGTGTATTTTTGGCTAAAGTCAACAAAAAACACTAATTTATTGCCAAAACCATATTTTAGTGTTTTTTCAGGCCAATTACTCTAAAATTAGGTGTAATAAGTTATTTTGACATTTATTTCATGGGATATTTTGTGCCTTGGGCCTTGCATGCTCTCTTGGCCATTAATGACATTTATGAGTACATTTGACATTTTCCAACCATATCTAGGGTTTTTTCCCTCCTTTTTTGAATAAATAGAGAATGATGGATTCATTGTAAAAGGTTGGCATTTGATGAGTTTTAAGAGAAATACATGGTTTTTTGAGGTTGAAGAGCAATTTGGTGTTGTGGATCTTGTGAATCACTTGCTTTGATTGATGATGGAGAGGCTTGCTTGCAGGATCCTTGGGCTTGGTTAATGGTGATGTGTCTCTAATTTTTTTATGTTTTTCATGTTTATCATTGTGTTCATCCTTCTATGTTGCAGTATATCATAAAAGAATAGGCTAAGAAATCTTGTTTGAGGCAGCTTAGTCCTTCCTATTTTCTATTGTCTTACTGTTTTCCTCTGCTCGATTAGTTTAAGGAATTCTTAGCTGCTCCTTAGACCCACCTAAGCTTGCTTGTTTCATCAATGGTTTAAGAAATTAGTTTTCAAATATGTTTTATGGTTTTACATGCTTACTTGATGCTATTTAGAGCTTTGTTTTTAGAATCTCTCTTTGAAGTACTACTTGTTAGGTTTACCCAAAGAGGCCATGTTTTGATCATGCCCTTTTTCCACGCTTGAGAAGTTTACCTAAAATTTCTTTGTAGCTTGATTAATAATTCTTAGGAGTTACTTCATTTATTAAAGTTATATGTTATCGTATTTGTTTTCTAAAAATCTTTAAGGTGAAATCACTAAAGTTAGATATGTTTCTTGCTTTCTTTGGTTCACATAATTGTTCATCATGAATGCCTATTTGTTTCGAGTATTGTCATTGAGTTAATGGTTTTCCCTACCTCATGATTATTATCTTTCGCTTATCATTATTTGAGACCTTCTTGTTTATGGGTATTTAACAAAGGATACTTAACTGCCCTTTGCCCTACCTTTTTCACCATCTTAATGTCCATTTCATTTCACACAAAACCTTGAAGATCCACTAACCATGCTAGATTTTCCCTATGATGCACTCTGAATCATTGTTGAGATATTCATGACTTTCATAGACTCCATAGCCCAATGATTTGAAGACCTCTCAGTACACCTACCCTACTTGACCTTCTGACCCAACCAAAACAAACAAACCTTACCCTTAACAACTAGCCTAAAATAAACCATCCAAAAGTAGACAAGTACACATCATTTTCATACAATAGAGAGAGCCCTCTTTGAGTCAAGGAAGGCTAGGTCCTAAGAGTCGAAAGACTGGTCTGAAGTTACCCTATGGATTTGTTCTAAAAATCTGCCAAATCACGAGACACTAACAACTATATCATTGTTATTATTGACTATTTCACTAAATGGGCTGAGGCGATGCCTACATATGATAATGAAGGTCTCACTGCGGCCGAATTATTATTCAATAATGTCAAAGCTCTGTTTGGTGTCTCGAAATCGATTGTCACTGATCATGACACTCATTTTTGTAATCATATTATGACAATTATCTCTGCTCAGTTGGGGTTATGTCACTATTACTCCACCCCTTACTATCCACAGGCTAATTGCCAAGTTGAAGCTATCAACAAAGTCTTGGTGACTATGCTCCAACATACCATTGGGAAATAGAAGCGAGACTGGCACCTCATGATTTTCTATGCTCTATGGGCATAATGAACCTCTACTAAGACTACAACTCGATTCACACCATTCCAATTGGTGTATGGTCTAGATTCCACACTCCCGATCCAGTGTGAGATTCCTTCCTTGAAGTTGGCTATAGAACTCCTTCCTGGTACTTCGGCAAAATAGGAACGTTTTTTATACCTCGAGCGTCTTGATGAGACCAGAAGGCTTTATGCTTTAGTTCTTGAAGTGCAGAAACAATGAGTTAAGGTGAAATATGACAAATTTTTCACACCTCACGTGTTCTCTGACAGTGACTTGGTCCTGCTATAAGACCAAGCCAATAACAAGTTGGGAATTTGAAAGCTCGAGCCTATGTGGCATGTGCCATATATTATTCAATTTTCTTTGGAACGTTGAGCCTATGAGCTAGCTAATTATGAATGAAATCCTTAGGATGATCCCTGAAATAGGCTCTATCTGAATAAATATTACACTTAATATTAAGTGTGATAATTTTTTATATTAGTGTGTTATTCATTAGTGTGCTTTGAGTTGACTTTTGGCATCATTGTTTTCCTTGCTAACATATTTCCTCTATTCACATTTTTTTCCACTTGGTTTGTAGATGTCTTCAGATAACTACGTTGGTTTTTCTGATGGTGCTTGTCATAGCCCACAGAACCTGTCTTCCTAATGGCGAGTTGATTAAATAACAAGGAATTTGTTTGGGTCGGAAAAATAACAATATTTCTGAGTATAGTGCGGTGATAGAACTATTCTTGAATGCCATTGATCTTGGGATAAGATATTTGGTTGTTAAGTTGGATTCACAAATCATTATGTTACAACTGAATGGGTGTTATTCTATGAGAAATCCTCAAATTTACCATATGTATTTATGTGTTAGATTATTGGACAATCATTTTTATTTTATCACATATCCACACATTCCACGACATTTAAATACTTTAAAAGATTAATTAGCAAACCATGTATTAGATAGACATTTGCTCAATATGTAAATGAAGACATCATCATGGTACACAAGTAGCCATAGAAACATGTATGTATATATATATATATATATATATATATATATATATATATATATATATATGTATGTATATATATATATGTATGTATATATCTATATATATATATATATATATATGTATATATATATAGATATATATATATCGGTTTGTAAGTGTGTTACATCCAAAAGCTTAGAAATATATGTTATGTTAAAAAAACGGCTCTTTGAGCCTACATTAGTACAAAATGTATAAAAGGGGCTGCTATCCGCCCACATGGTGCTCATGGTAGTAGGTAACAACTCAAATTACTCGCCAGAGTAACTGATGCAGTCTACCCGAAACTCCGACAATGTCTCTATGAAAACGCAATGGGATCTCATAAAATGTGGGATACTCTATGATGCCTCATGTGCGGTTGAGCAGGTTCACCTCCAGCTAGGCTAATGTGTCTACTCTCTCCTCATAAGGAGAATCCTCTACTGGACATGGTACCCATTGTGCAATTAGGGACATGCCGAGAGGTTTCTGTGTACCGATATCTGTAAAACAGTCATAATTTTACGTGTTAGATCATATACCAAAAACATTAAAAAATTAAAAAATGTTTAAAAAACACTTTTTACCTAGATCAGTCAACTGTGTGTCTGGTGGGATCGAAAGATCTGGATCTCCTTTGAAGTCGATGATGGCATAGGCGTAGTCCTCGACTACAATTAGCTTTCATCGTAGCCAACCAAATAAGGCTATGGGGAAATGCATATGTTTCGCTCCTCCCTGTTTGGGCATTATGTCACACCATCGCATTAGCCTCGGATCCCTTGGAGCTAGATCACGGATCTCCAATCACTCATACTGGAAGAAGAGTACTCTCTCTAGAAATAAGGTCACCACAATTGACCCGTACCTGAACCGTTTTAGTCTCCTGGTCTTGCACTTGGTTAGTTGGCTCCTAATGTTAGCCAATAACCCCTCACAGAAGATGAACACATTTGGTGCTAATAAATCCACTGCATACTCGGACCGTGACTTCGTTTCTTCATGCAATGCTTGGGCTCTTGCCACTCTGGTGATACAATGCAATATCATGCACAGGGGAGCACTTTGATAAAATATATGTCTACCTTCCCACTCTCTGTGTTTCATGCCCTAGTACGATGTCTCTAGATGAGCATGCTTATGCTATCACCCCCTAGCCAAGCCCCAGAGAATTGGATTCTCTCTCCTCACCTAGACAATCCGGTGATAAAGTAGATGTCCATGACATCTAGCTCAAGTTCTTTGTCCTTGATGATGAAAAGTTGTCTTTCCACATCCCAAATATTGATCAAGAAATAGAGAAGCTCCAGTTGAGTGCTCAAGCCAGATGCTTGAAATAATTTCAAAAAATCCACAATTGCGCAAAGCACTGACGTAATCTTGGTCATGCAAGGCTTGGTGATCTTCCACCTCATGGCCTCATTCTTTCCATTTTACCAACATCTTCTCTGGAAGCACCTACAAAACATGTCCAATTGGTATTTTATGACCATTCATGGAAGTTTAGAAGTTAATGGTGGATTTGGGAGTTATTTCCAATTGAAAATATTCCCTGCATCCAGTGTGACTGGCTGAAATAATTTGATGATGGTGGTGCACCACTGTTACAGGTCAAAATACCTCCTCATCAGCTCAAAGGAGAAGACAAATATGGAAGGAATACAAAGACCTAAATTAAACCTATTTCCGCCAAGGTAATGCCTCTCTATAACAACATAAGAGCGTTATAACGCATCTGATTAGTGAATGTGCCGCGTTAGTGGCTAGGGAAACACTCTATTTACACTAAAGGGAAGCGTTACCCATGTTTTAAGTTTGAAAAGGGAAAATCCCATGGAGAATGATTTGAATCTTCGGCTTTCCCTCACAAGAGAGTTAGTTCACAAAGGAAACTGCAAAGCACCAATTCATTGTTGGTCACTCCCATAAAAGACTGAACTCCCAAGGAGGAAAAAGCATAGAGATTAAAGAAACATCTTAGTTTTTTCTATTCCAAACTAGTGGAAAGAGAAAGCCAACAATGGCTTTCTCCCTCTCCTACAAAAATGAGATGAAGGCTCTTAGTTGAAGGTCGAAGGATTGTTAATGTTCTGAATACTTGTGAAGTAGAGAATAATGTTATAGTGTGAAGGCCAAGAGTCAAAGAGGTTCCTAGAGAGCTTGTTGACTAAGACTTCACTACTTGAGAGATAGAGAGATTGGAAGGCTAAGGAGGGCTTGGTACAACCGATGATTTTAATCCTCCTTCTTTCAAAATCAATAGAACTATATCTGTTTTGTCCATTTGATGCTTAATATTTTCATTATTGTTTGAATATTTACATAGTATGATATGAATGGCTCAGATGGGCATAATTTAGAGGTTCATTATATATTGGCTTAATTGATAGGATATATGTTATGTTAGAAATTACACGGGTGCTTTGATTGATTGCAGGAATAAGATTTGGAGCTGGTGAAGAAGGACTCTTATTTCGCTACCTAGTGCTCTCCAAGGGACTCCAAGATCGTCAAAGAGGTAATTTTCTATCACAGTCCATAAAGTTGTTTTAAGTTAAATTGAACATGTATATGCCATCTTTGTGAACTATATAGCTAATCTTACTATCTGCCTCAATCACCAGAAAGCCCTGAGAGGGATATACGATAACCAAAAACCCAAGCATTTTACCCTGTCGCAGAATTGGCAACTCCGCTGGGGAATTTCCCCATAGTTTCCATATTATTTCTTTCCTCCTTTCTTCTTTCCTCTATTCACAAATCCTTCCGACTAGTACTTATGCCCAGTAGACATTTCAAAAGCTCGCAGAGTTGAATCCTGTTTCTGTTTGACCATGTGAAGCATTTTTCCCTGGCTAACGCTACCCCTGTAGGTTTTCCAGTGCATTATAATGAGGGCTCTACTTAAATAAAATGTGATAGTATCTCGATTAACGCTGGCTTTACTCAGAGATAGTGCGTTACTCAACCAAAACTTGTTGTTCACTGCTGTGATTGTGTTTTAGCTGCAGAGTTTTTTGGCCATCAGTATATCTCCTTGACTGAATCCCTGTGCTTGTTTACTAAGCTAGAATTTCTATTTGTTTGCTCTTTTTTGAAAATTTAGTGTCAAAAGAATTTAATTTTTAGAGAAGAAAATTTTTTTTTTAGTTTTTTCTGCATCTAGCTGAGTTAACTCTGAAATTTTCAGTTCATAGACTGTTAAGAAGAGGTAGATAGAAGTATGAATATTTAAAGATGAACTGTGTTATTTGAATGTTAGTGCATGGATGTTGAAAAGAAACCTCTCCTTGTAGAAACACTTTTCATCGAATTGAATATTTAGAGCATGTTTTGCATGGTTTCTTGAGTTAGAGTCTGATTACATTTCATACGTCCAATCCCCCTCCGCAAGGCTAACAATCAAGTACACTAAAAATCAAGCGATAATAAAATCAATCACATTACTCTTTTTTGACCTCACACAAGCAGTAGTTCAGGCTAGGATCTTCGGTTAGGAAAAGTGAGAAAATCACCCAAGATCTCAAAACTTGAAACTAGAGTCATTAACGACAGAAATCCTACTGCACTCATATTATCAGGACCGTTCCTTTACCGAAGCTCAGTGCGAGACAACACTTGGGTGCACAAGAAGGTAGCCTGCCTTCAACTGCATCCAGTGGGTGTCTAATATATTGGGGTTCCCTTTGGGGATGTCGAAACTAGATCGAGGATCTAGGTATTCTGCCCATATAGCATACTGTCCTTGACCATGGACCCCCCTGATGATGTCTGTGATTTGAGGTATCTTTAGTGGACATACTTTTTAGGGACTTACACAAGGTGACTGGGACGGGCTATCCTGGTACCTGAAACAGACGAACCCACTCTGTCTTCAGTCTTTAGGAGGGTACTCGTCTTCACGAGAGTGCTTACACCTATCATTTGAGATTCGGGAGAAGCTCTAGAGTGACCGTAACTGTACTTTTGACCAACCCTCTTTGTATACTATTGTGATACTGGATTTCATCACCAGCAAACGGTAGTACTCAAACAGGGCACCCTATTCTGGCTACTTGCTGATTGATTTTAGAAAGTCATTTTTTCCTTTTTAGATGTGTGGTTACTGTCATTGAGACTTTATAATACATCACAATTTATTAAAATTTGTTAAAATTAAACAGGTCACCGTGGCATCCTCCGACCCACGTCGTCTGTCTCGACGACAGCAAGGTCTACCTCCTCTAACTATTGAGGAAGAACTGAACCTTGGTGAACCCGTGCCTTCTACGGAAGAGCAGTCTCCTCTAACTAATATTGATTTTCACATAGCCTCATATCATCCGGAATTTCTGGAGGAACCTTTCACTGAATGGGTTGTACCTCATTACAATCCTCTGCTCACTGATCTGTTGGGGCCTGTGATAATTTAGATTCCACCATGCCAAGATATGTCTTCAGCTGCACAAACATCCATTTCACCACCAACATCCACAAGGTCGATGCCAACGGAAACCATCACAATTTTTCCACCATCCTCCCCGCCGGTAGTAAGTTATATGCCATTACTTGGTAACCCTAGTAGTCAACACATAACTAATCCCAACCCGAAGGTCATCACAACTGTTAGTAGCTTATAGAATCCTTCGGCATCTACTTCTAATGTGACCACGTTTGGACACACAGTAGCTTTTCCCATGAGAATGACTACTTCGGTGCCTTTTAGCAACCCTTTCGGTTGGAACCCTTTGCTGAGTTCAAACCCCTTGGCCACTATACCAGGGGGCAGCGTCACCAGCATGTAGGTAGCAGGGAACATTTCACTTCCCCTGCAATCCTTAGGAAAAATGGGACAACCTCTTGTCAATATTTTTCCCTTAAGTGGTTCAAATATAGGCATAGGGTCTATGTCGTTGCCAAACTATGCAAGCAGTAGCATGCCTCCGGGAAACTCTATTGCATCCATTTGGACTAACCAACCCCAAGCTCCATATGGAATGGGAGGGCACTTTTATTGTAGTGGCAACCAACCATTCGTCCCGCAATACAACATGCCCTATGGACAACAACTGTATGTTCCTACTCCTCCACCTATAGGAATTTTTTAGCAAAGTCCTACTTATCCTCCTGGTAACACATTGATGGGTGGACCCTATGGTCTAAGTACTCAGCCCATACTACCTTGGTTAGATTCGGGGGAAAATTTACAATTTCCATTTTTGGCATCTTTGGACATTCCTGATATCCATAAACTGACTAACGACCGCATCAATCACAACCCACTTTGGCCTTCAGTACCGCATAAGATTCCTTTTGACATCCCGAAGTTCGACGGGAAACAAGGGGACGACCCAACCGCATACATCACTACCTTTCATCTACAGTCTATATCCAATTCCATGGTGGATGATAGTGTCTGGCTTCGATTGTTTCCCCGCACCCTTACAGGCAATGCTACCAAGTGGTACATTGAATTTCCATGCGCCGCCATCAATACTTTTGGCGCTTTAGCGACGAGTTTCTAAAGAAATTCCAATTACCAATTAGATTTGAAACCGGAAAGGAATTGTTAACCTTGCTGCACCAATACACTGCCACCCACATCTCCGATCATATTCATGAATGGAGACGTAGGAGGAGGCTAGTCAAAGTGCCAATCCCGGATCATCTCTTAGCCAATTGGTTTTGCAAGTCTCTTTTACCCCACATCTCTAAAGACATTGGCCTTTCTGGTGAAGTTACAGAAGATCAATGTATTCGTCATGCCTAGAATTTGGATTTAATCTATTCACAATCTGGCACGCTATACGATCTACTCCCCCATGCCCTTGGTAACCCAAATCCTCCGACCACTCAGAAAACTAGAGCTCATGCCGACAGTCTCATTGGCACAATCTCTGGTGTGGCCACAAAGCAGTCTCAGGGACAAACCTCCCAGCCATCTTCAGCTACCACCGCCCCTCACCAAACGACTACTCTTCCTCCCGCTCAGGTAAATTATGTGCAAACCTCACAAAAACCTAGAGGGAAAAATAAGAAGAATAAGAAAAAAACATCTTCTTCGGAAGAGCAGTCGGATAATCAGAATAACCCTAATCAGAAAAACACTGCCAAAAATGACAAAGGGAAGGATAAACCCATGAAATTTCCTTGCAAGATCTATGTGAAGGATCACTTGACATAAAAATGTCCTTGGCTACAGGAATGCACCGATTTTATTGCCAACAAGGATTCTGGGTGAACACCTCCCGTTCTTCATAATCCTTTCCCAAATCAACGGCAGCAACATCAACACATGGTTGAAAATCTGCCACAACCCCATCAATGGGGCAATGATGGTTCACATCCTTCCGGCGAAGGACCATCTGCATTTATGGCATCGAGAGTGTTGAACTTCAAACTCGAGCCAACCTTTATGTAAATCCTACCATAGATGCTCAAGAACCTGGTACTAGTTCAAATCCATTGCCGTGAACGATTTGTATATCGAACGACCTACTTTTGAACCCGTGATTCATCCTCCCAAAGGTACACTTCGACGCACGAATCATAACACCTCTGCACGTGCAGCCCAAAACTACAACATTGTAGAAGATTTGGCACAGGCACCGTCAGCGATGTCTGCTCTCGAAGTATTACAAAACTGTCCAGCACAAAGGAAAGCCTTGCCTTCGACCATTGGTGGAATAGACCCCCAGGATTCCATGCTAGCTATCTTTGATATGGAAAAGGCTAAACCTCCCCTCTCACACCAACTCTCATTCCAGGTGCAGGTGGTGTCGAAAGGGAGACTAATCCATCACACTATCATAGATGAAGGTGCTTTGACCTGCATTATGTCACAAGCTTGCTAGCTCAATTTAGGTTCTCCTACCCTCACCCCGCCATCGAATTCCCTCAAAGCTTTAGATAGCCACACGTTCCTCCCAAAAGGATACCTTGCTAGCTTTCCCATCACTCTGAGTAGGAAAACAGTAAATGTGGATGTTAAAGTCGTAGAGCGCCATCTAGACTATAATCTATTGCTTGGTCATAGTTGGTCTTATGCCATGACTGCCATTGTGTCTTCGGTCTTCCGACTCATCCTATTTCCATTGGATGGGAAAATAGTCATAGTGGATCAGCTATCCTTCTACACCCCTGATTATGCCACATTACCAAGTAGCACTCTACCCCTAATAGGATGCTTTCTTGACTCTTACGTCAGTATCGGTACCGGTCTTCTGAAGGCATCGTCCCTACTAGGTTGTTTTCCTCTCCCGCCACCACAGATCCCAAACACGGTTGCAATGATATCCACCACTTCAGATGGCTCTATCAACCCATGGATCATTCTAGCACCTTCAGACATTGATTCCTACAGATATCAGATGTGGCTTTCACCAGCCGAGTTGGCTTACCAAGCCATCCAAATCACATCTGAACCCTCCACTGCTATGGTTTCGACTAAAGGTACAAACCTCCCACCCATCACAGTTCTCTCTAAGGATCTCCTCAATGAAGTCTTGCCTACAGACGAAGCTATTCGAGAGATCATGTCTCTGGAAGAACGACCTTGGGGAGAGTTTCACCATCACACTTTGATGATCGATTCAGACGTGATAAATACTTAAATCCCATCCTTTGACCCACATGAGATGGTTCCCTCCGCTTACACGACTGTTCAAACTATCAATTTAGAAGTGAACATGGGTAATATTTCTAAGACAATGCTCATTGATATCTCGGTCAAAACATGTATCGTGGAAAACATTCAGATTGGAGCAGATTGCAATCCTGAGGAACTTGCGCACTTCACAACCCTTTGTAAGGAATTCCACGATGTGTTCGCTTGGTCTTACAAGAAAATTCGCGACATAGATCCTTCTACTGACGAGAAAGAGATTAAGCGATTCCGAGTGTTCTTTTTATGGTATTTTTCTTGCTCATTAATCAGAAAAACCTCAAGTCCTCTTCTTCGGGATCGTTAAACTTACATGAAGAAGCTTCGAGCATTCTTTTTACGGTTTTTTTCTTGCTCGTTAATCTGAAAAACCTCGATTTCCCTTCTTCGGACTCGTTAAACTTATATGAAGTTGATATCGAGCATTCTTTTTGTATGGTCTTTTTCTTGCTCGTTAATCCGAAAAACCTAGAGTTTTCTTCTTCAGACTCGTTAAAACTATGAAGAAGCACTGAGCTTTCTTTTTAGGAATATTTTTCTCACTCATAAAATTGAAAAAACCCCGATTTTCCTTTTTCGGGCTCGTTAAACTACCATGACAGAAAGTAAGGAGCCATTATTTTCTCTTTTTCAAAGCTCTTTAAACTGAAAAAGTAATTGAGTTTTCTCTACGTGACTCGCTAAAATCTCATGGAGGATCCTAGTTTTTCTTTGTTGGACTCGTTAAAATTTCACAAAGAGTACTGAGTTTACTTCGTCTCCTCCCACTCATAAAAAAATGAGGTAGACGTCCATCGAACATAGATTTATCACTTTTTCGGTTTCGATGGAATAACTTATGGAAAATGAACTGTTTCGGGCTTACTATTCTCCCTTTGTCGTGCCCGGTTATCAAGACATGATAAAGGTACCCAAATGGAGTTGTCTTTTATGATATTTTTCAGACTCTCTAAATATGAAAAATTCACCGAGTTTACTCCTCTGGACTCGTTAAACCTAATCATACGGGGGATAGAGTTGTCTTTTCTGACATTTTTCAGACTCTATAAATATGAAAAATTCACCGAGTTTACTCTTTTGGACTCGTTAAACTTAATCAGATGGGGAAAAATTTGGGCAAAATGGATACTACCTCTATTACATTTCAGAAAGGTTGATTTGGCAGAAAAATTCTTGAACATGGTACTTCCCAGAAAACTCTTTCGCAGTTAGCCTAACCCTACCCTCTATGAGTATTAGCCTTCATCTCCCAGTGTCCACGCACTGGTAAAATCCTAACACACTCTTTGGTGTTCATCAAGCTTCAGCTGCCTAGTACCCTGCTAGAGTGCCTTCTATTGTTCAAGCAGATCTCGCTATCTACTGCTCCTGTTATCAACCAAACCACTCATTATGCTAGAAATTATTTTTCGTCTGAAATCCCCATTTCCTCCTCATTATCTCGAATCATAAACAACATCAGTTGGTTTCCGTTTCGTGTTGATTGATGTAGGATGCCTCAGTGCCTACCTTTCAATAGATCTCTTCCTATCGACTTCAACATCTTATCTATGAAGCTGATCCAGAAACCCATCAGTACCTAGATAATTTCAAACATCAGTGTCAGGTAGTCTTGTGTTTGATAAGGGGTCTTCATCATTGGCTCCTGGTCAAATGATTCTATGAGTGTTCGACTTCAACTCATTTTATTCACACTCACTAGGTTGTACTGTGCATCTTAGGGACCATCATCATTATCGGTGGCCACCTTCACATCTGTTAACAATTTTCATTATTAACTGGTAATCAGAAGATTTCTCACATGTTCGATGACAACTCCTTCATTCACATATTGAGGAATATGCAGTTTAAGTGAATTGGCAGTTAAGACCTTGGGGCAAAGGCTACATCATTCAAGTTGTGTTTCCTTCCCCAAGTTGCGATATTGTTTATGGAGACAACTTCTTCAGCCTGATCCTGTTATGATAGACACTTCCACATTGTGCTTATCAGTGGATAGATTCTTCATATCTGTATTCTAGAGAAATCATGTTGTTTAAGCGACTGAGCATGGGAATTCCCGACTCAAGGAAGATACTATATTTTCTAACATATGTTGTTGTTTCAGGTTTTCCTCAGTCTTTAAATCTCTTTATCTCTGTTGGGGTTCCTATGTTTTGGCAGATTTGGCAATACCAAAAGATAAGACAACATCAAACCACTTTGGGGCCCTAGGATCTAGCCCTCCTGGACCCGGAGAGGGATCTTTCGAATAAAACAAAGAATGATATATCTTTGAAAGTTCAAATTGAGATATTAAGCTAGGTATGAAGCACAAATGGGGAGTTTTAAATGATTTGGTTGGTTGGTTGCTGGGTTGGTCATGAGATCATGGACTGAGAAGGTAATGAGAGGAAAGGAACAAAGCAGTAGGATGTTTTTAGCAAAGAGGATAGGTCAAGAAAGTGCCATCCATTGGGCTATGGAGTCATGAAAGGAGAATTACATGTAACAACTAGCCAAGGCTTCCAAAGGGCAAGTCATCTAATACCAAAGGATATTTAGACTAGATGGTGGGATGGAACATTAAGGAAAGAAAGTGAGAGAAGGAAAGCAACCTACTTTCTTTCTATAGATCAGATCAGAGGTCATTTAACTCCAGACTTGCTTGGACATACTCGAAGGCAGCTCTCAATAGAAGGACAAAGGGGCAGCTTATAGATAAGACCAGAGGTCATTTAACTCCAGGTCACCTTTAGCATGCTCCAAGGGAAAAACAGAGATAAGTTTAACATAGGGATCTTAGAAAGGCCAGCTGGTTGCATAAGGATCCTAGTGGACAGGGTTAACTCTAATCCCCAGTGTTCCCAAATCTTCCAGCTTAAACCCAACAAGAACATTTAAGAACTGATTCACTCAATTCATACATTAGATAGCATGCAATAACATCCACTACACTGGTTAAATTGACTGAGATCGATCCATAGATAACACATTTTAGAAGAGAAACATAAATGGCAAGGAGAGCAGGAGCATAGGGTTCCTACCAAGGGTAAATCCTATGCCAAACTTCTGATGCAAGCTAATAGAACATGAAACAACATGTAAATGAAATGAACAGAGTTAGAAAAACATCACCAATAGTAATAGACCAAGATCCTGTGAAATGTGCTTGATTAATGATGCAAAACCAGTCATATACATCAGAGCTCAATGGCTGAAATACAATCCAAATTTCTCCTCCCAGCCTACTACATAATAAATACTTTGCTACTCCCTCCCAAGACTATTCTGACAGTCAAACATGAATCCCTCTAACTCTAACAGCAGCCACTAGACAACAACAACCCAAGAACAACCTTTTGCATTCGTTTTTTGGGAATTCTTATAGGAGAAAGGGATAAAAGGGGTAGATGAACATTAAATTTGTTTTATTAAGACAGAATGGCAGGAGTGTCCTCACCAATACTGCTTAATGGATCTACAGCTCTGTATGTACTCTGTAGGCTATTTGGAAGCCTCTGTCAGGTCGAAATTGACCTCTGATATGTTCCTTGTAATCCTCTCGACTATCTGGAGCTCTGTGCTGCCTTCTGGATCTGGTTAACTATTTTAAAGTTTGCAAGCTTCTCCATACCTCCATTATTACTTCTCATATAGTATTTAATGAAGCTCTGTCAGTGAAATTAACTACTTATGGGCTCGAGGTAGCATGGAAACTATTGTAGGAAAGTGTACCTCTGGAGGAAACATGTTCTGCTGTTAGGTAGCGC
Organism: Pinus albicaulis; assembly: GCA_034641835.2. Classification (NCBI taxonomy): domain Eukaryota; kingdom Viridiplantae; phylum Streptophyta; class Pinopsida; order Pinales; family Pinaceae; genus Pinus; species Pinus albicaulis. The sequence continues at coordinate 1,147,371,086 of CM076583.1, forward strand.
AGTTATGACTTGCTGATGCACCCATTAGTCTTCAAGTTGAGGCTTGAGTCCTTTGAACATGGGATTAGCACCTTAAATCTCCAATTATAGGCTCAAATCCCTTAAATCCATCTCTGCTATACAGTTTGGCCACTGAATTGGCCCCTCTGTGACCCCTACAGAATGAAATAACTTGTCACAAAACCCAAGCAGTGGCGGAGAAATGCCGTGGGGGCCGAAGGAGTGGTGGCGGAACAGTGAAAACAATGGAAATGGTGAAAAAGTGCCGAAAGGGATGGTTAATAGAGTAAAAACCTAAAGATTAAACATTTTGGGGAAATACAAAGGAAATACATAAAACGCAATGGAATGGACGGAAAAACAATGAAGCGGGGGATAGCACGAGGCGGGACCAATATCGCAATCGCAATCAGAGCGGGGCGGAGGGCGGAGTGACACAACAAAAAACTTGCGATGCAATATGGGACAGACCTTTATATAAGTGAAAATATAGCAAAAATCCTCATTTACAAAGGGGAAAACCCTTTATTATATGGATCGACAGAACAAATATGTGGTGGGACCTAGCAGGTCTAATCGCAAACGGAGATCGGAGCAGGTGGAAATCGCAACACACATTTCAAAAGCTCCGATTGCGATTGGAGAAATGGGGCGATTAAGCGGTGGCTGTTGGATCTATAGGATAAAAAACAGTGGAGATTAAATCGAGTAATTACAATCAGGGGATGGAAGACAGGACTTGCGATTGCGATCGGAGTTCGGGATGCGATTGGGCGCAAACCGTTGATCTCAGGTCCAGATCAACGGCGAGGAATGCAATGGGAGGGGCAGTGCGATCGGGGCTAAGCCGTCAGATCTGGCTGATGGATGGATGGCTGTGATTCAATCGAGGGATGGAGGGAAGGTTTTAGATTGCGATAGGAGGCCGTGCACGATTGAGCGCTGACCGTTGGATCAGTGGGGAGGTGGGCGGATATGATTTGATTGGGAGATCTCAATCGGGGTGGCACCACTGCGACTTGCGATTGTGATCGGACGGGGGGTTGCGATTAGTGCTCCACCATCAGATCTGAATAGTAGATCGATGGTGTATAACATGTCGCAGGACTTGATGTTACAAACCGATCACATCAGACCTTTTCAATATAACAAAGGAATTTGCACCCGCCCGACTCTCCGATTGCGATTGGCGCCTAGGACTTAAGCGCTTGGTCCTAGTGCAAGGGCTTGTGTGGGAAGTGGTTAAGGGGTTTGCCGTAAGGGGATAAGCCCTATTATAAGGTCAGAAAGTGGGTTTTGGGCCCATTTAATGTGATTTAAAGGTTGGAAAGGGGAACGATAGAGGAATAATAGGGGAAAATGGTCAACAAAGGCTAGGGGGAGAATTTAAAGGGGGTGTTGGGGAAATTTAGGGGGCAAGAAGGGGAATAGAAGGGGAGACAAGGGGAAGTAAATAGAGGCTAAGTGGGGGTAAAATAAGGGGGAAAAGGGAGGCCTTTGGGCATTTCTTCACAGCAGAGAGGTTTTATAATGGAAATCAGCAGGGGGGATTTTATCAAAGGACAAAGGCACAAAGAGGCTTCAAGGATGATGTGTTTTAGGGGAAATGCATTCCTTGAAGGCTCAACAACAATTTAGCCCCCTGTTTTCTTGTTAAAAAATTTATAGGGGGGCTAACAATGGCTCCACATGGGGATGACTTCTTCTTGAAGGAGTCAAGAATTCATAAAATGATCTTTGGTGTAGGCCAGATGCCTTCTGATTGAATCATCCCTTTCTTTCTTTGATCAGCTGCAAAAAATCATGAAGACTTCATATCAGCAGTAAATATTCTCCCAAACAACTACCTACCCACACTATAGTCCTAACCTTTTTCTTCTGGGTGCATTTGGACTTGCAGACCTTTTACATCATCAATTTTTTACAAACAAGGAAATAAACCTATTCTACTTCTACCTTTATTGCTCCATGAGACCAGATTAGACTGTTGGCCTCATATTTTCTCTACCTAATCTAATATTTGCTAGGATTAAACTGTCTAGCAGATGTCATCTCTACATTCTAAGACAAAAATTTAAAAATGGTCAAGCTAGGATTAGACTGTCTGGCTTGCTGGACTTTGCAGAAATTAAAACAACTAACTACATGCTCACATACTAAGCTTTATTTCAGACTTCCTACCTACCCTACTCTAACTGGAAATATCTGATGCTCTAGGTGATGCAATAATGCCAATGCAACCAGTCAAGTAAGAGCAAAAAAGGATATGAGCATTGGTTTCCTGTCAGAGAGATCCACAGGGTGCTGTACATGTGGTTCTTCAAAACTGAGGCCACTAGCAGTGGTGACCGCTCCTTATGAATCTGGCCCGTGCTAAAAATCAGTGCTGGGGTATTTGAGCAAATCAGGGCCTCCATGTATCCTACCATAGGATCAATGAACACAGGATAAACACTTTCTTCTTTTTGGCCTCCCATGACTGCTAGGCTGTCTACGTCCTGGGTAGCTTCAATTTCTGCATTTTCCACTGCATCTTCAAGGTAGCTCTTGAGAACCGGATCACCTTCTTCTTGTATATCGAACAGTAGTGGAATTTCTTTATTTTTAGGGGGTGGGAGACTTTCCAAGAATGCTCTCGGGTGTCCGAACTCATATGATATCTCTTGTGAGCTCAGAAGTTCGATCTTAGCTTCATATCTCTCCGCCAGTACTTATAAAAAAACTTCCTTCAGCTCAGGTTGATGATTGAATCTTGAGCTGGAACGGAAAGCCTTTGGAAGGTCTTCACTTCTAAGTTTAGCCAGTATATCTGATATTCCGCAATGAAACTCTTTAAGGGGACCCAACTTAGAGTCTTCCATTGGTGGGGATGATGTTGCAATGCGACTGGTCTCCCAGTGGAGTTTTGTGAACACACAGATAATCAGCGGCCTACTGATCGCTAGTGGAGTCCTTTAATTATTCAGCAATTGTGGAGTCACCAGGTGGATGATTTACAACTTACAGTCCACCACAGTGGTTTATCAAATCAAGGCTGATTGGTCTATTCCCCAGTGGAGTTTCCATTATGTTGGGGTTCCTATGTTCTGGTAGATTTGGAAATACCAAAAGATAAGACAACATCAAACCACTTTGGGGCCCTAGGATCTAGCCCTCCTAGACCCGGAGAGGGATCTCTCCAATAAAACAAAGAATGATATATCTTTGAAATTTCAAATTGAGATATTAAGCTAGGTATGAAGCACAAATGGAGATTTTTAAATGATTTGGTTGGTTGGTTGTTGGGTTGGTCATGAGATCATGGACTGAGAAAGTAATGAGAGGAAAGGAACAAAGCAGCAGGACATTTTCAGCAAAGAGGATAGGTCAAGAAAGTTCCATCCATTGGGCTATGGAGTCATGAAAGGAGAATTACATGAAAAAACTAGCCAAGGCTTCCAAAGGGCAAGTCATCTAATACCAAAGGATCTTTAGACTAGATGGTGGGATGGAACATTAAGGAAAGAAAGTGAGAGAAGGAAAGCAACCTACTTTCTGTTTATAGATCAGATCAGAGGTCATTTAACTCCAGACCTGCTTGGACATACTCGAAGGCAGCTCTCAATGGAAGGACAAAGGGGCAGCTTATAGATTGGACCAGAGGTCATTTAACTCCAGGTCAGCTTTAGCATGCTCCAAGGGAAAAACAGAGATAAGTTTAACATAGGTATCTCAGAAAGGCCAGCTGGTTGCATAAGGATCCTAGTGGATAGGGTTAACTCTAATCCCCAGTGTTCCCAAATCTTCCATCTTAAACCCAACAAGAACATCTAAGAACTGGTTCACTCAATTCATACATCAGAGAGCAGGCAATAACATCCACTACAATGGTTAAATTAATTGAGATCGATCCTTAGATAACACATTTCATAAGAGAAACATAAATGGCAAGGAGAGCAGGAGCATAGAGTACGTAGCAAGGGTAAATGCTATGCCAAAATTCTGATGCAAGCTAGTAGAACATGAAACAACATGTAAATGAAATAAACAAAGTTAGAAAAACATCATCAATAGTAATAGACCAGGATCCTATGAAATGTGCTTGATTAATGATGCAAAACCAGTCATATACATTAGAGCTCAATGGCTGAAATACAATCCAAATTTCTCCTCCCAGCCTACTACATAATAACTACTCTGCTACTCCCTCCCAAGACTGTTCTAACAGTCAAACATGAATCCCTCTGACTCTAATAGCAGCCACTAGACAACAATAGCCCAACAACAACCTTTTACATTCGTTTTTTGGGAATTCTTATAGGAGAAATGGATAACAGGGGTAGATGAACATTAAATTTGTTTTATTAAGACAGAATGGCGGGAGTGTCCTCGTCCATACTACTTAATGGCTCTGTAGCTCTGTATGTACTCTGTAGGCTATTTGGAAGCCTCTGTCAAGTCGAAATTGACCTCTGATGTGTTCCTTGTAATCCTCTTAGCTGTCTAGAGCTCTGCGTTGCCTTCTAGATCAGGTTAACTGGTTTAAAGTCTGTGGGCTTCTCCATACCTCCATTATTACTGCTTAGACAGTCTTTAATGAAGCTCTGTTAGTGCAATTAACTGCTTTTGGGCTTGAGGCGGCATGGAAACTACTGTAGGAAGGTGTACCTCTGGAGGAAACACGTTCTGCTATTAGGTAGCGCAGTTATGACTTGCTGATGCACCCATTAGTCTTCAAGCTGAGCCTTGAGTCCTTTGAACATGGGATTAGCGCTTTAAATCTCCAATTATAGGCTCAAATCCCTTAAATCTATCTCTGCTATCCTATTTGGCCACTGAATTGGCCCCTCTGTGACCCCTACACAATGAAATAACTTGTCACAAAACCCGAGCAGTGGCGAAGAAATGCTGTGGGGGCCAGAGGAGTGGTGGTAGAACAGTGAAAACAACGGAAATGATGAACAAGTGGTGGAAGGGATGGTTAATAGAGTAAAAACACAAATATTAAACATTTGGGGGAAATACAAAGGAAATACATAAAATGCAATGGAATGGACGGAAAAACAATGAAGCGGGGGATAGTACGAGGCAGGACCCATATCGTAATCACATTTGGAGCAGGGCGGAGGGCAGAGTGACACAACACAAAACCTGCGATGCGATATGGGACATACCTTTATATAAGTGAAAATATAACAAAAATCCTCGTTTACAAAGGGAAAAACCCTTTATTATATGGACCGACGGAAGAAATATGTGGTGGGACCCAGCAGGTCTAATCGCAAACGGAGATCGGAGTGGGTGGAAATCGCAACACACATTTCAAAAGCTCTGATTGCGATTGGAGAGATGGGGTGATTAAGCGGTGGCCGTTGGATCTACAGGGAAAACAACGATGGAGATTAAATCAGGCAATCACAATCGAGGGACGAAAGACAGGACTTGCGATTCCGATCGGAGGTCGGGACGCAATTGGGCGCAAATCATTGATCTCAGGTCCAGATCAATGGCAGGGAATGAAATCGTAGGGGCAGTGCGATCGGGGCTAAGCCGTCGGATCTGGCGGATGGACGAACGACTGTGATTCAATCGAGGGACAGAGGGAAGGTTTATGATTGCGATAGGAGGCCAGGCGTGATTGAGCGCTGACCGTTGGATCAACAGGGAGGTTGACGGCTATGATTTGATTGGGAGATCTCAATCGGGGTGGCACCACTGGGACTTGCGATTGCGATCAGACGGGGGTTGTGATTAGTGCTCCACCGTCGGATCTGAACAACAGATCGACGGTGTATAACATGTCGCAGGACTTGATGTTACAAACCGATCGCATCAGAACTTTTCAATATAACAAAGGAATTTTTACCGTCCCGACTCTCCGATTGCGATTGGCGCCTAGGAATTAAGCACTTGGTCCTAGCGCAAGGGCATGTGTGGGAAGTGGTTAAGGGGTTTGCGGTAAGGGGCTAAGCCCTATTATAAGGTCAGAAAGTGGGTTTTGGGCCCATTTAATGTGATTTAAAGGTTGGAAAGGGGAACGATAGAGGAATAATGGGGGAAAATGATCAACAAAGGCTAGGGGGAGAATTTGAAGGGGGTGTTGGGGAAATTTAGGGGGCAAGAAGGGGAATAGAAGGGGAGACAAGGGGAAATAAATAGAGGCTAAGTGGGGGTAAAATAAGGGAGAAAAAAGGAGGCCTTTGGGCATTTCTTCACAACGGAGAGGTTTTATAATGGAAATCAGCAGGCGGGATTTTATCAAAGGACAAAGGTACAAAGAGGCTTCAAAGATGATGTGTTTTAGGGAAAATGCATTCCTTGAAGGCTCAAGAACAATTTAGCCCCCTGTTTTCTTGTCAAAAAATTTATAGGGGGGCTAACAATCTCTACACAAATTATATTGTATTTCAGCCATCATCTTCGTCTCTGACCTCACACTTTAGGGGGCATCTATTACAGGTCAAAATACCTCCTCATCAGCTCAGAGGTGAAGAGAAATATGGAAGGAATAAAAAGACCTAAATTAAACCTATTTCCGCCAAGGTAACGCCTCTCTATAACAACATAAGAGCATTATAACGCATCTGATCAGTGAATGTGCCGCATTAGTGGCTAGGGAAACGCTCCGTTTACACTAGAGGGAAGCATTACCATTGTTTTAAGTTTGAAAAAGGAAAAACCCATGGAGAATGATTTGAATCTCCCACTTTCCCTCACAAGAGAGTCAGTTCACAAAGGAAACTGCAAAGCACCAATTCATTATTGGTCACTGCCATAAAATACCGAACTCCTAAGGAGGAAAAAGCATAGAGATTAAAGAAACATCTTAGTTTTTTCTATTCCAAACTAGTGGAAAGAGAAAGGCAACAATGGCTTTCTCCCTCTCCTATAAAAAGGAGCTGAAGGCTCTTAGTTGAAGGTCGAAGGATTGCTAACGTTCTGAATACTTGTGAAGTAGAGAATAGTGTTATAGTGTGAAGGCCAAGAGTCAAAGAGTTTCCTAGAGAGCTTGTTGACTGATACTTCACTACTTGAGAGATAGAGAGATTGGAAGGCTGAGGAGGGCTTGGTACAATCAATGGTTGTAATCCTCCTTCTTTCAAAATCAATAGAACTATATCTGTTTTGTCCATTCAATGCTTAATATTTTGATTATTGTTTGAATATTTACATAGTATGATATGAATGGTTCAGATGGGCATAATTTAGAGGTTCATTATATATTGGCTTAATTGATAGGATATATTTTGTGTTAGAAATTAAACGGGTGATTTGATTGATTGCAGGACTAAGATTTGGAGCCGGTGAAGAAGGACTCTTGTTTCACTACCTAGTGCTCTCCAAGGGACTCCAAGATCATCAAAGAGGTAATTTTCTATTGCATTCCATGAAGCTGTCTTAAGTTAATATCAACATGTATATGCCATCTTTGTGAACTGTACAGCTAATCTTACTGTCTGCCTTGGGCACCGGAAAGCCCTGAGAGGGATATACGATAACCAACAACCCAAGCATTTTACCCTATAGCAACCACCCTAATGGGTTGAGTGCGACCAGCACAACCGCGATGGCTCAAAATTGCGTGGGTCGCAGGCTATTTTAAATTTTGGAATAGCTTGCCTAAAATGCCTAATTTTGAAAATAAATGCTAAATGAATAGGATAAAAATGAAAAGGAGGTTTAGAGCTCTTATTTGATGGAGATAGATGAACGAATGTTTTCCTGGATCGGTCAGACCACTAATTTTAAATTCAGAGGAAAAATGGACAAAATTCTCTTCTAAATATGAAAAGGTGAAAATGATTTTGTGTTTTGGTCTATTTATAGAATTTTGAGAAATTTCGCAAAATTTTTAATATTTTCCTCGATATCCATGATGTTTTTTGTTTATGTGAAGTACAGGACTTTCACACTATTGTTTATTGTTTCCAATACAAACAAGTTGAATTTTATCTCTTTTTAAGGCTCGTTAAATATTTACGAACAAGGAACCCCACTAGAGTAAACTTTCAACTCTTTTCTATCTATTGAAAAAGAAAAATATTTCTAAGTACTTGTCATTTTGAATTCGTTAAAGTGAATGAATTGATGTGATCTTAGTATACGTTTACCCCTTTTTTGGGTTGAGATTTACTATTTACGAAAAAGGAATACCTTGATCGAACATGGTCAGGAGGTTTTCTCTGACATAGTTTTCTACCTTTTCAGATTTGAGAGATGACTTATGAAAAGGTTCGCGATGGATTTTCCTTTTTGTTTCTATTCAAACTCCTTAAACATGAAAAGTTATGGAGTTTACCTTTCATTGGAATCGTTAAATATTAAACAATGAATGGCTTGTCACAGTGACGAGACCGAGTTCCTCCTTCCTGGGGCTCGTTAAAATATGTAGGATGGATTCATTTGAAGAATGAACTTGCATGCTCAACATATGCCATCCTCTTCACGCTATATGTAACAAATAAATAGGTACTCATCGGCAATAACGGGGGAAAATTGAATGTGAACATCTTATGTTATTTTTGGAAGCTTGTCACTCTTGAACGTGACACTCATCTGGAATTCATGTCAGGTTGGGGACATCCTACAATTGACACATTTCCTCCATGGGTTTGAGAAATATGTTTTCCTCTCATCTGATTACCAATTTGGTCAACATGACCTATGATCCTATTTGAGTCAAATTCTGCCACCCTCTAGAGTCGTGTCACAAATATGTTCAAGAGAATTCCTTTTTATCTAACACATTTTGCAAATATGACCTCCTATGATACAATCCCGAATCACTCATATCATCTTACGATATATATTGTTTCATGTCGACGATGTGGGAATACCTATGGCCCTCCTTTGATGAATCACTTCTTGTCGATTTCATCTCATTATCCGAGAATGTAATATCCCAAAATGGGATCAAGTACACTATTGGGAATATTTTAAGATATTACCAATATTAAGATTCAGAAAATCATGAGCATAACAATGTATATTAGTCCATAAGTTTCACAAGAAAAATTTAACCAAAAAATGAATGATCAGTAGGAGATATTTGCCTCAATATCCTCTCCCGGCATGAGGAAATGCAACCTTCTGGACCATAAAAACATAATTTTCAGAAAATAACACAATAAATATGGGAAATGGCACTTGGATCCCATGTTTTATACATTATATAAGTTTCATACCGAATTATAGCTCAAACTAATGATTATAGCTAAGTTAAGCAAATCTCCCCAGCTAGAGACAGCTCAAAAACACCCCAATCCCATGACTTTCAATTACAACATTTATAAAGACTATGAGAGCATAATTCCCATGAGGGTTTATACAGAAAATGATGGAATAATACTGATCATAATTTCATATTAATCATATAGCAATGAAATGGAGGTTTAATCTCTTTTACAGAAAAAACAAGACACTCGGCAAGGGTTTCCGGCATTATGCATGGATAAAAAGCAGCACTGCAGAAAATAAGGCAGTTGTTATAGCATCATTTCTCACCTTCATATGATTCATGATTGCTTTTATGGCTTTGGGCACCCATTCCTATAGACTTGGACAAATTCACTAAAAAACAGTGTAAAAATCCCCATACGCGGTTATGCCTAGACTTTTCCGCGTGTATACGCGAGTCCATACGTAATTTCCCACGTATGCCATTAAAATCATTAAAAAAATATATAAAAAATTCCTATTTTTGGGCTGGGTTGATGGTTACTCTGGTAGTTCAACCACCCCAGCACGTGGCCAACTGTTTCCAACTGATGAAACTACTTAGAGGGAGTATAAAAGCCCCTCATGTGTATGGCCTAAGGGAGAGAGAGAAATTATTGATATTATACTCTGTTGGTATTCCCTATCCAAGTCTGAATTCCTATGCTTCCTGCACTTCCCAGTTCATTACAGGAAACCCTTGTTTCCTGGAGATGCTCATCTCGTTATATGTCATCTCGTATGCACCACTTCGGAAGGAATCTTAGCGAGGCAAGGGTGGGACGGATCTGGACGACGGTCTGCTCGAAGATCGTGTAAGGATTCAGGTGATCTCTCCACTCGTTATTTCTGTACATGCCATTTATAATACAGAAGTACCATCTTGTTCCCGAAATATACGTGTTAGTGTCTGCTTACATATGTGAGAATGTTGTTATTTAAGCATTCATTATAGTTTATCTAATGTTTCATATGGATTGCACTAACATTTAGAGTAGATATATGCTGTACAACCAGTTCTTCATGCTTGTTTCTTCTTGTCTTTCAGGTTAAGAAAGAAGAAGGGTTGCTGGGGGTTTGGACCCCGTGGGATCTGCTTCAACCGTAGGACCTACGGGTAACTTCCTCGATCTACTCTATTTAGTTTTTCATGAACATGTATGGTTGTGTGAGTCCTTCTTAAGTAGCATGCCCTACTCTATGGAGGTTTAAACCCAGCAAACCTATAGGGTGATTTTCCCCGAAACAAAACTGGCGACTCCACTGGGGATCACATTCTTGTGATTCCCCTATTGGGTGGTTTCAACTGTTTGATAGGTTTCCAACAGTTTTAACTTCTATTTGCAGTCCAGTTTACTCTTTCTCAGTCAGACTGAAGTCCTGGTTTCTTATCCAGGCTTGGTCCTTTTTGTTTTTCATTATTTACCTTTATATATGTGCTTTTTTTTGCACACAGTCACGTATACACGCAAGTTTGTCTAAAGGGAGTCGCGTATACGTGTGTTTCCTTTAGCACAGTCGCGTATGCATGCTTGTTGCTAAACTTTGAAGTAGCGTATACCTAGGCAGATTTTGAAATTTTGGATTCCTTGGCTTTTTAGTCCTTTCTGTCTGTGGAGACCTATTCCTGTAGTGTCTTGGTAACCTCTGGATTGTGAAGAAAGTGGTCTTTATTCTTTTTTCTCTTTCGTTTGATTGAAAACTAGTCTTTTTGGCAAAGTGTTGTTTCTTGTGCTGGCACTTCTGGTTTGAGTACCAAGATTGCTTTTTGGGCATTCTTGGCTATTCTTCTTCATCAGAACAAAGAGCTCATGCTCATTTACTCTTTCCTATCTTTGTGTTTTGCTTTGCACCACGATTTTTGCCTATTTCTTGGTTGGTTTTCTTGATTTCAGGTGGCTAGGTCTTGTTGCAACTTTTGAAGACTCTTTCTTGGTTCTTTGAAGTTTTTGTTTGCGGCAAGGTTGCACTATTCTTCTAGGCTGAGTGGCTGAGTTTTCTTGTCTTATTTTGCTCATATTGATCTTGCTACTACTTAGCCCTATAAGATTTGGAGCATTTTTGAAGTTTTTGCTCGAAATTCAGTGTTTGGCTTGGAATTTTATAGTTTTACATGGTCTTTTCGAACTCTTTTATAAAACTCAAAAGCTCAAAAAACATTTTGCTTTGTATTTTACATTTTTGTTTTCGTTTCTTTGTATCTTTTGAAGCTTTGTTAACGTTTCTTGCCCTTGGATTTTGGCTTGATTTTGGAAAGGAGTTGTCATTGATTTCTTCCTCTTGTTTTTAAGCGTTTTTGGTGTCTTCATATTAAGAGTTCTTGATTTTGGGAACTAGCTTTCTGGACAACCAAAAAAGAGATAAAACTAAAGGAATTTTGGGAATTTTCACTCTGCTTTAGGAGATTTTTGCATCTTAGGATTTGCATGCTTGTAGTGATTTGCATCAGGTGCACTTAAGCATTTTAGTCATTTTCATAGTTTTTGTGAGTGTGAGTTTGCTATCTGAAAAGAAAAATACAATTTTTAATCTCGTAGAACCCGTGTAGAAGTTTCTTTTCATCGAAAGACAAAAACTGCATTTGTATGTAGTTTGGTTTTTATTAATTTCTTTCTGCGTCAAAACATCATAAGTCTCATTTCCGCATCCCTGTGCTTAACATAATAGCCCATTAAAATAAGCGATATAATTTAAAATCAACTAGCAAGTTTTCTAAGTGTCATACACCAACTAGCTAGGTTGTAGGGCCTTGGATTAGGTGAGTGGAGAGTTAACTCTCCAAGACCACTCAAACAAAACATAGAAGTTGATTAATTCAGCGAAATCCAACTCCGTTAGGTGGACCAAGAAAGCTCTCCTCTAGAGAGTCAAGCGCGAGGGGAAGTGAAGGCTGAGAAGAGGGATACCCCCTCTCTGATTAGCTGAATCTAACCTCAAGACCGTTCCGCCCGGCTTCTGACATGGATTGGTGCTTATAGTTGCCACTCCTAGGTTCCACACAGGTGACTGCAGCGGGGAATACCCGTGGTACCTGAGGCATACGTCGCATCACTTTCAGCAGTACTTCTGGGGGGTGCCCTTGCGAAGCTTGGGTGCTTGAGCCGGCAAAGGCTGTTGTTAGGAGGTTGGCGTAACTGTTTCTGATACCTTCGCTAGTTTGTTCTGGGCTATAATTATCCCAGACTTCTTTTGGGAGGTCCTATATTTCGCTTTCCTATATTTTGGTGTCCGGTCCTCATCACCCGGAACGGAAATACTTGGAGGTTGTTTGCTTGATTGTATCTCAGGGATTTTTTTTATAGTGAGTTCTCTTTGCTCCTAGCTTGCCTAGCTTTTCACTTTTTTGAGTCTAATTTAAAATCTATAAAAGTGGCTGATCAAGTGCCTCGTCGATCGAGGAGAATCTAGGGGTTATCTCCTGAGAGTCCAGAGCCTTCTTCGAGAAGGTGTAGGAGTAATTTAGCAGGTGGTTACCACCTTGTGATGTCTGACGTAGTGGAGAGAGATCCTCCACAAGGGTCTGAAGGTTTCATAGCTGATTCTGGTGTCGGTTCCGAGAGGAGCATTCCGCTCACCTCACGAGTTTTATTTCCTCAGGAAGAAGATTTTCAAATTGAATAAGTACCTGAACCTCCTACGTCAGTTCCATCTCCTCTTCCTCCTGATTATCCATTCAGTGTTCAATACATCGGACATGAGTCAGAGAGACCAGAAGATCCTTCGTATTATTCATACCTTTCGATGACCATGACTGGGAACGCGGCTTCTGCTGTGAGTGCTGCAGGCATTCAGACTCCTGCTTATGTTGAAGGATGGGTCACTATTGCTTTATCTTCAATTGCTTCTAGTGCTGCTGTGTTTGGCTCTGGTTTCACCCAAGCACATGCTTCTCATTCTAGTCCCTTCTGTTTCGGAATGCCCACTAGTGGGATTCCTTCTTTCTCCTTTTCCGCTGCTGCAGCTGGATCTACGCCCATGTCTTCCATGGCTAGTGGATCAGCTTCTTTTCATGGGTTCCCCTTCAGAACTGGACACATTCCTAGTTCGAATCCTTCTTTAGGGTCCTTTCCATTTACTTCTCAAACCCAGAGTTTCAACCCTTGGTTTGGGGGGCAAAGTTCGACTACTTTTACAGGGTGGAACCCTGTGTTCACTTCAGTGGGGGCAGGGAATCAGTTTTACACTGGTCACCAAGGGAATACTTCTTTCCCTTCATCGAGTGATTATCAGACCTTTTCTCCTCTTTCTAATGCCTGGAACCCCTATCAGGGGCTTTCCTCTTCATTTCATACTTCAACAGGGGAACTGGTCTGGGCTTTGGTAACTCTACGTTGGGAGGAGGTTCTTTTCCTTTTTCTACGATTCCTTTTTAGCAACCTGGTGCCTCATCAAATCCAGGGTATTCTTTTCAGAATGCTGGGAATCCATCCCATCAAGGATGGAATCCTCAGGCTTTGCCTCGCTTACCTTTTCTAGCAACGTTAAACTTGTTAGATCTATCGAAGTTGACTAATGATCCGATTCGTTATAGTCCGGGGTGGCCTCTGGTTCCCACCAAACTTCCTTCAGACATTCCAAAGTTTGAAGGTAAGAATGGAGAAGATCCGGCTGACCACATTACCACTTTCCATTTATGGTGTTCTTCGAACTCCCTGATCGATGATTCGATTAGGTTGAGATTATTTCAATGCACCCTAACTGGAAACACTGCCAAATGGTATATTGAGCTAACTGGGGGGCAGTTTTGCTACATTAGGAGAATTGACTGTTACATTTCTGAACCATTTTTAGTTACCTATCCGGTATGACGCTGGGACTAAACTCCTAGCTAATTTTAAGCAGGACGACGCAACCCACATTTCCGATCACATTCAGGAATGGAGGATAAGGAAGAGGCTTATTAAAGCTCATATTCCAGGTGAATTCCTTTTGGAATGGTTTCTCAAATCCCTGCAGTTAGATATTTCGAAATATGTATCCCTCTCCGGGGTATTTTCTAAGGAGTAGGCCATTTTTAGGGCCCAGTAGCTAGAGTTTATATTCTCAGTCTGGGGTCCTTCACAAGTATTTACCTAATGCTCCTCGCTCCAAATTAGATTTGTCTAAAACTAAGCCCATTCCTCATGGCGACAGACTGATTGGATCAATCAATAGTGGTGCAGCCAGCCTGCTTACTCAACTACAGTAGTTGTCTTTTCAATCTGCTCCTTCTAGTCGGGCTGTTCCTGCTGAGTCATCACCTTCCTAGTCTTTGTCCATAAATGCTATCCAAGCTTCTGATCCCAAAGGAAATCAACAATCCGAAGGGAAGAAGAAGGGATGAAATAATAAGAAAAAGGGCAAGAACGAGAAGGGTAATGCAAATAAAACCAACGAGCATGTTGGTGAGGGTCCAAAGGAGAAAAGGAAAGTGAAGTTTCCATGCAAGCTGTGTGCTAGAGACCATCTTACACACCTTTGCCCTAAAATTCAGGATGCGCAGCGCTTGTTAGCCCAGTAGGGTTCTTCTAATTCCCAGGCTGTGTTAACAAACCCTTTTCCCCAAGGGCAACAATTAGTTGTTGGCGCGAACCAAAATCTTGGGGGTTCCTCTGGGGGCACCCAGGAAGGGGAAATTCCATCGAACATTTTCATGATGAGTGCTCACGCGGATATCACTACGAGATCCCCTGATTATGGTGAAGAAGAGTCTTCGAAAGCTAAGGATGTTCCTGATGCTACTCAGCTGCTTCACATTACGAAACTTACTGTTGAGTCTATGCCTCGGATGCCCAAAGCATCTTCTAAGCGATCCACGATTAATCCAAATGCTAGGGCTGCCCAAAACTACTCGATTGTGGAAGATCTGGCGCAGATCCCTTGTGCTATGTCGGCTTTAGAGGTACTCCAGTCTTGTCCGACTCAGCGCAGTGATTTACTCACTGCCATTGGGGCTATTGATCCGAAAAATTCTCTTCTGATTACTTTTGATATGACTAATTTTAAGAAGATACTTCCTCATCACATGGCTTTTCATATTAAATCGTCGTACCGGAAGTGCAATATCTTTCGGACGGTTGTAGATGAGGGTGCTTCCACATGCATGATGTCTCTCGCATGCTGGAAGACACTTGGATCTCCCAAAGTTGTTCCATCTAGCACTGATCTGACTGCGTTCGATGGTCATTCTCACAGACCCCATGGAATTGTCTCAGCTTTGCCCATCTTTGTTGGGGGAAAAACTGTCGATATAGAGGTTGAGGTAGTGGACGCAAGCTTGGACTACAACCTTCTATTGGGGAGAAACTAGATTTATGAGATGGATGCCATTGCATCCTCATTTTTTGGCATTATATGTTTCCCCCACGAAGGGAGGATTGTTACAGTGGATCAACTGGACTATCGTCCTGTAGACCCGAATGCATCTACTGACTCATCTATTCCTAAGTTGGATAATTCTAAGGCACCTGTTGAGAATTTAGGAGTTGGAATGTATTCTTCCTTGATGGGTACTTTCGATATTCCTCCTCCTACGGTTCATATTAATGCAATTTCATCCTCCAAGGCTCCTCTTTGAAGAGAGTTCTTCAGAACTCATTATTTTTCGGACCCTTGGACCTTACCTTCCCCTACAGCCACATTAGCGGAAGGTCAAGTGGGTGGAATGGCATTTCCGATGTCTGCAGCTGAGATTTCTTATTAGTCTATTGTTGACTCTGCAGAATCCAGTCCAGCTCCTCTTTCGCCGGAAGAGTTGGATGGAGATGTGGCTTCGGCTTGGACGCTTAGTTCTTCTTCAGCCCAGGATTGCCTTGACACCACTCTTCCATCTGAAGAGGCCATCCTGGAAGCCATGACTGGTATAGATAGACCATGGGATGATTTGCATCATCGGTCTTACTTTTTACCTGACTTGAGCGAAGTTGAAACAAGTTTTCCAAGTCCTCCGTCTCCTGGTCCTGTTCACCCAGTCTTGAACCCTTTAGCACCAACACAGGTTTATGCTGAAGGGAACATGGCTGTGATTTATCCTACTATCCCGGTGAACATTTCCAGGGATCCCAATATTATCGAGAATGTCTTCATCGGAGCTGAATGTTCCCGTGAAGAGGTTCAAATTTACACCGAACTCTTTAAAGAGTATAGGGATGTATTCGCTTGGTCTTATGAGGAAATGCCTGGTATAGACCCATCTATTGTCCAGCATGAGATCAAGACGTATGAAAATGCTAAGCCGGTGAGGCAAAAACTTCATCCAGTCAATCCTAGGAAGGCAGCAGCTATCAAAGCTGAAGTTGAGAAGCTGCTTAAGGCGGGATTCATTTTCCCTGTTCCTTTGACTGAATGGGTTTCAAACCCCGTTCCCGTAGATAAAAGGCAAGGAACAATTCGAGTTTTCATCGATTTCAAAGATCTAAATAAAGCATGTCCTAAAGATAATTACCCCACACCATTTATCGATCAGATCATTGACGAGTGTGCTGGTAATGAGATTTTCTCTTTCATGGACGGTTTCTCCAGATATAATCAAATTACTATCCGTCCTGAAGATCAGCATAAGACTACCTTTATTTGTCCCTGGGGTATGTTTGCATACAAGAAGATGCCTTTTGGTCTTAAAAATGCTGGGGCTACATTTCAGCGGGCCATGTCATATGCCTTCCACGACATCAAAAATATTATCGAGGCGTATTTGGATGATTTAGCTGTTCATTCTCGAAATAGGATGGATCATCCTGCTCACCTCCAGCAAATATTTGAACGATGTCGGTTCTATAAGATTAGATTGAATCCGAACAAGTGCATTTTCGCGGTTACATCCGGTCGGTTATTGGGATTCATTGTGTCCAAGGAAGGGATTAGGGTAGATCCCTTCAAGGTTGAGGCAATACTTCGGTTGCCTCCCCCGTCCTCTATTCGTCAGCTTCAAAGTCTACAAGGGAAGTCTAATTTTCTTTGGATATTTATCGTAAATTATGCTGAAGTTACAAAGGGATTTATAAGATTGTTGAAGAAAGGAGTTCCATTTCTTTGGGATGACTTCGCTCAATGCTCGTTCGATGCTTTGAAAAAAGCATTGACCTCTACTCCTTTACTGAGTCCACCTGATTATAGCAGGGATTTCCTTTTGTATCTGGCAGCAGCAAAATCTACTATTGGTATGGTTCTGGTTCAGGAGGATGATGCTCTTGCAGAGCATGTTATTTACTACCTTAGTCGAGGTTTGGTAGGACTTGAACTCCGGTACACTCCGATAGAAAAGTTAGCTTTAGCAGCAGTTCATGCTATGCAGCGACTCCGACATTACATTATTCTTCGCAAAACTTATGTTTTGGCAGCGGCCAATCCATTTCAGTTTGTCCTCAGTAGGCGAGTGATTGGGGGAAAATACAATAGATGGATTGTGATTTTACAGGAATTTGATCTTGAGTTTATGTCTGCCAAGTCCAAGAAATCATTAGTTTTCGCGGAATTGATCTCCAAGTTGCCCTGTGGGGAGGAGATGATCTATGATGAATCCTTTCCGGATGAGCATTTATTTCTTATCTCTTCATAGGATCCTTGGTATGGAGATATCATTGTGTATCTCCAGACTGCGAAGTTTCCTTCTACTTTTTCGAAATATGAGCATCATAAGCTGCGTCACTTGGCCAAGAGTTATTTGATTATTGGTGATGCTTTATACCATCGAGGGGTTGATTCAATCCCGAGACGCTGCTTGACTCTCGAAGAAGCTGAGGCTGTGCTGAATGATTCCCACAGTGGAGCTTGTGGGGGTCATTTATCTGGGCTTGCTACAGCCCAAAAAATCTTACGTGCTGGGTACTTTTGGCCCTCGATTTTCAAGGATTGTATGGAGGCGGTCAAAAAGTGTCATCCGTGTCAAGTTTATACTCGAAAAATGTGCGCTCATCCAGCTCCGCTTTTTCCAGTCATTATTGTCGGTCCCTTTACGAAGTGGGGTATTGATTATACTACTTGTAATCCACCTTCAGCTAAAGGTCACAAGTACATTATTGTAGCAGTAGACTACTTTACGAAGTGGGTCGAGGCTATGCCTACTTTTGGGAATGATGGTGAGAGTGCAGCTCTTTTCCTTTTCAACCAGGTTATCGCTCATTTTGGTATTCCTAGAGAGATTGTCACTGATCATGGTAGTCATTTTCAGAATAGTATGATGGCTGAGTTGGCTCTCAAATTGAGTTTCCGGCAGGAGCATTCATCTCCGTATTATCCTCAAGCCAATGGGCAAGTGGAAGCCATGAATAAATACTTGAAGAAAATTCTTCAAAGGACAATTGATAAAGCTAGATCCAACTGGAATATTATGCTATATCCTGCACTTTGGGCATATAGGACGTCAGTGAAAACTGCAACTGGGTTTACCCCGTTTCAGCTAGTGCATGGGGAGGAATCCATATTTCCTATTGAATACGAGATTCCTTCTCTTAAGTTAGCTGTTGAACTTCTTCCTGACACTTCTAGTCTTGAAGAACGGCTCCTTCATCTGGAACATCTCGATGAGCAGCGTCGGGATGCTGCCATGATGAATGAAGCACATAAAAATCGAGTTAAAGTTCAGTACAATAAGGCAGTCAAACCCAGGGTCTTTTCGGAAGGTGACCTCGTTTTGGTCTATGCCCAAGAAAAATATGCCCTGGGGGTAGGAAAGTTTAAGTCTATGTGGTATGGCCCCTTTATCGTTAAAAAATTCCTTAGGAAAGGAGCATACACCTTGGTTGATTTTGAAGGGAACGAGTTGCCAGAGCCCCGAAATGGGCTCTATTTAAAGAAGTATTATGCCTACGCTTCGGCCTGGCATGTTGCTTTTGTATATAGTAGTTTTGTTTTGTACATATCTGGTTGATTTTTGATCTTTGATGAGTTGGTGATGTTTTTGATCTGCTTTGGCAGGTTGTGTTGGATGTCATGAGTCATTTTGGTTTCGCCGATGGTGCTAGTAGACACACCCAGAACTTAGCTTCCGCAGCTTGGGTGCTTCATTATCCTTTCGGTCAGCTGTTAGTATCAAGAGGGGTCTGCATTGGTCCTGCTTCCAATAATATAGCAGAATACACTGCAGTTGTTTATCTACTCTTGGAGGAAATATCTTTGGTTGTTGATTCATTGGTAGTTTTCTTGGACTCTCAGCTTGTGGTGTCGCAGTTGAACAATACTTATCGGGTTCGTGACCAATTTTTATTACAATTTTTCTTGAGGGTACGTTTGTTACAAAGATCATTTCAATTTTTAACTTTCATCCATATTCCTCGAGCTGAAAATTGGTTAGCAAAATCATTAGCTAATCAAGCAATTGATTGGCATATTAATCATTCCATACAACAAAATTTAATCATAAAAAACATCATACATTTGATACATTTATCACATCACATCAAATATCGCTGTATATATATCATCAGAGTGTTCAAAAACTTTACAAAATTTGGATCCATAAGGTCATACAAAACTTGGGCTTATGCCCAATCATGTTCAGTCTCAAAAAAATAATATACAGTCATCTAATACATAAAATCTGCCTACTCTTGAGGTCCTTGCCCAGAAGTCGTGTTCCTATAGAACATGACCACGGTGGCAACTCAGCGGAATAATCGTACCCAGTCTCAGGGCACTCCTACCACCCGTCTCTGGATGGCTTCCGGCAGATCTTCCATGGCAGCCATAGGTATTTGGCGGGTTAACCCCTCCAAGTTCCTCTGCACAGCCTAGAGGGTCCTGTCTGAATCCACTATATCTGCTTCGCCCCTGCGATGCTTGTGGTGTGGGAAACCCTCAGGTCGAACTGGTCCAATATCTGTATCATGATCACGTTTACATTGTCAGTCATTATGAATCCAATCAAAAACATGTTTATTTTCATTTTTTCATACATATTTGAAAAAATCAAAAAAAATTATATAAGTAAAAAAAATTTGCAAACTTACCGACTGTGCCCCATGCTGTGCCTGGTGGAAGAACAAGATCTGGATCTCCACGAAAGTCCATCCTGGCATAGGGATAGCCGTCCATAGCGATGATTTGTTCTCCCCACCAAAGGAAGAACTCATCATCCTAAGTGGTCCGGGGAACTTCACTTCCCCCTAACCTCTTCATCATGTCTGCCCAACGGGAAATTCTTGGGTCCCTCGGGCTACTGATGGTAGAGATGACTCTGGGTCTCAATGCTGGTATCTTCTCAAAGAAGAATTTCATCAAAATAGTACCGTATCCAAAGTGTTTGGTCTTTGCTTGGCAGATTGAGGTCAACTGTTGCTTCATGTTCAATAAAATGGCTGTGCACCAATCATACACATGAGTCAAGCATTCTACTGCTATGCTCATTTGCGTCCTGGACGCCTAATGTAGGGAGGCAGATCCTACCACTCTGCCAATGGTGAAAAGGAGGATTTTCATGCGCAAATCCCGTAAATCTTTAATCGCAATCTGAGTTCCAACTTTCTTGGAACCCTCTATGCAATACATGTGGACATAATCTTCCACGGTTAGCCCTCCCAGGGGCTTCCCATGCAAGTCTACTGGTTCCCCCCTCCAGGAGAGTCCAGTGATAAAGTATATGTCTTCCACTTCAATGCGTACTGGCATCTGATCTATCATAAATCAGTCCTCTTCCGGTTCCCAGTAATTGACGAGCATTTCTAGCAACCAAAAATTGCTTTTCATATTTGGCATTTTGAAAAATTTGAACAATCTGCAATTCCGAAGAATATTTTGTGATGCTCGATCTTGCATGACCTCTTGATCAATTGCGTTGTGCTCACGCTCTCTCCATGAGATTTTCATCCTATCAAAATTCAACAAATCCTGCATTAGCCACGCATTTTTTGATTCGGGCCTGCGCATACGCGACTTTTTCTATGCACAATCGCGTGTATACGCGACTTTCTTGTTAACAACCCGCGTATGCGCAAGTCTGAGTTTTTTAGCAAGGGTTTTAATGGTGAAAATCACTAAATTTTAATTTCTAAATGGAAAAAATGATTTGCAAGGATGATTGAGGAGCCTACCTGACAAATTCGGTGTGATTCGATGGTCGGTTGTTCCTGATTTGACGAAAGAAGTTTTCTTCTCCAGAGCACTTTTTTCCAAATCAGCAATGTAATAATGAACCAAATATGAGGTAATTTGTCTATTTATGCCTAAAAAGTTGAAAATTTTCGCAAAAATTTGTTATGCTTATTTTTCTGATCTATCTTAAGCTGCATAACCTGGATGCTTGGAAGTGCCCAGTTTGGTATGTTTTTAGGTACATTTTGACGAATTTGAGATTTTTCCCGTTTTTGATCCATGATTACCGACTCGTCACGGCAGGTATATGATCTTCACTGGCATATAGGTTAGGGAAATCACTTTCCGTTGCATCTTGCATACTAGCCTTCATACTGATCACTTGCCATAGGGTCGATCCCATCAGGTCATGAATATTACACCCATTTCACTCGCCGATTATTTAATCATGACTTGGTGGTAGAGCCTTCCTTTACATGGGCTTCCTAGTTTGTTCCTCGCTATCACTTGTTGCCCATACTGCGTTTTATGTAGGCTCGGGAGTCCTCTTTAGTCCCGCCATGACTTATGTGTTGAAGCTTCATTCTTCTTCTTCCTCACTATCATTTTTTCTGGCTTTTACCTTAGAGGCTCCCTGGTGTCGTTAAGTTGTATTACTACATTGCATATTGGCTACTTGTTTATCCTGGCCTTTAGCCGGCTTCATTTGGACTCAGTGTTTAAGCCAAATTTTGACCTTGACTATTTGTACAAGTTAACCATTGCATACACTTAGCTATCACGACTTGACACCCTTTTACCCATGGATGGAACATTCCTTTGAGTATCGCTTACCAGTTTTTGCCACCTTGCATTGAGCATAGGATTGTTCCAATCCCAGGAACTAGTGCATCTGTTTCTTGATACTGGTTCTATCCATTGTACCATAGCATTCTTTTATTCTTTTTCAGGCTTGTTATATGAAAAAGAAAAAAAAATCAAATATAACAAAAAGAGCGGGAACGAGATGTATCTTCATTGTTTTGATGGCAGTACAGAGTCAGTTTGTCGCCCTTGAACAAAGCACATATACTTATATATATTTCCTTCATTTGGGATGGTTTTAGTTTTTGACCTAGGTTCAGCCTTTACCTTGTTTCACTTGTCAGTCCTCCCCTGGTTGGTTATCTCTTCCAATCATATGGAGAGTTTGTTCTGCCTCCTGCATAACAGACTTATACGGTGTCACTTTTTACTGCCATGGTCATCACGAGTCATGCTTTTGTTCAAGGGAAGTCTAACCAGAGTCGGCCATTCTGCGGTGTCTCTTGACTCATTATTCAGTCGGCCTTCCCGGTCTTGTCAGTATCTTGTTCTATCACATCAGATGTTTTGATCTTCTGCTCGTGCTGGTTTGAGAAGGTCCCCATTGACTTCTTGTTGGCGGGTTTGTCTCTTATCGACTACGACACATTGCTCTGAGAGAAAACCTAGAGCCGCACCCTGGCCCTATTTCCATCATTGATAGGTGACCTTGTGCTCAACATTTGATCATCATTACGGGTCTTTGACTGAGTGGTTTCCCCTGTGTTTGATGTCAGCATACATTATCACACTTGGGATTCATGCAGTACCTTGATTTCCATTTGACCCTATCAGTAGATTTCTCGCCTCTGTGTCAGCTTTCATTATTGGTTGGTTCAGAGGGTTTCTTCCATGCGCTAGCTTCATCTTGTGCATGTCGGAAATGTACTTCGGTTTTGGTTCCATCACTCTACTTTGTCCGATTCCTTCCAAATCTTGGCCTGCAGGTTACACTCGCGCTGGACTGATGTGGCATGCCTTAATGCCTTCCTTCCAGCAGATCTTTTCCCATCAACTCTGACTCATTGCTCTGGGAATAAGGTCTAGAGTCTTTTTGTCAGTACCTTAGGTTTTGCAGTCATCAGTGGCAGAATCTTCGCTATCGACTGTGGGGATTCATCATTGCCTCCTGATTGGTAGATTCTTTCAAGTGTTCAACTTCAAATCATTCATTCGCACTTGTCAGATTGTACTGGGGCACCTTGACGCTCATTTTCATTATTGGTGGGTTGTCTCGCGTTGGTTAACGGTATACATCATTGACCGGTAATCCAAAGATTTCTCACATGGTCGACTTCAGCTCATTTATTCTCATTGTGTAGAATTGTGCCATAGTGATCGGTGAAGACCTCAGGTTGCATCAACATTTCTCGGTTCACTTTTGACAGTCCATTCAGTTTCTGCTAGTGATGTCGTCCACCCTTATATGTTGCAGTTCAGTACAACAGCATCCTATATGTTGGCTCCCGAGTTGCGTGATAGTACCATTTGTTCCACCCCTTACGATTTGGTACTTGGAGATTCAATTACTTATATGATCAGACATCTAGTTGCTCCATCCTTGATCAGCTTTTTATATGTGATACTTGGACATTGATTCAGACTTATATTTCTGGGCCATGCTCAGATGATTCATTATGTACTTTCAGTTCAACTATACTTCTATACATGTTGGATCTATTCAGTACTTTCCATATGATGTATTTTTGACTGAGCATGGGTATGCCCGCCTCAGCATGAGTTGACTCTCTGTTTTCTTTCATTGGTTTTTGGCAGGCTAAAATCTGGTGAAGTTCTCTCTTGTCCTTATGAAGTTCTTTCTATGTGCATAATACATTTCGGCCATCATGTACCCCTTCTGACATCATATATTAGGGGGCATCTGTTATAGCATCATTTCTCACCTTCACATGATTCATGATTGCTTTTATGGCTTTGGGCACCCATTCCTACAGACTTGGACAAATTCACTAAAAAAAAGTGTAAAAATCCCCATACGCGGTTATGCCCAAACTTTTATGTGTGTATACGCGAGTCCATATGTACTTTCCCGTGTATGCCATTAAAATCATTAAAAAAATATATAAAAAATTCCTATTTTCGGGCTGGGTTGATGGTTACTTTGGTAGTTCAACCACCCCAGCACGTATTATTGTTCAAGCCCCGGTGAAACTACTTAGAGGTATAAAAATCCCTGTGTGTGGCCTAAGGGAGAGAGAGAAATTATTGATATTATACTGTTGGTATTCCCTATCCAAGTCAGAATTCTCGTGTTCCTCCTGCACTTCCCCGATTCATTACGGAAACTTCCTTGTTTCACGGAATGCCTAAATGCCTCAATATATGTCATACAGTATGCACCGGTTCGGAAGGAATCTTAGCGAGGCAAGGTGGGATGGATCCGGACGACGGTCAGCTCAAAGATCGTGGAAGGATTCGAGTGGATCTCTCCACTCGTTATTTCTGTACATGCTATTTATAATACAAAAGTACCATCTTGTTCCCGAAATATACGTGTTAGTGTCTGCTTGCATATATGAGAATATTGTTATTTAAGCATTCATTATGGTTTATCTAATGTTTCATATGGATTTCACTAACATTTATAGTAGATATATGCTGTAAAACTAGTTCTTCGTGCTTGTTTCTTCTTGTCTTTCAGGTTAAGAAGGAAGAAGGGTTGCTAGGGGGTTTGGACCCCGCGGGATCTGCTTCAACCGTAGGACCTACGGGTAACTTCCTCGATATACTCTATTTAGTTTTTTATGAACATGTATGGTTGTGTGAGTCCTTCTTAAGTAGCATGCCCTGCTCTGTGGAGGTTTAAACCCAACAAACCTCTAAGGTGATTTTCCCCGAAACATCAGTTACTGCATATTTTTATTACACAAGGCTGAATATGACATAATATAGCTAAAAAATATGGAAACATGGAACTAGGTGCTTCTTATTAAAACTCTCGGAGGGAAATAAACACCTCCTCCTTAAACAAGCACAAACTAGCAGGGTTTGTAGGTTTTAACCCTGAACAGAAATTATCTACACACGAATCTTATAACATAAAATAAACAATAGCAAGAGCATAAAACATAAAACAGATAAACACAAAGATTTTTCCCCTGGATCCCAAATCGGGACTACCATATTGATTTTCATTATGATCCTTTTAGTGTTACAACACATATATATACATGTCGAAGCATACATAAACCCCAATCCATTAACCCTGGATTAGAACATAACCGTAGTTCCCTTGATCGGATCTACAAAATACCAGGGGTCGAAAACCATCGTACCCCAAAACCATGTGCAAACTCATGCAAAAAACATGGGTGGGTCCGCATACCAAAAAAAATTTCGCCGGGGCGCTGCCCCGGACCCCGACAAGGGGGGCTACCGCCCCACCTGTGACCCCCCTGCTGCACCCGGCGCAA
Organism: Pinus albicaulis; assembly: GCA_034641835.2. NCBI lineage: Eukaryota > Viridiplantae > Streptophyta > Pinopsida > Pinales > Pinaceae > Pinus > Pinus albicaulis. The sequence continues at coordinate 1,147,396,564 of CM076583.1, forward strand.
CATACAGCGTGTGGTGCTAGTCATGGAAAGAATATAACACATACCCAACATTCTCCTACTTGTTGTTTTCTTTTCATACGGAGCCACAGGAGAGCTTAGTCATTGGCCCAATTCTTCGACACCCATTGTTTCTCTACACCAAGAGAAATTATGAGTGCTCACAGACTTCGTAAATGCATTTGCAACATTCTTCAAAATGTCCACCTTTACCAGCAACACCCTTTTAGCCTCAACCATATCTCTAACAAAGTGATATTGAACATCAATGTGCTTTGTCTTTGAATGATAAGCAGGGTTCTTAGCCAAGAAAAATGCACTTTGGCTATCACAGTCTATCCTTATAGCTTGTTGTACCAACCCCATGCTTGAACACAATCTCTGCAACCAAATTGCTTCCTTGCTTGCATGAGTGGCTGCTATGTATTCTGCCTCTGTAGTTGAAAGCGCCACTACAGACTGTCTTTTACTCATCCAACTGACTGCACCTCCAAATAGGCTAAACACATACCCACTTGTAGATCTTCTTTGGTCCAGATCTCCAGCCCAGTCTGCATCAACAAACCACGAATGTCCAACATTCTTTCCAATCCTGGTCTTCCCTGGTAGCACAAGCCATAATCACTAGTGCCACGTAAATATCTGAAAACCCGCTTCACTGCTGTCCAATGCTCCTTCCCTGGGTTTGACATAAATACTTACTAATACTCCCCACTTGCATGTCTGCATGTGCAATGTCTAGTCTAGTACAGACCATTGCATACATCAGGCTACCCACTGCACTTGCATATGGAACACGAGACATATCCTCCTCTTCTTCTTGTGTCTTGGGACACTGTTCAACAGACAGATTTGTACCTACAAGAATTGGAACATTCACCGGTTTACTATCTTGCATATTGAACCTTTGCAATATAGTCTCGACATACTTCCTTTGGTTTAACCAAAGCTTCCTCTTTGCCTGATCTCTCTTAATTTCCATGCCCAAAATATAGTTTGTAGCACCAAGATCCTTCGTGTCAAATTTGGAGAACAACTAGGCCTTCAAATCTTGGATAATTTCTTTGTCATTTCAAATCAACAACATATCATCCACATAGAAGATCAAATAAAAAACATGGTCACCAATTAATTTAAAATAAACACGGTGATCCTCCTTACTTCTGCTGAAGCCAAGTCCCCGTATATAGGTATCAAATTTCTGATACCACATCCTGTTATTTTTAACGGGATACGGAGACTTCTTCAACTTTTGCATACTAGTTCTTTCTTACCCTTCACCATAAAGCCTTCAGGTTGCTTCATGTAGATCTCCTCTTCTAGATCCCAGTGAAGAAATTTTGTCTTCACATCCATCTGTTCTATCTCAAAATCAAATGCAGCAGCAACAGATAAAAGTAATCTAATAGAAGTAACCTTGGCAACAGGAGAAAAAATATCACCAAAATCAATTCTCGGCACCTGGGAATAACCTTTTTCTACCAACCGAGCTTTGTATTTCTCCACCTTTCCTACTACATTCATCTTCTTCTTAAACACCCATTTTCTCCCGATGGGCTTCCTTCCAGCCGGCAACTCCACCAGATCCCATGCCTCATTTTTATGCAAGGATGCCATTTCATCAACCATAGCCTCCTTCCAGAGTTTTCCATCCTCTGATTCTAATGCCTCCCTGATGGTTTTGGGATCATCATCAGTTATAGTTAAAGAAAAATTTGAACAGAAAGTAGATGGACTATACCTTTATAGTTGTCTTCTTTCCCGAACTGATCTTCTCACAGCTGGAGTTTGTGGCTCTTCCTCTTCTGAGTCTTCTTCCGTTGTAGAGTCTGAGTCATCCTCCTTTAGCTCAAACTCTATCTTTTCAAGTTCCTTTGGTAGGACCTCATGTTTAACAACATATTTCACCTCTCTAAACACCACATCTCTATTGTACACAACCTTCCTTATTTCTGAGTTCCAAAGCTTGTAACCTTTTAAACCATCCTTATACCCAATAAATATGCACCTTTCAGATTTATTATCCAACTTGGTCCTTTTCTATTTTGGAACATGTACATATGAATCACATCCAAATACCCTTAGATGTGAAAGAGAGCATTTCTTACCAGTCCATACCTCATGTGGAGTCTTATCCTCCAACACTGATGAAGGTGATTTGTTAACCAGATAGCATGAATTCTGCACTGCCTCTGCCCAGAATTCTTGTCCTAACCCGGTAACACTGAGCACGCTTCTTTCCTTTTCCATCAGTGTTCTATTCATTCTTTCTGCAAATCCATTTTGCTGAGGTGTGTATGGAGTAGTATTTTGTCGTGCTATGCCACACTTCTTACGGAACTCTTCAAATTCATTCTTGCAGAACTCTCCACCATTATCTGTCCTCAGTGCCTTTATCTTCTTCTTTGTCTGGTTTTCCACCAGAGCCTTAAATTATTTAAATTTGTCAAAGACTTCAAATTTATTCCTTAATAAATATATCCATGTATTCCTTAAGAAGTCATCTATGAATGAAACATAGTACACAGAATTTCCCAGGGATGGAACTGACACAGGTCCAAACACATCACTGTGCACAAGTTCTAATATCTTGTTCGCCCTCTTAGCACCAGAAGGAAAACTCACCTGATTCTGCTTCCCATATACACAATGTTCACAAAAATCGAAATCCATAGAGAAATTAGACATACCTTCTACCATACCATTTCTATGCAGTATCCAAAGGCCCTTATCTCTAATATGTCCAAGCCTTTGATGCCATAACATGGTATTTTCTCCAGAGACAGCTAGGCTTTCCACTCCACTTTCAGGAACCACAGAACTATTACACCCATCAATAATAGTGCTACCTTGTAGCTTGTACAGAGTTCCGAGTCCGAACTCCCGCGTGTCTGATGCTCCCTGAACCATCTTGCGAGCATCTTTCTCGAACGGTATCTTTCTCGAACAGCATTTTTACACCTAACATCATCCATCTTCTTCACAATCAGATTCTGGCCAATGTGGGTTCTGGAACACCGAAGAGGTGTTCTGGTATCCTTCCACCTTGCGACTTGAGCTTGAATTTGACTTGACCTTTCCACGTCGAGCGATTTTGGACTTCTTGTACAATTCTGGCCTTCCTATCATCCCCTAAGAAGACATCACCACCATCATATTTCTCATACTCACAGAACCACTCCCTATGGGGAGTGAAGTGAAAGGATGCACCAGAGTCAATCAACCATGACTCATGATCTACATGTGTATTTGAAGAAGAAGCCAAATACACATCCCCACCTTCATCCGAGGTGGTTTTTGCCTCTGCAGAAGGAGCTTCATTAGATCCCTTTCCTTTCTCAAGAACTTTAGATTTGCATTCCTTTTTGTAGTGCCCTTCCTTTCCGCATTTCTAGCACACCTTTACAAAATTTCCAGGAGATTTAGATCTCCCTCTAGATTTAGATCTCCCACTCGAAACCTTATTCTTGTTTCTGTTCTGGGACCTTCCTCGTACAGATAAGGCATCTCCATTATGACCCTCCATATTTCTCTGTCTCATTTCCTCCAACAGCAAGGCTGAGACGATGTCATCAAAATTCAAGGTAGTTGTATTGCTACCTATTGCAATAACCAGACTGTCCCACGAGTCTGGAAGAGAGCACAACAAACTGATGCACTTATCTTCATCTGAGATTTTAATATGAACAGATGACAACTGACTTACCACAGTATTGAAGGCGTTCAGATGCTCTGTCACCGAGTCTCCATCCTTCATCCTCAAGTTATACAGCTTTTTCCGCAGGAACAACTTATTCACCAGAGACTTAGATTGGTACAAAGTCCCTAGCTTTTCCCACAAGGTCTTTGCCGTAGCTTCCCCAGATACATTCAACAATACTGAATCTGAGACACATAACCGTATTGTGCTCTTAGCCTTCCGATCCAGTTTCTTCCAGTCTTCATTTGACATTGCCGTTGGTTTAGTACCTGGATCTACCGCGATCCACTGATATTTATCCACCAGCAGATCCTCTATCTTGAGCTTCCACAACTCAAAAATCTGACCATTAAATTTCTCGATCTCTATCTTTCCGGTGCTCGCCATCTTCTTTCACTGCAAGAATCGATCCCGTAGATCTCCCACTGAACAGGGTCTACCACAGGCCCGAGCAAAAAACCCTCAACAACAAAGGCGTCCCCTTGAAGCCGAAATAGCTCTGATACCAAATGTAGGTTTTAACCCTGAACAGAAATTATCTACACATGAATTTTATAACATAAAATAAACAATAGCGAGAGCATAAAACATAAAACAGATAAACACAGAGATTTTTCCCCTGGATCCCAAATCGGGACTACCAGCTTGATTTTCATTATGATCCTTTTAGTGTTACAACACATATATATACAGCCGAAGCATACATAAACCCCAATCCATTAACCCTGGATTAGAACATAACTGTAGTTCCCTTGACTGGATCTACAAAATACCAAGGGCCGAAAAACCATCGTACCCCAAAACCATGTGCAAACCCATGCACAAAACATGGGTGGGTCCGCATATGAGTGGGACCGCATACCAAAAAAATTTTCGCCGGGGCACTGCCCCGGACCCCGACAGGGGGGGCTGCCGCCCCCACTGTGACCCCCCTGCTGCGCCCGGCGCAACGTACAGCGCGTGGGGCTAGTCGTGGAAAGAATATAACACATACCCAACAGGGTTTAACCCTGCAACTATTGCAACTGCAGAAAGGATGCAGTTTTTGAAGGGAAATGTGTTGTAGATGAATATGGATGAATGGCCCCAAGAAAATTATGAATTGAAGCTCAGATCCTTCCCTCTTTATCCCTTAAGCAAGCTGACCCAAAGAGAGGATGGAATTCCCACACTAGAATTCTTTACACTAAGAAGTGCTGCAACCACAACTAAACAACTGAAGCATGAAAGTAGTCAAAAGAACAAAGATAGCTGAATACTGAATGATCTCTTCGATTCTATGCCCTCCCTTTTATCTTTGGTGAGGCTCCTCACCCCACACCCCACACATTTTTGAGGTGACTTCCTAGTGAAGATTCCTCTTCTAAAACTGCACTGTCCTTGTTGGCTTCCCTCCTCCTTGTAGCAGCACTATTGACTTGGTCAATTGAGACTAATCCACTTGCAATACCTGTTTTCACACTAAGGGATCTTCAATCCAGTTCTCATATGTGTGTCTCGGATGATCCTTGTTCACATTGAGCTAGTTCACTTGGGTGTCTCTTCCTCCTCAAGAATGCATGATTTCTCTTTGGATTCTTGTTTTTCTTTTCTTGATGTTGTTTTTAACCTATAAAACCCTAAAACATTAAAAATTCTAACTTTCATGTGTTTTTTGACGTAGTGTGCAGGTGATCTACATTAGCCGCAGTTGAGATGACACATTCTTCTAAAACCCGCTCCCGAGAGTGCTAGAAGTGCATGTCACACTTTTTGGCCCTAAACCTGTGACCTGAACTCTAGGGTGCAGAAAACAGGCTAGAACCTACGACTTGTGCAAAAATCAGGTTAGAAATTACGACGTGGACTTTTTGCGGGAGTTTTTATGAATTTTTTTTGGGTTTGTTTGAGCCTCTGTTTAGGGTTTTTTGGCCTCCGTCTCCACCCATTTTGGACCTATACTTGTTCTTTTTTACTCAACTAAGTGGGAACCTAGCCCCCTAGGGCTTCAGTACCCTCCACCTTTGGTGGAAGAGTTTTAGCTGCTACGGGTTCTCTGAAATTTTAGTGTGTTCAGCCATTTTTCAGATCTGATACGTTACCTTCAGGTCCACTTCAGGGTGGCTATTTATCCATCCAAAACACCTCATTTAGTTTTTTTTTGGTTTTCTTCTAGGGTCCCCTCCACTTCGCTCCAAGATATAGCCTTACGCTACCTCATTTACAACAATATTTCCTCTGATTTGTTGTTTTTCTCTACACCAATTTCCAGTAGATCTGACCTTTAGATCCTTGTCCCTCTCGACCTTAGAAATATTGGCTATTTTAGTGTGTTTTGACAAGATTTTTTCCCACCTATAGACTAGTTGTTGAGAGGTCCGCCTCCTTGGGTCTAGATTATTGCATATTTACCTGTTTATTTTCTATTATTTCAGTTTCATATACTGTTATTTGCAGGTTTATTTACAGTTATACATCACACTTTTTATTTTTTTCTACAAATTTTTGGGTTTAAAAATTAAAATTTACACACTTTACACACACACCATAAGCAAAGAAGAGCTTGGTTAACACTGGCAATCAAAGACTTTAAAACATTGAAATCAATTGATCCCGCACTTCTTTGCCCTTGTTTCAACATTGTAATAAGTTGATCCTGCACCTCCTTGCCCTTGTTTGTCTCTCTTCCCTTTGTGCCATGTTTGTGTCATCATCATTACACCAAAAAGGCATTTATCTTAGAGACTTCTTGGCCTTCATCCTCAGTTTCCAACAAGAATACTTACTCATCCACATAGGAATCGAGTTAGTCCTCCACCAAGTCTGCACTCTGACTCTTCTTCTAGTTCATTGGGTTCTCCTTCTAGTTCCACCCTTGGCTCTACCCCTGTCACCTTTACTATGTCTGGTTTAGGACCTAATGCTAGTGGCAACCCCCAACCCTAATGCTAGGAATACTACTAGTGGGACCGCAATATGAACTATCCTGGCTACTCCCTTGCTCCCCTATATGGCAAGACTCAGTCTTCCCAATTTTGACCAGTTGATAAATGACCCTATACACCATAATGTTGGTTGGCCTACAATGACAACCAAGCTCCCTTCCAAGAACCCCAAGTTTGAAGATCTTTCCAGTGAAGATACTACAAAGCATGTTCGATCTTTACACATGTGGTGTTCGTCTAACTCCATTACCAATGACTCTATTTGTCTTCAGTTGTTACAACGTACGCTTACTAGTGAAGATTCTAAGTGGTGTGTTGATTAGGCCCCATCCTCTCATACCACCTTTGCAACTCTTTCCCAAGATTTTCTGTCTTACTTCCAGCTTCCCCTTCGTTATGACACTGGTACTGAACTTTTAACTTCTTTTTGTCAATCATCTGTGACCCGCCTATTTGATCATGTCTAGGAATGGTGGAGAAGAAAGAGCCTATGTGGAGCCCCTACCTTCAAAGACTGTGTGTACATGGACTGGGTCCTTAGATCTCTCTTGCCTGCTATTGTCAAAGATTTCTAATCACATTTCCCTCAAATTGAAGAAGCCTCTTTCCATATTGCCTTAAAATATGACCTAATCTACGCTCATTCGGGTTATGTTTATACCATTCTACCTGATCTTCCTAGACCCATTGGTGCGAATGAACTAGGGGCATATCATGCCACTCACGGTATCATTGAAGCTCTCTCTCTCATTCATATACTCAACCTCCTATGGGCTATGGTTTTCCTCAAGGAGGGGCCAGCACCTCTAGTACCTTTCCCCTTCCATGAAGCATGTATCCAGGATACAACATGCCTCCTCTTTTTTCCCAACCTTTTGTTTACCACACTATTACCCAACCTCATTATTATCCGTATCCATAGCCTAGTGCTCTAGCTCCTCCAGCATTAGCACCTTCATCTCCCTTGCCTTCTAAACCCCCGCAACAGTAGCCACTTCCCCCCTAGGGGCAGGTGTATGCACAATGAGGCAGTAATAATTCTCATCCTTCGAAAAAGAAGAGGAAGGCACTCAAAATCAATCTACCCCTGGTAATCCTAGACCTAATCATCAAGGTAATGCTCCTAACACTGCTAACCAACAACAGGGCACTCAGCCCAAGCAAGACAGGCATGTTCACATGAATAAGCCTTGTTCATGTTGTGATGTTTTTGGTCATTATATGAATTATTGTCCTCTTCTACCACAGGTGTGGTAGATGTGGGAGTCTCAAGTAGTATTGCGAGGAAAGCAAGCCTCCCCTTATGTCCCTCCCAATCATGCGCCTAGTCAATCAACTGTGTTTACTAATCCTTTCCCTCAGTAAGGATTTGTGGCTACCCAACCACCTGAAGGTCAGGTGGCCACTCAAACTCCTCCATCTAGTACATTCGATTACCAGATTCTCATGATGAACTCTAACCAACCTATTATCGTTGACCTCAACCTTTAGACTCGATCTTGTCAGTACAAAAAGTGTCCCGCTACGTCTATCCCTGAGCCACCTTCTTTAGGTTATATAGAACCTCTTTCGACACCTTATGGTGCTTTGCAGATCCCTCAACCTGAGGCAGAGGTTCATACCAAGATCCCCAAGGGACCAATACGTCAAAATTCTGCTTCTGGAAAAAATTTCGATTCGTATAGCATAGTAGATGATTTGGCACAATCTCCTGCTACCATTTCAACACTGGAAGTCCTCCAGTCATGTCGTTCACAATGAAAAGATCTACTATATGACATGGGCACTGTAGATCCTTCAGATGATCACTTGAACATCTTCGATGTTGATCGGTCAGAACATCCTCCTCTTCCTACTTCCATTGCCTTCTAAATCCCAATCAAAATCAAGAATTCCAACGTTTCCTAGTGTATCATTGATGAGGGGGCATCCACCTCTGTGATGTCTGCTTCAATTTTCAAGAAACTTAGATCACCTAAGTTGTATGCTTCCATGATCACTCTTTGAGCATGGGATGGCCACACCTCTCATCCCATTGGCCTGTTTCATAATTTTTCTATTACTCTTTCGGGAAAGACTGTTTGCATTGACATAGAAGTCATTGATGCCCCCTTAGATTACAATATTATATTTGGTCGTAGCTACACCTATGCGATGCCTACTATCCCATCTTCGGTTCACCATAAGATGTCCTTCCCTCATAATGGAAAGGTAGTCACCATTGACCAGTTGACATATTATGAACCGAAGTTTCAGACCTCCCGTGAATCCATCATCTCTTCGATGGCCAATAAGAAAACCATCGATCCTTTGACCAGTGTCTCACCTGGAGTCTACAAAGACTCCTCTTTTCTTGGTAGATTCCCTTGTATTCCTCCTCCTCTCTCTGATCCCAGCTCATCGAATGTTTGCATGATGCAATCGTCTAAGGCTACCCTCAAGCGACCCAATACGGCTAGTCAAAAGCCTCCTTGCCCTCCGTAGCCTACTCCTAGCTGTTCGATTCAGCCTTTTGGACCTCCTCCTCCTGGCCCTTCACCTAAAACTTGTATTCACGAGCCTCTTTATCCCCTTGGAATTGTTCCTCCAAGCCTTAACCATCTTAGAGCTGTCCTGCCTAGCTATTACCCCTCTGGTCAAATATTGTTCCTAGCTCCCCCTCCCGGAGTGTACATGGTCACTGTTATGGCTACCCTCTCTCTTCTTAACCTAACCCTGGGGATTCTTATCTAGTACCTTGATCCCCCAGCCGCTACCCTGCTTGGTCAAACCAAACCTTATATTTCCTTGACCCTGGTTCAACCGATCCCCATGACTTCTCCTGTTGCTATAGTGCCTCAGCCACCTCAACAAGAACCTTCTCCTGTTGCGACAGCTTCGGGTAAGAAGGGAAAGGCTCGCAAAAGGGCATAAAAAGACAAGGCTGCCCCAACTGACCCTGCACCTCCTCCGCCTCCAAAAACCTATGCTTTGTGTGATGTCGTCGGTCATGCCACCCATACCTATCCTAAGTTGCCCTGTATCAAGCCCATGGTTAATGTTGCGCTCCCTGATTCTACAGTCCTTGAAGCCTCTGTTTATTCCTCAACTGTAGCCAAGAACCCTAAAGTTATTCACAGCAACCAACCTTGTGCTTTGTGTGATCTCCATAGCCATTATTCCCACCATTGTCCCCACCTTATGCATTACCACGCCTCTTTAGAAGTAGTTTGGGAGTATGAGATTGAACTGAACCAATCCCCCTCTCCCGTACTTGTGCAGTATGATGTGGGCTAGCTCGAGGATTTACCTTCTTCCATTGACATTTCTCCTCCTGATGTCGAGATGAGGGAGCCTATGGCCACCATCATCTACCTGTCATCATCCATGAGACCCTCGGTGGAAACTCCCTCTGAATCTTCCCCTGTTGTTTCACTCGACCTCCCTTCAGTGATCACCCCCGGCTCAACATCGATGGATCCCTTATCTGCTTATTCATCTGTTATCCCCTATGATGATGTGCATGTGAACCTCTCTTCTCATGATGATGATTCATGTAGCTTCACCGCGTCATGTGGTCTCCCTTCCTCTAGTCACTCCATCTTCTATTATGATGATGACATCATGGAAGCCTTGTCCACCCTTGACTTCATCTTTTCCGCCCATAAGCGGGATGTCACCATCCATGTCTATGGTAAATTTCATGGCCTGAGCACAAGCTACACCTTTAGTAGCTCCTACATGCCACCTACCCATCTGTGTGTGAGTAGTAGACATCTTACCTAAATCAGTCCCTCTCGCAATGTCTGTTCGATCTCTACTTTGCACTTAGGTTTCCAGCATTGATCATCATCCTCCGATTTTTTGTCTTGTGGTACTCTTCAGATGGACCCCCCATCCACACCTTATATTAGTTATGCTGATGGTTCAAGTCACTACTCCCAGAATCTAGCCTCGATAGGTTGGGCCATCTTTATCCCCTTGCATTCACTTGTTCTCTCGAACGGTGTATGCATTAGTACTGCTAGCATTAATCAGGCTGAATATGATGTAGTGAGAGGTTTAGTAGCCGATGCCCTTTCCCATCGCATCCTTCACCTTCATGCTCGTTTAGATTCCCTACTTCTTGTCATGCAATTGAATGATGTCTATCGTGTGCATAATCCTATCCTTTTTAGAAGATGTTTACGAGTGAAGCTTTTGATGTGTGAATTTGAAATCATTGGATTCAGTCATGTACCTAGAGCACAAAATCACTATGTATATAGCATTTAAAACAATATTCTAGATTGGAATTTAGCACACGCATTGAACACAAGAAAATAATATAACATAAACCATCAAAACAATGCATATCCATAATATGTGTTGTATAAAATGTTTTAGAGTCCATGAACTCTAATACATATGACATGCCTATAGCATGTTACAAAACTCAAAACTAGGGGCACCAACTGCCCTTAAACACTAATCACTATCTAGAGGATCCTGATCCAATGGCTCTGCTCCCGCAGCTTGTAGATCATGCATCCCCTATTTGGCCATCGCCATGCACCGCATGACTGCTCGCCACTCCGAGGGTAGGCCAATACATGGCTCTTTGTATCGGTCATCCAAGTCTTGCGAGCCATGCTCTGAAACACCAGCCAGAAGCCTCTCACATATACAATGGATGTCCTCCAAGAGGGCTGCTACATCCTCATTTTATGGTGCTCTCAATCCACTAGGTCCTGTAGCTCCTGATACTGCAGGCCACTGCATATACCCGGCTGGTTTTACTAGTGATGTATCTGCATACCAAAAGTGAAAGAATCAATACCATATAAAATATTCTGAAACTCTACAATGCACATAAAATATTAACAATTTTTCACTTACCATCAGGCCCCCATACTCGACTAGGTGGCAGTGGCAAGTCTGGGTCCCCACAATAACTCATCCCACTGTATGGATAGTCGTCTATGTACAATGGCATCTGATCCCACTGAGTAAAGAGCTAGGGTCAGAACACCCGTTCTACTGCCCCACCTCCTCCTCTACACAGTAGCCATCCCCATCGGCCCATCTTGGGCTCTCTCAGGCCCCCATCTTGGAGTTGTATGTGAGGTGGAAGTGTTGGGATCTTCTCCAAGAAGAGTGAGCACAAAATTGTACCATATGCACAGTCATGGTTCAATTGCTACTTGCATAGTGACAACTATCATTTCAATGATGACAACATCGTCTCGGTGCACCTATAGTAGGTCCCACTCAACACACTCTCTACAAGCATCATCTGCCCTCCAGTGATGTGGTGGAGTGCCTGGTTTCCCAGGATCCATAGCACCAACTACAACACGGGTCTCTAACCTCTCTAGATCCCCGATGGGTATCCGTGTCCCTTTGACATGGAGACTTGGTCAAAAATGACGCTTTAAAAACTCCATAATGTTTCACCCTCATGGTAACACTAGCTGAGTATTCCCTACCATCCCAAGTGGTGGGAGACCAATAAAAAAATATATATCTTGGACCGTCAACTCAATCTGATGCCCCTGCACTATAAATATCTCATTGTCCAGATCCCAATAGCTGAAAATCCGGGCCAATAAGGGCTCTCCAGCTTTCATAAGTGGGTTCTCCTCAAACTTCAGAACCCCAAAGATGGCCAACGCACTGTGGACACCATGATCCTCTCGGATTTTTGACCGTAATGTGCCCAGGTCTCTCTCTCTCCAGTTGATCCGTAATTTTTCCATATCTAGGACAAACCATCATATTTTTCAGTGTACAGATAGGAAATACTATATCCAAACATAAAAACCCAGTTCTCAACCAAAAAATAGCACAGGAAAACCCCTCTCTATTAGATCACACTTTTCAATCCCAATCCTGGGATAGGTCACATTTTTCTACCCAAAACCTACTACCCAAGTTGCAGTTTTTGCCCCAAAAAGTGTGACCCAGTTGTGAAGAGAAGTAGGGGTCTATTACTGAGCTCTGGGGACCTAAACTAAACTTTCAATCCACTAAAATTAAAGAGTAGGGTTAGGCCTTTTACCTTCAACTGACAGATCTTGATTCCAACCGTCAGTTTGTCCGCTATGCTCGCCGCAAGGTTTAGGGTCTTCTCTCCTCTCTACATTCACCACAACTACACATGTAAATGAGTGAATTTGGAGGGAAAATGCCTTATTAAAAGAGAAACCCCTGACATTTCTTTCACCTACTGCGACCAAACCATAGCTTAGTTTGAAAAACCATCTGTGCCATTGGAAATCTCTCACCGAAACCTAAAATGGGTATCTGTTAGTTTTTCATGATTTGATAATTCACTGGGCCACATTTTGGCCAAGAAGGGTCACTTCACCACTCCTAAAAATTGAATTTCTTCACTTGCAACACATTTACTTGGGGAACCACTTTGCCTCCATACTTGTCCATGCTTCTGTCGATTTTCGTCATGAGTTACCATTTTGCACTCATGTATTTTTGGTCCCCATTAGACCTTTACTATGTGGCAACATCATTGAGTCATCCTTGTTTGGAGCATCTGAGTTGAGTCATCATCGCATTCATGGAGTCTATCCCGATTCCCTTTGTATCCCACTATACTCATCCATCCTTCATTGCTTGATTCCTCTCTCATGTCCCACATTATGGCCTCCAGTCCTACTATCCCCTATCCTGCTTTGATATTGTGTCAGTCGCTACCAGGTCATCCATGCCCTTTCTGCTCTAACAAGGGAAGTCATTCATCCGCTACTCAGTACCCCCCATTTCATCATCATCCCTGATGTTAGTCTCTCAGTTGCTCTATTATTTTCTCTTGTGCCGTAGTTGAGAACCCCTTATTGCCTCACCTATGGCGGCTCTCCTTCTATTGACATCAGATCATTCATTCCAGAAGACAGGTCTAGAGAGCAGTGTATCTTGGTTCCAGCTTCCACTCTTGTTCAGTGCCTTAGATCAGGAAAAGGGACTCCTTATAGCCCTTTGACTTGACTGTTTCTCAGCTCCAACTCCTTACAGCATGAACGAGATATGTATACTTGATGGTTTGGTGCTACAACAGATTGGACCAGTGATTATCGAGTGTGTGTGAGATGTTCCAGTCCTCATGAGGGGGTGGCCCTATAGGTAGTCCCCCACATGCCCAGATGACCTTTTCATTATAGCCTTTGATGCAGAGCCATAGATTTGATGTCAGCCTCAGCTTCTTGCAGCACCTTTTTTATTGCATGTATTAGTCAGATTTTTAGAGCCCTTTCCTGTTTACAGGGGCATCTAGGCTGTATTTGCACCTCATGCACTCAGATATTATTTTATAATTCCTGGCTGTTATTCCAGGCACATTATGTATGTGGATTCATTATCATATTTTTATCCGGGTCATGTTTATGCTGGCATGTACTTTATAGTTTTGTCCCTTGTTTATTGGACACATTATTCTTTGTACTTTGTCTCGGAGGGCATAGGTATGCCTCCCCCACCGCCTATAGCATAGGTACTCACTTATAAAAGAGACTTGCCTCACCTATAAGTCTTGCCTCCTAAAAGTCTAGTCCTCTCAGCGCTTTGGCCTACCTTATATTTCTCTCTCTCTGACTTCCCCTTCGGTGTCTAGTGATTGAGTTCTTACAACGTACTTCGGTCATACGATTAGATTCTAATGCTCGCACACTGGGGGGTAATTTGTTACACCATTTTTTGGTCATCTAACCTATTACTATTATATGGACCTAAGTACACCATGTAAGAACAATTTTACCCTAAGTAAAATTGCTTTTACTATGAAAAATAACTTAGTAAACCACATTTATTAAGTTGTTTATGGTCTAAGCAGGAAACCCCATGAGGAAATATTAAATAAATCTACATTTGCTTGATTTTCCTCAAGGAATGATTAGTTAAACAATAGTTTAATTAATATTCTTGGTTATATTTAACCCAAAACAAGGAAATTAATTAGATAAATCATTATTTCTCTTATTATTTTCTAGGAATATTATAGGAATAATTATTTAAACCATATTTAGATAATATTCCTTGTTAAATTTGACCAAATCATTTATAAATAATTAAATAAATCATTATTTATTTTATTATTACTCAAACACATCCTTAAAACAATAAATAAATAATTTATCTATTTATTATTTACAAATAAAGGGATCTGACCCAAGTCAAATTCTTTTTCCCTCCAACAAATATAAGAAAATATTCCATAAAAGTTGGATCTTGATTTGGTTAATAATATTTTAACTATGCACCAATATCTAGACTAACTCAATATCTTTTTATAAATAAAAGGGGTTTTCCATTCATTCACTACATTTTGTTTCCTAAATATCACTCTGGATCTATACTTTTGTTGTGACTATGATCCACCATCATTGTCATATTTTGCTACCATTTTCTTGAGAGCTCCCTTTGAGTTCCACTTTTTCTCTGGATTTTCTACACCATCAAAAGAGAGGTATTTTAGATCTGAATTGCTGAGGACTTGCATGAACCCATCCCATTGAGGATAACTGGTAACATCCTTCTATTTTTTCCTCCCAGGTGCCATTAATACAAAATTCATTCAACATATTCTTGTCTTGTCTATTGGATGCATGGAGTAAATCTTGTTTTTATTTACTGCTTAATGTCTTTTAATGCATAGATCTGTATTTTTGTAGCATTTATCTTGATCACCTGATTTCAAATCTAAGGATATTGGTAGCCATCTGTTCTATTATGGCTATTTTCTATGCACATCTAAAGTGGTGTTTTTTCATACACTTGCAATTAAGATTCATACTAACACATACTGTCCCTCATCCCCTTTAGAGTCGAGTCAGTCGCTGCCAGGTCCACCATGTGTTTTATGCTCTGACAAGGGAAGTCATATGTCCACTATTTAGTATCCCCTTCTTCCATCATCATCCCTGGTGTCAGTCCATCAGTCACTCTACTATGATTCCTCGTGCCTTAGTTTAGGATTCATCATTGCCTCACCTATGCTGACCCTCCTTATCTAGAAATCAATAGATTCATTCGAGAAGACAATTTTAGAGGGTTGTGTAACTTGGTTCCTGGAATTCATGAAGTTTTTCCTGATTCCATTTATCTCCTGTTAAAATATTCCATCCATGTTGGCATCACATTGATCACGTGTTTTTGATTTTTGCCTCCAGTCAAACTGTCCCTCATCCCCTTTGGAGTTGAGTCAGTCATTGCGAGGTCCACCATGTGTTCTATGCTCTGACAAGGGAATTCATCCATCCACTATTCACTATCCCCTTCTTCCATTATCATCCCTGGTGTCAGCCCTTCACTCACTTTATTACGATCCATCATGCCTTAGTTGAGGATTCATCATTGCCTCACCTATGGCAGCCCTCCTTTTGTTGACATTGGTAGATTAATTCAAGAAGATAGGTCTAGAGGGTTGTGTACCTTGGTTCCAACATCCATTATTGTTCGATGCGTTAGATAACGAAAAGGGAATCATCATTTCCCTTTGACTTGGTTTTTTCTCATATGCTCGGCCTCAAATCATTATATCATGATTAATATTTGTATACTTCATGTTCTAATGATCCATCAGATTGTACTAATGATTTTTAGTTGTGTGAGATGTTTCAGACCTCATGATGGGGTGGACCTTAAAGTAGACCCCCACATGCTTTAATGACTTCATATTATGCTACAACCTCAGATGCAGTTTCACATATTTGATGGGTTCAGTTTCAGTCGCTTGCAACGCCCACAACATGCATGTCTCACTCAGATGATCCATTTAGATATTTAGATCCCCTTCCTATTCAACAAGGCTTCTTTGGTTGTTATACCCACACCCCCCTCCCCATGTTATAATGTAGGGGCAGGATTTATGTCTCATGTACTCATATGTTATTGTATTTAGTCCTGACACTTGTTTTTCCGATGGAATTATGTATATGGGGTAAATTATATTATTTTCTGGCCCATTGATGCCAAAATGCCATATATCATGTATTATAGATTTTGTACCTCAGTGACACATTGTTGGGCTCAAAATTATTATTTGTACTTTGTCATCTCAGCGGGTATGGGTATGCCTCCCACACCTCATTAATAATAGGTTCCCCAATATAAAAGGATACTTATATCATTTGTAGGTATCACCTCCTTAGCTATTGTCTTCTCTTGCTTCGCTTCACCTAGATCTCTCTCTCTCTCGCTCCCTTAGGTGTCTATTGATTGTGTTCTTACAACGTACTTCAGTCATACGATTTGCTCCTAATTCTTGGAAATTGGGGTGCAATCTGTTATCACCAAATATCTGTCATCTAGCAATTTCTAATTAGATGGATCGAAGTACACCATGTAAGACCAATTTTACCATAGTATAATTTCTTTCACTATAATAAATAGTTTAATAAACCATATTTTATTAAGTTATTTCTGGTTAAAACAAGAAACCCCATGAGGAATAATCAAATAATCCTTATTTATTTGATTTTCCTCTAGGAATAATTAATTAAACCATTTTTTAAATAATATTCCTGGTCATATTTAACCCAATTATGGGAAATAATTAGATAAATCATTATTTTTCTTATTTTTCTCTAGGAATAATTAAACAAATCATCATTTGTTTATTATTCCTTAACCACATTCTTGAAATGATAAATAAATAATTTATTTTTTTATTATTTCTAAATATAGGTATTTAACCAATTTAAATACCTTTTCCCTCCAACAAAATATAATAAAATATTCGAAGCAGTTAGATTTAGATCTTGGTTAATAATATTTCATTATTCGCTATTATGGAGGATAACTCAATATTTTGTTATAAATAGGATGGTTTTTGCAGTAATTATTCACTTTGATCATTTTCATTGTCGCCATTATTTTCTTTTTCCATTTGAGCTCCCACTTGAGTTCAACACATGTTTTTGGTTTTGTACACCACTGAGAGAGAGAAACTACTGAAATTGAAGCATTGAGGATAACCAAGAACCCGTCCCATTGACGGGGAATGGTAGCATTTGGTTGTTTCCTTCACCAAGTGTTGCATAATATAAAATAATTCTTTAATATTGTATTGTCTGTTGGATACTTGGAATTATTTTTGCATCAGCTACTATTTCCTTTTGTTGTTCAACTTTTTCAATTACATAGATCTTGGTTTTGGCAAGATCTGCTTTAACTTTCTATTGCAAATCTAAAGGGTTAAGAAGCCATTTCTGTTGTTAGTTCTATTCGTCATGCATAGCTAAAATAGGATATTTTTGTACACTTGTGATAACATTTTACACTAATAGTTATCCTTCAAAGACCCTATGAAGACATCAATCCTATGCTCCTCTTGAATATCCACTATGCTGATATTGAATTTTTGGAAGCCCTCAATGTGCTTTCCATTGAACCTTTTTTTTAGATTTATCAATTGGCTAAAGAAGGTGTTTCTCTTTGTATCCTCATAATTTTCTATCATTTCCTCCTTAAAAAATTACCAAGTGACAAGTGGTTTAGAGAAAAAATCCATCAATACCATAAATATTGACTAGGTTCTAAATATAAATTCACAATGCATAACTTTTGTGAGTGTTGCACTTCATGGAGATCAAAATGTTTCTCCATTTGTAGTATCCATGTTACAAGATCCTTGCATCAAATTTCATCATATCTATCTTTGGAATGTGGTGGTTATTAAATTGAACATTGGAGTCTCTAAAATCATAACTCATATTCCTTTTATCTTCATCATGATTTTCGTGGATTACCTTGTCACCGCTGCGAAGCCTTTCTTCTAACAACATTTCCAAACCTTCCTTCAACCTGTCTATCTTGACATTAATCATTGCTTCCATGCCTTATTTTAAACCACCATTCAAAAATCCCATGTCCCTTTTTACACCATCTATATTAACATTCATCATGGCTTCCATTTTTTTTTTTCTTTTTCGCGAGAGTGAAATTTGTTTCACTTGGTCTTATAATTTTAATATATCATGCTAAATTTCTTCATATTCTTCATGTGTCATACAAGATATTTATTCTTTCTTGCTAGATATGTCCCTTTTTTCTGAGGAATTTTTAAATCAAAGAATGATATGTATTCTTCACTATGCCCTTTCAATCACTTCAAACTGATTTTTTAAGAAAAAGTTATGCAAAATTTAAAAACAAGTACACACATTTATTTTGTTTTTTAGGAGCTAGATATTCAAATTGTTGTATCTCTATAATTTTAGATCTCCACAATCTCAGATTTCATCCTATGTTATCCATTTGTGTATTATTTCTAGCCCCACGAGTCAGAGCGATATTCGATTCTTAAAGAAAGAGTTATGCCCAATCTCCCATGATGATTTGATTATAGACTCATTTAGTAGAGAAAACTTCTACAGAGTTACACGTGTCATTGTTTTAACATTAGGCCATTGAGATTATACCCGAAAAATAAATCCCATTCACTTTGAATCACATATTACAAAATTCAAATCCAATGCTCAGAGAGGAAGATATGAAGATTTTACCAAGGTCACATGTTTGAGATTGAATTTTGAAACCTACAAAAACCATAAATTCCTCAAATCATATCTCCGAAAATATATGAATCAAGATCTGAAATTCCCACACAAGGTTCACCAATATGTAGGCTCCACATGGCTAAAATTTAATCCTCTAAAGATTCATAGAAGAAAATTTATAGAGAAAATTATGAGATGAGTTGTTTGAAGAAGAGAAACCCTAGAATACAAAGCTCTAATACCAAATGTGGTGCAACCATCTCACAAAATAGAAGAAAATATAGATCAATGACTTAAAAATTATCCTCTTTGAGGGGGAAACATCCTTTACATTACATAAATGAAAAATTATTGGAAGATACAAATGATAATACCTCCTTGGTATATATAGGAGTCTAAAGGGTCACAATATAATGAGAGCCTACATAACAATAATAATATAAGGGAAAAAAAATAAAATAGTAGGATCTATAGGGAACAAAAATAAAAACATGGGGGATACATGGACACAAAAATAACAATAGGGGGCTACAATAACAATAACAATGAGGGGAATACACTAGTATTATAGGAACCTAACAATGTGTGTGTGTTTGAAGTCCCTAACATCATATAAATTTGACATAGTTGCGATATATACTAGTCATGATTATTTTGAAAGGATGTAGGCTTATTTTGAGGTTAATTTTTGAAAAAAATTATCACTAAAATTTTGGTGACAAAAAATGTCACATAACATTCCTCTAGGAGACCAAGGATACGTGGGATCAGCATCGAGGGCTTATGAGGATGGAAAATGTTATTTCTCTTGTAGAAAATGCAATGAATTGAGGCCAAGGATAATTATAATAAAATTATCTAAAGGTCATTATAGAGACTATGGACACGCTAAAGGTGGACATGAATATCATCCATTTGTAAGTTATTTATTATATGTATTTCTATTGTAAATTTTTATATCTATATTGTATTTTAGATTGTATGTATTTGTAAATTGTAAATTGTTTTATCTTTCTATTGTAAATATATTTTATAATATTATTTTGGGATGTGTTTGAACTATGTTGTCATCTTGATGTTGCTAGAAATAATATTTCTTTGTTTTCCTTAGGGTTTTTTAAGGGGTTAGGTAAAGTTAGGGGTCAGTTAATTTATGGGGTTAGGTCGAGTTAAGGGTCAATTAATTTATGGGCTTAGGGATAAGGGGTTATTTTTTAAGGGTTAAGGGCTTGGTTAAAAGGGGTTCAGGTGTTAGGGGGTTAATTTATATCTTTTATGGGGTTAATTTGGATCTAGAGGATTTAGTGGTTAATCATGGGTTTTTATGAATAGTTATTAATAATTTTTAAAAGTATATTATGCGAAGTATGATATTAATAAAGAATATGACATTACAATGATGAATGAAAAATAATGTCAATATGTTTTTTATTATGGCCGTGAATATATATCTCGTAAAGTGTCTCACTTCTTACATGTCAAGAAAAGTAACAACGTTCTTATATTTTCTCAACATATTCTTAAGTATCTTAATAAATTGTAGAAGCATCATCACTGATTTGTTGTCTTTGTTTCTTGGTCTCACCTAAGTTTTCTTTCTCTTTCTCTTTGTTGTCTTTGTTTTTCTTGTATTTATATTTCTTAACTATTATTATATAGACGTTCCAATATTTGCTATATATACTAATATTACTTTATTGATTATAATTGTTTAGTATTGCCCCCTAAGGCATTGTTCGACGAGTAAGAGGTGGTTGTTGTACAAGTGCATGTTCAAGGACATGGAGCGATTAATATTGAGGATTAAGATAATGATCCTATGAAAGAAGATAATGATGTTGATAACACAATTGAATAATATGAGAAAAATATATTTATCCACGAGACTTTTAATAATGTTGGAATGGATGATGATGAAAACTAGTATGATGATGGTGAATTTGATTTACCTATACATGAGATGGAAATTAAACCTCTCTATGAAGGAAAAAAAAAATATCTTCTCTTTGCTCTATTGTTGTTGGTCAACATAAAGGTGGTGTGTGGTTTTTCAAACATGTGTGACACAACTCCTAAGTTATGTAATATATTTTGTTTCCTTTAGTAATATATAAATGATAAAGTATTTATTTTTACCATTTTTTTTAATGTTAGTACACTAATGTGCATCATTTTTTTAATTTTTAACATTTGGATGCAATATGTACAATTAATATTGTTTAGTACATTAACCAATAATATTTTTTATGGTATATACTATTAGTTGACTTTTTTTAACCACTCTCAAATGTTTTACCTCATACGTACTGAGACTTAGATGCCATTATGAAATATATTGGAATGGAGTATCAATCTATTCATGCATGTCCTAATGATGATATCCTTTATTATAAGGAACATGCATTGAAATAAAAATTTCTAGAATGTGATGAGATTACATATCAAACCAATAAAGTAACAAAAAAGGTACCTCACAAGGTTCTTCGTTATATTCCCATAATTCCACATCTGCGAAAACTTTTTAGGTGAAAAATCATAGCAAAATTTATGTATTACCATGAAAGGAATAAAATTGAAGATGGCGTTCTTCGAATGCTTGCAAATGAATTTCCATTTAGGAATATAGAGGAAAAGTGATTAGAGTTTAAAATAGAACCTAGTTGGTGTGGATGTTACCGTTTACAGGAAGTTGGCAAGTTATCTCATGTATTTGGTGAACACATGGCCATATATGTGTTATGCATTCAATCAATTGAGCCAAGGCATGGTTCGACTGAAAAAATTATTTCGGAGGCATTCTAAACATGTATTGCGATACCTTAGAAGCACCACTCAGTTTGGACTTTGGTAGAGATGGATGGAGGGAGTGAAGCTGCAAGCCTTCACAAATGCCGATTGTGGGAGAAGTCCATAAGATAAAAAGAGAACTTTAGGAGGAATTTTCAGTGTTGGTTAAACTACAGTTTCTTGGTACAACAAAAATCAGATTTCACTTGCACTTAGATTAGCAGAAGAAGAGTACATGGATGTGAGTCAAGAAACTTGTGAAGCTATATGAATGAGAAAGATAATTTTCGGCTTATTCGGTCTGATGATGGATCCTACTGTGATTTACTGTGACAATCATAGTTGTATCAAACTC
The DNA here is from genome assembly GCA_034641835.2 of Pinus albicaulis. Lineage (NCBI taxonomy): Eukaryota > Viridiplantae > Streptophyta > Pinopsida > Pinales > Pinaceae > Pinus > Pinus albicaulis. The sequence goes on from CM076583.1 coordinate 1,147,418,797, forward strand.
CCTGAGAATATAGTTTTTCATGATCGATCCTAGCACATTGATATATCGTACCATCATCTACAAGATTGTGTGCAGAGGCAGATCATGTTGTTATAGTATATTCCAACATAGGAACTTGATGTAGAAATTTTGAAAAAATATTTGTGAAAGGGGAAATTCAAGTTCCATAGAGGTAGGATTGGGGTGGAAAATAATCCCTTTCTTGCTGAGAGGGAGTATTGAAAATGAGCAATAAATTCATAATTTAATTTTTCATTTCATTAAATTAGGATAAAATTAAAAATTCCACATCACCACACAACTTGAATGAGTTAACTAAGCTGTTATCACTCAGTTATCTTAGTGAATTCGAGTTAAGGGCCTGAAATTGAGATGTGTATAGTGATTCCTAAATTTTAGGAGCCTAGGTTGAGTTAATTTCAGCTGTAACAATTTAAATCAATTAAATTGATTATGGTTAGTTAAATTAGTTCCAATTGTTGCAGGAACTAGTGGAGGGACTAGTGGTGGGGTGTAACTTTAGTGATCAACTAGTTAGTTGATCATATTAACCTAAATTAACTCATGCATGCACATAATTTGAGTTCCCTATTTGAGAGTGGATTTTAAGGGAAGTGTACTGCAAGTTGTAAAGTATTCTAAGTTGTACAGGTCATGCATTCATATGGAGAAGGACCTTAATGAATTGCGAAATCCATATTGAGGAATTTCCTTGATAATTGAGGTTAATTCCTTAAGGAACAATGCAAGGAAAAATGGGCTTAGAGGCTTCGAAAATTTGAAAAGTATTGTCCAGGTTCAATCAGTCAGGCAGAGGATAGAAGATATAGGTGTAGGTTGAGATCAAGGTTCAACAGAGCATATTGTATTCATCCAAATTCTCTGGTTAATGAAAATAGTAAGGGGTTTTGAGAAGTTTCTTTCACCCTAGATATATCTTTGTGTTTGTGTGAATGAGTAATGTCTCATGTTTTGTGATTTAACAATAGATTAATTTATTTCCATTGATGAGTATATTAGATTCAAGTATTACATTTTAGTAAATTACATAAGCATTTTGAATCTACAAGGAATTTCTACAATAAAGGAGACACTTGTGTAGAAAAGTAGGTATAGTGTAAAATAAGTTATTGCAGAAATTGTCCAAAAGAAATGATTTGATTATTTTGATAGAATTTCACTCTCTTCCTCATATAAGTCATCTAAAACTATTCCAAGGGGCATCCAATTTGGTCACAAAAAAAAACAATTATATTTCTTGTTTGCATCAGTGTCACAAAAAATACAATTAGGTCATAACGCGTTCCATCTGAGAACAACTCCCCTCCCATGAACCTTGTAATATCATGGGCCATTTATTTCTATGTTAGACAATTGAAATAGTGTATGCCATCAGATTGAAAACAGATATCAGTTAGTTACAATTTAATCAATATGATATTCTATTACAATTTTTTCCTGATGACCTCCCTCGTTTGAAAATCTTGATAATTCAGACTTATGCGATGCTGAGTTCACCTCTAATGATTTGTGAAAATTAGGTTCCGAACACCTCGTTATTCAATGGGTTCAATATCTTAGGGGTTTTCAAATGTAGGAATTTTATTTTTGCACATTATATACCTATAATATGGTTTGCGGGGAAGAAAACATGGGCCTGTCTACTGGCACGATTTTTCTTTTTTTTTGGAGATAAAGACAGAGATCAAATTGTACGCAGTTTTCATGGTGTTGTAGTTTTTTTCTATATATATACATACTGATCGGCTAATTCAACCCTTAAAGACACTAGCAAGAAGCCAATATTATGTTTGTTTTGAGTAGAGAGATTGGATGTTGTGTTAGTCTTTACATATTTACATAAAAGAAATATCCATGATGTGTAGATCTCTGTGCTACAGAAAAGAAAGGCTGATCTAGGGGTCATGGACTACTGAGGAGGATATGATTATGACGTTTGAATACATTCAAATTCATGACGACGGTGGATGGAGAAAAGGCCCCCAAAGATAAGGTGAATCCCAAAAGGTGATATAAATGCAGACGTAAATATTATTATGTTGTAATATAGTTATGCAGGCGTCAATATTATCAACACACTAGCTAAGTTGAAAAAAATTGTTTTGTAGGTATTAATCCGTGTGGAAAGAGCTGTAGATTACGTTGGGTGGACTGTCTTTAGCTGCATCTCCTTCCTGGGAATCGGTGTGTGGGGGAGCATGTTCATATTGTAGCAATCCTCTCTTTTTTCATAATTGGTGGCCAACTTGTAACTATTCGGAGATAGTGTTTTAATGGAAAATATTATGCAACCAACAATAATATCTTTAATGTTTCAAAAAATTCTCTTTCATCAGAATTCAAATTGCCTCAACCAACTATTTAAAATTAGTGGTTTAATGGTAAACAATATCTACACATAAAGAATATGATACACGAATCGAGTGTAAATATGGTAATTTATTTAGGAGTTGTTTAAGTAGCTAGAGGAATTGCCCGGACGACCAAAATTGGTCGGAATCTGGGCAATTTGTTTTAAGAAATATTGCAATAGCAGTGTTTGAATCATTTTTTTTATGGTGGAAATGGATTCAGCACCATCGAAAACCTCTAGGACTCCCAAAATATTGAAGTTTGATAGCTATAACCTGGATTTACAAAAATCCCTTTCGTATTTTCTTATCTTACCTGAATTTCAATGATTTTCAGGGCAAAAAAATAGTCTAGTTACACTATGACATTTATTTATCTCAAACTTCTGACAAAATTTCTTCTGTATCTAAAATTTATAGTTTTCTAGACCTCTCGATAGATTTAGGTTTAAAATGTAGCAAAAATCCATAGAGCCAAGGTTTTTCTACTAACTCCGAGCTAAAATTGTGGTGGGATCATGTTTCATTTCCAAATAATTCAGTTACTTTCTTTAAGAAATTTAGTTCCTTCATGTAGATAATTGAATATGTTGTACTTATCTAATTTTTGATATTTTATGGTGAATATATTTAGAATATTTTACAAATTTTCGAAATAAGCATTAGAGGAGATTTTAGCCTAAAGGTTCCCATGAAATTATCACGTAATTTCCATGTCATAATGTGTAAACCAATAAAAAATCCTTTAAATTAAAAAATAGGTACATGTAAATGTTTTGGAGGGAAAAAAAAGAAAAACAACATTTTTTATTGTATTTTTGGCTTATTTCCTTATAGGTTTGATCAAATTTCAAGTGTAGACACTTGTTGGATGCATAATCAAATTTTGCATCCAACCAGTATCCAACATACATACTTTTGAGAAGACCCACATTGATAAAGAATGAATCTACATTAAAAAAGCATGTTGGACACATCTTTTTAGGTGGTTTCGCGTTGGTTTCAAACCTGACTTGGGTTCTAGTATCGACCTATGGTATATGTATGGTTGGGTTAGTAGAACCCCTCCCCCAGCAATTTCCACTACCCAATGTGCATTTGGCTCCATGTGATAACCGTGGCAACAAACCATCGTCGTGTGAACATACTCGTGGCCATTGTGGTACCTTGTCCTGAAACCGCCAACGTCCAAAACTTATCCACCACTGCAGACTTGGAATTTGATGTATATGTGGCATGTGACCACCTGTAACCCCTATCGTTGGTGCTGAACGTTTACTCCCGCTACACAGGACTTTTATTGTTGAAAAAAACTTTGGGTTATAAGTTATGTGATGGTTTATGGTTTATAAAACTCTATCAGTTTAATACAATGGAAATGAAACTTTGGATATATGAATTTTTGGGTTTGAAATATGGTTTTTTTCATAAAATCTTTGTCAAACATTGCAATGACCTACTGATATCTGAGCCCGTTCGAAGAGTCAATCCGTGACCTCCAATGAGACATTAGAAACCCTTGCATTTCAAATTTTATTGTATATGTATTTCAAAAGTGGAAAAAACCCCAAAAAACTATAGACATGTCTTTGCACCTCTTGGTGTAAATGCGAGTAAATAAAACTTTCATATAAAGATGAGTTGTTTTGCATTTAAAATGCAAGTTAGTTTTATTTTACAACTCAAATTGCATTAGTGTTAATATATATATATATATATATATATATATATATATATATAGAGGTTGTAAGACATATCCATAAATATTTATTAACAATTTCATTTTTGTAACTAAATCAATATAAAACAAATTAAAAATAATATAAAAATTAACATTTAATAAATTACTAAAACATATATTCATATTCATGTAAACAAAAAATAAATCGGAACCTAAATTTTTGTGAAATAAATTTAATTTTTGAATTTTGTAAGAGTATTAATGGAAGATGTAGGATATGGGCAAATCCTTAGGTGGAGGTGGCTGGTCCATATAAGTCATGCCCATAGGACTATGTATGCTTGAAAATTGTTCCATACTTGAATTCTTCATATGCTAAAAAAAAAAGACAATTCTATAATATGGCATGTCTAATTTATTCTTCATATACATATGCTAAAAAAGGACATTTTCAGAATATCTCCAACAAATTTTGGAATCTTAGCTAAAAAATAAAACCGTAGTCTTCCCAAGCAATCTTTTGGCCCAAAATTCCACAAATATTTTTAAAAAATCTGGCAAAGATTTTATCAGAATCATGTTTACAGTTGTTAAAATTTAGTATTTTGGGTGCCCTAACGGTTTTTGGTTTTTGGTAGTGTTGAATCCATTTCCACTATCAAAAATCGATTCCAAACACTCCAACTACCTGATTTCTTGAATTTTAGTTGCCCAGATTTCGGCAAAAAAATGCCATCCCAGCTATTTCGTTGCTTGAATAGACAACTCCAAAAAGAAATTAAGTCTCTTTTTAGATTTTGATGGAAATAATAATACCTCGAATATGAGGAGACGAAAAATCTATTTAGGGATATATCCATAGCAACTCAAATATGACAAATCTAAGGATCTATCGACCACAACATTGATGATATCATTCTCACTAATTAATTAACCATAAAGATCCCTCCAAGATTGATTAGAATCAATAGTTATTGAAAATGGTGGTGGATCAAATCTCATTACTGTTGGTGGTGTTCATGGCAGCGGTGGCACTCCTCCATCTTATTCACAGGTGGTGGAATGTCTAGAAAAGGACTAATAATGAGGATGCCCATCTGCCTCCTGGGTCGACTCGATAGCTGCTAATTGGCGACACCTTCGTATCTCACTTATTTGGAAGCCAAGCAGTTGTATCAGCGGATCCCCAGTTCAACAAGTTTGTTCCGCAAAATGAGGGGAGGATATTTCAAGCTCATTACCCAAAGGAAACCCGAACTTTGATAGGAAACTACGGGCTTCTCTCTGTGTACGGTGATCTCCAAAGGAAGTTCCATGGAATATCAGTGAATATGATAAGGTTTGCGAGGCTAAAATTCGATTTCATGGGGGAAATCCATAATCTTTTTCACTCCACGCTCAATAGATGGGCAGACAAGAAGGAAATTTCTCTGCAGAATGAAAGTCACTAGGAAAGCGAACTTGAGCTTCATATACGTTATTTTTATTTTTGGAAATATTCTAAAATTTGATAAGAAAAATATGTTTAAAATCTGCAACCTAATTCAAAATATATCTTGTAATTCATACAGGGAACTATTACTAATTAATTTTTTGTTGTAGATGGTTGTTGACTTGATTGCCAAAAAAATGCTCTATTTATCTCCTTCCAAAGATGAAAATGATATTTCCGAGTTATTTGTTGACTATGCCAATGTGGTGATCACCATTTCCATCAAAATTCATGGTTCCACCTATGCAAAGGGGCCAAAGGTAGGTATCTCTTTCATTAAAATTGTCAAATACACTTAAAATAACTAAAACATTATAGTTATTTTGATGAAATAAAATAACTTCATTTTACTCTACCTTAACTTTATTTTTCTCTAGTTATGGAATGAAATTAGAGATTTGAAGAATTGAAATAATTTCATTATTTTATGATGTTCTAGGTAAAGGAGCTTCTCATCAAAAATATTTCCAATATGATAAAATATAGAAGGAATCATCCTCATATCATTCACAATGATTTGTTAACTAAACTTTTGGAAGAAGGTCTTCTTTCCCATGAAAGAATTTGTGATTTTATGTTATTCTTACTCTTTGCTAGCCCTCATACTTCTTCCCAAGCACTGACATTTTCTATCAAGTTTCTCATTACTTGTCCCAAAAGAGTGCATCAAATGAAATTAAGTATGTCTTATTTATTATATCAAGGGAATTAGAACATATTAAAGTGTTTATAGTTTTTCATTTTTCAATTTTTATTCTTATTCAAAAATTTGATTTATAAAATTATATAATGATATATTTTATGTTTCTATGATAGGAAGAACATGATGCTATATTAAAAGCCAAAGGTGGTCATAAGAAATTTGAGTGGGATGACTATAAATCAATGAAATTCACTCAATGTGTATGTAAATTATTACCTTTCTTTCTACTTAATTTATTATTAACAAGAACATTATTAAAAAGGATATGATTAGAGATTTATTACTGATGTTAAAGTGATTAGGAAAGTTTTTTTTTTTTTTTAATAACTATTACAAAAAATCAAAATTTATTTTTTGATCCAAACTATGGAATATGCATATAAAGGTTGTGATTTCAATTCCATTTTTTTTCAAGTCATAAATGAAACACTTCCAACTAGGTAACGCTGGCCTTGGGGTGTTTAGAGAAACTAAAGAAGACACTAAAGTGAAAGGTATTGTTCACTCTTTATTTGGAAGCTTTTATTCATAGTTACATACCTTTTCTAAATATTTTTACTTAAATATTGTGTATTAAATTGTTGACATTAACGTAATTTTGATCAATGTGTTTTATAGATTGTCTCATTCCAAAAGGATGGTTGGTCTTATTTTTTATGATTGCAACCCATATAAATTAAAATTTCCACAATGAACCTCTTACATTTAATCCATGGAGATGGGAATTGGATCAAGTAGGTTCATATATATTATGCACTCTAAATTGAAACTATATCTCCTAAAATAATTGCATGACTAAACTTATCCATAAATTTTCAGCATGTAACCAATGATCACTATTTTTCACCTTTTAGAGGTGGAGCTAGGCATTGTTCAGGGTCCCATCTATCTAATCTTGAATTGGCACTTTTCCTTCACATATTTATCACAAGATTCAGGTTCATTTCTCTTTTTCCATATATTCTGCAATAATTAAAACTTTAGATCATTACAACTATTTTTTTTATATAAATTAAGAATATTTTATAAACATTTAACTCAAAACATACATAATGTATTTATTATTACAGAAACATTTAAAAATGATACTTATATTGATTATTTTCATGTATATTGCAAATGGGAAGCACTTGCTGATGAACATGTCTCATATTTTCCATTACCTTATTTGAATAAAGGATTTCCTATTTGCCTTTATGATAGAGAATGAATAAACAATTTTTGTTTGTTTTGATGTAATACTTATAACTAAACATAATTTTAATTTAAAAATTTTATGTTAATATAATAATTATTAAAAAAAAAAGTAAATTTAGTTTATTTTATAATTTGATGTTAAATTTATATATTGTATTTTTTTAATAATTTATTATTATGGTTATTGTTATTTCATATATGTAATTATAATTTTTCATTAATATTTATAGCTATATTAATCAAATAGCCTTGGAAAAATAGGAGGGATAGGCGGAAAAATGACTCATGTTAATTGTTTTAAACATTAATAACTATTATTGCAATATTGGGTGTTCTCTAAAAAATACTTTTAGAAGTTATTGTCCTATGAACTTTAGTAATAATGCAGGGAAGCTTTATGATTAGATTTAATATTTTTGTGTAGATTCGAAAGTGGAATATCCTTTATATGATGGTGAAATGAGTTGGAAAATAGGTAAGGTAGTTAGATTTTGATGGTGTAGTCAAAAAATATATGAATGAAGAGAAATATTTTTAGAAATATACAAATAATCAATTTTAAGGTGAGATAGTTTGTGTGTGATGATAGAGATATTTCATTTAGAAAATGATCTTGCATGAACCGAGTTGATTTTTGACATGTTAGTATTTTAATTCTCTTTAATGAGTTTTGAGTGGGTTATAAGGTTCAAGTAATTTGATAAAATTAGCTATTGATCAAATAGCTTTCCAGGTGAGAACCTGGAGAGTGTATACACACATACACAAACTCTCTTACATTTGAATGAGATGAGCCTTAATTATATAGACTCTCACACTAACGGGATGGTTTAAACCACTCCCTTAATATCAGGATATGAGATCTATGATTAGAATCTCAATCCCATATCAATGAGAACAACAACCTAACTATGGATTTCTCCATTAATTCCAACACTCCCCCTTAGTGGAGGAATGGTACTAAAAAATAACATACGATAACATACGCCTGCTGGTCTAGTCTCAGCTAGGCTTACAATGGTAAAAAGACATAAAAAAAAACTTGGTAACAGAGTTTTCATCTTGGTCTTTATGCTAGTGAGACCATATTTGTTCATTCGTGGATGAGGCTTCATCTTCACTTTCTTTATCATGAGATAGTGATGTATCTTTGCCTCATTTCTTCTCCATTGATGGAAAGCTTGAATGCTTATCCTCGCCCTTTTGAAATTTATGACAGGCTTAGTAGGAAACTATTTTCTCTCACCATTTCTGGTGTCATGCATGTAAATTTCAACAATGTTGTCATCTGCACACACATAAATATTGATGAGATTATCACATTTTAAATTATCTCCAGCACTGTCTTCTTCTGACACGTCTTCGCCATCAGCTTCATGTGGCTCATCGAATTGATCTTCAACACTTTTGTCCTCTTTAAACTCTTCCTGAAGATCAACTCGTGACTCTTTAATATCAGGATCTCGCACAATGGATTGTGCCTCTTGTTTCTCGTGGTCATCAATAGAACCACGTTATTTTTCTGAAAAATTCCAGACTTAAAAATACTACTCATGCTAAAGCCTCCAAATGCCAACATGAGAATATCATCGTCATCATCATCATCAGAAAAAAAATCTAAAAAAATAGACATGTTAAAAGGTCTAGCTTATCTGGTTTTGTCTTGCTTCTAGATTTTGACTCCACTCGGTCCTCTTACGAGCTCCAACAACCCTTTTACCATGCAGGCGGGAATCCTCCCTTTGGTAGCTCTTCAACAGTAGAACCTTGTAGACTATGGCTTGTATGCCACGCAGGGCTTAGTGCCCTCAGCTCTTGCGACGAGCAAAAAATGACCTCTCAACAAACTAGAAACATTATTGATATCCAATTCTGATGCATGTAATTCTCTACACATTAACTAACGTCCGAGAAATTTATCTTGACCCCTACACATAATGAAATAATAATAAATGCTTGACACGAATAATACTTATCATTCGTCCGTCACTTCAATGGCCACACACTTTGACTGCTACTGAATCACTACACTGGTTATTCCGTAACTAAAAATCACTGCATGCAATATCGAACATTGATTACGTCACCACGGCTAGACTTGTAGAGCTTGGTTCGATCGACTGGATGTTTCAGTCATTTCCAAAACTTCTTTGTTCTCTCCCGATAGGTCCTCGAGTGACTTGGCATTGGTTTCAGGCACCAAAAAAAAGATGAAAAGGAAGCCCAGTGCGTTGATTGCACCCAATATCAGTGGAGTTTTCGACATCTTGATTCCTAGAGGGTAACTCAAATTCTTCGCTGGATGAATAGGTTGAGATAAATACAAGAACCCAAAGGACCCGACGATGGCTCCGACTTTCCGAGAAGATGTAGATATCCCATGGCACGTTGAACGTAGCCTCGCAGGGAATATCTCAACAGGCACAATGAAAGAAGATTCTTCCAGCTCTCCTAAGCTATGGTATTAACTCTTCACTTGTTGGCACCAGCACCCCCTCTGCCACTATGGCTGTTCCTTTTTCCACAGATAGATCTTAGGGTTTCTGCTCGTAGACAGTTGAGGAGATTGCTGCAAAATTTATGAAAATCATAAATTTGGCTGCACTGGGTGACATGGCAGCCAACATCATCGACTTGACCTTGACGTTCGCATTCATAGCTCTCCTCACAGGCTACCGAGGTCGCCAAGCTTGGTTCGACCCTCCACAGGTCACGCAACTACACTAAAACACCCTCTATAGTAATCAATCTCCAGAACGTTGCTCACGATTTTGTTGCTTAAACCGCAGACCATCACTAAGGCAACACCACTCTTCCACCAACAAGATGTCACAGGCACCATGGATCTCAGTGGGCACACAAGCCGTTCCACAAAAAAGAATGAGAAATTCTGCTCCATGCTCAGTCTTAAGCGTGTCCAAAATGGGGCCTCGGATGGTGAGGAAGATACAGCGTCGGCTCACACAACACGCTGAATAATCGATCATAAATGTCACTGACACATCTCAAAGTTACTGCAAAGGCCTCTCTAAAAAAATGAGTGTGAATGGCTTGAAATCCACACTGAACGATGCAAGATTCGATCCGAATGTTTGATGGCTGGATTTAGGCATCTCACTAATGGGATCATCACATCGTTGATCCACGATGTGAGTAAAAACAATCCGCTTTCTTCACGCAAGGATTAAACCACCGGTTCAGTTTAACATATGCTCTGCTGAATCCATGCTTACTACTCTTTTTATGGACAGAAAAACTCTCCGAGCTTCAACCTTAAGCTATGATACCATGATAAAATTAGCTATTGATCAAATAGCTCTCGAGGTGAGAACCTGGAGAGTGTATACACACATACACAAACTCTCTTACATTGAATGAGATGAGCCTTAATTATATAGGCTCTCACACTAATGGGATGATTTCAACCACTCCCTTAATATCAGGATATGAGATCTATGATTAGAATCTCAAGCCTATATCTATGATAAAAACAACCTAACTATGGATTTCTCCATTAATTCCAACATAATCCATCATTTTATAATCAAAACTCACCCAATGTGGATAATTTTATTTTAGTGTGCATTTCTCCAAAATTTCCAAAAGCATTAGAAACAAGAAACTATCATTTATGAGCAGGTATAACATTCTCATGGGATATGTGAACACCATTTAAGGATTTGAGTTTGTATTATATCTACGATACTCCAACTTGATACCATTTTTTTCTCAATAAATCCTTGTGACATGATTTATTTGCATTACAAAATGTCGTGTCATTTTTATTTCCACATTTTTGACAAGAGAGTCAATTTATTGTTTTTCTATAGCAAAAACCATTTCTTATTGGGATCACAAATCTAAATTATTATAAGAAGGTCAAGTAAATTATGAGGGACACTAAACAATTTGAAAAAATAAATTTAGATGTGTAATGAAGCTTGGGTGTGCATTTTAGTAAAATTGATCATGGTAGTGAAAGCATTGATTTTGTTGATTCATTGTGTGCACCTAGAGTGTAATTTGGAAAATTCATAACAGGATATTTGTATACAATGTTGCTCAATTTAACCATGTACTCTTAATATATTCCACACAACCCTCTTCTGTATGGATTGACATGCATTTCCTTATGTCACCTAAGGGTGATTCACGTTATGTTTTTAATGCTTAGAATTAGATAAATTTTCTCAAATTTGCATATATTTGGCTTATGATATTTTTACAATTATTTTGAGTTAAATATTATTTTATAATTCGATTAAAAACTAAATTTAATGTTTACACTTATTATTCAGTTGGAATATGAATCTATTGGGTTCCGATGTAATCATAACGAACGTTAAATCTATTTTTTATAAGTATGGTGGAGAAGAAGAAACAAGAGATTTTGGTTATATATTAGGAAAGTGTATGAGGCATTTTGGCAAAACTGTAGATGGCATCTTGGAAAATTAGGATTTTACCTATAGGGTACATGGGATGCAATGAATTTAATATTTTTTTAAATCCTCTATATTGATAATGAATGATGTAAAATTGTTCTAAATTTCTATTATTTCAATTTTTAATTGTAATTGTGTTGTGAGATTTGTTTCCACTATCTACTTTGATATTTAGGAAAAAAAATTTACACCAAGTGGTAGAAAATATAGTAATAACACTCGAGAAGTAAATGTGAACATGTCACCAAAGGTGAGGCAATCCACATGTGAAAAGAGTCTCCAAAGGAAGATCGTTTAGAGAGTGTGTAGTAAACATTAAAATTTGTAGGATGGAAAGAAGAGCTCATGTCATACAGGAAGAACCAAAATTAATATTTTTTTGTAAGTGGTGGAAAATGTTTAATATTTTTTTAATATTTGATGAAGATTATGGATGTTATTGAAATGGTTCAAAGGAAAAGATTTTCAAAAAGTGCAAAAGGTGAAGGGGAAAGTGATGAAGAAGAGGATAAATGAGAAAATAACTCGAAGTAATGAAGAGAATGAAACATCCCTAGAAGAAATTACATATATATATATATATATATATATATATATATTTGAAGTGAAATAACTATAATAGTTGAGTGAGTGTATTGAAAAATTCAACAACATTTTGAATTCAAGGTAAATGAAGATTTCATATGAAAGACTTTACACGTTTAAGTGGAAAAGTGTATGAGAGTAAACATAAATAATTTATGCATTGTAGCATTGCACTGGCCACAAGCCTCACTCCTTAGCACTTGCATCCATCTTCCATTTAGAGAAAGGGAGTAAATCAACCACACCTTACAGCTAGGTTTTCTCTCGAACCGGTTCCCCTTGTTATATCTTGTGTTAATTTGTGGTTTGTGAGTTTTATTTTGTTGTTCTGTATTTTCTACATAACTATAATTTGCATGCATATGCAATATACAATAATTTACAGATATATAAATCTAAGGAGAAATAAACACTCTAGTGTAGGTTTTAGATTTTTTAATATATTTTGGTGGATATGTTGTGACAAATTGTTCAATGGGATATCCATGATAGTTTATAGGTCATACAAGTTATAGTAGTTAATGTTTCCTTTCTATTTGAAAATAATATCCAAAATATTACAAGAAATTCATATATTCCGTTAGCTTTTTTGTGATTGTGCATCAAGGGGGAATCATAACTTTTAAACCATTATAGTGTATTAATGCATATAAATTCTCTATAGAGAATATAAATAAATACAATAGAACTAACATATTTACCCTAAAAATATTTAACCAAGAAAATTAGGAAATGTTTAGAACCACACCTCTAACTCACATTGCATGAACATCATTTAGAATACAATATATATAAATACATGGCATCAAAATCCCTATTCCATTAAAAAATTTATATCCATTAATCAAAGCTTTATTATGATGGGTGAAAAACAGATTTGTCAAAATATGCCAAAAAAATGTCCATAATAAATTATAAACAACCCATTTGTTTCTTTTTACTATTACACCCTTCACCTCAAACCTCAATCATTATGCAAAAGGGGCCTAGCCCAACTGTGTGATCCTATAAGACTAATGTATAGCACATGGAACTAATTATGCAACTAATATAACACCATTCTCATAAAAATCCTAACATTAATTTGAAAGAAGACATAATTTGGTACATGATATTATTCTCCTTAATCTCCTTCAAACATAGAAGGAATACAAATGCCAACAACACTACAAAAATATATAAGGTCGAAGTAATTATGACCATTACTCTAGATATTAAGGTTTTCTATGTAGTGTCCTTAGACTCCCAAACAGTATGCAATTGATTGGATGGGTGAGCTCAATGAATACACCTCACTCTTTTCCATATTGTACAAGAAGAAAAAGTGGTTTCATGTACTATCGTTCATTAAATTCTACAAGGAATATAATTTAGTTGTAAATAATTTTTCCAAAAGAGTCGTGTGAATTGGTAAAATGTAAGGTTAAATTTCTCACTATTAATGAACATAGGAACCATTATTTTAGGGTTTTTTCTATCACATAATCTTGCTAGATCTCTAGTCACAAGATAGTATTTATTGATTTTCCAAAAAAAAACACTCTAAATTGTTATGTTTTTTAATGCCACTCACCATTGTAAATGGAGTATACTTAGAGGTCGAGGAAATGTTGCTTTCTTTGATTTGTGTTTAAGCTTGCAGAGAGTGTATATCATATATGTGATTTTTGAATCCAAGGCATATGCTTAATGTTGATATCCTAGGCTTATGGCTAAATTTACTTCTAAAAATATTTGAAAATAGTTATTAATATTTATTTTTAATTACCATGTGTATGTTTGTTATCAAATGGAAATTTGAAGGAAAGCTTATTGTTCAAGAATTTGGTTTTGATTTTTCCTTGTTACTTCCATTCATTTATATTTGTTTATATAAATTTTTATATTTCTCTCCAGCACCTTAAAACAACTATTAAGGTTAGCTAAACTAAATAATAATAATAATTTAGTTTTAAGGTCACGTAAAGTAATTACTAAATTTAAATAAAATAATAATAATAATTCAATTTTAAAGTCATAGCCAAGCCATACACCAAATTAGTGTATGAGATTCTCTTGTTTATGGGACAAGGGATCCCATTCTACACAACATGACTACAATAATATGCAAAGGCATATTGTTACACCAATCCCCTTACGATTTTAACATATGACCATTAGGAGGAAACAAAAAAGTTAACTTAACTTAAACCACTTGTGTTAATTTGTATACTTATCCATATCTTTCTGAATGACATTAATAGGATGTCATGAAGAGGAATACATACTCCATCCCCTCTAATTTAAACCTATGACCTCTTAGGAGGAAAACACTAAAGTTAACTTAACTTAAACCACTTACGTTACTTTGTATACTTATTCATATCTTTGTGAATGACATTGACACGAACTAATAAAAAACTACCATTGCATAAGATGATGTTATTAAATTAGATTGTACATTTTTGTTATTAATATTTGTGAATTTATTTTTTTTAACCACATTTTCTCTATATTGATTAAACTCAAAGACATATCTATATTTAAAAGAGTGTGCTATATTTTCTACATTGGAAAGAGGGTGCCATATTTTAGATTTATTTCATTACAATTAGGGTATATTCCAAATTTAATACAAAATAATATTCTTAGACATGGCCTTTTAATAAAAGTTGTGATTAAATTTATTATGTTACTTGCATTTTATAAATGAGAATTTGTGACATGTTGTGTTATTAAAAGGATTTTTGGCCATCCATTTTAACCTGGGATGTAGTAAGGAGAGGGATCAAATTTCTTGAGATGACAATATATTTATCTTTGAAAATGGTTTGTACCTTGAGAGATTTCATCCCTCTCAACATTTTATAAATACATGGTTCATATATATATATATATATATATATATATATATATATATATATATATATATTCAATTCCTTGAAAACCCATTTGAGCAATTTGATTGTGTAGATAACACAACTTAAACTAGCAATTCCATCAAATATTTTCTAAAATTCACAAAATTGATCAAAAACATAACTTAAAAGGGGTCAAAATGTAAAATAGTTAAACTATTTGAAATATTTTAACCATAAAATTTTATTTTCTTCAATTGAACTTTATATAATATTTACATTGTTTTTTCTAATCATATATTATTATGTCGAATGCGTTCTCTATGTGAGCTTTCATGGGAAAATATTTTTCACTACAGCGAATCAGTGACTTTCAATTTCATCCTCCTTTATATAATTGTATTCAGCTTCATGGCTCATCAAACCTAAAATCATCACCACTACCCTTCGGTTTCGAAATGTTCATTGGTGTTAACACCAATAAATCGTAAAGGAAAAAGACATTAAGTATGTCAAGAAAAAGGTACATATGAAGATTTTCATAGAAGAAATACATTACAGTAGACTGAAATTTACTTTTTCCCAAGGTTCAGAAGGAAAATTAAATGACATTGCACCTGAATCAAAGGAATTTTTGACACAGCATGGCTATTCCTTTGTTAGTCACTTGGTCCTGAAGACGGCGAAATGTCACCATCCAAGACCACTTGGCGCACTTGGTTAAGATTATTCTCTGACTATTACTTTCAAGGACATCTGGATTTGAGACACCTCAGGGAGTAAATGCATCCCACAAAGGAATACCTCCTCCAATCTTCTATCACTATCCATCCTGGGCCAATAAAAGAGGAGGAAATTCAATAAATGTCTATATAAGCTAGCATTTGAAAGAAGAATGGGAGGGCCAATGTTATGTGACAGAATTGGTTTAGAAAAGACTTCATTTGCCTAGTGCCTTAGTCAAATGTTTAAGAAGGAACTCATATCTTAATATGCTGTCTAAATCCAACAAAGAGAGTTCTGTGATGTTGATCTACCATCTAGTTGAGGGGAAGTGATGCTTGCGAGGAACTAGAGAAGAGCCCTCTGTTTTTAGGTATTAGGTCCATTATCGAGACCCTCTTGATGTTTGAGGGTGTATATTTTTTACTGTGACACCTAATAAAGGAAAAATCTCACCATGTTATTAGTTATTTCATCTGTAATTTTATATTTGTATCTTTGTGTTTTCATTTTTTCTGTTGTTGTGTGTTATTTTCCCCCAAAATTATTTGTACAATGTGAATCTATTCACCGAATGATGAACGTGATTTTGCATTGTATGTGGTAGCATCCGACTTACTAAAGAAAGTGCATTAACCCTTGCCCTTGTATAATCATTCATGAGAATGATGACTCGATTGGATCCTTTCTTTTTGAGTTAATGGTTGTTGATGCAGGTCCTTCTTCCTTCTCAGTTTGCTACAAACAACCCTTACATCGTCTCAGCATTATAAAATGCACATTGTGCTCTGAGAGACGCGAAATTTGTTCTTGTGGGAAGATAACACACGCGGTAGCCCAACAAGCCAATTTTTTCTTGGTTTTTTCCATTTTTCAATTAAAAAGTGCTTGGAAACCCATAAAAAGTTTCCATCACTGTGTTCTTGTATTTCATGACCGATTAGGACTCTCTTCTTTTAAAATTTGATTGTAGCTACTATGTTTCAGGTATTTCGTTTTATTTTTGAAATCATGCAGCTTAGTGGGCATTCAAGGCATTTGAATCCACATGTATTCGTAAGAAAAATAGGTTTTCTCCACATAAAATACAAAACACATAATTTAATGGCATAAATAGTGACTGTGTACACACTGTCTTTAGCTAATTCAAGTTTTTTAATTTATGCATTAGATGGTTCTGTTCGTGCTCATTTTCATTATGGAATTGGCACTAGACAGAAGCTTGTCAAAAGCAAAACAAGCTAATCTACCCAATCTACCTCCCTTACTATGATGGCTTTAGGCATATAAATAAATCATGGTGTACATATACATAAGGTATTTTAAAAGTTTCTAGGGATATTTTATTCATCTCTCACCTTTGATCATTAGGTCCAAAAACACACACAAATCATCGGTGGGTGGGGCCAAAAGAACTGAGTGTGTTTGGGACCTTTATATATTATAGTTATTTTCCTTTACTAAAAGAAATTGAGACTCTCTATAAATAATCATCTTCAAACTGCTAAAATTCTCCCCACAAAACCTAAAAAAAATATAATTGAGTTAGGATCATTAAAATTTAAAACACCAATAAACGTACGTGATGCATAACTATTATTAGAGCATGTGAATGTTGGTTTTTGGAAACCTCCGTGTCTACAGGCTAGCTTGAATACACAGTCACACCAAAGACCCATTTTAGAGGGGGTTAAGCTTAGGCCCAGTGTGTGTGATACTTTTTGGGGCTACCTGAACCATCTAATGCTCGGTGCTAGTAGCTGATTACGAAGATGCTCAAGACTCAAATGCTCACGTGGGACGATGGTACTTTACTAGCCAAATCTATGGAATCCTTCCCTATAGGTGACGGTGCAGGCAATAATTGATCCTCATACCATTACCTTGTTTGATTCTTCGACTACTGGAAGGCGTCACCAATTCTTTTGGGATCATAATGTTGAGCCTTGGTATTCTAGCAAGAGTGATACAACTCCCAGGGGCTTCTACCCTACTTTATTTTATCAACCTGATGTTCGTACAAACTTGGAGGTGATAGTGCAATATGTTTAGAGTTTGGAGGGTTAGAGATTAATAAAAATTCTTGATAATTATAGAGTCAGGCTTTTAGTTACTTGTACGTCATTCTTGGTGTGTTAATGTTCATCAAATCAGTGTCAAAATAAACAAACTAGCTTAGGCTCCTGGATACTATCTGGGGAAAAAATCTCTTACTCTTGGAAAGGAAAACCGAAAATAATTCTTCTTATATAGATCTTCAAATGACAAGTACCATTTTGAGCCTGGGGCCACTCCTTGACCTATGAATGCTTTAAGACCTTGCTAAAGAAACTTTGTTGATCTTCCATGTTGATGTTTCTTTATTGCCTTGATTTGTCTTATTAATTTGTTTTATCGACTGTAGAGAAGAGTAAATCCTGGATGTTGAAAAATTAATTAGTCTTAATTAAAGAGCAATACCCAGAGTGTAAAATATTCTTAAAATACAAACACACAAAACACGCAAAACTGAAGGCATGAATATACATGTTTACCCGGTTCGAGCTACGTCACGAAACAACGGATGTCACATTATCAGTAAAAAATGAGGAGCACAACCTCCCAATGGGATGCGTTGCCAAATATCTACATTTCTCTCTCCCAGTCTCCTATGCTTCATGCTCTGATAATACACACAATCACATATGCAGCCCAAATACCCTCACAAAATCGAGGGAATGTACTTTTTAAGGAAAAAAACTGCAAACTAAATATAACTACCTACGTGGGACAGGATAACCTAATGAATGGCCCAGATTTTGACTAGAAAGTACTATGCTTTTACAGGAAATTTTACATTTGTTCTTAGCTTTGGTGATGTACAAAAAACGTGACTACATTTAATTTTGGCCATTGTCACCCCATTGGGTATGGGGTCCAATGCTATGATACAAAATAAACATGATAATGAACTCCACCCAACAGCCTCCCACTGGAGAGTGAGTTATGCTTATTCTGCAGCTCCTTCATTTGTTGGACAATAAATCCTCTTTGGACCTAGCTGTTTCTAATCTTCATTTTCATCCTTGAAGACCAATTGAAACTGAGAATAATCTCAGTTTCTCCTTGGTTACAACTTTTGTTAGCATATCTGCAAGATTCTGGCTAGTGTGTATCTTTTCCAGCTTCAACTGTCCATCTTCCAATACTGACCATATGAAATGGTACTTGAGCTGTATGTGTTTAGTCCTGGAATGAAATGTTGAGTTCTTTTCAAGATGAATGGAGCTTTGGCTATCATTTTATAACATGCCCATATTATGCTTCTTACCCAATTCATCCATAAACCTTTGTAACCAAATCATTTCTTTACTAGCCTCTGTAGCAGCAACATACTTTCCTTCTGTTGTTGAAAGTGCAACAACACTTTGGATTTTTGAAACCCAATTGAAAACTATTCCACTTACAGTAAATGCATATACTATAGTGCTTCTCCTATTATCTTTGTCACTTGTCATATCTGCATCAACATATCCCTGTAGAGAAACGTTTGAACCACCAAAGCATAATTCTTGATTTGTGGTACCTCTCAAATATCTGAGAATCCATTTCACTACCATCGAATGTTCTTTTCCTGGATTGTTCATGTACATGGTTACAACTCCCACTGCATGTGCAATATCAGGCCTTGTGCAGACCATTGAATACATTAAGCTTCCAACTTCTGATGCATATGGAACTTTAGACATATAATCCATTTCTTCTTGGGTCATGGGGCACATCTCCTTACTAATTTTGAAATGGCTAGCAAAAGGTGTACTAACTGATTTTTCATTCTGCATATTAAATATTTTCAACACCTTCTATATGTACTCATTCTAAGACAATGTTAATTTGCGATTTTTCCTGTCTCTAGTTATTCTCATACCAAGGATTTGTTTTGCAGCTCCCAAATCCTTCATTGCAAATGAATTTTCCAATTTCTTTTGAGCACATTTATTTCTTGCATATTCGGGCCTACAAAAGCATGTCATCTACATACAATAAAAATATAATATAGCTGCCATCATTTTTCCTTTTTAGATAAACACAATGATCAGAGTGACATCTAGTATAACCTTGTTCAGACATAAACTTGTCAAATTTTAGATACCATTGCCTTGGATCCCATTTTAACCCAAGAAAGCTCTTATTTAGCTTGCACACTAATTTTTCTTTCCCTTTGACCTCATATCCTTCTGGTTGCTCCATATAGATCTCTTCCTCCAAATATCCATGGAGAAATTTTGTCTTTACATCGAATCGTTCAAGATGTAAATTTTCCGTCGACAAGATTTAAAATAGTTCTGATTGAAGTCATTTAATAAATAAGAGAAAATATTTTCATATCAAAATTCGTTACCTTTATTTCTGAAAACTCTTCTACCATAAGTCTAGCTTCGATCGTTTTCTCTACCTTTCTTCTTCAAATTATAAACCTATTTATTTTGGTAAATGTATTTTTTTCATGTAAAAATCGAACCAAGTCTTAAGTCTATTATGCATTAAGGAGTCTATCTCTTCTTTCATGGTCATTTTACTTCTTCCGCTTGGGTTCCAAATCGTTTCTTCAGCACATTTGGTTTGCTAAAACCATTAACAATAAATAGTATAATGATGGAGAGTATTGTCTGTGGGGTCTACTTATCCTAGTAGATTCTAAATACCTACTTTCAGTGTTTCGAGGTTCTTGTTTTGATGGTGTTTTTGTGGTTGTTGATTATTATTATCTTCAAGCACCTTTACTTTTTTAGTTATCTCATCAAGAACTGTGTATTCTTTGTTTTTTTTTCCTGTTTCTTTTCCTGCAGCTGATTCTTATACAAGAGCTTTTCATTGAATATTACATCTCTACTCCTAATGATTTTGTGATTTCATAATCATATAAGCGATAACCAAAATCACTAACACCATATCCAATAAAGGTACATTTCTTTGATTTTGCCTCAAGCTTTGTTCTATTTTCTTTATTAATATGGACAAAGGCCTCACAACCAAAAGGCTTTAAAAAAGAGTAGTTTACCTTTTTACCTGTCCATGCTTCCTCTGGAATACTACCATCCAAGGAACTTGAAGGCCCTCTGTTTATTAGATAAACAACAGTATCTACAGCATCTGCCCAAAATTGTAAAGGCAATCCTGCATGCAATCTCATGCACCTTGCATGCTCCATGATTGTTTTGTTCATTCTTTCTAACACACCATTTTCTTGTGGTGTTTCAAACTATTCTTCTATGAAAATTCTACAAGCATAAATAAGACCGTCAAATATTTGTTGCAATATTCACTCTATTGGTCGAATCTTTTCGAGACACTTCAACTTCTTTCCTGTCTCAATCTCAACCAAAGCTTTCCATTTCTTGAAAGTATCAAATACATCAGATTTATTCTGAATACAATAAATCCAGGTTTTTCTAGTTGCATAATCAATAAAAGTAACATAATAACGAGAGCCACCGAGAGATGATACCTGAGTAGGTCCTCATACATTTGTATGCACAAGCTATAATTTTTCGCTCTTCTTTTTTTCCCAACTCTAAGAATCACCTTTTCCGTTTACAATGTAGTCGTCATAAAATATTTAACCAACATTCTCAAACCTCCAAAGCAGAAAATTTTCTCGAGTGAAGAATCTCATCCCTTCTCACTCATGTGTCCCGAGCTCTTTCCTTGCCATAATGTTGTATCCGCTCCTTTGGATTAAAGAATTTATAGAGTTAGAAATACTATTGTATAAAATAAATGTACTAAATACTTTTCGCCTTTTCTTTATTATTATGGCTCTTCTAAGATTTTCCAAGTTTTATGTGAAATTTTTCATGTAAATTTTCTACTACCTAAATCGCCTGTTGAAATTAGATTTTTCTTCGTATCCGGAACATGCCTTACCTCCTTTAGTAGCCATTAGTTTCCATTTTGTTGTTTTACAAGAACTTTACCCATTCCAACAATTTTACAGGGTTTATCATCACCCAAACGAACTTGTCCAAAATCTCCTTGAACATAGTCATGAAAATATTTCTTATCAGGTGTGGCATGGAATGAAGCCCCTGAATCTATAACCCAAGAATTAGTAACATTTTCGAAAGAAAGAATCAAAGCATCTTGTAACACATCACCTGTCACATTTGCTTCATGATTGTTTTCTTGCTGTTAATTCTTTCTTTTCCTTCTTAGATTCACAATATTTTTAGTGTCTCTTTCTTTCTCCATATTTTCAAGACACTATCTCTGTATCCGGACTGGATCGCTTCTTGATTTACTATGATATCTTCGTAGCTTTTCTCTTTTCTTTCATTTTTCTTCCTTAGACTTTTACCTGAAGTATTACATGATGTCTCACCTAAATTTTCCATCATATTTCCCGCGTTGATAGTACCAACATCATCATCAAAACTTCTTGTACACTAGAGTACAGAGGAGTTACTTAATGGTTGAAAGAATTAAATTCATTCCAGTTTTCTGGAAATGAGCACAGAAATAAAAGAGCCCTAACTTCATCATAAAATTTTACCCCTATAGAAATTAAATGACCGGTAACAGTATTAAAATCATTTAAATCATCTGCAACATATCCATCTTTCGACATCTTCATATTAAATAAATGTTTCATAAGAAATACCTTGTTTGAGGCCGAGGGGTTTTCATATAGTTTCACCAATTCCTTAATCAAACCCTATGTTGTTGTTTCCTTCGAAATATTCAAGGCTACTGATGCTGTGAGACACAATCGTACTATTCTGAGCACCTTTCTACTTATAATATGCCATTTTGCCGCTTCCATTGGTAGTTATCAGCCTTTCTTTGTTTTATGATTTCTTCGCTCAATGCATAGCCCTTGTTATTTTAAGGACAATATAATCTTCTATCCATATTCTTCTATTAATTTTAAAGTTTTGGTCATGGTAACCTCTTTACCCTAAACTTACCATCTTCCACCTTTGCTCCCACTCAAACCAGGAACCCTTCTTTCCTGCGATTTTATCAGCCAAATAGTCCTTCGACTCTAATAC
Organism: Pinus albicaulis; assembly: GCA_034641835.2. Taxonomy (NCBI): domain Eukaryota; kingdom Viridiplantae; phylum Streptophyta; class Pinopsida; order Pinales; family Pinaceae; genus Pinus; species Pinus albicaulis. Next base: position 1,147,441,863 of record CM076583.1, read on the forward strand.
CAGTTGTTAGAAAATTAAATATTATAGAGCAATGCAACATATAAAATATGCAGAAAACACAAGCACACAAAACATATAAAACCGAGAGACACAGATATATGTGGTTCACCGAGTTTGGGCTACGTCCACCCCAAACAGCCAGTCCTTCCTTTCTATTATCCAGAAAAAATGAAGAGACACAACCTACATTAGATCCACTGTAATATCCTCTATTCTCTCTCACAGTCTCCCTATCTGTTTCTCACTCTTAGAATACACACACAATCCATAGCCACAATACAATACCCTCATAAAAGTGAGGGGTTACCTTCTAGGGAAAATAAACCTAAACTAAACATAACTTCTACCGTCAGATCATCCACCTAATGAATGGCCCAGATTGACTAGAAATTACTATACTTTTACAACGCAATTTTACATTTGTTCTTAGCTTCAGGGGCGCTGCCCCCAAAACCCCGTGGTGCATTTAATTATAGGCGGCGTTGCTGTCCCATTAAGGTACAGGGGTCCAACATTGTGATACAAAATAAAAAAGATAATCAGGCTCTACACCCAACACTAGATTTACCTTCCTCTCTCTTCTTATCCAGCAGTGACCCTTAATTTTTCACAACAACTTTAGATATTAACATTACAAACTTCATTCTATCATTAAAAAAATTTATAGAATCTCTTCTTTCAAACATGACAAAAACATTCATTCGCATCATAATAAATTTCACACATCATCGTAATCCATAATTCTTCCTATACTTAACACTATTGCACCTCACATAAAACTGACACTTATTGACTGCACTATTACATAGAGAAATTCATCGTTCACATCCGCATTGTATTCATAGGTAAGTACATGAAAATTTTGAATTCATTACACTTTTTAATATCTCAGATAATTTTTGCACTGAAATACTGCAATTGACTTCAAACTTTGCATTTCAGTTCTATGTAAATTTTGCACTTTGTCATATGTATTATCCGAACTTCTTCATATGTATACTATGCACTGTATTACATTTATTATGTGCACTTCATATTCTCTTTGCAATATTAGTACTTATTTTAGGACTGAATCCACACTTAATCTCTGTTATAATTTTGCACCTTTTGATTTAGGAAGATCCGCAAATTTTGTCTCTGTAATCACCAAAAACCTTGTGTCCAAATGACCCACAGATTCAGGTCTATATAGTGGATTGTTCCATCTATTAGGCCGACAATCTGGCTATGTGCTAGCTCGACTTGAAATGTATTTTATTCAGCATTTAATGTAGCATTCTCCACTTTTATTCCATCATTGAGTGAGGGCTTTTTGAGATCTAGTATTCCAACATAGTTTGAGGGTTGTTAGGTGTCTTTCTTCCACAAGGTCTTGGAGCATATATTTTCTAGACTAGATCCTTCATGAACATGACACTTAATTACATTTTATGCCTAGAAGGAACAAACCTAATATACATCAAGAATAATTCTACTAAAGTATATAATAAAATATTTCTCATGAAGCTCATGAAGCAAGTGAAACAAAATACATTTTATTATCTTTGTCTTCTTCTTTACATAAATACATAATTACATAGTCAACATGAAGACCGACCTAGTTACACTTTTCAACACTCCCTCTTAACTAGGGAGGTATTCATATAGGTACATGGTCACATTCAAATTGAAGAATCTCTTAATAAGAATAATATTGGTAATCACATATGTATAGCATCATATCAGCCAGCATTGTCCTAGTGAAATGCTTTGACTAACATCCCCATCTCTTAATGAGACAATGGACTACAATGCTGGTGAGACACATGACTAATAGACACCATGGTAATTGTCTCTCTGAGGTACATACTCCACCCAAGTGTTTCCTTGTATGAATTTCTTCGACTATTCTTCTCTTGGGTAGCCAACCCTCAAAGAATATTGATCCTTGACTTCTCTTATCTTCAATTCCCTTTCTGATTCTCATCAAATTCCAGATGATTACCCAATCCTCCATTCTGTCCAGTTGAAGACTAGAAATTTGTGTCTATCCATTATCTCCACATGGCCTTCACTAAGACTTATGGATATTAGTCCTGGTCTAGTGCATGACAAATGTATTAGAGAATCACATATGTCATTCCCTCTTAGCACAGGAAGGACATACTTCAAGTTTCTTCCAAGTAAGAAACTTACCACCAATATCCCTCTTAACCAGGGTCTTGCTGCACCAATCTAGCTAATCATGAAGAATTCCTCCACTCGATGTCATGGATTTCGATTTTGAGGGATCCTCAACATTTGGCTTCATAGGGCACATATCATCCATAACTTTTAGTCACGATTCATGTCCACTATTAGATAGTGATTCATTTTCCTTTTAAATCTAGTCCACCATTATTCCATGTTGCATTCCTTCGAATCATCTCCAAGGATCTCACATCCTTTCTCATGATTAGCATCCCTGCACAAATTCATCCAAATAAACATATACGTATGAACTTTTAAAACAAAATTTACCTCAGTGATGATCTTTCACCATGACATCTTCCTGTAGGCATCGAAATCATTTATTCAGATTGGCACATCTCCTAATGATATGTTTTTCCAAGGGTCTTCTTCTTTACTAGATTTCCGTCAGTGTCTACATATCTTCCCAGGGGATCTGTTAGTCACATCTTCTTGGCTTCCGGATCATAACTGCCTCTTGACATGGTTGTATTTCATGATCTCTTCCTTTATGCACATTCTCCATTCCCAGGAACTTACACATTTTCCAGTTCCTCATTCATATGCAACCACCTCATATTCCATGAGGATATATATAATGTTGAGTTCATATGTTGGTGCACCAATAGATCCTCTTTCATATATCATACTTCTAAATATGGAAGTATATTGCCTGGAACCATATGACATGACTTCACAACACCCAGTGTCAACATATAAATAGATACATACCTCATACATTTTTCATTTAAGCCATCTTTCAGCAATTTTACTAGAATTAAGAGCTTCATTCCCTTGGCCTGCTCCATCAATATGTCAGCACATCCCAGAATTATTTTTTTCATGATGAACCTTGATCTAGATGATTTCCTTCCATCATTATTGTTATCAGATAGGTTTTCCAAGAGTTTTTTTTACCAGGAACTCCTACCATGCTTTGATCAAGATGCTACATTGCTATACAACCAACATAAATCACTTAAACGAGAAGACGATCTTAATCATAGTGGATATCCCTTGCTTCTTCTTCCTTATATTTCTTTGCTTCAGGTTATTCTCTTATTTCTGACATATGGGCTTCTTCCCTATTTCTCTTGTCCTTTTCAATTTTAGGACAATCTATTTTATAATGCCCAAGTTTATCACATCCAAAGCATCATGCTTTATCCATACTATTATGAGGACCAAACTTACTGAATCTTCCTTTCTTCCTTGGCATGGTTGTAAAGGCTTGATTTCCTTCACTTTATCCTATAACACCTTTGGCTTTCAATCTTTTTTCATCTATTTTACATAAATACCTTAAATCGTGAAATGACGTGGCTTATTTCTTCCTGGATAAACATGAAGTGAAGTTTCCCCATTTATCTGGCAAAGCTTTCAACACCAATTTAGTCATCCCAATGTTAGACATTACTTCTCCTAGTTCTTGTATATGATCTCAAATAAATTGCTTCTCTTGCAGTACTCACAGAGAATAGCTCCACCAATTTCTCATATATTCCTTTTGATGATTCTAGGTTTGATACATCAGATATGAGAGATTCTTTTATGGATTCTCTAAGAATACTTTGGGCTCTTATATCTCCCTTTATGTATTTGGCATGACTTCATTGTCCATATCTTCCATGCAGGAAATCTTGAAACCCTAATTAGTTTGTTGCTTTCTTTGCAAAGAAGACATTTTGATAGATTTAGATAAAGCCATAGATACTTACTTGACAGAGTGACTTTCTCCTTCAGCGACTTCCTTGATGATGTTTGAAGATGAATTCAAGAGTTTATTCTAAGATAGAAATATTCAATGTGGATGTCCTTGAATCCTTGATGATAAAGTATATCTTCAAAAATTGAGGTCCTCCTTCTAACAATTCCTTGAATCTGAATCTTTGATTACAAAATATTACTTTCTTGATTGATTTGATCCTTTAAATGAGATTGGAGATCTTGAAGTAGCTAGAGAGTCTGCCTTTTCAAACTAATTTGATTTTCCAACCCAAAATTTTGATCTTCGCTTCCTCGAGTGTCTCCTTTGTCAAGAAGACCTTGAGTTCAACACCTTAGCTCTGATTCCATGTTGAGAATTTTGAGGGTTGGAGATTAATACAAATTCTCTTCTTGATAATTATTTGTGATCTTATTTGAGTTACTTATGTCTTCTCTTCGTTATCTTGGTTAGTCTTTCATCAAGTCAATTATCAAAATAAACACGACACAAACTTAGGCTCCTAGAGGCAAGGAAAAACCTCTCCCTCTTGGAGAGGAAAACCCACAAATAATTATTCTTATAAATCTTCAAATGGTAAGTACCATGACCCGGACTTAGACCCTTGACCTATGAATGCTTCCAAGACCTTGTTACTTCCTCTTTGATGATCTTCCATGTTTATCTTTCTTTCTTGCACCCGTATGTATTTTCCTTTCTTTTATTAACTATGAGAGGGAAGGTAAATCCTATATTTTCCTTCCTCTCTTTTCTTATCTAGCAGTGCCCCTTAATTTTTCACATCCAATTTAGATATTCACATTGCAAACTTGATTTTGTCAATAGAGAAATTTCCTGAATCTCTTCTTCCAAACTTGATAGCAAAATTCATTCTCATCATAATAAATTACATAAATAATGGTGATCTATAATTATTCCTATACTTACCACTATTCCACCTCAGATAAAACCAACACTTATTGACTGCACTATCACAGAGAGAAATTCATCCTTCATATCCACATTGTATTCACAGGTAGGTACATGACAATTTAGACTTCATTACACTTGTTAATATCTCAGATAATGTCTACACTGAAACACTGCAATTGACTTCAAACTTCACATTTCAGTTATGTATAAACTCCACACTCTGTCATATGTATTATTCACACTTCCTCATATGTATACTTTGCATTGTATTACATGTATTATCTGAAATTCATATTCTCTCTGCAATATTAGTACTTCTTTTAGGACTAAATCCACACTTAATAATTTTTTTTAAGTCCGCACCATTTGATTCAGGAAGATCCAAAATTTTTGTCTTTGTAATCACTAAAAACATTGTGCCCAAATGATCCACACGTTCAGGTATATATAGTGTACTGTTCCAGCTATTAGGTCGACCATCCAAATATGTGTTAGGACAACTTGAAATGTATTTTCTTCAGCATTTAATGTGGCATTTTCCACTTGTATTCCATCGTTGATTGAGGGCTTTTGTGAGCTAGTCTTCCAACATAGTTTGAGGGCTGTTAGGCATCTTTCCTCTACAAGGTCTTGGAGCATATATTTGCTAGACTAGATCGTTCATGATCATGACACTTAGTTACATTTTATACCTAGAATACACAAACCTAATAGAGATCAAGAAGAATTATATTAAAATATATAATAAAATATTTCTCATGAAACCGATGAAGAAAGTGAAAAAAATACATTTTATTATATTTTTCTTCTTCTCTACATAAATACATAATTACATAGTCAACATGAAACCAACCTAGTTACACTTTTCAAAACAATATACACAACATATGCATTCGAATCATGTCATCCTCTTCTACTCTACAAAAGGGTGCTACTTCTAGGTTTTCTCGGTGAAGTTTGCCACACTTCAATGAAACTAAACTAAATTGTAGAAAGGAAATGATAGAAAGGAAACTAAATTAAATTGCTGAAAAGAAATGTCACGAAGGAAACTAAACTAAATTTCTGAAAGGAAATGAAATAAAGGAAACTAAATTAAATTGCTGAAAATAAATGACATGAAGGAAAGTAAACTAGATTGCTGAAAGGAAATGACAGAAAGGAAACTAATTTCAATTGTTAAAAAGAAATGATAGAAAAGGAAACTAATTTTAACCACACTTGATTGGCCAAATGGCTAAACACACTCTACTTATCCTATGATCTATCTACCATGCTATCATGCCTCTAACCATGCAACTATTCGTGATCTAACTAAACTTTAAAAACATTGCTTGCAATTTGCAGGAAAAAGGGCTAAAGCTACTAACGGAAGGCTTAACACATGTGACAAGGCTTAGAGGTGGAAAGAGGGGTTTAGACTTCATTAAACATTATGATATATAAAAAGTGTTTTGGAGAGGGAGGATTTGAAAAGTGTGATGACGGAATAGAAAAAGGAGGACAGAAGTGCGATATGTGATATGTGATATCGCAATTCGCATTAGCACAAAGCTAGAGGAGCGGCGAAAGTGTTTTTTGAGAACGGGAGAAAAATTAAAAATGCGATGGGATAGGATTTGTGATTGCGATGGGTGATGGAAGTGCAAGATGTGATATGCGATATTGCATCGCAAGACTGCAAAGCTAGAGAGTAGCAGAAGTGTTGTTCGGGAGAGAAGTGTGAAATGCGATATGTGACAGGTGACGTGGCAGAGTACTACAATAATATCACAATTGGGGTTCATAGGTGAAAAGTATTCATGGAAACTAATAGAAAATGTGATTTGAGATTTTCAGCAAGTATTTAAACGAAGAAGTGCAATATATGATATTTGATATCGCAATTTGCAAAATCGCGAAGCTAGAGGAGTAGCGGAAGTGTTGTTCGGGAGCGGGAGTGAAATGAGAAATTCGATAGGATATAAATTGCAAAATGTCAAATGCAACAGGATGACAGGGTGGTAGGGGCAGTGGCAGAGCACTTTAAAAACATAACAATCGATAGACAAGAGTAGTATGTATTAACGAAGAGGGGATAGAGATTTTGACTTGTGATGGAATGAAAGGGAAATGTGGTAAATTCAAAGGTGAGGGTAAAGGGGTTTCCAATGTTTCAAAGATCTTTAATAGTATATATGGCAAAGTTAAGGCACAAGGAAATATGGAAATCGGGGCTTGAAATGGGAGACCATAAACAAATACCACAAGTGATTTTCCCATTTGCGATGGAGCGAGATATAATGAGTGGGAGTTTCGAGGAGAGAAAGTGGAAGGTCAAGCTCTTAGAATTTGTAAGTATTTTTTGGAATGAAAACGGTGATAACTACAAAGAAGAGGAAAAGGATTTGAATGGAGGTGTAATGGTGATGGTCAGAAATGTAACACATTTGCAGATTCATGCATGGAAAACCGTCATAAATGTGTGATAAAAATAGTGAAAGAGAGACTTGGACATGGTAATACAATTTCTTCCCTAAACTCAAAGAAAAATCAATTTTTGGCCTGTGGGAAGGTCTACTCCACTCAAACTCTATTGAGAGAGATGAGAGGGGTAGGCTTGACTAAAAATTTTGGAGTTTTTCCTCTATTCTATTATTCTCATAAGAAAATGAGGAACTACAATAGCAGAACTGAAATAAAAAACTAAACAAAAATGAAACTATCAGAAGCAGATCTAACTAAATGATAGTAAGAAAAAGTAGCTAAATGACAGAAAGGAAATAATGATAATAGAAGAGAAGTTGAGGAACATGGCTTGGGCCGTAACCCACGAGCCCAACTCTCTGGAAATAAATCAACAAACTATAGTTTGTATGCTCATTTCAGGAAGAGAATAGCTTCGTTACATTTATGAAATTTTAATCACTGAGTACAATAATAAAAAGCTTAATAGCTTGCAGCGAAAGTTCTGAATGGAATCAAATCAAGCCTGATTAGCTCTTGATCAACATTATTTATCCTCAAGCGCAACTACAAACATCTCCTTAGAAAATAGTGATTGAGTCCAATTTGACTCCAAGTAAGCCATATATTGAGTGTACTTTGTCTTTATTTTTCTTGGTTGCCTTTGATAGTTAAGGATGGTGGACAAGCCCTTTGAATCTCTCCAATATTTCTCAATAATTTCCTGATATTGTGCTCATTTATTCTTCAATATTGATTTTCCAGTGGCAGGGAGCAAGTCCCTAAATTATCTCCTTCAAAAAATATGCATAATATACCCAATATTCTCACAATATTCTACCAAAATAACCAATATTAGGCACAAATAGGAAATTACCTTTAAAACTTCCTAAGAACATATTAAAGCATAAAAAAACATTATTAAGTGCATAAGGAGAGATTTAATATATCTTTTCATGTGCATAAGGAAGGTAGATGAGCCTCATAAAGGTTATATGGGCATTGATTTATGTCTAATTTAGAGTTCCATCATCACCCCCCTACTGAAATTGTTCTCATTGTCTGAGCAACCTATTCATCCTCCCTACCTTATGGTTCTTCCTACATGTTGGCTTATTTAGTTTTCTATTTATTGACCCATGTGCTACTCCTCCTGCTAATGTTCTTGCTATTATTCTTGCATTTATTCTCATAGGTGCTTCGTGGAGGTCCTCATATGCCTTAATAAAATATGTTTCGCATGCCAGATCAACCGTTTATTTTATTTTTCCTTTTCTTTTCTTTTTTTTTAATTCTTTATTTCTTTTTTAGTTTTTTTTTTTTAGTTGCACGCAAAATAAAATCACAGTTATTTTTCTGTGAACTGAGTTCACCCTTGGTTACTCCTTTGGCACTCCTTGTATTCCATTACATGAATGTCTTGCCACCCACTTTCTCAAGTCCTTTTTACTTTTGTCTTGTTCCTCTTTTTAGTGGAAAAATTGAGGATAGTTGCTAGATAAGGCTGAGGTTGTACTGCTACTGATTTTGGTTGTAAAAAACTTTCCTCCTGACACTTTTTAATGTTTTCTTAAGCTAAAATATATTCGAAGAGAGGGTTAGATGATTGGATACATGAGCCTTACCATTGATTTTTTTTGGCAGGTGATATTGAAGTTGTTGATATGGTTGTTGAAGTTGTCTTCAGTGACTCTGAAGCTGCTCTGAAGCTGCATGTGATAATCTTCTTGAGGTCCTTTTGGAGCTTATGTGCATAGGAGGAGGAAGTCCGAGTTTGACTACCTTTGACCAGGGTGTTGACCAAATTTTATTTTGTGACAACTTTTTGTTTTTATTCTTACAAAGGTTGGACAACACCTTCATTCATTAGAGAGAGATACATGGAGAAATGCAATTTTTTTTTTCAAGCCTACTAGCTGCATCAATGAGGTTTTCCACTTGTAGGTCTGCCTAGGCACCTTAAAGGAGGTTTTCACCTAGGATATTTTATTTTTCTCTTTTTTTTTCAGCCCAATGACTGCCTCATGGAGGTTTTCAATGAGTGAGCCAATCTCATATTCCTCAAAAGAGGTTTTCACCTAAGATTTTATTCTTCCCCTTCTTTTCTTTTTTTTTTCTTTTTTCACTTCCCTACTCTACTTGAAAAAACAAAACCTTTTCAAGTATAGGAATACTTCCAATGGAACCATGTACACATAAATATGAAAAATAAAATCATGTGCATAGTTGGAATAAATGATTTGACATGTACCTAAATATGAGAGATGAATTTCTTTGACTGGGATTGTATCAAGTACTATTGGAGAAGAGTGTGTTGATGAAAATTAATGATTGTTTGGAACCATATTTCAATATATTTGTGATGCCCCTGGTCCACTCGCTGAGTTGGATCACCTTCGATTTTATCTTCTATTATGACATTCAAATCTTCCTCTTTTTGTTGATTTCTCTCTTAAGCACATGGAGGAAATGCTGGTAAACATGAGGAAACGTTATCACATCTGATTTTGATGTCGTCTCTTCATCAAGTGTATCCCTCGATATTTTTATCTCCTCATTTGGATATTCTTCTTCTTGATGTTGTCCTTCAATGGTATTAATAAAATCTCTTCTTTATAATACCTTTCTTGAACTAAGATGAATACCATCTATATCAAGAGGATATGTTTGGAAGTGTTGTACCTGAGCATTGTAAGTAAGCTGAGATACTTTATTGTATGGGTTTGGAAATAGTGGTACAGGTAGTTGAGCGAGGGCGAATATATGATATGGATATGGTTGAGGTTGTGGTTGTGGTGGAGGTGGATGGTAGGGATAGCATGGAGTTGGGTATGGAGGATATTGAGGGAAATATTGAGGATGTTGTGGATTTTCCCAATAAGTTCCTTTCCAACCATGTTTCCAAGATTGAGTTTGAGGCTGAGATGGCCAATGTTTCCAAGGAGGAGTGTGTCCCAATTAGTTTGAGATGGGTGTGAATAAGCTTGAAATTTTGAAGTATGTCCTTGCATCATATTAGGCTGCTAGGGTCTCCTTGGAGCTACATAACATAACTTCTTTGGTGATTTCCTTGCTCCATTTTCTTCCTGGTAAATTTCTTTAAACCTGGGGAATGATGGACAACATTTAGTATCATATGATTCTGCATGGATAACAAAAATATCAACATCTTATTTTTTCTCATTTTTCATTCTTAACATTTCTACTTGTTCACTTAGATTGCTAAGGATTTATGTTTTAAAGTTATCAAGCGAGTTTCCAAGTTCCTCTTGCCTTACCAATGTTGATGCTAATTTACTTACTCTTTCCCTTCCTCTTGATTGTGCTTGCATGTTTCACAAATTTCTTCAAATGAAAGTTGGTATACATCACCTCTACTCATGATATTAAGGAGACCAATCCACTCATCCATAATTGTTCTATGTAAGAGGGTTCTTAGTGTTTCAAATCCTATATGATGCAATTTTTCCCTCTTAGAATTATACATGAACCTCTCTATTAGATCCTCAAGGCTCTCATCTTCTTCTTGGTTCATTCTAAAAATTTCTTCTCTAAGGTCATGGTTTTTATATTTTCCTAGAAATATATTTTTCATATCATTCCATGATCTTATTGAATTAGTACCTAGACTCAAGAACCATTTAACGGCTTTATCCTTCAATGTTGTAGGAAACAATCTAAGTTTATGAGTGTGAGATAAGTAGCCATAAGATCTGCAAAGTATCTCAAATTCAAATACCAATTTTTCCAAATCCTCTATCCTCATACCATCGAAATTGGGAGGGAAATATGGAGGGATGTCTTTATATGTACACCGATGTCTATATCCTAAATGGGAAACAAAATAAGATATTATTCATTGTCATCATATCCATCCATCTCTTCTACCTTCAAAAGTGTATGGTGATTTGGTTCTTACTACACCACGTGGTCAAGTGGGGGGTGGGGGGTTGGTATTGGAGAAGTATTTTTAAAACATTTATGAGTATCGCTACTCCTATGAGCCATGAAAAAGAGATTTTTTTGTATTTTTCAATATTTTGGAAATAACATAAAAAAGGAAAGCAAAAAAAAATGCTAAAACAAAATCAAAGAATATACTAGACACCTCCTTGTCAACGGAGCCAAAAAGTGGTGATCCCTCGTATTGCACCAAGAGTGTTGCAAATCCCAGGGGCTACCTCCCTACTTTAATTTATCAACCCAGGGTTCATACAAACTTGGAGGTGACAGTGCTATATACACATCAAATACATTCTACTCATGTCATCCTATTCCGTTCTATGACAGGGTGCTACTTCTAGTTTTTCTCAGTGATGTCTGTCATACTTCAATGAAACTAAACTAAATTTAGAAAGGAAATGACAAAAAGGAAACTAAATTAAATTTCTGAAAAGAAATTTCAGGAAGGAAACTAAACTAAATTGCTAGAAGGAAATGACAGAAACGAAACGAAATTAAATTTCTAAAAATAAATGACGCGAAGGAAACTAAACTAAATTGCTGAAAGGAAACTAATTTAAATTGCTGAAAATAAATGATAGAAAAGGAAACTAATTCTAACCACACATAATTGGAAAAATGGTTAGACACACTCTACTTATCCTGTGATCTATCTACCATTCTATCATGTTTTTAACCATGCAACTATTAATGATCTAACTAAAATTTAAAAAATGTTGCTTGCAGTTTGGAGTAAAAATGGCTAAAGATGCTAATGGAAGGCTTAACACATGTCACACGGCTTAGAGGTGGAAAGAGGGGTTTAGAATTCATTAAAGCTTATGATATCTCAAATATTATTTAGAGAGGGAGGCTTTGAAAAGTAAGATGGTGGAATTGCAATGTGAGGACAGAAGTGTGATATGTGATATGCGATATCGCAATTTGCAATATCACAAAGTTGGAGGAGCAGCAGAAGTATTTTTCAGAAATGAGAGCGAAATGAAAAATGTGATGGGACAAGGTTTAATATTACGATGGGTGACAGAAGTGTAAGATGCGATATGCGATATCGCAACTGCAAGACCACAAAGTTGGAGAGTAGTGGAAGGGTTGTTCATGAGAAAAATGTGTAATGCGATATGTGACGGGTGACATGGCAGAGTACAACAGTAATATCGCAATCAGGGTTCAGAGGTAGAAAGTATTAACGAAAATCAATAGGAAATGCGATTTAAAATTTGTGGCAAGTCTTTAAAGGAAGAAGTGTGATATGTGATATGCGATATCGCAATTCACAATATTACAAACCTGGAGGAGTAGCAGAAGTGTTATTCAGGAGTAGGAGCAAATTGCAAGATGCGATGCGATAGAAATTGTGGCTAGTGATTTAATAACATCACAATTGGCAGACATGAGTGGTAAGTATTAAGCGAGAGTGGATAGTGATAATATATGGAAAAGGTAAGGTGCAAGGGAATATCACAATCGAGGCTCGGAATTGGAGAGAATCAATGAAGACCACAAGCGATTTTGCAATTTGCGATGGAGTGAGGTCAGTGAGAAGAAGTTTCGAGGAGCAAAGGCGAAAGGTCAAACTCTTAGAATTTGTAAGTGTTTTTAGGAATGAAAATGGTGAGAGCTACAAAGAAGAGTAAAAGAATAGAAATGGAGGAATAATAGTGATTCTCAGAAGTGTAACACACGTATGGATTCATGCATGGAAAGGAGACAAAAATGTGTGATAAAAACAGTGAAAGAGAGACTCAGAATTGGTAATGCAATTTCTTCCCTAAACTCAAACTAAAAAAAAAATTTGGCCTGTGGGAAGGTCTACCTTCTCGAAATATATTGACAGAGATGAGAGGGGGACGCTTGAAAAAAAATTTCAAATTTTTTCCTCTATTCTATTATTCTCATAATAAAATTATGAACTACAACAACACAACTGAAAGCAAAAACTAAACAGCAATGAAACTATCAGAAGCAGATCTAACTAAACGATAGCAAGAAAAACTAGCTAAATGCCAAAAAGGAAAGAATGATAACAATGGAGAAGATGAGGCACATGGGTTGGGCCCTCACCCACGGGCCCAAATCTCTAGAACTAAATCAGTATAATGGAGTGTGTCTTCTCATTTCAGTAAGAGAATAACCTTGTTACACTCCTGAATGTTTAATTGTTGAGTATAATAATAAAAATCTTAATATCTTGCAGCAAAAGTTCTGAATGGAATTGAATCGACCCTAGTTATCTCTTGGTCAGCTTTATTTATCCTCAAGGGAAGCTACCAAAAACTCCCTAGAAAATAGTGATTGAGTCAACTTTGATTCCAAGTAAACTATAGATTGAGTGCACTTCGTCTTCAGTTTTCTTGGTTGCCTTTGATAGATAAGAAAGGTGGACAACCCCCTTAAATCCCTCCAATATTTCTCAATAATTTTCTGATATTATGCTCATTTATTGTTCAATATTGATCCTCCAGTGGCAGGGGGAAAGTCCCTAAAATGTCTCCTTCTCCAAATCTGCATAATCTGCCCAATATTCTCACAATATTCTATAAAAATAACCAATATTCGGTATAAATATGCAATTACCTTTAAACCTTCCTAAGAACATATTAAGTCATAACAAAACATTATTATGTGTAGAAGGAGAGATTTAATATATCTTTTCATGTGCATAATGAAGGTATATGGGCCTAAGAAAGGTTAGATGGGCCTTAATTTGTGTCTAATTTAGAGGCCCATCAGTTAGCCCCAGTACCCATCAGGCGATATACTCGTAAGGCCCGGTTACATTGAGAGTGTTAGGACAAGTAGGTCTATATAGTATTTTGAGTATCATACACAAAACAAACAAAACCACATATTTCTCTTGATTGATCACATCGATTAAGTTAAAGGAAAATTTAGCTCTGATTTTTTCGCTTTTTTATGCATTTGATCGTATTTGTTTTGATAGAAATATTACTTCCTCTAACAAACCAAAAATATCAAGAATATTAAGCTATTTGACACCATAACAAACCAAATGAGACCCTGTCAATCTAGAAGTTTCTTGGAGCTCCCCCCATTAAAGGGAGGAGTGCCAGGTCTCCCGCCAATTAGGCATCGAGGATGAGACGTTGCCACCATTATCAGTTCATCCTTGATTAGGGCATCTATGATTGGAAACCCCCAATGGTTACGCAACACCACACCAGTTGTAAACCCCACCAGGTTCACCACACTCAAACCCTCATACAACCCATAGAGGGCAGAAGAGTGCTACCCCTTCGAGGAATCAACAAAACATCTATCAGTGCAAGCCGTAGGGTAATATTCCCTGGAAACCTCCCTAAACCATCACATTCAAATACTTTTTTTTCCACAGTATAAAATGGGATTCAATACTCAGTTACCCTTCTCAGTATCTCTTAATCTTCCAGATATAAAGAAGTTAACTAATCACCCCATTTCTCATGGCCCTAATTGGCTTTCCATGCCCATGAATCTCCCTTCAAATATACCAAAATTTAAAGGGAATTAAGCAGAAGACCCAAGAAATCATATCATAACTTTCCACTTGTGGTGTTAATCCAATATTATAATTGATGATACCATTCAACTAAGACTTTTTCAATGCACCCTAACAGGGCCTGTGACTAAATGGTATGTGAACCAGCCTTCGGCTTCTCATGGAACCTTTAGCTCCTTCGCTACCACATTGCTCACCTATTTTCATCTCCCCATCCATCATGATTCGGGAATGGAATTGCTGAAACATTTTAGACAAACACCAGCCGTCCATATATCAGACCATCTCCACGAGTGGCAGCTACGTCATAATTTATGTAAAGCCAAACACGACAATAGAGTGTTGTTCAACTTATTTTTGAAAAGTATCATAGCTTATATTTCAAAATATGTGGTGACGCAAAAATCCACCTCCGAGGAGGACACTATTAGAAAGGCCCAACAACTGGAACTCATATACACCCAATCAGGATATATTTACAATGTCCTACCAGGTTCCCTGCACCTGCAACATATAGGGAATTACGAGGCACCTCAAATATGTCAGATGGTTTGATCGTGTCCTTAGCCTAAAGTCACCTAAGAAGTAGTAACCAGTACCCAGGATACTCGTATGATTCTACTCAGAATGTGACACAACATAGCTACCATCAAATTCAGTCTAAACCTTTACAAAATATGAAGAATAAGGTAATGTCGTATTATCAATGGCATGGAGCCTCATACCCTCACTTGCAGGGGAACTAATACTCATCTAGAAATTTTGTTATAAGAGAGCTTCTCCAACAATCTTACATGAATCAGGAACAGGGGAACCTATACCCCCATTTTCCCACACAAAGTCCTCCACCAATGTAGAAAAATGCACCAGTAAACCTGGTACAACCATCCTAGGCTCAACAACAATAGTCTTATGACTAGGAGAAAAATAACAATCCTCCAAATGCTGCAAAGAATAATCTAAGGAACAAGTAAAAGGGAGACTCTAGGCAGGGGGGCAGTAATCAACAACGACCCCACGATATCACTCTCAGGGAAACCCAAACCAAAATCCCAACCAAGAGCTAAATAATAACTCCCAAGGGAAAAAAAAGAGACCAAGTATAAGGATAAATCACTCTTGTGCCATATGTGGTGAATATGGCCATTACACTCAGCACTATCCCGAACTCCCCAAATTGAAAAAAATTCAGGGTTACCGAGGACAAGGTGGACTTACCTAACAACCTATGGTAATGCAGGAACCCTTCCCCCACCAAGGAGTGGTTGACACCCAGCAACAACAACCACCCCAAGATGATACCAGAGGTAGTCATGAGATCTAAATGGATAGAAGATAATTGTTCTTCCAAACAAGGAATAGGAACTATGATACACCTCTCAATACCAACCCATCAGGTACAAGAACGAGCGCAGCTACCACACCGTTAACTATCTTCAAAGTACCCATTGATCCCCTTCCAAGAATGGTCAAAGGACCAAAAAGGTGGGTAGGACATTGCTCCAAATATTACCATAGCTATACTATAGTGGATTATCTAGCTCAATCACCAGGTGCTATGTCAGCTTTGGAAGTTCCACAATCATGCAGAAGACAATGAAAAGCCTTACTTTCTGCATTAGTCGTAATCGATCCTACCGATTCGCGCCTAATTGTTTTCGATCTAGACAAGGCCGACCCTAGACATCCTTCTCTAGTTGCTTTCCAGATACCAGCTTCGGTTCAGAATATCACCATACACTGATGAATTTTTAATGAAGGAGCATCCACATGTATCATGTCTGAATCAATTTTGAAAAAGTTAGGATCACCTAAATTAAATCATCTAACATCATGCTTAGAGAATATGATGGGCTCCCATCATCCCTCATCGGTATTTATTAAAATGTTCCAGTAAACCTGGTTGGTAATACAATTCTTATATACATTGATGTCTTAGATGCATAACTAGACTACAATATATTCCCTGGGAAGAGTTTTATGTAAGTCATTTCTATGATCGCATCTTTTGTCTTTAGGGTAATGATGTTTCCTTTTGATAATCAGATTATCACCATTGACCAGCTCACATACCACGACAAGAAACCCATGGCCTCTCTCGATGTTGTACTACCATACATAGACACAACCACAGAACCAATCACAAAGTATACATAATTCAACCCAGGCCAATTCAAACCATTATACATCCTAGGGTCATTCCTTGGAGATCCCCTATTATACCAGTGGAAGTTTCTAAAAGCATGGAGGACCAGTGTTCATGATTCTCTCATCAAACACTGAAACTAACCCAAATGCAGAAACTAGCAATATAGATGCTGAAGCCACTGGTATGACATTCCTACCATAGGCCATTTCATAGACCCCATTTTTGTATCCCCCACCTAGTTTTATATATAAAAAATTCATGGCACCAGCTGGCAAGGCTAATAAGAATAACAAAAAAGGGAGAAAATTCAAAACCCCCAAGTTACCTAGGGCATTAAAACCTTGTGCATTGTGAAATGCCATAGGTCATCCTACTAATATTTTCCCAGATTTAGAAGAATTAAAACCCCTTATAGACACCGAAATAAATGTCTCGACCTTGAATTACCATAAAAAGTAACATGCCACAAATAACCAAGAAAAATCATTACACACCAATCATGTGTGCACTATATACGACCATTATGGGCATTATATCGATCACTTCCTAGAGATGTTGCAATATAGGGATGCCTTACAAGCCCTAGAACAATCTTACCATGAGGACCCCTTAGAACCATCCATTGAAATGGATGGGGGTGAACCCAATAACATATTGTATGTACAAGAGGAACCTACATATTTCTTGTACACAGTCACCCGAACAGCCCAAAGATGACAAACAGAGGCCATACCACATGTCCCAATTTGTACACTATGTGATGAGCCTGATCACTTAATCACACAGTGCCCTGAGTTAAGGTCATTCAACCATTGGTATCAAATCTCACAAGTTTCCGAAAGCAACTTAGTTCAGAACATATGAAATGCGTGTGAGATTTGTCAAAGAAACCACCATGTGCACCATTATCCCCACATCTCTCCATTCTGTTCTTTGTTGGATTTCATGTGACGCTTCATCGATGAAAACCCTAACTTAGCCAAGTCAGATAGATAATCCACAAGCAAAAACACAACTCAAAAGAAATAAGCAACAAGGAACATATTATATATGTCAAAAGAGATATGGTCACCTGAATGACCACCTATCCCCATAACCATCCTCAGGCTCTAGTCCAGCTCTGCGCACTCTGTGATGAACAAGATCGTTTTTTCACTGACTATGCAGCTCTAGAGTTATTTCAAAGGTGGTAACCGGTCAACCCAGTGTACTATGTCGATTCATTGTTTTCCCTACATCCCCTATTTCCATTCAGCGTTAAATTTTTTACTCTAGGTCATAGCCCATCTCGTTTGCAGAAGACAGATCAGATTCAGACTTAGTAGAAAGTTTGACAACCCAAGAGAATGAGGCAAGCAGGTCCATCCTCTTCATATCGGAATAAGAATGGCTGACAAGGGGTCAGATTCCCACCCCCAACCACACTACACACCCAATCCCAACCTAGGTATTGTGTGAAGAACATAGTCATTTGATCGCTAAGTGCCCAAATTTACTATCATTTTGCAAATGGTACCCAATCACTCAGGTGGTCCAAAGGGAGTGTAAAACCAAAGAGCAACAATCTTGCCTTATTTTAAAAGACAACCATCATGCTCGATATTGTCCTTACATCCCCCGATTTTGACCTATGTTAGACATCATGCGCTCATTGGTCAAAAATAATTGGATATAACCATTTTCAAACCTAGGAATCCAGGTGGAAAGTGGCCTTCCCCCCATCGTCAACAAAGAAATATGAAAGCTAAGGTGACCAATTCTCTTAGCAAGGCACGAAACCATTGAAGAATATCATGTGATTTATGCGATAAAAAGGACCACATCATAAATCAATGTCAGGAACTCAAGAAACTCACTAACTATCTTCACATAGTCACAACCATACCACATGTTCATCTCTCTAATCAAGAGAATATCACATGCTACTACTGTCGGATATGTAATATTCCCAATTGGCCATGAGCTAGTTGGAATATTAATTTTTGTTTTTTCTTCCTTGTTTGATGAATAATAGGGTATGGAGACCCATAAATCTCCTTAATATGAATAAAATCAATGCTAATATGAAAGGAAGACATATTAGCCGCTTAAATTAGCACGCTTGTGTGTGAAAAGGGGCTAGGACACCTAGATTGGGTCAACTTTGACCAAATCAACAATGCTGTTATGGAGGAATTGACAGTTATGGAGGGACAATGTAGTTTTGGTGGGAGATCTCATGCATGGAATTAGTGCCTTTAATGAGTGGGGTCTAGGGTTAGGAAGCTCATCACTTATATCAGGAAGACGATGGTAGCCTATTGGCAATATGATGCACAGTGTTGTCCTTGATGGCAACCTACTTGATGAAGTTTTTCTTGATGGAAACTAACTTGATGAGTTGTCTTTGGATAGCAACCTATTTGTTAAATCTGATGTATACATAAAGCAGCTCAGAAGTACCAAAGAAAGAAATCTCAGTAAGTGCCGGAGAAATGATAAATATGATATTTCACAAAACATACGCGGGTTTGTAAAGTCTAAGTTGCGTATGTACACATAAAAGTACGCACCAAGTAGCATATGCCTATTTGCACTCTAAATTTATAAAACCAGGAGACATTACCATGGTATTGGCCCACAATATTGAGCACTGGATTATATATTTGATCTTGTCTAGGAATTCCATTAGAAGTTGTGTGGTTTTGGGTCATGGTATTAACAAAGGATAAATCTATATAAGGAGAAGAAGATCATAGTGCAAGTGAGTGCATAAGTCTAGGTTTTAATGAATACTTCACTCTGAAGTATATCTACATGGAATGGAAACAATTTTTTGATTGATCTGAATTAATAATGCACCTATGAAGAAAATGACGAAGAGGGATCTCTAGATCTGAAATGACTATGTATTTTCTAGATTTGTTTATGGAATGTTTAGATCTGAGATGAGGCGAATAATTTCTGAAGTGAATGGTAAGATCTGAGCTATTTATCTGTACTGAAGAGTTGCGCATCCTTACAAAGTTTGAAGATATATACGCAGGTTCGTGGAAGAGAAAGCACGTATATACGTGGGTTGGTCTCAGAAAAGGCACGTATGGAATATGAGTTCAGTCCTGAAATATGTGTAGATGTATACGTAGGTTTGTCTCTGTGAAAGCATGTATATATGCAGGTTTAGTGAAGTAAAAGCGCATATGGAATCTAGGGTTTTTCTAAAGTATGTGGAATGAAATGTCTGATCTATTTTGTTGTGTTACTGCTATCTGTCAATGATGTATTCATACAGATCTAGGTTGTTTGAATGTTGATTATGCTGCTGATTATGTTGATTAAAGATCAAGTTTTTCGTTGATTAGTTTATGATTCAATGAATGAATTAATGGGGTTATAAGTTTCAATTTGATGTATGATGAGCTTAAATGTGTGGAGTGGGTCTAGTATGAAAATTGATGAAACATGGTCCATGGTGGTGCTGAAGGTCAAAGCCTTCTGTGAGGGGGTTGTAGCTCCCTTCCAGTGGTAGCTGGTAAATGAGAGCAGGGGGTAGTATCTCCCTTCCAGGAGAGGCTGGTAAATGAGAGCAGGGGGTTGTAGCTCCCTTCCAGGAGAAGCTGGTAAACAAGAGAAGGTTGTAGCCTTCTGCAGGTGGGTTCCTACATGCTGGTATGAGTCTGCGCCAGTACATGGTTGTAAGAAGTTTTCTTTATAATAAATATTGAAGATAGATACGACGACACCTGTGGTTTTCTCTGGAATTACGTTTCCACCTTAAATCCTGGTTTTCATATGTGTTTCTTATGTGTAATGATTTATTCTGTTCTTACTGCACAAGTTTACTGCTTACTAAACATCTAATGAATGAATGATGTAACGATCTAAGTAAGGAATTATCTGCATAATGAGATCTCTGATAATATGCAATTTTTATTAAGGATATCTACGTTTATACGCGAGTTGGGTTCATTAAAGTAGCGTATGGGTTTTAGAGAAAGAAAAAGTAAAAAAATTTCAGTTTGCACTAAATACTGATTCACCCCCCCCCTCCCCTCTCAGTATTTTTTCCCAACAATTGGTATCAGAGGTGGTCCTTCTGCAGAAGCTTGATCACTTGAAGGAGATCTGTTGCAATGGGAAGGAACCAAAAGAAGACGGCTACTCAAAAGGAGACATCTCAGAAAACATGTGCAGTAGAAAATAAAGAACATAAAACAGGTATTGATTGTTGTTTGTGTGATTCACTCTCCTGTGCATGCAATGGTGAAGATAGTGAAAGTAATGTTATGGATCTAGAAGAAGTTCTCAAGATTAAAGTTCAAAATCAACAAAGATCACATAATAAGAAAGAATCTATATACAAAGAGATGATCTCTAGAATGAATGAACAGATAGAAATATATCAAGGACTGCAGGTTAAAGCAACCTATCAAAGTAAAAGACTTGAAGCAGAAATCATCTCTCTCAAAGCAGATCTTGAAGCATCAAATAAGAAGAATGAATAAGTTTTACAAACTTGTGAAGAACAAGAAAATGGGTTGAAAGAAGAGATTTTAAAATTGAATGATCAAGTAGAATAAGGAAGAAGGGTCGAAGAAAGTATGAAGAAGCAATGCCAAATATTGGAGGTTGAGGTAAATATTTTGAAAGGTAAATTAGAGGAAATGGATAAACTCTTGAGGTTTCAAGATAGTACTAAGACTCTAGACAATATTATTAGTAGTCAAAGGTCTCCTTCTGTTAAATTTGGTCTTGGTTTTCATCAAACTGTTAAAGGAGAATCTAGTTCACAAGGAAGTGGTAAAGATTCAAAGAATATCAATGCAAAACCTGAAGTTTTGGAAGAAACAAAAGGTCAACCGACAATCATGAAATCTCAAAAGAATTAATTCCCTCCTTTGATAAATAATGTTTAATGCTTTAAATGTCATAATTATGGGCATGTTGCATCCAATTGAATAAGAAGATTGTTTCAATCACAAACAAATAGATTCTACACAGAAAGGTACTCAGGTTTCTTTAAGGGATATTGTTTTTCATGTAGCAAGTTTGGTCATAAAGTAGCCGATTGCAATAGAAGAAAGAATAGAAAAACACATTATGACCCCTATGCTTACGTTTCTGGTCACACAAGATGTTATGCTTGTAACAAGTATGGATATGTAGAAAAAGAGTGCAGGATGAATAGATCTAAGAAATTGGATAATTTCCAGCACACAATAAGAAATTTCAAGAAAAGTTGGAAAAGGAAGGAAGAACGGTAAAAAATGTAGGGGATAATAATCCCACTGCAGTCTTCTGCTTCTAAAGCTTACTTCTCATAATGACTGCAGGAGTAATGTGCGATACATTCTAGAGATTAGTAATGTGTCATCACAGGGGGAGCAATGTATGGTGATTCTCATGGTTGGTTTGGTAATTCTGGTTATGTTTATTTCTGACAGTGCATCTGATGTGAAGAATACAGGTACAGGTGGCATAAGTTCAGGGGGAGATGAAGGAGTGAAATTTTCAGTATTTCACTTTCCATACGTGGGTTTCATGAACAAAAGCCACGTATACACGCGAGTTCCTCTGGAGATAGAAGCGTATGCCTTTCTATTAAGGAAAATAGTGAGATGGCTCAAGAACAGGAGCACACGCTCAGGGGGAGCATCATTCTAACTACTAATGATGGCATTGTTGGAATTGTATCTGCTTATTCCTTAGTTCTTGTAATACTCATGCTCAAATGATGATGACATGATACATGGTTTATTATGATGAGATTATGGATGAGTCCTGATTGCTTTTTGCTGAAGAGTATCTTTTGTTTTCACACATGGATGAGATGGAAGTCTTATGATGCAGAGATATGGATAAATCATGCAGAGTTTGTTGATGATGAATTTTGACATGGTTGAGACATTTTATACATAATTCCTACACATGTCAAATCATGATAAATCTTGAAAATCTTGGTGATATCAGATCACATGGATGGTTTCCTGACACATATTGTCTATTGAAGAAGTTGTTCTGGTATGATAATTCCTCTTGGGAAGAATATGTTGATGCTGCAAAGAGCCTGAAGACTTGGTTACTCATGTGCTTATGCTACAACTATTGCACGACACTACATTCTCCTATCTTTCTTCTCTCATATATCCCAAGGAAGCATTCGAATATCTTAGATAGAAGCTTGGAGTAGTCTATGCCATAGAGAGGATTAGATCTACTTAAAATAAGAAGATTAAGTTGGATACGCGGATTTCCTGAAGGACATTCGTCTATATATGTGAGTTTATACACAGAAAACTACGTATGGGTGTTTGCTGACAAAATTTTTCTGGGTTAGCATTTTTCAGCACAGCTGCAGTGCTGTTTGGTATCTCTGGTGATGTTTCAACTCTCATATTTCGATATTTGATGAAGATGCATTGATGATTTTCTGTTGAAAGTGTTCAGGATGCACAGGCTAAGTGGGAGCGTTGGTCATGTGGAAAGGATGCATTCTTGGCATTATGATGGTTCTGAAATATGACCTCTCTCTTAAGGTCTTTTTGATATTGGTCATAAAAAGCCATATTTGTAATTTGATGAAAAGGTAATGTTGAGACCTATGATGTAAATTTTTATATTCAGTCATGTAAGGACTTCTTCAAATTTGTAAACCCACTTGGTTGGGGTAGTTGAGTCAAAATGTGTAAACCCACTTGGTTGGGTACTTGAGTCACATATCTAAATCCACTTGGTTGGATCTTTGATGTAAGTATGAGTCCTTGGTGATAGGAAAGGTCATAGAGTCATGTACTTCATTGAAAAATATGTTTGAAGATTTAGCATGAACTCAAGGGGAGCATGGTAACTTCAGTGCACAGAGCTCTTCTTTCTACTTGAGAAGAAAAACCTTGTTTTGGTTTTGATCCGCCCTTTTCCCTTGATGTCAAAGGGGGAGAGTATCATGTTGTTTGAATGGTGTTTGAATAGGGGGACAGTATCATGGTGTTTGAATAATGCTTATAATAAATGTATCTATCTATTGTGGTGATGAAACACCATCATGGTTGCCATCAAGTTCAAAGGGGGAGATTGTTGGCAATATGATGCAAAGTGTTGTCCTTGATGGCAACCTACTTGATGAAGTTGTTATTGATGGAAACTGACTTGATGAGTTGTCTTTGGATAGCAACCTATTTGTTATATTTGATGTATACACAGAGTAGCTCAGAAGTAGCAGAGAAATAAATTTCAGTAAGTGCCAGAGAAATGATAAATATGATATGTCACAAAGCATATGCGGGTTTGTAAAGTCGAAGTTGCGTATGTACACGGAAAAGTACGTACCAAGTAGCGTATGCCTACTTTCACTTTAAATTTATAAAACCAGGGGACATTACCATGGTATTGGGCCACAGTATTGAGCGCTGGATTATATATTTGATCCCATCCAGGAATACTATCGGAAGTTGTGTGGTTTTGGCTCATGGTATTGAAAAAGGCTAAATCTATATAAGGAGAAGAAGATCATAGTGCAAGTGAGTGCATAAGTCTGGGTTTTAATGAATACTTCACTCTGAATTATATCTTCATGGAATGGGTAACAATTTTTTGATTGATCTTAATTAATAATGCACCTATGAAGAAAATGACGAAGAGGGATCTCTAGATCTGAAATGACTATGTATTTTCTAGATCTGTTTATGGAATGTTTAGATTTGAGATGAGGCGAATACTTTCTGAAGTGAAGGGTAAGATCTGAGCTATTTATCTGTTCTGAAGAGTTGTGCAACCCTACAAAGTTTGAAGATCTATACGCAGGGTCGTGGCAGAGAAAGCACGTATATACGCGGGTTGGTCTCAGAAAAGGCGTATATGGAATATGAGGTCAGTCCTGAAATATGTGCAGATGTATACACAGGTTTGTCTCTGTGAAAGTGCGTATATATGTAGGTTCAGTGAAGTAAAAGCGCGTATGGAATCTAGGGTTTTGTTGAAGTATGTGGAATGAAATGTTTGATCTGTTTTTCTCTGTTACTGCTATCTGTCAATGATGTATTCATACAGATTTGCATTGTTTGAATATATATTATGTTGTTGATTATGTTGATTAAAGATCAAGTTGTTGGTTCATTGGTTGATGATTCAATGAATGAATTGATGGGGTTATAAGTTTTAGTTTGATGTATGATGAGCTTCAATGCGTGGAGTGGGTCCAGTATAAAAATTGATGAAACGTGGCCCATGGTGGTGCTAAAGGTCGAAGCCTTCAGTGAGGGGGTTTTAGCTCCCTTCCATTGGTAGCTTGTAAACGAGAGCAGGGGGTAGTAGCTCCCTTCCAGGAGAGGCTAGTAAACGAGAGTAGGGGGTTATAGCTCCCTTCCAGGGGAGGCTAGTAAACGAGAGAAGGTTGTAGCCTTCTGCAGGTGGGTGCCTGCGTGCTATTATGAGTCTGCGCCAGCACATGGTTGTAAGAAGTTTTCTTTATAATAAATATTGAAGATAGATACGACGGCAGTGGTGGTTTTAAGTTTTCTTTATAATAAATATTGAAGATAGATACGACGGCAGTGGTGGTTTTCTCCCGAATTGGGTTTCCACCTTAAATCCTGGTGTTCATATGTGTTTCTTATGTGTGATGATTTATTCTATTCTTAATGCACAAGTTTTTTTCTTACTAAACATCTAATGAATGAACGATGCAATGATCTAAGTAAGGAATTATTTTCATAATGAGATCTCTGATAATACGCAAGTTTTATTAAGGATATCTGCATGTATATGTGAGTTGGGTTCATTAAAGTAGCATATGGGTTTTACAGAAAGAAAAAGTACAAATTTTTTAGTCTACACTAAATACTGATTCACCCCCCCCCCCTGACCTCTTAGTATTTTTTCCCAACAATTGGTATCAGAGGCAGTCCTTCTGCAGAAGCTTGATTGCTTGAAGGAGATCCGTCCTAATGGGAAGGAAGCAAAAGAAGAAGGCTACTCAAAAGGAGACATGTGCAGCAGAAAATAAAAAAGATAAAATAGGTATTGATTGTTGTTTGTGTGATTCACTCTCTTCTGCATGCAATGATGAAGATAGTGAAAGTAATGTTATGGATCTAGAAGAATTTCTCAAGATTAAAGTTAAAAATAAACAAAGATCATATAATAAGAAAGAATCTATCTACAAAGAGATCATCTCTAGAATGAATTAACAGATAGAAATATATCAAAGACTGCAGGTTAAAGCAACCTATCAAAGTAAAAGACTTGAAGCAGAAATAATCTCTCTCAAATTAGATCTTGAAGCATCAAATAAGAAGAATGAATAACTTTTACAAACTTGTGAAGAACAAGAAAATTGGTTGAAAGAAGAGATTTTAAAATTGAATGATCAAGTAGAAGAAGGAAGAGCGGTCAAAGAAAGTATGAAGAAGAAATGCCAAAGAGTGGAGGTTGAGGTTAATATTTTGAAAGGTAAATTAGAGGAAAAGGATAAAATCTTGAGGTTTCAAGATAGTACTAATATTCTGGACAATATTCTTAGTAGTCAAAGGTCTCCTTCTGTTAAATTTGGTCATGGTTTTCATGAAACTGTTAAAGGAGAATCTAGTTCACAAGGAAGTGCTAAAGATTCAAAGGATATCAATGCAAAACCTGAAGTGTTGGAAGAAACAAAAGGTCAATCGAAAATCATGAACTCTCAAAAGAATTCATTCCCTCCTTTGATAAATAATGTTTAATGCTTTAAATGTCATAATTATGGGCATGTTGTAGCCAATTGCAGAAGCAGATTGTTTCAGTCACAAACAAACAGATTCTACACAGAAAGGTACTCAGGTTTCTTTAAGGGATATTGCTTTTCATGCAGCAAGTTTGGTCATAAAGCAGCTGATTGCAATAGAAGAAAGAATAGAAAAACACATTATGATCCCTATGCTTATGTTTCTAGTCACACAAGATGTTATGCTTGTAACAAGTATGGACATTTAGAAAAAGATTGCAGGATGAATAGATCTGAGAAATTGGATAATTTCCAACACACAATAAAAAATTTCAAGCAAAGCTTGAAGAGGAAGGAAGACCGATAAAAAATGTAGGGGATAATAATCCTACTGCAGTCATCCACTTCTAAAGCTTAGTTCTCATAATGACTACAGGAGTAATGTGAGATACATTCTAGAGATTAGTAATGTATCATCACAGGGGGAGCAATGTATGGTGATTCTCATGGCTGGTTTGGTAATTCTGGTTATGTTTATTTCTGACAGTGCATCTGATGTGAAGAAGACAGGTACAGGTGGCATAAGTTCAGGGGGAGATGAAGGAGTGAAATTTTCAGTATTTCACTTTCCATACGCGGGTTTCGTGAACAAAATCTGCGTATACTCGCGATTTCCTTTGGAGACCAAAGCGTATGCTTTTCTGTTAAGGAAAATAGTGAGATGGCTCAAGAACAGGAGCACAGGTTCAGGGGGAGCATCAGTCTAACTACTAATGATTGCACTGTTGGCATTGTATCTGCTTATTCCTTAGTTATCATAATACTCATGCTCAAATGATGATGACATGATACATGGTTTCTTATGATGAGATTATGGATGAGCCCTGATTGCTTTTTTCTAAAGAGTATCTTTTCTTTTCACACATGGATGAGATGGAAGTCTTATGATCCAGAGATAACGATAAATCATGCAGATTTTGTTGATGATGACTTTTGACACGGTTGAGACCTTTTATACATAATTCCTACACATGTTACATCATGATAAATCTTGAAAATCTTGGTGATATCAGATCACATGGATGATTGCCTGACACATATTGTCTATTGAAGAAGTTGTTCTGGTATGATAATTCCTCCTGGGAAGAATATGTTGATGCTACAAAGAGCCTGAAGACTTGGTTACTCATGTGTTTATGCTACAACTATTGCATGACACTACATTGTCCTATCTTTCTTCTCTCATATATCCCAAGGAAGCATTTGAATATCTTAGACAGAAGCTTGGAGTAGTCTTTGCCATAGAGAGGATCACATCTACTTAAAATCAGAAGATTAAGTTGGATACGTGGATCTCCTGAAGGACAGTCGCTTATATACGCGAGTTTCTACATAGAAAACTGTGTATGGGTGTTTGCTGACAAAATTTTTCTGGGTCAACACTTTTCAGCACAGCTGCATTGTTGTTTGGTATCTCTGGTGATGTTTCAACTCTCATATTTCAATATTTGATGAATATGCCTTGATGATTTTCTGTTGAAAGTGTTCAGGATGCATGGGCTAAGGGGGAGCATTGCTCATGTGGAAAGGATGCATTGTTGGCATTATGATGGTTCTGAAATATGATCTCTCTCTTGAGGTCTTTTTGATATTGGTCATAAAAAGTCATATTTGTAATTTGATGAAAAGGTCATTTTGAGACCTATGATGTAAATTTTTATATTCATTCATGTAAGGACTTCTTCAAATTTGTAAACCCACTTGGTTGGGGTAGTTGAGTCAAAATGTGTAAACCCACTTGGTTGGGTAATTGATTCACATATGTAAATCCACTTGGTTGGATCTTTGATGTAAGTATGAGTCCTTGGTGATAGGAAAGGTCATAGATTCATGTACTTCATTGAAAAATATGTTTGAAGATTCAGCATGAACTCAAGGGGAGCATGGTAACTTCAGTGCACAGAGCTCTTCTTTCTACATGAGAAGAAAAACCTTGTTTTGGTTTTGATCCGCCCTTTGTCCTTGATGTCAAAGGGGCAGAGTATCATGGTGTTTGAATAGAGGGAGGGTATCATGGTGTTTGAATAATGCTTATAATCAATGTATCTATCTGTTGTGGTGATCAATCACCATCATGGTTGCCATCAAGCCCAAAGGGGGAGATTGTTGGCAATATGATGCAGAGTGTTGTCCTTCATGGAAACCTACTTGATGAAGTTGATGGAAACCTACTTGATGAAGTTGTTCTTGATGGAAACTGACTTGATGAGTTGTCTTTGGATAGCAACCTATTTGTTCAATCTGATGTATACACAGAGCAACTCAGAAGTAGAAGAGAAAGAAATCTCAGTAGGTGCCAGAGAAATGATAAATATGATATGTCACAAAGCATACGCGGGTTTGTAAAGTCGAAGTTGCATATTTACGTGGAAAAGTACGTACCAAGTAGCATTTGCCTATTTTCACTTTAAATTTATAAAACCAGGGGATATTACCATGGTATTGGCCCACAATATTGAGCGTTGAATTATATATTTGATCCCATCGACGAATACCATCGGAAGTTGTGTGGTTTTGGCTCGAGGTATTGACAAAGGCTAAATCTATATAAGGAGAAGAAGATCATAGTGCAAGTGAGTGCATAAGTTTGGGTTTTAATGAATACTTCACTCTAAAGTATATCTGCATGGAATGGGTAACAATTTGTTGATTGATTTGAATTAATAATGGACCTATGAAGAAAATGATGAAGAGGGATCTCTAGATCTGAAGTGACTATGTATTTTCTAGATCTGTTTATGGAATGTTTAAATCTGAGATGAGGCAAATACTTTCAAAAGTGAAGGGTAAGATCTGAGCTATTTATCTATTCTGAAGAGTTCTGCAGCCCTACAAAGTTTGAAGATTTATACGCAGGTTCGTGGCCGAGAAAGCGCGTATATACGCGGGTTGGTCTCAAAAAAGGCGCGTATGGAATATGAGGTCAGTCCTGAAATATGTGCAGATGTATACACAGGTTTGTCTCTGTGAAAGCGCATATATACGCAGGTTCAGTGAAGTAAAATCACGTATGGAATCTAGGGTTTTGTTGAAGTATGTGGAATGAAATGTTTGATTTGTTTTGCTCTGTTACTGCTATCTGTCAATGATGTATTCATACATATCTGGGTTGTCTGAATGTTTATTATGCTGTTGATTATGTTGATTAAAGATCAATTTGTTGGTTGATTGGTTGATGATTCAATGAATGAATTGATGGGGTTATAAGTTTCAGTTTGATGTATGATGAGCTTAAATGTGTGGAGTGGGTCCAGTATGAAAATTTATGAAACTTGGTCCATGGTGGTGCTGAAGGTTGTGTTAGCCTCCTATATCAATAGGTTTCATCTTTCATGATTGTCTTGATGGAAGTGTGGAATATGTTCAAACCTTCTTTCTTGAGCAAAGGTGTTCCATATTCTTAAAAAACCAAAAAAATCAAAAAATTTAGAAAATGTAAAGAGGGTATACCCTAAAATAAAAATCAAAGGGTAAAAAGAATAAAACTGGCCAAAAAAAAAAAAAAGTAAAAGAAATAAACCCCATCAAAAAGAAAGGCCAAGGAAAGTGTGCAAGTCTAAATGCCACTACTTTTTTCATCTGTTGTAATAAAACAATTGTGTGCAGCTTGTGAACTTTTGCCACAATTCATGAATAAGTCAAACTGTTTAAACTTGGCTTAGTCATATTTCAATTTCATGTTATATATTAGAGAATAAATATCTAGCCAAACAGTTTAATCTTGGCAGATAAGTAGCTAGGTAGAGTGAATAAAAGGTGCTCAACAGTTTAATCTGAGCCCTTGGATGTAATAAGGGTAGAAATAGATAGATTCATCATGTAAAAGAAAAGATTGATCAGGGTTTGCAAGTCTAAATGCACCCTAATAAAGAAGACAAAATGGTAGTGTTAAGTAGATAGGGTAGGTAGATGGTGCTGCAAAATGTTATCTGATGAATGGTGCTGCTACATGTTGGTTAATCATTTACTTTCATCATAAGTACTGAAGCAGGAAATACACTGGAAAATCACAGCAAGCAAAGTCAAATTCATTAACCTCCCCCATCATTTTTCCCCCTCAAGAGTTTTACTAATTTCCCCAAAAGTACTAAGGTACTTGGAGATCAAAGGGGCTCAAGGCATTTCCTTGACTTCTGGAGGGACCGGACCCTCGGCCTAATGATCAAAAAGACCTAAGCACTTGAAATAATCCATCATTGTTATCTTCCATCTTTAACTTTTTCCTAAGTAAAATCCTATTTTACTTAGGAAACTGAGGCAACATTCCATAAAATTCCTCAAGACAACTTGTTAGTCTAAGCTTAAGTGTTGAAGATAAAATGTGCAATTTACTTCATAAGTTTTCACTTTCTTAGATGTACAAAGATGTTTTGATTTTCCTTGTCCTTTATCATATTAACATTTAACTCTATTATATTAAATCCCTAGTGGAATCCCTTTTCCTAAGTATATAACTCCCATTTCTAATAAATATCCCCAAAAACCCTCTTATTATAATGTTTTACCAAAGTATATATTCCCGCACATTTTAAAATAAATATTCCGCTTTATAAAGCCCTTTGGTTAAAACTATAGCCTTATATATAATCCCCGCCCTATGGTGAATTAGTTGTGTTTTAATTAATTCATCGTATAATAAAATATATGTAAAAAAGCGTTAGACACGTAATATATGTGTTTAACACCAAAAACAAAGAATAAAATGCGACGGAGTCCTGTGCCCTAGTGTTCCGTCCACGTAGCATTCCACCTGGCCAAACTACCGCCGCAAACCAATTTCATAATCCCATGGGGTTAATTGATCATTTGGACTAATTAACAACCATTCCCGCCTATTAACTTCTCCCCGGGGTAATTAGATTACACGTTAAAACCTGTTTAAAACCCCGACGGGCCCACCTTTGAAATCGCACAAGTTCCCATCCTTTTCAACCGTCGGATCATCCCTCCGATGATCAACGGTCCTGATCAATCCCGCTGCCCATCCCGTGTGAGTTATTTAGCCAGCGGGGAGTGGGCGGTTTTTGACTATTCAGCATTCCACGTGGCAAGCGTCCTGTGGAATCGCTGCCATTGCGACTTTTACCGCCCTCGTTCATAAGCGGTGCGGGCTTACCGCTTACCGCTTACCGCATACCGCCGGTCCCACTTCCTTACGTCACCCCGTACGCCCTAATGACGTCATCACCTCGAAACCGACAAAAACCCTTTTGACTTGTTTTTAAGCCATTTTTCGCGTTTTTTCAGTTATTTTTAGTTTCCGAAAGAGACTAAGCTCCCGCTGCAATTTTCAAATTTCACTGCAAATACACCAAATTACTCCGAAATTCCGCTGCGCCAGTATTGAAGAACATCCCCGCCATTGTTCATTACCTGTTGAAGAACCAGTTTCCATTAAAAAACAGGTATTTATCATTCCGCACCCCGACTGCAAGTTAAGCTTAGTTTCCTGTGTTTTTTCTCTGAAAAAGTGGTCAAAAGTCCTCTCTGAGTCCTCATTGAAGATTTAAGACCTGTGAATTTGCTTCCCAAACCTGCAATTTGTTCCAATTTCTTCTTTTGTCAGATATCCCGTCCGGTCTGCAAGAAAAACTGAAACCTCCATTTTGAATCCACAAGAACCAAAATGGAGGCCCCAACTGCTCTAAATGTCACTCCTTTGAATGCTCCTCACCGAGATTTAGACTACTTGCCTCTCATAGATGAAGATTTCCAAATAAAAGACCTGCATTTTGATGAAAGTCCCCGTTTGAGCTTCTGTCGCTGCAGAGATGAACACTCAAAGGGGCAAGATCTTATAGGGTTGTGGGAATCCAATCTCCCAAGGTATTTTATTCCTACAGTCCACGTTTTCCCTGAAATCATTCATTACTGTCATGCAAATTATGATCCCACACAAAGAGCTGTATTAGCTCCTGATCAAAGTGTTTTGTTCCCTATAACACCTCAGGCTATCAATGCTATGTTACAATTTGAGCCAGAACAAGAATTAGCACCTCTATCCATGGAAGGGCTAATTGAGAAAACCAGACCGTTAACTCCAGAGAAATTGAAAGCAATGTGTCAGTACTTCATGTTACCTGAGCATCAGCCAAAAGGGACTCCCCCCTATGGTTTTTACTTTTTCAATCAATTGGGAAGGCTTATTGTGAATGTAATATCCTTTGTCTTAGGATTCAATACCAGTGAGTATGTAGATGAGATAACTCTGGCTTTGCTATCTATCTTTACCCCTGGGCAGCCTCCCGAGATTAAGTATGATTATGCTTCCTTCATTGCCAACAAAATCCATGATCAATTTTTAAGGCTAGATGATGAAAAGGTTTTCAAGTACTCCTCAGTTATCTATCATCTCATAATTTTCTATCACTCAGACAGATTCCCTTTCCCTGTTCAGAAACTTGATGCTAAAGGTAATCCCAGGTCTGTTATTTTTTGGTCCCCCATCATTCATTTGTCCTCCGATTCTCCCTACTCTTATTCAGAATTCATTGATCAATTTGTACATCCTGCTACAACCTTGTTAACAGGAGTTTCTCCCCCCAGGCTTAGTACTGAGATTAGAAAGACCCTGCAATTGTCAAAGAGTTACAAAGTTGGGGATTGGTACTTGTACCAAAACCATACAGTTATCAGGATTTATGGATGTGAATTATATCCATTCAAGTTACCCAGATATGTACCAATGAGAATTTTTGCTTTGGAATACTTTAGACAGATGAATAACTCAGATGTAATCCATTTCTGCAATGTAAAGAAGAAAGCACAGCTAAGGATCAAAAGCCAGTTAGGTCCTTTCATTTGCAATTCTAGAGAAGCTGAGAGAGATGCAGAACTTATATTAGAGAAAAAATTCCAGACATCTTTCCGTTGGGTCCCTTATGACCCCTTTGGTTTCATTTGTGAAAGAAGGTTAAAAAATAAGTCATCTCCCTATATACATCACAGAATTCCTGACATAGAACAGTATGCAAATCAAGATGAATGGGTTAAAGGAACACTTGTTGAAGAGGGAAGTGGAGCTGCCAAATTGAATAAACTTATGAAAGATGTTGAGAAGAAATTTGACCTAGAAACATATGATCAAATACAGGTACCCTACATTGGCACATCATCAGCAGCCACTCTACAACAAGCTCTACAGGAAGATAGTCCATCAGTAGCAGCAGAGCCCAAGGGTAAAGGAAAAGAACCTATAGTTCAGGTCATTGAAACCCTGGTAATGGCAGAAAAATCACAAAGTTCCAAAGCACCAGAACAATCTCAGGCTTCTCAAACACCAGCAAAGCAAATCCAAGTTCCAGAGATGCAAACTCCACTGAATGTGGAAATAGGGAAAAAGAGGCCAGCCCCAGATACCACACCTTCAAAAGGAGCCCCACAAGTTTATCAAGCTAAAAAACACAAGTCTGATCCACCTCCAGATGTAGAGATTATAGATGAGGTATTTGATGATGGTAGGGAGGATAGTCAGCAAACAGGTACAGCAAGTGAGACAAACATAAGCCAGAAAGGGATACAAA
This sequence comes from Pinus albicaulis, assembly GCA_034641835.2. Classification (NCBI taxonomy): domain Eukaryota; kingdom Viridiplantae; phylum Streptophyta; class Pinopsida; order Pinales; family Pinaceae; genus Pinus; species Pinus albicaulis. The sequence continues at coordinate 1,147,476,021 of CM076583.1, forward strand.
AGCAGTTGAGCACTGAAGTATCTTCTTTCAGACCGCCAAAGACAGATACTGGAGACATTAAGAAAACCTTCATTAATATCAAAACAAAGAATGAACCATTGAAAATGAAGGTCTACGATCAGTATATGAAGATGGCTCCTCACAATCAGCAAAGGTTGATGTCAGCATATGATCTTTTACAAGGTAAAATGCAAATGAGCCACTTCAAAGCTAAGGTGCCAAAGCCAACTTCAGCAACAGATTACATCAGAACAAATTTTGAAGTGTTAGCAAAGGATATCCATCCCTTGGATCAGATAGAGCTTCATAGGAAAACAGGGGAAATGGTTTATTCTACTCTCACCAATAAAGCCATGGCAGCTTTAACACTACAAGATTCCTTGAATAATACTACTGCAACATTGAAGATTGAAAGGGCCTCCTCACAGGCCAAGGACAATAGAATAAAGTCTCTAGAAGAGATCATCATTGGTTTGGGTCACAATCCCAAAGACACTAAAGGTATTGAGGCACTGATAAAAAAGAAAGAGGATGATATAGCTGCACTGAGAAAACAGCTGAAAATACCAGCTTCAAGGCACCCCCAGACACAGGAAGTAATAAAAGGAAATTCACAAGAAGAAATGATGGAGTTGCTCTTGAATTTGACAGAGCGACTAAATGAAATAGAGAAGGAGTTGGAAAAAGCGTTGCGGGAACAGGAAATTCTCAAGCAGGCTTCAGCAACAGGTACTACAACTACAGGACAGCAGGAACAACCATCTCCGGTGAACATTTCTAATTTGAATTCTGAGGATTTAATTAAACAAATGGAGAGTTTGCAGCTAAAGGTCACAGAACTCCAAGAAACAAAATTACAATTAACAAAATTGGAGGGAAAATATGACACATCAAAAAGGACAGCTGCTGACAACCTCAGGGAAATAAAAAGATTGGAGAAAATGGTTGAGGCTTTGCAAAAAGATCTTTCACTGGAAAAGCCTCTGAACGAAATAAATGATATTCTTTGGGACAACATCATTAACTTAATAAGAGATATTTGCCCTTCCATCCAAGCTATTTTTGAGCAGAATGAGTTAGTCAAGATAGCTCAAGAGGAAATAAATAAAACTAGACATGAATTAAGAGGCAAGCCAGAGCTGGCCCAGCAGCTCATTCAGTTTTTGAATTCCAGAACAAAACAACAGCTACCATTGTTAGGAATTGATGACAGAACAGGTGTAGTTTTGGAAGCAAAGAGAATTTTCACCAAGAGAACTTTCATGCAAAATCTAGAAAGAAAGTGTACTGATATTTTGGTCGACATCAACGTTTTCAGAGAAAAGTTTCAAGCTCTGCTGAACAGTGATTTGCCAAGTCCCATGCTCACAGAGGATCAAATAGTAGACTTAGAAACCTATGAGAAAAGAATCCAAGCTCATGCTAAAAATACAGCGATAGGTTCTACTAATATAGGTTCTACTAGCTCATCAGAACCTGCATTACCAACTGGGAAGAGTATTTATGAAAAAGTGAGGAATCTATTTCATCTGGAGCATGAATTAAAATATCTATTTCCAAACGAGCCCACTTTTTATAAACTTGCTGAAGCCGATGAAACTTTAAGGAAGCTCAGAAGAACAATGATACCAGATGATCAGCGGTGGAAGGAAATGCTGGAAATTTTGTAAAAAATGTTGTCAGGATAAAAGTTTATCTTTACTATTGAGTAAATGGTAAAAAACAGAAATGCAGATGAAAGAGTATCAGATGAAAGGTCAAAGAGTATCCGTGAGAAGAAAGAGTATTCAACAAGTCAAAGGAATACGCAAAGGACATCACAGAGCCCTATTTTGAGCACTTATCCTTAGCACGTCCATGAAGAAAGGAACAGCACATCAGCCGTTACTCATTATTCTATTTTCGAGACCATGTGTCTCTTGTTTGTTGTAAATACGCTTTAAGTCAGCCTGAATTATTGGCTAGGATAGAGTAATATTGTTAAGATTATTTTTGTATAAATAAGCCTTCAAAGAGAGTTTTAAAGGGTGGATTCTATTACTCTGCTGTAACATTGAGGTTTTCGGAATAAAAAGCTTTTGGACAAATTTACTTGTGGCTTACTGGATGACGTTTTGAAGCACTGGACTTGTTGCAGGATTCATGTGTTGGACTTCAGTTCAATAAGTTTTCCAACCTTTGTGTTTAAATTTTATATTAGTTTATGCTATCATCATATCCGTTTCTGAATAGTTTACATAAAAGATTGAAACAGAATTTGCTTAATTGTACTCTGTTTTCAAATGTGATTATTCTTGATGTTTTCTTCTGGATTAGTCATAAGCATGAATTCTTAATTGCTCATGTTTTGCTGATTTAAACATTGTTGATTACTGTAACAAAGAATCCTTCATTTCTCTTTGCTTGTAGTCAATTCTCTTCTTTCTCTTGAATATGGTGAAAGATTCTTAGCTGCCTTTCATCCCTTCAAGACCATCCATCCACTTTAAATTTTAAGGATTGTTCTCTGTCTAGCTATCTTGCCCTGTAATACCATCTTGTGTTTAGAAAAGAAATCCAGTAAAGCCATCCTTAGACTCCATATCCCAATGGACTGAAAGCCCTCAACCTTGCCCTTAGTTTGTGGATTCCACCATTTTCCCAAAACAAACTTTGAAATCTATAACTAGCCTAAAATCATTCAAAAACAAAGATAAATCATAAAGAGAGAGCCCTCTCTGGATGCAGATTGGCTAGATTCTGCATCTAAAAGGTTGGTTTGTGGTTACCTCGGGTATACTTTCCTCTTACACAACTTCTAGGAAAACCTGAGTGATAACAGGTTGAAGCCTTTAGTGAGGGGATTGTAGCTCCCTTCCAGTGGTAGCCGGTAAACAAGAGCAGGGGGTAGTAGCTCCCTTCCAGGAGAGGCTAGTAAACGAGAGCAGGGGGTTGTAGCTCCCTTCCAGGAGAGGCTGGTAAATTAGAGAAGGTTGTAGCCTTCTGTAGGTGGGTGCTTGCGTGTTGGTATGAGTCTGTGCCATTACATGGTTGTAAGAAGTTTTCTTTATAATAAATATTGAAGACAGATACGATGGCAGCAGTGGTTTTCTCCCGAATTGGGTTTCCACCTTAAATCCTGGTGTTCATATGTGTTGCTTATGTGTGATGATTTATTTTGTTCTTATTGCACAAGTTTACTGCTTATTAACCATCTAATGAATGAATGATGCAATTATCTAAGTAAGGAATTATCTCCATAATGAGATCTCCGATAATATGCAATTTTTATTAAGGATATCTACGTGTATACACGAGTTGGGTTCATTAAAGTAGCGTATGGGTTTTAGAGAAAGAAAAAGTAAAAAGTTTTCAATCTGCACTAGATACTGACTCACCCCCACCCCCCCCCCCCCCTCTCAATATTTTTTCCCAACACAGCCATATTTATTAAAGATTTTGTATTTGATATTTATGAATATATGGTTTGTTTAGACATATAGCTTTCTTCCATTGTTTAGCTAATATTGTAGTTTTGTTTAGCACCGGGTGTTCCCGAGCGGGAATCCCACCTCTATCCTTGAGGAGCCTCAAAGGAAGAGTACTGCACTATCATTCCACATTTTGGCATTAGGCCAAAGCTTCATTCTTGTGGTACAATTTAGTTTCTGTTGAGAAATGTGCTAAGTTGTAGGGTGCAGTAGTGGAGAATACATTCAGGTGTTTTTCTGATATGTTTTTCACTAAAGGAACATTTAATTTCATTGGGAGGTTGGTGACGAAGGCCCTTGAGCCTTATTTCAGTATGTGGCATCAGGCCACATCATCATTTTCCCCTACAGTGCAGCTTTTGTCTTGGACTGCGTAATTTTAGGGAGGATTTGCACGGGTGGTTTTGGTACACCATTTGGATAAGAGGTTTTCTAGTGAAGGGATCAACCTTTCATCCAGAGGATCTATTGGAGGAGGCTACATTATTTGGCATATCACATCAGCCACACATTTCTAGTTTTATTGTTGCAGCGAATCTTCAGCCCTAGGGCTTTGATTCATATCTTGAATAGTGGTGTATTTCTGAAAACCCTTTTGGGTATCTTGTTGGAGGTTGTATAGAGCCTAGATCTATATTTTTTGTATATTTTAAGGCATATATCATCCATACATATTTTTTTTATTCATTTTTTGTAGCATTTCACCTATGAATGCATTGTAGAAGTCTTCCGACATTTTTATATAGTAGCTCCATCTCAATATTGAGGGATTTACTCATTGGAGGCTTATTGTATCTTGTTGTATTATTTTTGGCCCATTATTTTATACATATATGCTATTTTTATGATCAATGGAAGGTCCCCATATTGGTCCGATGTTTTTATGTGATGTTTGCACTGCTATTTCAAGAATTTTGCACTATATTCCAGCGTTTCCCATTTTGGAATATTACAGTGGTATCATAGGATAATCTTGGCTCAGCCTATGCATCTTAAGCCAATATGTCATGAGAAGAAGTAGATGCTCTCACAAATAGAGAGAAGAGGTATCTCAAAAGAAGAAACTAGAAGTTTTATTATACATATGATAAAGAAGACAAGGGTAAAACCCCTTTATCAGAAGAAGATGACAAGAAGGAGTACCCAAAGCTTCTTCTTTGAACCATGCAAGACATTTCTAGATAAATTAAGGAGATGAGGATGGATAGATAAAAGGAATCCCCTGAATATTTTCTACATGGTGAAGGCTCTAGAATTTCGCATCACTGGAGTGATCAAACAGTGAAGTAGCAGCAAGTTTCCAAACACTCTACAATGCCTACATTCTTAGCAGTGGGAAATGAAGAGTTTAAAGAACAAGAAACCCTTGAAGGATATTTCATGGATTATGAGTCTCAATCTCAGAGATTTAAGGATCAGTTGATTTTTCAAGAATATTTTCATATATGTTATTCATCAGTAATTTTCACTTGTTTATATGACTAAATTCTTTGTTCAGGTTTTCTAGAAACAAGATTCAAGGGGCCTTATTTTCTTCTAGAAATCCCCTCAAACAAAAATTTTCACCTATCCATCCTCTCTTGTCTGCAGTGGTCAATCTATCATCCTATAAAGATCCCATCCTGGACCAATGTCCCTTACTCCATCCATGCTTGTTTTTCTGTGTATAACACTCTACCTATGATGCCTAAGCCCTTTTATTCCACAATATTGTTTGGCTAGGTTAAACAAAGTTTTCTCTCCAACTCACCAACTGCCTCAATCATTGTTGGTGTCAAAGTTATGTCTAGAAATCCCTTCAAAGTAAAATAAAGATGTCTTGGTTTATAGGTGATGGTGCATAAGCAGAGTGTCTAAACCCTATGTCATATTCAAAACCTTGATTTAAACCATCAGTCACACAACCCCTTCTATAGCCTTGCAAAAAAATTCAATAAGGTTTTTCCTATGTCATGTGCCATCATAATTCCCATGCACTATAATTTCACATAAAATCAAAGGTCAATTCAAGAAAACATAGAGCTAAGGTTTGTCATATTCTTAAGAGCACTTAAGAAATTTCCAAAGGCGCCCTCCTAGTCCAATAGTAAAATCTACCAAGAATAGACTACCATATCTAATGAATATTTACAGGGATGCCTTGAAGTTTAGTCTAAAGAAAAGCAATGATAAAGGGACACCTAGGAAGCTTCAAAAGGTCATTTACAGTGGATAAAAGGCACAATAAGTTGAAAGCTACAAGAAAGTTCTTGATATCATAACAAGATGCAAAATAATTCTCATACAAAGGTCTGTGCAAAATCTCAGAAATATTAGTAACATATGAAGAACATGGTGCATTTCAGAAAAAGAATCATTGGAAATTTTTTTGGCCTCAAAGCATAAAACCGGTAGAGGGATAGCTTCCCTTTGCCACACTCCTGCAAAAAAGGAAAAAAAGGCTATCAAATGTGCCATCAGATGAAAGAAAGGACTAAGATCACTATAAAGAGGAAAATCACACAAAAGAATAAAAGCAGTAGGTATGCTTTTCTTTGAAATTCAAATATATGATTTTTTGACCCACGGTGGAAAGGTATTTGGAAACAGTTTTAGAAATTAGGATAGTAAGAAAATAGGCATGATAAGTGAAAATAAGCATCTTCTTCATCAACATCAGAGGGTGTAAATGGGTTCCTAAGTTATTTTCTAAGGATAAGTGAAAGACCACATAACTCCACTAGATCAAAATATGTGATTTAAAATCCAAAAGGTCAGAAAATTTGATTTTTAAGGCACTGAGTGCCATTGCACTGAAGACTGAAAAATCAAAGTTTGATAGTTAAAATGTCACACCAAAAGGCAGTCATAGACTTGATTCAAAGGATATGGAGGAAATAATAGTTTTTAATTTCACCTTGCAAATGACAAACAAATGCCATCATGAGCCTAATCACCTGCTCAAATGATAAAATTAGTGGTAAAAGGAAACAAAAAAAGGAATAGCTCCAAAAAGGCTAAGGCACTGAAAAGATAGTCAAAGGAATACAATAGAAGTGTGAAAATAAAACTTTAGGGAAGAGGGTTTTTGAGTTCAAAATTATTTTGAAAGAGTATAAGTAGCTTGAACAGCTCTTTCCCCCTCATTTTCGACTTTGGCAAAGAAGAGCATTTTTTTCCAGGCTTTGGAAGGCATCCTCAGGCAGAATTTCACAGACGTTGCGCACCTGTAGGTGGACATTGGATGCCTATAGAGGTGCCCCGTGTAGTTTATTACCAGACTCTATGCCCCTGAAAGGCAACGCTGCGTGTTTCTTTTCCCACCCGACATGTAGGAGTTGCCACCCGACATTGCCTGGATCCTCGTGCAAAGCCACCTGTCGGTGCTATGCTCATAGTTTCGGAGTTGCCACCTGACAGTTACCTGCAGCTCCCGCATGGGCTAACGGTGCTGCGCGCCCACCACATCTGCCTTCACCCTGCTTCATGTGCAGAGGCTATCTGGGCCAAAGGCGTTGCGCACCTGCATTTCAACTGCCACTCGACTTCACGTGGAGACAGCAACCTGGCCACGACACTGCGTGCCCACCACTTTGACTGCCGCACACTCCTCGTGTAGGCCTGCCCACCCATGATGTTGTGTGCCTAGTAGAAAAGTGTAGCACCACCCAAAAAGGTGCAAGAACACCCAAAAAGTTGTAGAAAGTGTCCGAATTTTCCAAATAATGCTCAAAAATTGCATTTTGGCTATGAGAGTCAATTTCAAGAGGTATTCTTTATCAATTTACATCTCCTCATCATTTTTTAGGTCATAAAAGTGCCAAGTAAGGCTAATTTTGTGTCATAGAAATCTTGAGCGAAAGTTGAATAGAAATCTAATATATTCTCCATTGATAATATAGCCCGGTTTAGAAGTCTAATATCTCCTAAAAAACCTTTTTCCTCATCACTTCATCAGGTAAAAACCTTTTCTGTTTAAAAAATTGAAGGAATGGGTACAATAAGCACCATGTCTCAAGAGGAGAGTGATGAGCCTCAAAGACCAAGAAGCCAGTATAAGAAATGATGGAAGCCCAATAGTTTTGACCTTATAGACACCAAAGAGGTGATAGCCTCCCCTTCTATCTTATCTTATTTCCAAGAATTAGGTTGTTTTGAGTTCTGCAAAAAGGTACAAGAAATCAAAAGTGATCCTTAGTTGGCAAAGTTATTTTCCCTAAGGCTTCACAGGCACAAAGTTCATCTAGCAAGGGTAAGGTTTGAGTTTAACCCTAAAGCTATCTCTAAAGCCACTGCAATGCCTTACATAGGAGAAAGGGGGTTTAAACACAAACATCTTGACCTGATCCATTATCATCCATTTCTAAAACCTAGTTTTCAAGTTGAGTGTAAAGCCATTTTTCCTTATTCACATCTACTGGACATGTATGCCCTCCTCATGAATATTGTCATGAAATACTTTACCTGTGAGGGTAGGTTCTCCAGAATCTACTCCTATCATATCAGACTCCTCATGCACTTCACCAGGACCAAACTACTGAAAATGCATTATTTCCTCTACATTGAAAAAATGTCCACCATCATGAAAATGAGGCCTCCAGCCCAGTAGATTTCAAGCCTATTTCATCGCTCTCTTATCAAAGTCATTGTAACTCACCAACTGGAGCAACAAGGCATTCCTTGGGAGGCCTTTATTACCTATGACAATTTCACCACTTCATCCTCCATCCCATTGCAAAATGTGGCATCATCTTCTCAAAATCCTCCTCATACTCCTTCATCGCCCTCCACTAACCATGATTCACCTTCCTCACATAAATCACTTTCCCAAAAAAAACTTCTTCAAACACCTTCCCGTGAGAAAAGTAATCATGAAGAAAACAAAGATGGCCCTGAAGAAAGAAGTAGTGGCCCTAAACAAAGCAGTGTTGGCCCTGAAGAAAGCAGTAGTGGCCCTGAAGGAAGAAATGATGATCATGAAGAAAGAAGTATTGATCATAAGGAATGAAGTAAAGGGGAGAATGATCAGGATAAGGGATAAACTGAAGAAGAAGAGGCAAATGTAGAAAAGGGAGATAGGCAAGAGGAAGACAGTAAAAATAGCAGCAAGGATAAAAATGTAAACTAAGAAGAAAATAGAGTTACAAGCGGTGACACGAATGATGAGAAAGGAGGTCAAAGAACTGGGTATCAAGGTGAAGAAAATGACACTGAAAGCCCTACAGCAGACAGTGGCAAAGAAGAAATAAGCAGTCATGACAATGACAAAATTGATGAAGATTGTCTAGAAACAGATTTCAAAGTTGTTTTAAATAAACAAGGAGAATATGGCCAAGATTCAAAGAATGTTGGCAGTGAAAACAATAGTGAAAAAGGTGAAGAAATGGATAGTCCTGAAGGTAAAAATATGTCAAAGCTAGGTGCCTCCAACAGTGCAGAAAAAGAGTATGGAAGTTTTGAAATTCCTCCTAATGATGAGATCATAAAAGATGTTGAAAATGATAATCAATGGGACAGCCAATAGCAAAGTAGCAAGGAGATACATATAGAAAGCATTCTTGAATAAAAGGATAGTCCTAGGGCTCTAAAGGATCAAATTGTGAAAAGAAAGTTTGTGACACCTTTCACCATCCCTTATCAGAGAGGTAGGAGGCACGTGTTTGCTACCTTCAAAAGGTAAGGGGCCATGAACTCCTCCTCAAAACTAGTAAATAAAAAATCACTAAAACTATGAAGGACAAGGTCACTCAAACAGTAAAAAGAAAAGCCACCAAGTCATTGAGGAGAAAGGGTAAACTTCCAAAGAAAGACAAGGGTAAGAATCCCATGAAGGATAAAGGCAAGAAGGCAATGAAAGAACAGGAAATCAGTCATGAAGAAGAGAGGGAATCTGAACTCATTCACTTGAGCAGTGATGAGGAAACTGAAAAAAGGATACTTAATTCTCTCCTACAGGACCAGAGTGCACAAATTCGAGATTTATAGGTTGATTTGGAAAGATCAAAATATCTCATTCATTTCCTACAAATGCAAAACAAGAAAATGAGTGGCCAAATTTCCATTTATGAAGCCCATGCACTCAAATATAAGAGAGAGGCTCAAAAATAACAAGTACAGCTAGAGGATTAAATGGGTGCCCTTGAAGAATAAAATGAAGAAGAAGGGCAAGCTATGAAAAGGCCTAAGACTATACGTCTTAGGAAAGCATTCGAAAAATAGAAAGAGGAATAATCAACCCAAGCACAGAAATTTCATCTCACTGAGCTCCTCACCTTGGAAATTGAGCATGACAAATAATCATGGCTTGAAATGGAAATTTTACATTTGGAGGCTAAGTTAGAGAAGGCAAACAAAGATCTAGGCTTACAAATAAGGATGACTAAACATTACGAAAAGAGAAATCAGTTTGCTAGGAAGAAGCTCAAAACTGACCAAAGGAGGGGCCCAAAGCTAATTGATGGGAATGACCAAGCTAGGCTTGGAATTTTTTCTCAAGCTTCACTACAGGTCTCTAAGGACCCTTAAGGGACTCACTCACCAATTTTGAGAAAAAATGAACAATTTTTGTTTTTTTGGAAATTTTCAAGCCAAGGAGCGGAGCACCCTGGACGCTGGACTTTTTCCCAGAGCATATGCAGCAAGAAAAAATTACATTTTTGGATTCCTTGGATGAAGAGGAGCATGCTCACAAAATTTTAGCTCATTTTGAGTTGTTTTGGTCCCTCAAAATGGTAAAAAACACCCATGTTTTCACCTTTCTGCCACCTTTTCTGAGCAAGTGCTACACTCCTGGGATCCTCCACCTTTATACTTTTTGGGAAACTTCTAGAGATCAGATTGAGGAAAAAAAAGTATTTTTGGAAATTAGACATCCATAGCTTTCCAACGGGCCATCACGTAGCCTTTTTTGACATCGTGGAGGCCTCCAAAACCTTGCTACAAAAGACCCTTTTTAATGTTGTGCACCTCGAAAATTTCCAGAATCAGAGATAGAGTGTTGCATTCCTATGTGGTGATTGAGAAAATGTGTGTTCAGAAAGTTTTACCTTGTATTTCAAAGCCTAAAAGTCAAAATTTTTCTATTTTGGTTCGAAAAAAGATATTTTGAAGAGATATTTTGTGCCTTGGACCTTGTAAGGCCTCGAGGACAAATAAGATATTTAGTTTTGGCCAATGGCCTTCTAGATGCTCTAGTAATATTTTCTCCTCTTTGCTTATATAAACCATGAGGATTCATTGTAATAAACTAGGATAACTTGACATGTTAAGAGCAATACATAGTTTTAAGAGCTTGGAGCAAATATTGGTTTTATGAAGTGGATGAATGGCTTGCTTGGCTTGATGGTGGAGGAGCATTGTGTGCAGGATTCCATAGCTTGGTGAATGGTGATGTTTCCCTAATTTTTTTATGTCTTCTTGTTTCCATTAATTTTTCGTACTTCTTTTTTGCTATAGATCAGAAAAGTATAGGTTGAGATATGCTCATGGAAACACCTCAAACCTCCTGTTTATTATAGCTTTGATGTTTTCTTCTTCTTGGTCATTATAAAGAATTCTTAACTGCTCCTTAGGTCCACCAAGAATTTTTTATTTGTTTCATTAATAGTCAGTATGCTAGCTATCAAATATGACTTAAGGTATGCCCTGCTTATTTGAATTTCTTAAGACCCTATTCTGAAACCTTTCTATGAAATATTGATTGATTAGGTTAAGTCAAAGAGGTCTCGCTCAATCTTGCCCTTTGTCCATGCTTACCAACTTTTTTAAGAGTTCCCAATAGTTTGATATATGTTTTTTAGGAGTTCCTTCTTCATATATTAATTTATTTGTTTATCTTGTATGTTTTCCCAACAACTGAAGGTGAATTTCTAAATTTAGGAGTTCTTATGCTTTTATGTCTCACCTGAATTTTTATCTTTCATGTTTATCAGTTTGAGTTTTGTTCATAGAGATTAATGGTTTTCCCTAACTCATGAGTATTTTATTTCAAACTATATATGTTTAAGACTTCTTCGTTTTACACAAACTTAATGTTCATTTCACCTCATACCTCCCCCAAAGGATCCATTGACCTTGCTAAATTAGCCCCGCAATACAATTTGTCCATCATTTAGACATCCTTGACTTTATCTGACCCCATAGCCCTATTGATTTGATGAACTCTCTTTCCATTTTTCCTACTTGATCAGTTTTACCTCAAAACAAGAACAAACCAAAGTATACTTAACAAGTAGCCTGAAATCAAACATACAAAGCTAACAAGTTCACATCATTCGCATAATAGAGAGAGCCCTCTTTGAGTCTAGGAAGGTTAGGTCTCAGGACTTCAAATATTTGTCTAATGTTACCCTTTCATTTGATTTACAAATCCACCAAATTATGGGACACTATCATAATGGCGATCACGGTGGGACTTTGAGTAAGAAACAAACTTAGACTGCCCTAAACATTTCAACAACCCTTAAGAAAAATATCTTGTGGATTTATCCCACCTCTCACTAACATAACAGTAATCACGGTGGGACTTTGAGTCAAAACATTCTAGGTATCCCTTAGGAACTCTCAAAATCTCAGTCAAACTTAGAAAACTTAAGTGTTTTCTGAAGAGTTGAAACTAGTTTTTTCATCATCTTAGAAAAATGATGATCCAACTATAGTACACTCTTACCAACCTCAAGGCTACATATAGGAACTTAGAAAACCCCAAAAACTATCCCTAGATTGGTTTTTTATCAGTTATTGGTGGTGGACCATAAATACATATCCCTAAAACAGCGAAAACATCCACCTGGAAACTCCACTAGCCTTCAATACGCCTTCTAACCCCACTAGTTCTCAAATATTCCCATAGGAATACTATCTGGTTGATTTATCCCACCACTCACTAACACAATGGCGATCACGGTGGGACTTTGAGTAAGAAACAAACTTAGACTTCCCTAAGCATTTTAGCAGCCCTAAAGAAAAATATCTTGTGGATTTATCCTACTGCTCACTAACATAATGGCGATCACTGTGGGACACTCAGTACATGATAGCCTAAAAAACTATTGTAGAATCATTATTCATTCAAATTAAATCAGAAAAATAGCTGATAAAACCATAGAGTAGACTCTCTTTGTTTCTCCACCTTAGCTAAGGGATGAATCAGGTATAGGACACTCGTACAAATTAGGTTGCATATAAAAACTCAGAAGAAACCCCAAAAACATTTTTTAGATTGGATTTTTGTGGCAGTATTGGTGGTGGACAATAGACAACATATGTTAAAAAACAAACCAAAAATATCCATCTGGTGACTCCACTAGCCTCTAGTAGGCCTTCTAACTTTACTAGCATTCATAGACTCCTATAGGACTGCATCAAAATCACCCCTGAGAAGTCTAAGAGCTTAGTCATACACTGTGCAAGTTGAAAACTCCTAGAGAGAACAACCTTTCAAAAAAAAATTGAAACCTTCAGCCTCTCTACCTCCTAAATTTGAAATCTGGCTTCACGAAGAGTTAATACCAAATCTCACCCTGATCCAAATCCTCCTACCGTAATTAGTGACCCATAAAATATTTTGTGGAAAACTTCTGAAACTGGAAATTTAACTACCAATAGGAGTATCCATAAAGCAAGCTCTATACCTGAACATCTTACATCCTTAAAATATTCCCATTTTGACATGTGCCATACAAAAAACCTTTTCAAAACCAAGTGACAAACTATCATTGACCATACCGATCTTGAACCCGTAGACTTACAACAGAGTTCTAGCGGAGAAGCCTCTCCCACTACACCACCTGATTTCCAACTTCTCCACCACTTCAACTCTTTTCACCCTAAGTCTGCTCAAAATCAGTTTACCAGTCCAATTACTTCTGCCACACCCATTCACACCACCACTGTGCAAATCACCTCATCCCATACTAGAAATCCTTCAACTGTAAATCCACCATCAGCTCCCATCATGGAAGCTTGGTATGCACCCTTAGTGTTACCGTAGCCTTTGGTACCTTTGCCAAATGATTACCAATCCAGAAGTTTGAACTTCACTAGAGATGAATCCACCCCTACCCAACAACATGTATATAGAATCAATGATGCCTTTGACTACATGGAACTAGAAGAAGAAACCATGAAGATGAGGATGTTTTCCGAAAGCCTAGGCGGAGAAGCGAAGAAATGGTTTAAAACTTTAACTCCAAATAGTATACATGATCTCCTGTAACTTTAACAAAATTTTATAAACAAGTGGGAAATCAAGAAAAAACCCCTACAAATCCTTTCTGAATACAATAATCTTAAAAGGAACACAGGGGAAAGTGTCCAAGACTATTGCACTAGGTTTAACAGTGTCTATAATTCCCTCCCGCCTCACATGAAACCTCCACCAGGTCTGGAATTAGTAAAATTTCTAGAAGGTTTCGATCCAAACATGACATACCAGCTAAGAGAAAGAGACCCCACAAATTTATAAGAAATGCAAAGGGAAGATATTAGTGTAGAAGCCAACCTCACTGAAAAGAGGGCTAGGATGAGGTCAGAAAAGAAGGTCACTTACCGAGACGAAACCATGCCTTGCACTTCATTTTAAGATTCCAAAATAGATAACCTAGTTAGAACCATGGAGAAAATGATGTAAAGGATAAACTTAAGTCAGAGAACACCCCCTAGGGATAACTAGCCTAACCCCCAAAACAGAAACCGAAATCAGAACTTTAGAAGAGACCCACCCCAAATCAAACCAAGAGAAAATGATCAACAAATCAGACCACCCTTCCAAGATAACTATGTTGATGAAGGGGAAAAAGATATTGAACAAAACAATGAAAATCATCTAAATTTGATAGGTTCTGATAACGAGGGTGAGGCTTCTCTCACAAAAGAGGAACAAGGTTTTTTCTCCTCAAACCAAGTTGAAACAAATTATGAATATTCCAAAGATCACGATTACAAAAATGCCATAATGGAAGTCCATAGGCAATATGATCTTAGGATTATTAAAAGCCAAGACAAATCTAGGAGAAGTAACTCAGAAACTGTTGTTAAGAAATCTCTTGAAACCATTCTTAAAATAACAGCAAAAATTAACAATATCATGGCTAAGAAAACTGATTCAAACAAAGGCAAAACTAGCCAAACAAACATGGACCCAAGCTATCCTAGTACCTCTACTAGGATCCCTGAGAAAAGTTTGTTGAAAAAAGCCCCAAATCTAAATTAGAAAATCAAGAATATAGAAAAATTTATGGCTGATAAAACTGAGACGAATATGCCCAAAACCCAAGTACCTTTCAATTTTGAAGGAGAGATTTCTAAAATAAAGATAACCATGCCTCTCACTGAATTGGTAACCATGGATGTGTATAGATATCAAATTTTTAAATTTATAAAAAATGGGAATGATGCAGACACTTTAAGTTTGACAGATGATAAACCTGAGCTATTATTTGGTCTCGAATTACAAGGAAAATATCAAGAAGGAGTTGTCTTTCCTTTATATGTTTGCATGAACATATATGAAAAATATTACACAATGCCATGCTAGATTCTAGTGCTTCCCATAACCTCATGGCTAAGGTATTTATGGAGAGTTTGGGCCTAGAGGTAACCAAACCTTACAAAGACCTATACTCATTTGATTCAAGTAGATTCAAGTTTTTGGGCCTAATGAAAAATATTTGTATCACTCTAGCGCAAATACCTGCTAAAATTCTAGTCATGGATGTAGTAGTGGCTAATATTCCCCCAAAATATGGTATGTTATTGTCCAGTTCATGGGGAGCCAAATTGCGAGGCAGCCTCCAAATGGATATGTCATATGCCACTATCCCAGTCTTCAACCAAACTAGGAAGCTGTACCAAGAAACCCACATGTAATATATGGTAGGAAACCTAGATAGGCCAAACAATAGCCTGGTTTATTCCATTCATTTAAATTTAGTTTCTTTTATTTTGTACAATGAAAATTATATTGATGAATAGATAAAATGAAATAAAGAAGAACTCAATCTTTCAGAACAGTCACACTCATCCTCAAATAAATAAAATGACAACCAAAACTTTAACAAACCTGAATGACAACTTAATGAAAAACATGAAGCGGAAACTCTTTGGAGCATAAGCTTTGATGGTTCATATGGAAAAACTAGTTCAAGGGCTAGTATATGGATACACAACACCAATGAGGGTCATTCTTACATATTAGAATTCCAATGTACTAATTACATTGTAGAATATGAGGCTCTCTTGCTTGGCTTGCACTTACTTAAAAACTTAGGTGCTAAGAAAATATCAGCCCAAGGAGATTCAGAACTTGTGATTAAACAGATCAAAGGTGAATACTCATCCAAGAACCCAAGATTGAGGGTGTATATAAATGAAGCCCTAGACATACTCAAAACCTTCAAGAAATATGAGCTCGCTTACATTCCTAGAGCCCAAACGGCCTCGCCAATGAGCTCGCATTTACTGCAAAAAAATTCCAAATACCATATGCAAGAGAACAATATTGTATCAAAGTCAAGAACCATCCTACAGTGCCTGAAAACATTAACCATTGGCAGATGTTTGAGGGTGATGAACAAATTGAAGATTTTCTGCAATCTATAAATGAGTTTAAAATGACTAAACCAAGCTTAGAACATGAGGAAGACAATCATGATAAAGATAAATATCGTGATTCAGAGTTGATTTCTCTAGCTGATATAAATCTGATCACACATCCTTATGAATCTAAAATATATGATGACCTAGACCAAAGAGAGCTTGAAGTCTTACACTGTGAAAATGACACGATACCAAGAGGCCTTGCACCTTTAGAAGAATTTTTCGATTTTAATGATGTAGCCAAAAAACCAAAGATAGAATCTACTGAGGCTGATATAGAAGAGTATAACATAGGGAGCATAGAAGAACAAAAAATGATAAAACTTTCCAAAACTCCCCCTCCTCACATAAAATGGAAATATGTCGAGTTGTTTAAAGAGTTTAAATATGTGTTCACATGGGGATATCAAGATTTTAAAGCATACGACACAAGCATTATTCAACATAAAATTCCTCTCAAAGAGAACCAAAATCCTTTTAAACAAAAGTTGAGGAGGATAAATCCTGTCTTACAACTTTTTGTTGAAAAATAAATCAACAAAATGTATGATGCCGGGATAACAGTTTCCCTTAGATACTCTGAGTGGGTTTCGAACCTTATTTCAGTTAGGAAGAAGGCCAGAGATATTAGAATTTGCATCAACTTTAGAAATATGAACAGATCGTCCTCAAAAGGTAACTATACTTTGCCTAAAATGAACAACATACTTCAAAAATTTGTTGGCTCTAAAAGAATCTTGTTGCTTGATGGTTTTTCCAAGTACAACCAAGTGTTGGTTTTCCCTAGTGATCAACACAAAACCGCTTTCACAACACCTTGGGGCACATTCATGTATGTTAAAATGGATTTTGGGTTGATGAAAGCTAGGGCCACTTTTCAAAGGGCCATGGATATAGCTTTCTTAGAAGACATAGGCTAATTTATAGTCATATACCTCGATGACATCACGGTCTATTCCAAAACCAATGAGGAACATTTGGTTCACTTAAGAAAGTTTTTTGAAAAATGTAGGAAATACAGCCTATCTTTGAATCCCAAGAAAACACATTTTGGTCTCGAAGAAGGAAATCTCCTAGGCCACATTTCTTAAGATGGAATATAAATAGACCCCAAAAGGATTGAAACCATATTGCAAATTAGCCACCCCAGAAACATTAAGGAGTTACAATCCTTTATTGGAAAAATTAATTTCCTAATGATATTCATCCCCAATCTTGCAGAACTTTTGAGAAGTATCATAAAAATGCTAAAAAAGGAGGTACGAGTTATGTGGAATTTAGAGGCCAAACAATATTTCGAATCAGTTAAAAGGGAACTCACCCAAACACCAGTTCTGATAAGTCTTGATTTCACCAAAGACTTTTATATCTTCTCATTTGTATCCGAGCACACAATAGCTACAGTGTTGCTACAAAATAACGTGATGGGACAAGAAAAACCCATAGCCTTTTTTAGCAAAGCCATGAGTGACGCTCCTTTAAAATATAATATCATGGAAAAAAAGGCATTCACATGAATAAAGGCATTGAAAGACTTTAGAGTTTATATCTTTCATTATCATATCATTGCTTTTGTTCCGTACATAGTTGTCAAAGATATCTTAAATCAAGATCCCGGTAAGCTGGTTAAAGGACAAGGACTCGCAAAACTCATGGCTAAAACAAATCTCTAAGCATTAGATATAAATTTTGTTGACACTTTAGAAGAAGAGGAAGAATGCCCATCTCCTTATGTTGAAGAAGTATTTTTAAATTCACCATGGTATGCTGATATTAATTACGTAATATTCTATCTTAACGCCCCTCCTACCTTATCAAATACAAAAGAAAGATTCCTGAAACAAAAATATTTAAATTTTTGCATCTTAGATAGAGTTTTGTATTGGAAAAATCCTACTGGTATACAACTTAAATGTTTTCTTGAGGATGATACAGGGAACATTATGCATGAAATGCATGAGGGAGAATGTGGAGGCCATCTTTACTGGAGAACCACAGCCAAAAAAATCCTTGGAGATGGTTACTATTGGCCTACCTTGTTCCCCGACACACACAAACTAGTCATGACTTGCCATATATGCCAATTTTTTTATGGCAAAAGAAAACTTTTGCCTTTACCTTTGCATCCAATCATTGTTGAAGCTCCTTTTCAACAATGGGGTCTAGAATTTATTGGAGAAATACACCCTTCTTCATCTGCTCAACACAAATGGATCCTCACAGCTATCGATTACTTTACCAAATGGATAGAAGCCATCCTCTCTAGGAATGCCATTGATTCGGTCATTATCAAATTTCTGGAAACCAAAATTCTGTCTAGATTCGGTTGTGCTAGGAAAATTATCAGTGATAAAGTTATTTCCTTTTCATCCAAAATAATGGTTGACTTCTGTTATAAATATCATATCACATTAGGAAATTACACAGCTTATTACCCCCAAGGTAATGGGTTGGCCGAGTCTTCTAATAAAATCCTAGTCAATATCATTAAGAAAATTTTGGTACAAAATCAAAAAGCATGGCATGGAAAATTAGTGCATGCATTATGGGCTGATAAACTAACCACCAAGAAATCAATTGGTATGTCTCCCTATCAACTAGTGTATGGCATGGATGCCATTTTCCCAACATCTTTGGGAGTTATAGTGATGAAACTATTGCAATAAGTACAAACAAAAGAAAATGATATGCAAAGGAGGCTAAATCAAACTATCCATTTACAACGGATAAAAGAAGAAGTCTACAAGAGGACACAGTTAGTACAAGAAAATATGAAGAATATTTTTGACAGAAGAACCAAAGAAAATGATTTTCAGATTGGAGATAAAGTGCTGAAATGGGACTCCAGGAGAGAAGATAAAGGAAAACATGGTAAGTTTGAAAAATTATGGAAAGGGCCATTCATTATCAGTTCAACTAGAGGAAACAATGCCTTATTTTGACAAGAACCTGATGGAACTGAAACATTTGAAGGACCTGTCAATGGCAGGACACTAAAACACTACTTTTGTCAAGATGTCTAGTTTTTATTTTTTCACTCATTGTAGATATCATGGTTGGAAGAAAGTGTCAAAAAAAGAAAATACAAAAACAATAGTAAAATTAGAAAAGAGGGCAGATTCTAAAGAAATTGTATAGCCCCATACCTAAAAAATAGTCATACTGAAAGTGCGCAAGTCTAAGTGCCACTACTAGTGCCAAAAAGATGTCTTGTTCGGTTATCTTGCCTAATCATAGCTGAGCATTTTTTAAATTGATTGTTGATAAGTTAGTGAAAATAATGATGGTAAAATTATGAAAGCTTGAATTGTCTAAGAAAGTAGATTAGGAAAGAAAGATACTGGTTCCACATGCTCAAAACAAAACCAAAGAGGAAAGCAGGGATGAATAGCAAACTATGTATCCTAGCCCTGATTTTCTAAATCTCATTTTGTACAAAAACAACATTTGTGTGTAGCTTGTTGTTATGCCACAAGCCCATGATAATTTAGACTGTATAATCCTGATTTATTCATGTTTTCAATTTCCTTTTTGTTTTAGTCTAGTGAATGAAATCCTGTCAAACAAATTTTACTTGACAGTTGATCTAGTATAGGTAGATAATCAAAGGAGTTTATCAGCTTAATCTGAACTCCCGGAGGATATAAGTGTAGAAGTCGATAGTTTTTTTTCTCTTTCAAAATAAAATATCAAGGGCTTTCCTAGTTCAAGTGCACCTAAGGAAGAATTTTTTTTTAGGAAAACTAGGTTGGGTAGGTAAAGGTAAAGTTGAGCTAATCATGTTTTTAGATTTTCAAATCGGCATTTCAAGAAAGCAGCAATGAAAAAGAGAAAATTCCGCCAATGGATGTGGCACTGGTATTCACAAGCCAGAGATATGCAATTGTGGACACCTCCCGAAAAGGATTTGTCCTCCCCAAATGGAGCCACTGTTAGTGATCAGTAATTTTCACTTGTTTAGATGACTAAATGCTTTGTATAGGTTTTCTAGAAACAAGATTCAAGGAACCTTGTTTTCTTCTAAAAATCCCCTCAAACATAAATTTTCACCGATCCCTCCTCTCTTGTCTACAGTGGTCAATCTATCATCCTATAAATATCCCAGCCTAGACCAATCTCCCTTACTCCATCCATGCTTTTTTTTCCTTATATATCACTCTACCTATGATGCCTAAGACCTCTTGTTTCACAATATTGTTTGGCCAGGTCAAACCAAGTTTTCTCTCCCACTCACCAACTGCCTCAATCACTATTGGTGTCAAAGGTCTATCTAGAAAGCCCTTCAAAGAAAAATAAATATGTCTAGGTTTATAGGTGATGGTGCATAAGCAGAGTGTCTAAACCTTGTGTCTTATTCAAAACCTTGATTTAAACCATCAGTCACACAACCCCTTCTGCAGCCTTGCAAAAAGTGTCAATAAGGTTTTTCCTAATTCATGCGACATCATAATTCCGATGCACTATCATTTCATTGAAAATAAAAGGTAAATTCAAGAAAAAACAGAGTTGAGGTTTGTCATATTCTTAAGAGCACTTAAGAAACTTCCAAAGGCACCCTCCTGGTCCAACAGTAAAATCTTCCAAGAATAGATTATCATATCCAATGAATCTCTGCAGGTGTTATCACTATAAAAAATTTCTGAAACTTGGTTAGTTACACTTGTTCCTAAATCATAATGCTAGATAGGGTTAGAGTCATTTTTATATTTTTAAAGGTCTAGATCATGGCTTAAAGGTCTCATTCCATCACCAAACAATGTTCATCAACCTTGTTTCATTCTTCAAAGATCTTATGCCTTGTTTTGAAACCCATTTTTAAATTTTTTTCTCAAGATTTGATGAATAAGCCGCAAAACCACGTTTTCATAGTGCGCTTAGTGTAAAAAGTTGATTTTGCGCTACGAAAACGCTGGTAACTTCATAGCACAAAAAAAAAAAATTGCAAATCATGCGCTACGAAATTGGGGATTCTCAGTTTTGCGTTTGAGCTGTCACATCTGTCAAATATAGTTAAATTTTTCATCATTAGGTTTCATTCACGAGTTCTCATTCACACATGAAACCATTTATTATAATTTTTAGGGGTCATTTGTCATCGATTATGGGTCATATTGTCATTAGTCCTTTCAATTTTGAAAACAGTTGGCCGTTTTCGACTTCATTTGTCTCATGCAAGAAAATAGTGCATGCATGCTTATGTTTTGAAGAAGAAATTAGTGGTGAAAGACCAGAGTTCACTGAAACTACATTTCAGGTGAGGCAGAACTGAAACAAATTCAAGTGAGGCTACTCATTCAATAGTAGTTTCAAAACTTTCTATAGGGTGAAATTGAAATTCATTGCCGGTGGAATCAGGATTTTTATCAAGGGAGGCTTAACTCATTTACCAAGCGAGCTAGTTCATTCAATAAGAAGCTCTAATTGCTAATTTGCTGATTTTCTGAAGACACGGGGTTTTCAGAGGGATTATCATAGATTTTGATGATACAAGGTTTTAAGAAGAAAATGCCTGAAGAAAGAAGGAGTCATAGGTCTGGTCATTCCCTAAGAACAGAACTTGAAGGTGTAGAAGCCCTTATAAAAGACAAGTCTGTTGAAGAAGCCTTTAAGAAAGTAGGTTGCTGGAGGTTTTGCAAAAAACTTCAAGGAGGGCACACTCAAGTCACCAAAGAATTTGCCACAAAATTCACAGGTTCAAACTGAAGGATTGGATTCCTCAATTTACCAATTTCCCCTGAACTGATATCAGTAGTTACAAAAATTCCGAGAGGAGAAGACAGGTGGTTTAAAAATTTCAAGTTTGACATGGTACCCTGCAAAATATTTCTAAAACTAGAGTTTTGAGAGGTTGACTTAAGCAAGGCTGTGCCAAGAAACTATGTGAAAAATACATTTTCCAATTTTCTCTACAATATTTAGAGGTACTTCACCTACGAAGGGATATACCACAAGGTGTATACCTATTAGTTTAAACTCTTGCTTCATTTCACAGGGATAATATCTATAGATTTACCTTTTTATCTTTTTTAGAAGTTTCGCTAAGATGTTTGATAAGGTACAATTGAAAGTTAAGTCATGTGAAACCTCATCATTTCACCATGGATTAGTTAAGTTAATAGTCATACATGAGTTGCAGAAAACAAACTGAGATTGGGCTGAATTGCTCTTTTTGAGTAGAATTGGTATTGAAGTAACATGTGTTAGTCCTCAAGCTAAAGAAAAAACTCCATCAAATATTATGGCCCCTATAGAACAAAAGTCAAGAAGATTTTTTAAGCTCAAGCCTTGAAAACAATTTAAAGAAACAATGATGGGAATAACATTGAAAATCCAAGATACTCCTAAATCCACACAGAGGAAGAAAACTCTAGTTAAGGAGACAATTCTAGAGAAGTCAACTAGTAAAACAGATCAAATGAGGTTAAATGAAAAGGGTAAGGCTGTAGCTATAGAGGGGTCAAAAAGTAATTTTAATGATATACTTCAAGCTATTAACATTGCAGAGTATTCCTTAGTGCAAGCATACTTCATCAAACTGGATACAGATGGCAGCAAATCAAACAAATTGATGACATCCAAAAGGTTAGATTTTCAGAATGATGCGGCAGAGTTTATTTTTAAACCCATAAAACCCTCAACTAGGCACTCCAAGAAGTTGAAGTAGTCAGACATAGAGAAATATCAAACAGGAGGTGAAAGTGCTAATGTTTTTGAAGAAACCAAAAATATATCTTTTTCAATGCCTGAAGAAGACAAAAATAGGGTTTTCAATATTCAAAAGGAAAAGAGCAGCTATGAAGATGTTAAATACAAACTCAGATTGGAAAATAATGAGATTGATAAGTTGAAGAAAAAGGTGAGAGTGCATGCAAAAGAAGGGGCAAACTTTGAAATGATGAAAGGACTGTGGGAGATTGAGAAAAATCCAAACTCTGAATTAATTGATAGTCAAGCTCAATTCTTCATATGGACCCTACCTGAAAATTTTTGACCCTAACAGTAAATGTCATCCTTTAGCTACAGAGGGGTCAAAGTTTTTTCAAAGGATGACACTTACTGTTAAAGGTTGATGGGGTCTAACGACAGCAAGATGAGTAACATCATGGTCGAATTCTAGTTGTCAAGCATAGTTTTTAATGATTACATAAGGTTTTTAAAGGTTGTTAAGATATAATAAATAGTGTTTTATTCCTAGTTGTATTAGGACTGTAAGACAGATAATTTAACTGTCAGTTTGTAAATGAAGTTTGTTTAGAAGTTGATGGGTGTCAAATTCAAATTTCTTCTCAAATGTTTGGAAGGAATCCAAGGATGTAATGACCACTCTATAAGAGGGAAGAAATAGAATTGCATAGGGTTGGAATTTTCATTTAACAAGCATACTTTTTGTGATATCAGAGAACTGTGTTTTTATCTTAATACAAAAAGTTATTGTTTCATCACTCAGGATTCAGAAAGGGTTATGGATGTTTCATTGTCTCATGATGTTTCTCTTTAAATTACTTGCAGTGGCATGAATGTATGTTACTTAGAATTCATTTAAGGTGCTCTAACTTCCTTCATATGTTCATGAACTGTGTTTATTCTCTGTCCTACTGTTCTATTGATGCATCTAAACCCTAAAATGCCCTGACTTCCATATGAAACTGATCTTTATGTTTTTTCAAAGAAGATTTGACTCCATTTACCCAATATATGTTTGTTGATTAGTAGTAGAACCAATTATTCACTTTATTCACAGACTTAGCCATCTGATCTTTATTTACAAATCATTAACCAATTGAGAGAGCCCTCTCAGGTTGGGGAGGCTAAGCCTCAACTAAAAGTTTGGTTTGAAATAGTTACTCAAGGTCTCCTTGACTAGCATCCTATCAGGGTCTGATTTTGAGATAACATTTTGGTGCCTCTGCCGGGAGTCTGAAGATTACTCATTCCCAAAATCAATAAGCTGAACTTCTAAAGGTAGGAGGAGCTCAGAAATTTTTACGAGGCTGCAATCTACCTTGGTGACTCCATACATTTTTCAAAGTTTAAAGGTTGCTCCAAGAAGGAGATACACATGGAGCAATCTTGATCCGAATCCACCTACCACTGTGGACAATCTAAACACTATTTCAAAAACTCAAATAATTTCAAAAAGATCAGGTACTCCATCTCATTCAAAATATTTTTCCTATGAAAAATTAAGAATTCCTAAAGATAAGAAAGTTGATGACAAGATTCATGAAGTGTTGTTTAGATCTGAAAGTGAAAAAGAACTCATTGATGTTATCTTAGACTTGCAAAAAAGAGGAATTCACACTTCAGCCTTAGTGACAAAAGAAGACAAGGAAGAGTTTTGGGAAGTTGTTACCTCTAAACTACTATTAGAAAAAGAGTCTTTAGATAAACTCAAGGAAATTGATCCTTTCAAAGTCTTGCTGAAATCAAAAGATGGTTTACCCCTTCCAAATTGGAGTTCTATTGTCAGTGGCTTAAAAAAAACAAACGGTCCTCCTCATATCAGTTCCCCATCTTCTTTTGCTCCTCCTACAAACACTGTTCATCCTCCACCCATGGCTGCTCCTGCTAGGTATGCACCACTTGTACTTCGTGTTGTTTTGCATGACCTTCCTAGTAAATATGTTGCTAGGATTCCTACTTGGGGTAGTGATGAGAAAATTTCAGTAGAGGAATTTGTAGACAGATTTAATGATTTTATAGAGAGAGAAGAATTTGATGATGAGGATGTGAAGCTAAGGTTATTTGCACAAAGTTTTATTGGTGAAGTTAGAAAATGGTTTAAGGCCCTTGCACTAGGCAGCATTAGAACTTGGAATGATTTTGAAGATAAATTCTTAAGAAAATGGGGAAATAGAACAAATCTAGTCCAAGCACTCACTGGATACAACAGCCTTAGGAGGGCAGTTGATGAATCTGTCCAAAACTTTTCAAAAAGATTCAATAAATTTTTTCACTCAATTCCAGCCCATTTGAAACCTCCATAATCCTTAGCACAAATGAGATATGTTGAAGCATTTGATTATGACTTTTCTATCTTGTTGAGGGAAAGAGAGTCACCTACACTTTCTAAAATGTAGAGTGATGCAGTTAAGGTTGAGGTAAACATGATAGCTACTAAAAAGTAAAAAATAGGAAAAACCAAATTGAAAGAAGAAGAGAAACCATCCACCTCAACTTTTAAAGACAAATTTGATTCAGTGATGAAAACCATGGAGAAGTTGATGGATAGGTTAGATCCTAGCAACACTTCTACTCCTCCTGTGCAACATGAACCTTAATTCAGAAATCCACAATTTAGGAGACTTTAAAATTATCAAAGGTTGAGAGAAAATAGAAATTAGCAAGATGACCCTCCAGTGAGACCTCCTTTTCAACAAAATTTGGTAGATGAAGAAGATGAGCCTGAGATTCCTGAAGAATCCATTGATTGTATTGATGAAGAAATTTCAGCAATCTTCTTGACTAAATAACAACATGATGATTTAGATTTGGCTAATTAAGGAGAAGAACCATCAGATTATTTTAAACGGTATCAACATGCTATTTTCGAGATGAAAAAGAAATATAATCTCAGAAATAGAAATGTGCCTATCATTGCAAAAAAAGCGCAGTCCAAGAAAGATGCTCCAAAGGCTTCTAAATCCAAGAATGATACCCCAGAGGTGGTTGAAGGTAAAAAAGAGATTCCACTTGGTAAGAAAGACACTCAAATTCCTCCTCTTGTGAAAGATGCTGAAAACTTTGTTTCTGTTTTCAATCTTGAGATTGAAATTTCAAAGATTAAAATATCAGTCCCTTTCAGTGAGATTCTCAAGGTGAATGTATATATAAGCAAGATAGTTAAGATTTTGAATTCACAACCAGGGGATGCTGATATTTTGAATGTCCAAGAAGATAATCCTACTATATATTTGGGTCCAAGGTTAGAAGATGATCAAAATGAAGAGTTTCCTCATTTTTATGTAAGCATTAGTATTCATGATAAGAATTAGCATAATGCTATGTTAGATTCAGGAGCTTCTCATGACCTTATGCCTAAGGTTATCATGGAGAGAATGGGATTGCAAATCACAAGACCATATAAGGATTTTTTTTCTTTTGATTCCAAGAGGGTTCAATGTATTGGTCTAATCAAGGATGTTGTTGTTGGCCTCACGCAAATTCCAGCAAAGACAGTTGTTATGGACATTTTTGTAGCTGATGTTCCTCCAAATTTTGGTATGCTATTGTCCATATCATGGGCAACAAAAATTAAAGACACAATGTAGATGGATCTTTCCTATGCCGCAATTCCTGTTTTTGGTGAGAAAAGGAGGTTGTATCAAGAGACTAGAATGGCCTACATGGTAAGCAGTAAAGATAAACCTCATAATTTTCCTATTTATGCTTTTGATACTAGGCTTGGATCTACCATTATTTTCAATGAATCAATTGATAGTGTTGAGGAAGAAATAAGAGTAGAAAATTAACATTCAGAAAATCAGCACTCAAAAAATCAGCATGCAAAAAATCGACAAGTAAAAGATGAAGAGATGGAAGAATGGTGGTCATTGTATTTTGATGGATTAGCAAGAAAAGAAGGGGCAGGACCAATGATTTGGATTACAAATCCAAATGATGAGAGTAAGTTTTACTCTTACAAACTGAATTTTGATTGCATAAACAACATGACTGAATATGAATCTTTGATTTTGGGTCTAGATATTGTGAAAAAGATGAAGGATCGAAATATTTATGTTTTTAGAGATTCTGAATTGGTTATTAGATAAGTTGAAGGTGTCTATCAAACGATGGATGTAAGAATGAGGGCTTACATAAATTTAGTTTTAGACTTGCTAGAAAACTGTCAGTCTCATTCCTTCATAGTCAAAACTAGAGATCAGAATTCTATTGTTGATTCCCTTGGTGTTTCCTATGCATTCAAATGAATAATACGAGATTGAAATTCTTCATAGACCAGATATACCGGACAATATCATAAATTGGCAAGTTTTTGAAGATGATCAGCAGGTAAAGAATTTTATTGAGCTGAAAGAAGAATTTTAAAATACATATGTAGATCAGCAAATTATGCTTGTTGAGACTAAAGAGAATTATGAAGTTTTTCAATTGAAGAATAATTCAATACCAAAGGGTTTTATTCCTCTTGAGAAACTTTTTGATCAAAATGATGTGTCTAAAGCACCAAAATTGCAAGCTGATGAAGAGGAAGTAGAGAGCTGTAATCTTGGTACATTGGCTTTGCCTAAAATGATAAAAATTTCAAAGCTTCTTTCAGCTAATATGAAATTCAAATATATTGAGATGATGAGAAGGTTTATGGATGTTTTTTCTTGGATTTATTCTGATTTAAAATAATATGATCCTTCCATTATCTAGAATACTATTCCTATCAAGGAAAATGAGAAGAATTTCAAGAAGAAATTGAAGAGAATTAATCCTCTTCTCATGCCTTTGATTGAAAAGGAGATTAAGAAACTCTTTAATGCAAATATCATTGTTCCAATCAGATTTTAAAATTGGCTTGCAAACTTAGTTCCGGTAAGAAAGAAGAGTGGAGAAATCAGAATTTGTATTGATTTAAGAAATTTGAAGAAGGCTTCACTAGAGGATAACTATCCTCTTCCTAAGATGGATTCAATTCTGCAAAATATTGTTGGTTCACAAAGGATGTCTATGCTTGATGGATTTTCAGGTTACAATTAGATTCTTGTGCTTCTAGATGATCAAGAAAAAACAACCTTCACAACACCATGGGATACATTCATGTATGCCAAAATTCCCTTTGGTCTCATGAATGAGGGAGCCACTTTCCAAAGAGAAATGGACATTTATTTTTCGGAAGAAAAGGATATATTAGTGGTTTTTTATCTTGATGATATCATAGTCTACTCAAAGGAAGAACATCATTTTAAACATCTAGAAAAAATTCTACTAAAATGTAGAAGGTTTGGTATCTCTCTCAATCCTACTAAAAGAATCTTTGCTTTAACATTAGGAAAATTGCTTGGTCATATTATTTCTGAAGAAGGAATTAGGATTGATCCTAATAGATTCAATGCAATTCAAAAGGTAGATTTTCCAAGAAGTAGGAAAGAGATTCAATCTTTTCTTGGGAAAGTGAATTTTGTTAGGCGCTTCATTCCTAACTTTCCTGGGATTTTCAAAGATATAACAAGGATGCTAAAGAAAGGAGTGGACATTAAATGGACAGTTGAAGCAAGGAAATCTTTTGAAGAAATCAAGAAGGCACTCACACAAGCACCGGTGCTCATCAGTCTAGATTTTTCCAAAGAATTTCTGGTTTTACATTTGCTTCCGAAAACACAATTGCTGGAGTTTTGCTACAAAAAGGAAAGGAGGGTATTGAATAGCCTATTTCTTTCTTTAGTATGACATCAGAAAATGCTGAACTAAAGTATAATATTCTGGAGAAGTAGGCATATGCTCTGGTGAAAGCTATAAAGGATTTCAAAATTCATGTTTTGCATTCGCACATTATAGCATATGTTCCAAGTGTTGTGGTAAAGGAAATTCTAACTCAGACAGATCCAAATGGAAAAAGGGGAAAATGGATCTCCAAATTTCTGGAATATGATATAGAAATTAAACCAACAAAGTTGGTGAAGGGACAAGGCTTGGAAAAGCTAATGACTCAATCAAATCTGGATTGTCTTGATATAAATTTGAATTCAGAAACATCAATTTTTTTTGAAAATGAAGAATAATTAGTCCAAATTGATAAGAAATGTCTTACTTCAGAGTGGTATAAGGATGTGTTTTTTTTCCTACATCATAATAAAGCTCCCGCTGGTCGAACAAAGTTTAAAGCAAGGTTTGTTAAGCTAAAATCATTGCGATATTTTGTTTATGACAGAAATATGTTTTGGAAAGATGCAGGAGGAATTTTGCTGAATTATTTTCTTGAAGAAGAGGCTGAAAAAATAACTGATGAGTTCCATAAAGGTGATTGCAGAGGACACCATTATTGGAAAGCTACAGCAAACAAGATCCTAAGAGCTAGATACTTTTGGCCAACAATGTTTAAAGACATTTACAAAAAGATCGTTGCATGTCATGAGTGTAAAATTTTTGAAGGAAGAAGAAAGCTTGTACATCTACCTTTGGTTCCTATTTATGTTGAATCTCCATTTGAGTAATGGGGGTTATACTTTATTGGAGAGATACATCCATCTTCATGAGGGCAGCATCGCTGGATTCTTACAGCAATAGACTACTTCACCAAATGGATAGAAGTGATACCAACCAGGAAAGCTAATGACTATGTAATTATTTCTTTCTTAGAGAATAATATATTTTCAAGATTTGGTTGTCCCATGAAGATTATAATAGATAATGCTCAAGAATTTAAGTCCAAGAAAATGATTAATTTCTGTCATCAATACCACATCACTCTTTGACACTCTACAACCTACTATCCACAAGGTAATGGTCTTGATGAATCATCAAACAAGAGCATTGTAAGAATAATAAAAAAGGTACTACAGGAGAACAAGAAATCTTGG
This sequence comes from Pinus albicaulis, assembly GCA_034641835.2. Classification (NCBI taxonomy): domain Eukaryota; kingdom Viridiplantae; phylum Streptophyta; class Pinopsida; order Pinales; family Pinaceae; genus Pinus; species Pinus albicaulis. The sequence goes on from CM076583.1 coordinate 1,147,505,596, forward strand.
CATTTAAAACTGAAGTACGCCCTATGGGCTGATAGGATTTGTACAAAGAGATCAATTAGAACTTCGCCATATGAATTATTCTATGGAGCTGAATTTTTTTTTCCAACATCACTTGGGGTACCGATTATGAAGTTAATTCAAGGGCTTGAAGAAGAACCAAATGCCATAAAAAGGAGGATAAACCAACTGATAGCCTTGCAAGAAAAGAGAAATGAAGTCTGTGACATTCATCATCATGTTCAAAATGAGAGGCCAAAATTGAAGAAAAAGGCAAGCATGGTAAGTTTGAGAATTTATGGAAGGGTCCTTTTCAGATTGCTGGTTTTCATGGGAACAACACTTATATATTACAGGAAATTGATGGAGGATCATATGTTTGAGGCCTTTTTAATGGTAGGTTCCTAAAGCATTTTGTTTGCTGAAGTAACATCACTCATTGATGACATTGTATATATTCATCTTTGTCAAGTTTTTGCTAATAAATGACAAGCGGAAACAAAGAGCTTAAGCTCGAGGTGAAGGCCCAACAGTTCAAAGAGGATACTTCTCAACAAAATTTCTGTTTCTTATCAAAATGGATGGCACTGATGTTGTGGGTTCTTAGTGCACCACAGGGGCACACCATCCCAAGTGGAGCCGCTGTTATCACTATAAAAAATTTCTAAAACCTGGTCAGTTACACGTGTTCCTATGTCTAATGCAAGATAGGGTTAGATTCATTTTTATATTTTTCAAGGTCTAGATCATGGGTTAAAGGTCTCATTCCATCACCAAACAATGTTCATCAACCTTGTTTCATTCTTCAATGATCTTATGCCATGTTTTGAAACCCATTTTTAAAGTTTTTTCCGAAGATTTGATGAACAAGCCACGAAACCACGTTTTTGTAGCATGCTTAGTGTAAAAATTTGATTTTGCGCTATGAAAACGCTGGTGATTTCATAGCGCAAAAAACCAAATTTGCAAATCATGCGCTACAAAATCGGGGATTCTCAGTTTTTCATTTGAGCTATCACATCTGTCAAATATAGTTAAATTTTTCATCATTAGGTGTCATTCACAAGTTATCATTCACATGCAACCATTTATTATAATTATTAGGGGTCATTTTTCATCAATTAGGGGTCAGATTGTCTTTGGTCCTTTCAAATTTGAAAAAAATTGGCCGTTTTCGACTTCATTTGTCTCATGCAAGACAATAGTGCATGCATGCTTATGTTCTGGAGAAGAAATTAGCAGTGAAAGACCAGCGTTCACTGAAACTATATTTCAAGTGAGCCAGAATTGAAACGAATTCAAGCGAGGCTGCTTGTTCAACAGTAGTTTCAAAACTTGCTATCAAGTGAAATTGAAATTCATTGCTGGTGGAAGCAGGATTGTTATCAAGAGAGGTAGAATTGTTATCAAGAGAGGCTGAACTCATTTACGAAGTGAGACTCTTCATTCAACAGGAAGCTATGATTTCTAATTTGCTAATTTGCCGAAGACACGGGGTTTTGAGAGGGATTATCAAAGATTTCAGAAGATACAAGGTTTTCAAGAAGAAAATGGCTAAAGAAAGAAGGAGTCATAGGTCTGGTCATTGCCTAAAAACAGAACCTGAAGGTGTATAAGCCCTTACAAAATACAATTTTGTTCAAGAAGCCTTTAAGAAAGTAGGTTGCTAGAGGTTTTGTGAAAAACTTCAAGGAGGGCACACTGAAGTCACCAAAGAATTTGCCACAAACTTCACAAGTTCAAACTGAAGGATTAGATTCCTCAATTTACCAATTTCCCTTGAACTGATATCAGCAATTATAGAAATTTCAAGAGGAGAAGACAGGTGGTTTAAAAATTTCAAGTTTGACATGGTACCTTGCAAAATATTTCTAAGACTAGAGTTTTCAGAGGTTGACTTGAACAAGGACGTGCCAAGAAACTATGTCAAAAATGCATATTCCAATTTTCTCTACAATATTCAGAGGTACTTCACCTACGAAGGGAGATACCACAAGGTGTATACCTATAACTTTAAACTCTTGCTTCATTTCACAGGGATAATAACTCTAAATTTACCTTTTTATCTTTTCAGAAGTTTGGCTAAGATGTCTGATAAGGTATAAATGAAAGTTGAGTCATGTGAAACTTCATTATTTCACCATGGCTTAGTTAAGTTAATAGTTTTACATGAGCTGCAGAAAGAAAATAGAGATTGGGCTGAATTCCTCAATTTGAGTAGAATTGGGATTGAAGGAACAGGTGTTAGTCCTCAAGCTAAAGAAAAATATCCATCAACGGTTAGGGCCCCTGTAGAAACAAAGTCAAGAATATTTTTTAATCTCAAGCCTCGAAAACAAGTTAAATAACCAATGATAGGAATAGCATTGAAAATCCAAGATACTCCTAAATCCACATAGAAGAAGAAAACTTTGGTTAAGGAGACAATTCTAGAGCATTAAACTAGTAAAAAAGATCAAATGAGGTTAAGTAGGAGTCAAAGGTTAAAGGAAAAGGGTAAGGCTATAGCTACAGAGGGGTTAAAGGGTAATTTGAATGATACACTTCAAGCTATTAACATTGCATAGTCTCCCCTAGTGCAAGCAGAATTCATCAAACTAGATACAGGTGGTAGCAAATCAAAGAAATTGAAGACATCCAAAACGTTATATTTTCAGGATGATGCGGCAGAGTTTATCTTTAAACCCAGAAAAGCCTCAACTAGGAACTCCAATAAGTTGAAGCAGTCATACATAGATAAAGATCAAACAGGAGGTGAAAGTGCTAATGTTTTTGAAGAAACCATAAATATATCTTTTTCAATGCCTGAAGAAGATAGAAACAGGGTTTTCAATATTCAGAAGGAAAAGAGTAGCTATGAAGATGTTAAAGACAAACTCAGATTGGAAAATAATGAGATTGATAAGTTGAAGAAAAAGGTGATAGTGCATGCAAAAGAAAGGGAGAACTTTGAAAGGATGAAAGGACTGTGGGAGATGGAGAAAAATATAAACTCTGAATTAGTTGATAGTCAAGCTCAATTCTTCATATGGACCCTACCTTCAATCAAAGAACCAAAATTCATTAGGACAGTTAATACCAAGCTAAGGGAAAAAAATAGAAGGCTTAAGAGGAGAGTAGAAGACATGGAAATACAGCTAGCACAGTTTGAAGATTCGCCACAGCTAGAATAAGTTCAAACATTAAGTGTCATCCTTTAACAAATTCTTGAGGTTATGTGAATATATCTCATTTCTGGAGTTGTTTAAAGATGACGTTATGGGTTATGAAGGTTTATATACACCTAAAAATATAGTATTAAAATGGTTGAAAACCAAATTTTTGGAAAGAAGCTGTGAAAAGTGAAGACTCAACAGTTTTGTAGCGTGCTATGAAACTGCTGAATGTGACACATAGTAGTTTGAAATATTTTTGCAAATTTTCAAGGGTGAAAAGGGTTTGGTGTTGAGATTTGATGCTGGTGGGAGGTATATGGAGAACACCAATAAAGATACAGTGGGTTTGGCACATAAAAATGGAGGTTTGAAGCGTGATTTTAAAAGGAAAAGTTTGTGCTACGGAAACAACAGACTCAACAGTTTTGTAGCACAGTAGTATTGACAATTTTTGCACCATTTTGGAGGTTTCGATTTGCACAGATGGAAGGTTGAATTCAAATGAAGGTTATGAGACATTTTCCACATGTTTTGAGAACCAGTTCTTCAGCATTTGGTTCGAATGGATAGAAATGAGGCATTAAACTATTACACAGGAAACATGCTCCTGTTTTGCAGGAATGGATAAGAAGCAGGTTGATGGGGTCTAATAACAACAATATGAGTAACATCATGGTCGAAGTCTAGCTGTCAAGAATAGTTTTTAATGATTATATAAGGTTGTTAAAGGTTGTTAAGTTATAATAAATAGTGTTTTAGTCCTAGTTGTATTAGGACTGTAAGACAGACAATTTGACTGTCAGTTTGTATATGAAGTTTGTTTAGAAGTTGATAGGTGTCAAATTCGAATTTCTTCTCAAATGTTTGGAAGGAATAAAAAGATGTAATGACCACTCTATAAGAGGGAAGAAATCGAATTGCATATGGTTGGAATTTTCATTGAAAAATCATACCTTTTGTGATATCAGAGAACTGTGTTTTTATCTTAATATAGAGAGTTTTTGTTTCATCACTCAAGATTCAGAAAGGGTTATGGATGTTTGATTGTCTCATGATGTTTCTCTTTAAATTACGTATAGTGGCATGAATGTATGTTATTTATAATTCACTGAAGATGTTCTAACTTCCTTCATATGTTCATGAACTGTGTTCATTCTCTTTCCTACTATTCTATTGATGCATCTAAACCTTGAAATGCCCTGACTTCCATATGAAACCAATCTTTATGTTTTTTCAAAGAAAATTTGACTCCATTTACCCAATAGATGTTTGTTGCTTAGTAGTACAACCAATTATTCACTTTATTCAGTTTATTCACAGAGTTAGCCATTTGATATTTATTTGCAAATCATTAACCTATTAAGAGAGCCCTCTCAGGTTGGGGAGCCTAAGCCTCAACTAAAAGTTTGGCTTGAAATAGTTACTCAAGGTCTCCTTGACTAGCAGCCTATCAGGGTCTGATTTTGAGATAACAGTAGGGATGCCTTGAAGTTTAGTCTAAATCAAAGCAATGATAAAGGGACACCTAAGAAGCTTCAAAAGGCCATTTACAGTGGATAAAAGGCACAGCAAGCTGAAAGATATAGGAAAGGTCTTGATATCATAACAAGATGCAAAATAATTCTCATACAAAGGTCTGCGAAAAATATCATAAATATCAATAACATATCAAAAACATAGTTCATTTCAGCAAAAGAATCAATGGAAAAGTTTTTGGCCTCAAAGCATAAAACTGGTAGAGGGAAAACTACCCTTTGCCACACTCCTGCAAAAAAGGAGAAAGGCTATCAGATGCGCCATCAGATGAAAGAAAAGACTAAGATCACTATAAAGAGGAAAATCACACTAAAGAGGAAAAGAAGCAAGTATGCTTTGTTTTGAAATGAAAATATATGATTTTTTGACCCATAGTGGAAAGGTATTTGGAAACAGTTTCAGAAATTGTGATAATAAGAAAATAGGCATGATAAGTGAAAATAAGCACCTCCTTCATCAACAATAGAGGGTGTAGAAGGGTTCTTGATTTATTTTATAAGGATAAGTGAAAGAGCACACAAATCCACTAGATCAAAATATGTGATTTAAATTCCAAAAGGTCAGAAAATTTGATTTTTAAGACACTGAATGTCATTTCACTAAAGAATGAAAAAAAAAAGTTTGATACTTAAAATGTCACACAAAAGGTAGTCACATACTTGATTCAAAGGATATGGAGGTAAAAATAGTTTTTATTTTCACCTTGCAAATGACAAACGAATGCCATCATGAGCCTAATCACTTGCTCAAAAGCTAAAACTAGTGGTAAAAGGAAACAAAAAAAGGACTGGCTCCAAAAAGGCTAAGGCACTCAAAAGATAGTCAAAGGAAGATAATAGAAGTGTGAAAATAAAACTTTAGGGAGGAGCATTTTTTAGTTCAAATTTATTTCGAAAGAGGAGTATAAGTAGCTTCAACAACTCTTTCCCCCTTAGTTCCGACTTTGGCAAAGAAGAGCGAATTTTTTCAGGATTCAAAAGGCATCCTCGGGCATAATTTCTTAGACACTGCATGCCTCTAGGTGGATGTTTTGCACCTATATAGGTGCCCTGTGTAGTTTATTACTAGACGCTACGTGCTTGAAAGGTGACGCTACACGTTCCTTTTCCCGCCTGACATGCAGGAGTTGTTGCTTGACATCACCCAGATCCTTGTGAAAACATGCCAGCTGATGTTGCACTCATAGTTTTGGAGTTTCCACTCGATAGTTACGTGTAGCTCCCACCCAGACCAACAGTGTTCCGCACCCATCACAGCTGCCTTCGCCCAGCTTCACATGCGGAGGTCGCTCAGGCCAAAGGCTCTGTGCTCCTGCATTTCAACTGCCACCCGACTTCACATGTATACAACGCTTGGGCCATGATGTTGCACACCCACCACTATGACTGCCACACACTCCTCGTGCATGCTTGCTTGCCCATGATGTTGCACGCTTGGTGGAAAAGTGCAGCACGACCTAGAAAGGTGCAAGAATGCCTAGAAAGTTGTAGAAAGTGTTCGAATTTTCCAAATAATGCTCAGAAATTTCATTTTGGCTATGAGAGTCAGTTTCAAGAGTTATTCTTCAATAATTGACATCTTCTCATGATTTTTTAGGTTATAAAATCATCAAGTAGGGCTAAGTTTGTGTCAAAGAAAGTTCGAGGGAAATTTGAATAGAAATCTAACCTATTCTCTATTGATCATCTAGCCCCATTTAGAAGTCCAATATCTCCTAAAAAATCCTTTTCTTGATCACTTCATTAGCTAAAAACCTTTTCTGTTTAAAAAATTGAAGGAAGGGGTAAAGTAAGCACCATGTCTCAAGAAGAGAGTGATGAGCCTCAAAAACCATGAAGACAGTATAAGAAAGGAGGGAAGCCCAATAGGTTTGAGCCTATAGACACCAAAGAGTTGATAGCCTCCCCTTCTGTCTTATCTTATTTCCAAGAATTAGGGTGTTTTGAGTTCTGCAACAAGGTATAGGAAATCAAAATCCATCCTTAGTTGACAGAGTTATTTTCCCTAAGGCTTCATCGGCATAAATTTCATCTAGCAGGGGTAAGGCTTGAGTTGACCCCTAAATCTATCTCTAAAGCTAATGGGATAACTTGCATAGGAGAAAGGTGGTTTAAACAGAAACATCTTTACTTGATCCATTATCATCCATTTCTAAAACCTAGTTGCCAAGCTAAGTGTAAAGCCATTTTTCTTTTTTCACATCTACTGGACAAGTATGCCCTCCTCATGGATATTTTCATGAAATACTTTACCTTTCAGGGTAGGTTCTCTAGAATCTACTCCTATCATATTGTACTCCTCATGTACTTCACCAGGACCAAACTACTGAACATGCCTTATTGCCTCTGCAAAAGCATTGAAAAAAATTCCATCATCATGAAAAAGAGGCCTCCAGCCCAGCAAAGGGCAAGCCTATTTCATCACTCTCTTATCAAATTCATTGTAACTCACCAACTGGACCAACAAGGCATTCCTTGGGAGGCCTTTATTACCCATGATGATTTCACCACTTCATTCTCCATCCCACTGCAAAATGTGCCATCATCTTCTCAAAATCCTCCTCATACTCCTTCATTGCCCTCCACTGACCATGATTCACCTTCCGCACATAAATCAATTTCCCAAAAAAACCTTCTTCAAACACCTTCCCTTGAGAAAAGTGATCACAAAGAAAACAAACATGCCCCTGAGGAAAGTAGTAGTGGCCCTGAAGAAAGCAATGCTGGCCTTGAAGAAAGTAGTAGTGGCCCTGAAGGAAGCATTGGTGATCATGAAGAAAGAAGTATTGATCATAATGAAGGCATTAAAGGGGAGAATGATGAGGATAAGGGAGAAACTAAAGAAGAAGAGGGAAATGTAGAAAAGGGAGATAGCCAAGAGGAAGATAGTAAAAACAATAGCAAGGATAAAAATGTAAACCGAGAAGAAAACAAAGTTACAAGAAATGACACTAATGATGAGAAAGGAGGTCAAAGCACTGGGTCTCAAGGTGAAGAAAATGACACTAAAATCCCTACAGTAGATAGTGGCAGAGAAGAAATAAGCAGTCATGACAATGAAAAAATTGATGAAGATTACCTAGAAATAGATTTCAAAGTTGTTTTAAATAAACAAGGAAATGATGGCCAAGATCCAAAGAATGTTGCCAGTGAAAAAAACAGTGAAAATGGTGAAGAAATGGATAGTCCTGAAGGTAAAAATATGTCAAACCTGTGCACTGCCGATAGTGCAGAAAAAGAGTATGGCAGTTTTGAAAGTCCTCCTAATGATGAGGTCATAAAAGATGTTGAAAATGATAATCAAAGGGGCTGCCAATAGCAAAGTAGCAAGGAGATACACACAGAAAGAATTCTTGAAGAAAAGGGCAGACCTAGGGCTATAAAGGATCAAGTTGTGCAAACTAAGTTTGTAACACCTTTCACCATCCCTTATTAGAGAGGTAGGAGGCATGTGTTTGCTACCTCCAAAAGGCAAAGGGCCATGTAGTCCTCCTCAAAACCAGTAAAACAAAAAATCACCAAAATTTTGATGTACAAGGTCACTCAAACAGTAAAATCAAATTCACCAAATGAGTGAGAGGAAAGCGTAAACTACTTAAGAAAGAAAAGGGTAAGAAGCCCATGAAGAAAAAAGGCAAGAAGACAATGAAAGAATAGGAAAGCATTCATGAAGAAGAGAGGGAATTTGAACTCATTCACTTGAGCAGTGATGAGGAAAATGAAACAAGGATACTTAATTCTCTCCTACAGGACCGGAGTGTACAAATAAGAGATTTATATGTTGAGTTCGAAAGATAAAAATATATCATTCATTTCCTACAAATGGAAAACAAGAAAATGAGTGGCCAACTTGACATTTATGAATCCCAGGCACTCAAATACCAGAGAGAGGCTCAGAAATCACAAGTATAGCTGGAGGAGTACATGGGTGGCTATGAAGAAGAAAACAAAGAAGATGGGAAATCTAGGAAAAGGCCTAAGACTATAGGTCTTAGGAAAGCATTGGAAAAAAAGAGAGAGGAAGAATCAGCCCAATCACAGCAATTTCCTCTCACTAAGCTCCTTGCCTTGGAAATTGAGCATGGAAAATAATCATGGTTTGAAAGGGAAAATCTACATTTTGAGTCTAAGTTAGAGAAGGCAAACAAAGATCTAGGCTTACAGAGAAGGATGACTGAACATTACAAAAAGAGAAATCAATTTGCTAGGAAGAAGCTTAAAACTGCCCAAAGGAGGGGCCCGACGCCGATTGATGGGAATGACCAAGATAGGCTTGAAATTTTGGTTCAAGCTTCAGTACAGGTCTCTAAGGACCCTTAAGGGACTCACTCACCAATTTTGAGCAAAATTGAACACTTTTTGGTTTTTTGCATATTTTGAAGCCTAGGAGCGCAACACCCTGGATGCTGCGCATTTTCGCAAAGCATATTAGGTAGGAAAAATTTACATTTTTGGATTCCTTGGCACAATAAGAGCATGCTCACAAAATTTCAGCTCATTTGGAGTTGTTTTGGTCCCTAAAAGGGGTCAAAAACACCCATTTTTTCACCTTTCTGCCACCTTTTCTCAACAGGTGCTCTACTCCTCGGATCCTACCCATTTTATAATTTTTGGGAAACTTCTATAGATCATATATATAAAACACGTGTCTTTTTGGAAAGAAGACATCCATAGCTTTCCAACGGGCCATTAAAGAGCCTTTTTTGACTTCTGGAAGGCCTCCAAAACCTTGCTGCAAAAAGACACTTTTTGGTGCTGTGTCTCTGGAAAATTTTCAGAATCAGAGACAAAGTGTTGTGTTCCTATGTGGTGACTGATAAAATGTGCATTGGGAAAGTTTTATCTTGTATGTAATAGCATAAATGTCAATATCTTAGCTATTTTGGTCCGAAAAAGATATTTTGAAGAGATATTTTGTGCCTTGGACCTTGTAAGGCCTCAAGGACAAATAGGATATTTTCTTTTGGCCAATGGCCTTCTAGATGCTCTAGTAAAATTTTCTCCTCTTTTTTTATATAAACCATGAGGATTCATTGTAATAAACTAGGAGAACTTGACATGTTAAGAGAAATACATAGTTTTATGAGCTTGGAGAAAGTATTGGTTTTATGAAGTGGATGAATGGCTTTCTTGGCTTGATGGTGGAGAAGCATTTTGTGCAGGATTCTATAGCTTGGTGAATGGTGGCGTTTCCCTTATTTTTTTATGTATTCTTGTTTCAATTTATGTTTCATACTTATTTTTTGTTGTATATCAGAAAATTATAGTTTGACATATGTTCATGGAAGCACTTCAAACCTCCTGTTTATTACAGCTTTGAGGTTTTCTTCTTCTTGGTCATTATAAGGAATTCTTAACTGCTCCTTAGATCCATCAAGAATTTGTTATTTTTTTCATTAATAGTCAGTATGCTAGCTATCAAATATTATTTAAGGTATGCCCTGCTTATTTGAAGTTCTCAAACCCTATTCTGAAACCTTTCTATGAAATATTGATTGATTAGGTTAAGTCAAAGAGGTCTCACTCGATCTTGCCCTCTGTCCATGCTTACCAACTTGTTTCAGAGTTCCTGATAGTTTGATATATGTTTTTTATGAGTTCCCTCTTCATATATTAAGCTATTTTTTTTATCTTACATGTTTTCGCAACAGCTGAAGGTGAATTTCTAAAGTTAGGAGTTCTTGTGCTTCTATGTCTCACCTGAATGTTTATCTTTCCTATTTATCAGTTTGAATACTTTTCATAAATATTAATGCTTTTCCCTACCTCATGAATACTTTCTTTAAAAATATATATGTTTAATACTTCTTCATTTTTCACAAGCGTAATGTTCATTTCACCTCATAACTCACGCAAAGGATCCATTGACTTTGCTAAATCGACCCTGCAGTACACCTTGTCCATCATTAGACATCCTTGAATTTATCTAACCCATAGCCCTGTTGATTTGATGAACTCTCTTTCCATTTTTCCTACTTGATCAGTTTTACCTCAAAACCAAAAAAAACAAAAATATACTTAACAACTAGCCTAAAATAAAACATACAAAGCTAACAAGTTCACATCCTTCACATAATAGAGAGATGCCACTCTGAGTCCAGGAAGGCTAGGTCCTAGGACTCCAAATATTGGTCTAATGTTACCCTATCATTTGGTTTACCAATCTAGCAAATTACTAGACACTAAAAATATCAAGGAAAATAGGAGACCCAGGCGTCACAATAGAGGTGGAGGATTCATTCAGAATCATGATCTACACTGAAATATGGGCATATTTTTCTTACCCAACTTTGATGGGTCATCTAAATGCACTGCCAAATCATGGGTAGAGAAGATAGACATCTACTTCCAGCTGAACAAAGTACCAGAGACGGAGGCCATCAAGATAACAGTTCTGCACCTTCAGGGTGAGGCACATGATTGGTGGTTTCATGTCTTGTCTACATTGGGTCATGCCAATGTGACTACATATTCAGAGTTCAGAAGGAGGTTGGTGGACAGGTTTGATCGAAGAGATCCAGAGGCACAATTCATGTGCCTAGCAAAGCTCAAACAAGCAGGTAATCCAAAAACTTATAGTTCTGAATTTCTAAAACTTTCTGTTATGGTTCGTGATTTATCTACAACAAGAAGGGTCTATATGTTCATTGATGTGTTAGCAGAACCTCTTCATGGGTTTGTTAAGTCTACCAAGCCCACTACCCTTCAAGATTCCATTGAAAGGGCTAGAGATCTACAAGATGCCTTGCAAAAAACAAAGGAAACATTTTAGAAAAATCCCACTTTTCCATGCAAGGGAAAAGATGAGAAGGCTCCTCTTTCAAAGGAGAGACAAAGTAAAGTACCTCTTAGTGATGATGTCCGAAGATATTTTAGGAGAAGGAAGCTTTGCTTCACATGCCAAGAATGATGGGCACTCGGACATAGATGTGCAGTAGGAAAGGTAGAATATATAGAGGTCTTCTCAGATGATAAGGAGGAAGAAGAAGAGGAACCAGAAAGAGGTCACGGTGCTGGCATAATAGGAGATGATCCACCACCACCAGGAACTGGAGATGGGGTATTTCCTCCAATTGGACGGACTCTTGAATCATCGAGAGGAGTACCCAAGTACTTGAACTTGAGGGTTCGAGGTTCCATCTTAGATCAAAGGGTTTATTTTTTTATTGATAGTGGGGCTACCCATAACTTTATTGATTCCAAACTAGTGCAAAGGAGGGAAATACCCATTTATGATTTTGAGGGATTTTCTGTTTTGGTCCCAGGAACTAGAACTATGCAGTGGATTCATTATGTTCCATCTTTATCTATCACCATGGGGGTATATACATTGACTGATCACTTCTTTGTGGTTCACATACCTGACACCAATGTGATAATGGGTGTGTAGTGGTTGATTAATTTTGCGAAGGTCACCACAGATTTAGAGACTTTGCAGATGGAATGGGTGGATAAAAAGAGTGTCAAAAATCAGATGATTAAGCACATGCATGCATATCCATCACATATAACTTCAACACAGAAAACAAAGATGGATTTTCACAGTGGGAGTAAGGACCTAACAGTCCCATATATTATGCACATGAATTTGTCCCATGAGACATTTTTGTTTTGTGGCAAACCACCTGGGAGGCCACCTGAACGGAATTTTGTGAGAAATGTCTCAAAACATGTTGCACCAATCATAGATCTAGGAGGAGTGGGGGCATTGGGAGGTCATGGTACAGCACTGAGAGTCTTGGGTAGACTCAAGGAGGAGGGAGACATTCTCCCAACATCATCATTACCCACTCTCATTTCAGATTCTATGCTGAGAAATGAGTAGCAGAGGGAGGATAGCAACCTTACAACATGTGAATTTCGCATGGGAGGTGTCAAATAGGAGGACAGCCATATGACATATGTTATTTTTGATAGATCATCAACGTTGTCACTATGGAGGATACATCCATATTAGAAATATCAGTTGTTGGTGGATTATTTCAAGGATCTTTTTACTTGCATGATACCTTATGACCAACTACAACAGGAGGGATATTTAGTCAGAGATGAGGTCATCTACTATCATGGTAGGATCTTCTTATCTAGAGATTCCAATCTCAAGGAGAAGTTACTACAAGGATCACATGAATATTTTCTCCTCAACCACACTTATTCCATGAGGTCATACCATACTATCATGGAGGGGTTTTCTTGGGAAGGCTTTGAAGAGGAGATATATTAGCATTTGAGGAGATGCATGGACTATGTGGAGATGGGGGAGATACATAAATCTTTGAAGGAGTTACCACAGCCACATCTTTCCTCTTTGGGAATGAGAGGGGCTCTGTCTATGGACCACTCCATTTGTATGAGCGGAGTTTATGGTAAGGAACATGTTTGTATGCATGATGATTTATTTGATGAATATTTACATTCCTTTACCATACATGTGTAGGCCATTGTTCCAAGGGGGAGCATTATTCCATATAAACTTCATGCCCAACTTGGGGCCATAAACATTGTTGAGCATGGCCACTCCCTAGGAGGATATAGGGAGATGATATACCATTCCGGGTGCACTCCAAAGGCACCAAAAATTTCTCACCTTCTCAAAGCATGTGAGAAGAATAGGGCAGAAATTAAGTGGTGGGGAAACCACTTACCATATCATTATGTGATGTAGTCAAGAGATATACTGCGCTAGTTCAACATGTGGGACTATGATCCACCTTCATTTTTTCCTATGGCTATTTACATGTACTTGGTTTTGATCCCATACATTGATGATGTTCTTATTATTTTTATGGGAATGATTGGAGGGGGAATGGAAGGATTGGATGTACCCTTTGGGAGAGAGATTCTCCATGTTCATTATGCTACATGTTTCAGGGAGAACATTGGGAAACCCATGATTGCTACATTGGATATTTTTCTTCCTTGTGGAATGAGTCACTTTCATCTCATGAGATCTTGGGAGGAGCATTTCATGGAGGGATGGATTGGGAGAAACTTGGCTTATGAGGGAATATTATCACATGGAAGTGTCACCAATGGTGGAGGAGAAGAGTTTCATCACTCACCTTTACAGTTGCTTGAGTACAAACAACATTTGGGAGGGGAGGAATGTAATATTCCAAATTATCCATGAGCTAGTTGGAATATAATTTTTGTTTTTTATTCCTTGTTTGTGTAATATTCCTAAAATTAGCACACATCTAATTGGAATATTAAATTTTGATTTTTTCTCTTAGTTAGAGAAATAAAAGTGTATGGAGACCCATAAATATCCTTAGTAGGAATAAAATACACTCCTAGTGTGAAAGTAATTCATATAAAGGTTGGATTGAAGACCATTATGTGTGAAAAGGGCTTGGAGCATGAAGACTGGGTCAACCTTGACCAAATCAAACATCACTGGTATGGAAGGAGTAGCATTCATTGAGGGAAAACATAGTTTTGGAGGAATATTCCATACATGGAAGTAGTGGCTTTAATGAGTGGGGCCCAAGGTGAAGAAGCTCATCAAGAATATAAGGAAAAGGATGACAGCCATTGTTGAGATGATTGGATTATTATTTTGTTGATGGTTTGTTTAGAATTTTTTCCCTCTTCAGTTGTTTAACTAAGATTCAAGTGTTGTTTAGCACGGGATGTTCCCAAGTGGGAATCCCACATCTTTCCTTGAGAAGCCTCTAGGAAGAGTGTTGCACTACATTTCCACATTCAGGCATTAGGCCAAGCTTTAGATTTCTTCAACAACTCAATTTCTACTTAGAGTTGTGTTGTGTTGGAGGGTGCAACAGTGGAGGTTTGCATTGGGTGTTTTCTAAGCTATTTTTGCAGTGGAGGAAGTTTGCCTTCTAGTGGGAGGAAATTAAATAAGCCCCTTGGGATTTATTGACATATTTGGCCTCAATCTAAGGATTTTTTATCCCCTACAATGCATTTTGAGTCCAAATCTACGTTATTTTAGGAAGGAGTTGAAGGGGTGGTTGAAATTTCTGATTTGGGAGGTGATTTCTTCAGTGGAGAGCCATCCTTTCATTCAGAGGAGCTATGGGAGAAGAGCTATAGGATTCTACATAAAATTTAGCCATATCTTCTCATTTCTTTCATTGTAGCATACCTTCAGCCCTAGGGCTGTAGCTTACATTGGCACATTGTGTGCATTTTCCGGAAACCCTCTTGGGTTATCTTGGAAAGGTGATATAGGGCCTAGATATATTTGTATAACATCTATTGAGGCATATATCATTATATTTGGATCATTGTATGATCTCTAGCTGTAGTTATGCATGTTATTACTGTGTTGTAGCAACTCTTCGGCATTTTGTATTGTAGCAATATCTCACATTTGGGAGGTTTTCTTTAAGGGAGGCTTGTTCCCTTATATCATTTGACCTATGCCTAACTATTTGGTACTGATTTTTTTTTCTTATACATAATTTTATGGATCCATAGTGGTCTCTATTTTTGATGTGTTGATTTACCCTACTATTTCCAGGTTTATGCACTATATTCTTGCTTTTCCAATTTGGGAATATTATAGTTGTATCATAGCATAATCTTGGCTCAGCCTGTGAGTTTCATTCATTATGCTATCAGGAGAATAATAATAAGGAGAAAGGGATCATAATGATGGAAGGAATGAGTTTTATCTCATCTCTTTTCAGATATACGAGGCACCTCACCAAGGAGGTCAAGCAAAGAAGAATGGAGAGAAGCCATGAAACCAAAATAATGTTTCAAGATGAGGAAGGTCCTTGTACTTCCTATCAGCAGAAGAAAGAACCAATATTGCATAGACCTCCAAAGAAATATAGTATTCCCTTTCCTTTTGAAGAAGAAGAGAAAAGGCATGGAGATGGAGGACACTTAGATCATGAGATTATAAGTGAGTATCTTGCAGAATATAAATCTCAATCAATAGCTTTCAAGGAGGATCTAATGCTCCCACATTTCATTCAACTCAAAGAAGAAAGAAGACCTTGAAGAAATAAAAGGAGAAAGCACGATAGATTTCTATTGTATACATTTGATGGGTCCTCCACATGCATAGAAAAGGCTTGGGGAATGAAGTTGGATGCATTATTGCTACTACATCTAGTAGTAGAAAGAGAAGCTATTGAGATTGGAGCGCTGCACCTTGAGGGTGGAGCAAACAATTGGTGGTTCATCCATTTGAGTCATGCAAGAGTGATTGCATATGCTTATTTTACTCAAATTTTAATCAAGAAGTTTGACAAGAAGAAATCATAGGAGAAGAAACTTCCACTACCACTTACTACAAGAGCACTTGCATCAGGAGAAATAACACTTGCACCCTTACAAAGTGGTCTTGATCTCTTAACATTTAGAGTCCCATGCACTATTCTAAAGATGCGTGAGGAGGAGGAGAATTATACCAGTGCTGGTGCAACCATAGAAGAGCAGGCGTTATCATCAGTAGTTGGGGAAATCATCACACTGGTGAGAGGGACCCTTGTATCAGTACAAGATGTTCCTAAGAAAAACCAAGGTATGCAAATATTTCCACTTTTTGTTATTTTAGCACATCACATGGAGGGTAGTGGGGATATGCCATTGCATGACCCAGGGTCAATATACACTACTGATTTTCAATAGCAGACTATCACTGTGTAGACGACCCTTGACTTGTTCAAGGAGGAGATATATAGCCATCATGGTTATTCATTGGTGAGCTGCACACAACACTTTGTGTTGGAGTGTAGAATTTTGGAGGATAGGATGAGCATTATCCTAGGAAATCTAATGAAGAACTGTATGTTCAACATTGTGCATGGTCATGAGATAGTAGATGCACCATCATGGAGATTAACAACACTTTCATTGAGTAGTAGTGATGGGTTGGAATCCCAACTATTACTTGAGAATTCCAATGACCATTCTACATGTGTAGCAAGGGATAGACAGATGACTGATAAGAGACATCTTATCTCCCATTATTATGATGGATCTTTCTCGATGAGCACTTCACAACTCAATGAGAATATTTTTCCTTCAATATACTTGGATCCTCATGGGTTCAACATGGTCACTGATGAGTGGTCTTCATATGTAGATCTCCAGGAGGCTACACTTCAACATCCCATGAAGTCTAGAGATAGTGATTTTGTTTGGGAGGGTGGTGTTCTCCATTATAGGAAGACCCACTTGGAGCATGACATTATACACTCACCATTGGTTGGATGGGTGATGTTGATGAGCAAGAGGCTGGTGAGCCACTTGCAGATCTATGACACAGGGAAGTAGGAGGCAAGACTGTGCTGACTACTCTTGAAAGAGTTTGGTCAGCATGTGACATATCCTACTTCAAGGGGTATGTTGGTGGTTGGGACTTGAAATGGAACTTGCATCATATAGAAGCAAGGAGTTTGGGTGCATTGTGATGATGTGGCATTCTTCATGTCAATCATCATGTTTTGACCTCATGGTTTGTATGATATATTTGTAAGGAGGTAGCAATATCTATTGTTTCTTTGGCTACTCTTGGGAGAGTATGGGTTGATTTTCTCCCATATTTTGTATAATACTTCAGAAGAAGTGGATAGCACAATCAGGGTGCAAAGGGGATACTCTTCATCATTGAAGGATCAGGAGGTACTTCCACATAGGGAGTCTCCCACATATAGCAGCATGATGGTGGATGAATTTGGCATATGGCATGTCATAGAATGGATTAATGGAGTGGAAAGAGCCTTATCACCAAGGCCAATAGTGATGTCACTTGAGATTATGTATCTACTGATGGAGTGTTCCAATGGGAGTATGCATCCCTTCATTGTATAGACCACTATGAGGAGATTCTCATGGTAGGGATCATCCATGGACCTCACTTTCATCCTACTCACAATGCATGGTAAGAAATGTATTTATGTATTTATTAATAATTTCACAAAGTATTTGCATTCTCTTACCATCTAGGTACAATGCATTGATCCATAAGAGCGAAAGATTATATTTGGGTTAATGGTCATTCTAGGACCAAAATTTATGATAGAGATAGCCCTTCCTTTCATGGCTTTGGGAAAATTTTGTTTTATTCTTGTTATGCTCAGCTGATATATAATGGAATTTACTACTTCCTAGTAGATGAGAAAACATGCAAAACTAGAAATTTGTTGGGAGACAACTTGCTACATGATGTTCTAAGTAGAAGTTGGTAAAAATGTGTTGTATCCACTGGAGAAACCGTTGGTACCACCCAGAATTTCACATTATAATTTGGATACCATATGGGGATGATGAGCTATTCACTTTGTATGGGACACTTTTGGTTCATGAAACTAGAGAAGGGGTCTTTTCACATCCAGTTGTCCTTTTGACTCTTGAGGGAAATATTATTGGAGCCCATATAATATAGCATCTCTAAACTTATCACAAGTGAAGAGAGTGACAATGTGGGGTAGGCCATTGGGTCAATCATGTTCAGTCATGAAGCCCACGTACATTGCAGGAGCAAAAGGTGGAAGAAATTTTCATGAGTTACCATTTTGGAGGGTGACTCACTTTTTGTGGATGATATCTTGGGGTTTGGAGCTTCACATGGGAATGAAGGTTCCTAATAATTTTCTTATTCCATGCCTCAAGAAGGCCTCTATACCACATATAGTTGCCTCCATGGATATCCCACTACTTCATGATGAGATCCATTTTGATTTTTTCAACAAATGTTTACTTATACACTTGGGAGGAGCAACTAGGGGACATATTGATGAAAGAGCATCTTGTTCATTGGAGGAACTTATCATGTAGGGATGATACAGGAGAAGAGGAGAGGATATTTAGTTATATCCTTGCATTTTCTTGAGGAAAAGAAATATTTGGGAGGGGAGGACTGTAATATTCCTAAAATTAGCACACAGCTAATTGGAATATTAATTTTTTGTTTTTTCTCTTAGTTAGAGAAATAAGAGGGTATGGAGGCCCATAAATATCCTTAGTAGGAATAAAAGAAAATCCTAATGTGAAAGGAGGTCATATAAAGGCTATATTGAAGACCCTTATGTGTTAAAAGGGGTTGGAGCATGAAGACTAGGTCAACCTTGACCAAATCAAATAGAGCTGGTATAGAAGGAGTGGCATCATTGAGGGACAAAGTAGTTTTGGAGGGAGATTCCATGCATGGAAGTATTGGCTTTAAGGAGTGCGGCCCAAGGTGAGGAATCTCACGAAGAATATAAGGAAGAGGATGGCATCCATTGTGGGGATGATTGGATTATTATTCTTTTTATGGCCTGTTTAGACTTGTTGCCCTGTTCAACTATTTAGCTAAGATTGCAGTGTTGTTTAGCACAGGGTGTTCCTGAGCTGGAATCCCACCACTTTCCTCCATAAAACTCTATGAATTTTGTTTCAGTACATTTCCACATTAAGGCATTAGGCAAAGCATCATATTTATTCAACATCGCAATTTCTGCTTAGAGTTGTGTTGTGTTGCAGGGTGCAACAGTGGAGGTTTGCATTGGGTGCTTTCTAAACTAGTTTTATAGTGGAGGAAGGTTTCCTTCTAGTGGGAGACCATTAAAGAAGCCCCTTTGGATTTATTGACATATTTGGCATCAAGCCCAGGATTATCTATCCCCTATAGCATGGTTTCATTCTAGACCTATGTTATTTTAGGGAGGAGTTGCAGGGGTGGTTGCAATTTCTGATTTGGGAGGTGATTTCTTCAGTGGAGGGGCCATACTTTCATCCAGAGGATCTATTGGAGAAGATTTGTAGGATTCTACATTAGCTTCAGCCATATCTTCTCATTTATGTTCTTGCAACATACCTTCAGCCCTAGGGTTGCATCTTACATTGGCACATTGTGTGCATTTTCCTGAAACCCTATTGGGTTATCTTGGAAAGGTGATATAGGGCCTAGATATATTTTTATAACATATATTGATGCATATATCATTATATTTTTTGGAATAATTATTTCCATTATACCAAAAACTATAGGCATTAGTCCCTACTACAATCACCAGAGTTAGGATCTACGAGAGGCAGTTAGTCCATGACACAAAATACATGGGGAGCATTGAACCCAATGTCCAACAACAACGACCCACCCATTCATGGCCCAATAGGCCATTGGAGGGAAAGTACGTGATAGGATGGGGAGGACACATAGTGGAGGATGTGGCGCGACAATATTGGCAACGGTCACAGGGCTTCATTGGTTTAATTCACTGCAGAAACAACATTTTGAAGGTGGTCTGAGGTGGTAAGTGGTAATAGAGTGGGGGGGTGCAAAATTGTGGGAGTGCGACATGTGGAGGAGTGTGAAGTAATGGATACCACCCATTCAGACCCCCCCCCCCCCTTTATTAACATCCGATGACTGATGGGGAGCTGAAATGGAATGATGACCATCAGATGTGGGGTGCAGAACGGAGATGGTGGGAGAGGTGGGGAATTTTTAGTGCTAATGTGACGAGATGATGGGAGTGTGGGACCACGGTGGGATGGGGAGGACTTAGGATAAGCGTGCAATGTGGGTTTGGCGTTTTGGGCATATAATGAAATTATCGTCGAGACTTAGGATTAGATTGGGCCTAAGGTATGCCATGATGGTATTGAACCCAACCTTAAAAACATGCATTTTCCCATATTTTCTGCAACCAAAGATCTTTGTATTAGCCTTCTTGTCACAACAAAGAAAAATGAAGTTGGGATGCTTTATGTTGCTGCAATCATCTTCACATTGGCTTTCCATTCTTCATCTTCAACTTGTCTACCTACCCAAATCTATTATCCTAACATTTTCACCTCTTTTCAGGGTGCATTTCGACTAGTAGACCCTTACATACTTTTCTTTTTAATTTATAATCTTACACCTAACCTTATTTCATCCATTGGCTCAGCTTAAACTGTTGGTTCAATCTCACTTTCTACCTATCTACTGATAAGCCAAGCTTAAATAGTTTGGAAAATATTTATTCTCTAACCTATCAATAGAAATAGAAACATTTTCCAATCATGATTAAGTTGTATGATTAGACAGACCTATCTAATGAGTAGTGGCATTCAAATTTGTAGCACTTTTAATTTACTTCTTTTTTGGGGCTTTGTTTCTTTTCTCAATTTTTTTCTTCTCATTTTTTCTCTTTTTATACCCTCTTTTCTTTCTTTTACATTTTTTATTTTTATTTGAAATCATTTGAATTTTGAAAAGCATTTCAATAATCAAAACCTTGCGAGAAATATGAAGTATCCAGTCACCATGAGATCCTATAATCTATAGGGTACTAACAACTCTCTTTCTATAGTTCATTTTAAATTCTCTGCTAGATGTATTAGTCTCCATATCATATTGATCATCTCTTGTCCTCTTCCCCGCTGTATCTTTCTTTGGATCTTTTCCCTTGTCTTCTTTTCCTTTTTTATTATGCTTTTCCTATGGATTAGGGGTTTGAATGATTGAGGTTGAGATCAATGTTTCTTCAGCCTCCTGCAGTGTATTTTCTACCAACTCTGCTTGATTCATAAACTATTCAATCTTAGGCCCATGGATGTGGATATAAGGGTTTGATTTGTTCTCCACCCTTTTCTTGGAAATAATACCCAACGGGTCATATGACCAAGTGAAGCTGTGATTATATTTCATCTCCCTCAACATCTTATCAGCCTCTTCTCCTCCTGTCCTACTATTGCAAACAAACGGACCAATTTGGTACTTGATCCTAAATTAAGATTTCATATTAGCTGATACAAAGTGCGCCTCATATGAATTGATCATCTGCCTCATGTATTCTAGGGAAAATATTATCATGGGGAGGAACTTTGGTAGCTTTTAGGCTGGCAAATCATAAATTCTGATCTCAGTATACTTTTTGTATAAGTACCAATCTCTAGTTCTCACTTGACCTGATAATTGCATAATATTCCTAATTTCCTCATTAATTCTTGGTTTTGTTGTACTGCTGAGTATGTTCATTACTGGATGCACAAATGAATCAACAAACCTCTTGTATGTATAATACTTCTATTCCTTCATCAACATAGTTTTCCAAAACATAATTGATTGAGGCTGAGAGTCATCACTAGCCTTCCCCATTGCAAATTGGAATCTCCTTGCCTGAAAATAGACAAACATATAGACCAATACTGAAGTGTATTTGAAGACTTCCTCTATGTGAAAATTTATAAATTTATCATGTATGGCATCAGCTAAGAATTGGCTAAATTTTAACATGATTTAAGGCTTAGAATCTGATGAAATAATAGACAGGAAACCTATCATGGCCTCATCAATCCACTAGTCTGAATGACACCCTAGTAATATGAGAGGACATCGACAATGTGTTAAGTTATATCAGGGAAAGTGGATGAGGCATATGGAGGATTATTTTTGGGTAGTGGGGCATCAGTTTCCATGAAAAATTCTAATATTTTGACTCTTTTACCAAAGTCCAACTTTTGATACAGTTCTCTGAGAGCTTCATAAGAAAATGGAATAGTTTCTTCAAAGGTGGGAGCCTATATCATTTGTAGGATTGACTGGGAACTGACAATAAGGAAGACTTATCCTATGGGGGCTAATACAACTCTCTGATTGATTTCATAGCATGCATGACATTTCCTCACAAATTCAGGGAAGTTGTGGGTCTTAGGGAAAATGAAATAGGGTAATTTGGTCTCCCATAACCCTATATCATCAACTTCATCTATTAGCTTATCCTCTATCCAATAGAAGGCATCGAATAAATCGAAATATGACTCTGTCTCATGGATCTTGTAGTATTATTTGTCAGCCAGAGCCACATTATCCAAGTCCACCTAAGGGTAGATCTTTTGATTAAATGGTTGTTGATACTTCCTAAGAGGCATTATTTTCCACTGAAAATAACCTGATTGCAGTTGTATAGAAAGGGTATTATGAAGAAGGGAATAAATAAGGGAGATTTTTCAGATTAGAATGCGGAATGGGAAGAAGAAAGGGGATTATAGAAGAATTTTTTTTGACCTATGGGGGAGTTGAAAACCCTTCTGAGCCTGTATTTTGCTGTAAAAAGTTTACAAATTGATCACTGTAATATTCCCATTTTAGCACACAGCTAAATGGAATATTAAAGTTTTGTTTTTTTACCTAGAAGCTAAATAAATGGGTAATGAAACCCATGCTTATTAAAAACATGAATAAAATCCCTCAAATTTGAAAGGGGATAGTCTTCAGAGCTGGATTTCACACCCTTATGTGTGAAAGAGGACATTTTCATGGAGAAAAGGTCAAGTTTTACCAAGTCAATAACGTTGGGAGAGGAGGTGGAGAACACTTTGATAGACAACGCAGTATGAACGGGGAGAGGGTTATCTGATGGAGGAAACCCTAATGAGTGGGACCCACAAAGAGAGTAATTTCACTTGTTTAAAAGGAGGGAAAGGCAACCATTTTCATTCATGATTTAGCTTATTGATTTCTTTCTCTATTTAGAATTGGTGCATTCTCCTGTTGTTTAGCAGAGTTGCACTGCTTCTTTGCACAATTATTTCTTGTTTAGGAATATTTATCCATTCTTGAGAGGCCTCTTGAAGGAGTTCTACTAATTTTCCTCACATCCAGGCTTGAGGCCAAGCATCCTCCTTCAGCTACAATGTTATTTCTGAAGCAAAATAATGTTGTGTTGCAGGGTGTTGCAGTGTGGGTTCATAACACTACTTCCATCACTTGTTTTCAGAGGAGGAGGCTCTCTTTCATTTGAGATATTAGTTTGGAAGCCCCTTGAGCATATTTCAGATCTTGCCACTTGGCCAACATACTCTATTCCACCTACATCACAGTATCTCTCAGTGACTGCATTATTTTCAGTTGGTACTTGCAGCGAGGGATTGCAGTGATTGTTGGAGGGTGAGATATTTAGTGTTAGGATCAGCCTTTCACTTGGAAGATAAATTAAAGGAGGTATTTTCATCAGATGCATAATCTTCAACCTTATCAATTCATTTCTAGTTCTTGAGTTACAGCTGCTACCTTGCAACTCTGGCAATTTGCAGTTTTTTCATATTTCAGCCAATCCTTCTGGGATTGACTTGAGGTAGTCTTTGGGAGCTTAGATATTCTCTCCCAATGTTGTATGAGCCATAAAATTGTATATATATGTATTTACATATGTTATCAATAGTTTTTCTTTATAAAACTGTGTATTCATAGCTTGGGCACTCTTGCGTAGCAGTGTTTTGTCATCTTTTATGTACTTGTTTCTCAAGGCTGATTATTGCCTATCTTGAGTAGCTTTTTCGTCAAGATCATGTATACATTTTTTTGTTGTAACTTAATAATATGTATATGAGCTATTCTCTCACTCTATGAGTTTATTTAACACTGCTCTTTCAATATTTTTTTTACATATTGCTAGATCTCCACAATTGGAATATCTTGAGATATTCCCGATAATGTAGAAATTCCCTATTTTGGGATATTACAGTGGTATAAAAGCATAATATTGGCTCAGCCTATGGATATCAGCCATGATGCTATCAAGAAAATAGAGGATTAATACTCCATTATGTGGAGAGAGAAAGGAATATAGGCTTACAAAGCTTCTTCCAAGATCTGTACAGAGCATTCATGAAGATTTCAAGAAGATAAGGAGGGAGATATGTACAGAATCTCCAAGAGGGTTTGAAACTGAGTCAAAATCTAGATTTTATTATGAGAATTCTGAGCATGTATCCACACCCTATGATGCACAGCTCAGTCACATGGCCATTTTTTCCATAAGAGAAATAGAAGAAGAAGGAATGCCTAAGAGGGGAACGCTTAGTGGTTTCTTGCATGAGTATGAATATCAAACTCAAAAGTTTAGAGATCATATCACTTTTCCAGAGTTTTTAAAGGTCAATCTGAGCAGGAGAAAGTAGCATAATGTGGGTAGATTCCTTCTTTCTACCTTTTATGGTTCTCCTACATGTTCAACCAAGGCTTGGGTGGAAGAGCTAGACACCATTTTGCAGCAGCACCAAATTTCTGAATTTTAAGCCATCAGAGTAGAAACGCTGCATTTTGGAGTTAATGCTTATTCATGCTAGATATTTGAGTCTTTTTCTTTAAATAATTAAAATAATTCTTCCTATGAAAGGTTCATTACGACATTAGTGGAAAATTTTGATAAGAAAATTTCTGAAACACATGTGGTAAAGCAAAACAAATCTAAACAAACATAGACCTTACATGTGATGGAGGAAATCATCAAACCAAAACCACTTCAGAAACCATGGAAGAGGTTGATAACCTAAGTCATACTTTGCTAGAGGCAAGACCTTTATCTTGTATGTTGGCACAAGAAGGCATGGAGACCCTTTTTTCAAAGGAGGATCCATTCATTGGGAGGTTTCCTATTCATGTTGAGGAGGTTGAGGGCAATAGCGCTGTTAGATCTGGAGTTGATATAGCACCTCATGCAGAGGAAGGAGGATATCTTGCTCCAACTAGAGGGATTCTTGCATCTTTGCAAGGAAGTCCCTAGGATCTCATGTGAGGATATCAAGGCACAACTCATTTTCTACATGTGCCATTGATGATGAGGTGTGGAACTATGGAGATACAAGGAGGAGATAGGGAGGATCACCAGCATCATGTGATGAGGAGCACACATCCCTGTCTATTTTGTGAGGTTGATGCACCTAATAGGGAGACTAGATTTCACAGTAAGAGAAGGGACAAGTCTGTCCATTCATGTATGCAGTCTACTCTTGATGATAATGTCTCATTGCATGTAAACATTTCACCAAGGAGACCACCAGATCTGTAGATGATGAGATATGCTTCACATTTTGACACGCCATTCAGTGATTTTAGAGGATTGGAGACCTTCGGAGGTAATTTTAAAACGCTGAGAGTCTTGGGTAAACTCAAGGAGGAGAGGGGCATTCTCTCAACATCATCTTTACCCACTCTCATTTCAGATTCTATGATGTGGCGGAAGCAGTAGGGGAAGGATAGAAGCCTTCCAATTTGAATCTTGGGCATGGGAGATGTCAAAGAATAGGATGACCATATGACAGATGTTATCCATGAGAGATCATCAACATTATCACTATGGAGGATAGATCCATATTGGAGCTCCTAGTTGTTGGTGGAGTATTATAAGGATCTTTTCACTTACATGATATTGGATGACCAGTTGCATGAGGAGGGATATCCAGTCAAATATGGGGTCATCTACTATCATGGTAGGATCTTATTATCTGGATCTTCGAATCTCAAGGAGAAGTTGCTACTAGTAGCTCATGAGGATTTCCTTTTCAGCCACACTTTTTCTTTGAGAGCATACCACACCATCATGGAGGGGTATTTTTGGAAGGGGTTTGAGGAGGAGATATATCATCATATGAGGAGATGCATGGATCTTGTGTAATGTTCCTTTTTCAGGAACTTCCTAAAACAATGAGAATATCTCCAGATATTCTAAAGTTGGAGCTCCAGCAATAAGCAAGCACAGTAATGGTGCAGCAGCAACACTCAAATCATAGAAACATGAGAGAAATCCATAGCCATTTCATTAAATAATAGCAGCAAAAAATGAGTACAATATCTTGAGGAAAATGATACTCAAGATGATCAATGCTCAACCTCAAAGAACAAGTACATAAACCATGACAAAGCCACTGCTACATATGTATTCTCAAACTATGACTGTGCAGTCCATGAAGGGAAATTATTGCATGAAAGTGTCAATACACAAATATGTCAATATGAGGCTCAAATAAAATAAGGGGAGAAAGATATTAATCCCTAGAAACAATAATGCACAATCCCTAAAAGGATTGGCTGCAAAACATACAAAATGGCAATTCCACAGAAATTTTGGAGTTGCTGGGTAGCTGCAGCAACTCAGAAATAAAACTGGATGAGGATGGCTGAATCTGATGCTCAAAATGAATATACCTCCTCCAATGGATCTTTCAAGTGAAAGGCTGATCCCTTCACTAAATATCTCTCCCTCCAATACTCTGCAAGAGCCCCACTACAAATTCTCCTCTCAGAATAACGCAATCATTGGATGGAACTACACTGCAGGGCTATGGAATGAGTTGGCCTTGATGAAAAAATCTGAAATAATCTTCTGGATGCCTCCAAACTGATATCCCAAGGGAAAGAGGGACTCCTCCTCTGAAAAATAGCTGAAGGGGATGGTGTAGTGAACCCTCACTACAACACCGAGCAACACAACATTACTCTGTTCGAGAAATAATGCTGTCTTGATGGAGGATTCTTGGCCTCAAGCCTGGATGTGAGGAAAATGAATAAAAATCCCTCAAGAGACCTCTCAATAAGGATAAGGAATCATAAATAGGAATTCCTCTAGAAATTCTTGCTAAACAGCAAAGAATGCTCAATTGTCTCAATAGACAATGAAATGAATAATACAAGCATGAGAAACAATGGTTGCCTTGTCCTCATTTTAAACAAATGAAAGCCCCTCTCCATGGGTCCCACTCCTTTAGTGTTTCCTCCACCAAATAACCCTTTCCTCATTCACACTTCGCTGGCTTCCTAAGTAAGCCACTCCTCCTATGGCAACGTTGTTGACTTGGTCAACTTAACCAAGCCTCCTTGCAAATATCCTTGTTCGCAAATGAGGGTGTGCAAACCAGCTCCAAAGATGATCCCCTTTCATCCTTATAGGGATTTTATTGAGGTTTTTATTATGAAATGGGTTTCCTTACCCATTTATTCTCCTCCTAGGTGAAATTAGAAAAATTAATGTTCCAAATTATTGTCGGAAAGTTTTGGAACATTACAGTCCTCCCCTCCCAAATGTTGCTTGTCCCCAAGCAATTGCAAGCACAGAACTGGATAGCCTCTCCTCAAGGCATGGAGTTTATAATGTGTTGAGGAACATCTTCCTCATGTGGATCCTCCATCTCCAAGCTATGAGCCATGAAAAATGAGTCACCTTCCAACTAGGCAACTCTTGGAAACTGTCCTCCACCTTTGGCTCCGGCAATGTAGGTGGGCTGAAAATATGATCCTGGTAGACAATGTAGCCTACCCCATGCTATCCATCTCTGTACTTATCATAATTGTAGAGAAATTTCTGATCCTGGGCTACAAAATACTTGCCCTTAAATGTCAAGATGAAGACTAGATCTCCAAAGATCTCTCCTCCAACGCCTCAAAACATGCTGGCCCAAATATCTTCATATATGATGAGTTTGAATTCATCATCATATGGTATCTCCTCCATCATATGGCTCACCTCATAAGGAAACCAATGAGCTACTGTAGTGACTATACCATCTCCCATGCTCCCCTTAGAACATGTAGTGCAAAATGTGTGGGAGTTTTCTCCCTCCAAGGACACATCCACCCAATGTGTCTTTCCTCCAATCATGCTCCCAAGAAAATTTCTAGAAATATCAATCAATGGAACCATAAGGAGAATCATGCTAACTGCCATGTGTATTAAAGGAGAAGGAAAATGGTCCTCAAATGAAGCCAACACAGTTTGACTCTCCACTACCATAGAAAATAAAATGATGGGTGGCCTCCCCACCACTTGCTTGTTGCCCCATTCTTCTCACAAATCTGGAGAAAGTGAAGGATGTAATGTGCATTGTGAGTACATTCTACATGATAAATATCCTACCCAGATTCCTCTTAGGAGTGATCATCCATAATGTCCTTATGTAGACCATCAAATCTAGAAGGAAGAATAATTCTTCTTCGAGCAAATTCCTGCACATATATGGTTAAGAGATGCATATATATAAACAAATCACCATGCAAATCAAAAATACTCTCACCATATGTTCTTCTCATATCAATTGAGTGGCTCATAAATTTGTCTTCCATCATCCTCATAGGGAAAAGATTTGATCGTGCTAACTCCTCCAACTCCTCATGATCCATGGAGTGCCTCCTCAAAGTCTTCAAGTGGTTTTTCCCACAAGAAGGAAATATATGCAATGTGGCCCTTATGGTTGTCCCATAGTTTCTCCTAAAATGTACAACATGTATGGTAAGTAGAATCATGCTCCCAATGGGCATCCTCAATCTCAAGCCCACTCTCCAATAAAAGCCTCCCATGAACATATACATATCAGCAATACATAGAAGAAAAAACCAATAGAAACAAGTTGTCAAATGACAACCGGAAAGTGGATCAAGGCTCCATACAACGAACCAGCGCAGTGCATGCCCTGCCTCCATCAAGTCAAACAAAAAAAAGTGCTCTCCTAGCCACTTGTTTGCTACCACAATCATCCTACAAGATGTGAACATGAAAGTAAAAAAGGGTGTCAATGGTGCACACCAAAAATCATGTGGCTCTCCCCACAAACCACCAATGAGATAGCCAATATCAATGCTACAAATGGCTTCAAGTAAATCATGATACAATATGCAAGAAGGGATAATCCTCCTTGGTACAATATTCCGCTCATAAAAAGACAAGAAGAACAAAACATAAGGTGAAATTGTACATTCTTCATCATGCACTAGAAGACTTGCGCTTAAATGGATCAACTGAAAATGCTCCCTTACTCTCAATGAGTAGGAAGGTGGTTGTGACATCCTCTCTATCATCATCCGGGCTCTGCATCTATCCACATGCTAATTTATGTCCTACTGGATGCCCTCCCAAATGAACTCCTTTGCCAAGGCAAGATATGCATCAAAATGCATGGAAAAGAAGTCCTCCTGTGCTGCATGCAATAGCTTCTCCTTGAGACTAGAATCTCTAGTCAAGAAGACTCTGTCATGGGAATAAATGGCCATATCATCCATCATATTCTCATCATCTCTATCCGGGTCATCTAGAATCATGCATGCATCAATATCCTTAGAGTACTCAACTAAGAGCTGAGATCTCTAGTAAGGATCAATCCTCTGAAGAGAAAACGCTGATGATCTGGCATATGTAGCTCTCCTCATGCTACTGTCTACTACTTTGACATCCCTCATGCTAAATTTTTCCTCCAAACTATTCACCTCTCCAAAATCCAAGAGCGGTGAATCCAAAGACAAAATGTCTCTCATAAATGATAGATCAGGTGGCCTCCCTGGTAGAATGCCTCTATGCAGTGAGACATCTATGTCAAGAGTGGACTGCACATATGGTTGGGAAATATTTCCCTTGCTCTCACAGTGCAATATATCCTTCTTCCTCTTTGCACTAGCTCTTTGAAATAGAGAAGGGTGTGTGACTCTCATCACCTGATGTTGCTCTTCCTCCCTTCTTCCTTCTCCCAGCTGCAGTGCTACACAATCATGCTGCTCATTGATTGTGCTTGGACCTCCATGTATGAGATCCTGGGGACTCCCTTGCAACGCTGCAAGAATCCCTCTAGTTGGATAAAGAGCTCCTCCTTCCTCTTCATGAGGTACTAGATCAACTTTAGAATGACATCGTTGTTTCCCTCGGCTTCCTCAACATGAGTGGGCAACCCTCCAATGGTTGGATCCTCTTTTGGAAAAGGGATATCCTTGCCTCTTTGTGCCAAGAATGAAGATATTTCCTATACTAAATCATCATGCAAGATATCAGCCTCCTTCATAGCTTTTTGCAGTGATTCTGAGTCTATGGTTTTCTTCAAAACATGTAATGGTTTTGTTTGTTTGAATGTTTTTTCTTCCTCCACATGTGTTTCAGAATTTATTCTATCAAATATCCTCATCAAAGTTCTAATGAAAATTGCATATGAAGAGGTATTTTCATTTTTCAAAGTAAAAGACTCAAATAACCACCATGCATATACTTTACCTCCCAAGTGCAGCACTGCTACTCTGATGGCTTCATCTTTAGGAATCTGATGTTGCTGCAAAAATGTGTCTAGCTCTTCAATCCAAGCCTTGGCTGAAAAAGTAGAGGAACCATAAAAGATAGATAGAAGAAATTTATCCTCATCATGCTGCTTACTCCTCCTCACCATGATCTTGCGAAACTCCGGGAAGGTAATATGATCTCTAAACCTTTGGGTTTGAGATTCATACTCATGAAAGAAACCTATAAGAGTTCCTTTCTTTGGCATTTATTCTTCTTCTTCTCTTCTCATGGCAAAGCTGGCCTTATGAATGCATTGTGTATTATAGGGTGTAGTTGCATGCTCACATCCCCTACAAGAAAATCTAGTGTTTGACTCAATTTCAAACCCTTTTGGAGATCCTGTGCAAATCTCCCTCCTTATCTTCTCAAATTATTCATGAATGCTTAGTAAGGATCTTGGAAGAAGCTTTGTAAGCTTTCCTTCCCTCTTTTATCCATATGATGGAGCCTTTATTTTCTCTCTCTCTGATATGATGGCTGAGATCCATGGGTCTGTAAGTCCCCCTCCTCAAAAATATCAAAGCTCTATACTAGAGATTGACTGCAAGAGCATTTACTGGATATTTCACCTTTGAAAAAGGATGATATATAGAGGCTACCTAGCCATCTGTAGACTCTGTCTATAGATTTTGAAACCTTCCCCTTCATGGATTTAGCACTTTGGCTTGAAGACATAGGCTGAGCCAAAGATCATGCTCTGATACCACTGTAATGTTCCTTCTTCAGGAACTTGCTACAACAATGAGAATATATCTAGATATTCTAAAGCTGGAGCTCCAGAAATAAGCAAGCACAATAATGGTGCAGTAGCAACACTCAACTCATAGAAACAAGAGATAAATCCATAGCCATTTCATTAAATAATAGAACAAATGAGTACAAGATCTTGAGGAAAATGATACTCAAGATTATCAATGCTCAACCTCAAAGAACAAGTACATAAACCATGACAAAGCCACTACTACATATGTATGCTCAAGCTATGACTACGTAGTCCATGAAGGGAAACTACTGCATAAAAGTTTCAATACAAAAATATGTCAATATGAGGCTCAAATACAATAGGGGGAGCAAGATCTCAACCCCTGGAAAAAATAATGCACAATCCCTAACAGGATTGGCTGCAAAACATACAAAATGGAAATTCCACAGAAATGTCGGAGTTGCTGGATAGCTGTAGCAACTCAAAAATAGAACTAGATGAGGATGGCTAAATCTGATGCTCAAACTGAATATGCCTCCTCCAATGTATCTTTCAAGTGAAAATCTGATCTCTTCACTAAAGATCTCTCCCTCCAATACTCTGCAAGAGCCCCACTACAAATGCTCCTCTCAGAATAACACAGTCATTGGATGGAATTGCGTTGTAGGGCTATGGAATGAGTTTGCCTTGATGCCAAAATCTACAATAAGCTTCAGGATGCCTCCAAACTGATATCCCAAAGGAAAGATGGACTCCTCCTTTGAAAAATAGTTGAAGGGGATGGTATAGTGAACCATCACTGCAACACCCAGCAACACAACATTACTCTGCTACAGAAATAATGCTGTATTGATGGAGGATGCTTGGCTTGAAGCCTATATGTGAGGAAAATGAAGAAAAATCCCTCAAGAGACCTCTCAAGAAGGAGAAGGAATCCTAAACATAAATTCCTCCAGCAATTCTTTCTAAATAGCAAAGAAGGCTCAATTTTCTCAATAGATAATGAAATGAATAATACAAGAATGAGAAACAATGGTTGCCTTGTTGTCCTTTTAAACAAATGAAAGCCCCTCTCCATGGGTCCCACTCCTTTAGGGTTTCCTCCACCAAATAACTCTTTCCTCATTCACACTGCGCTGGCTTCCTAAGTAAGCCACTCCTTGACTTGGTCAACTTAAACAAGCCTCCTTGCAAATATCCTTGTTCACACATGAGGGTGTGCAAACTAGATCCAAGGATGATCCCCTTTCATAATTAGAGGGATTTTATTGAGGTTTTTATTATGCAATGGGTTTCCTTACCCATTTATTCTCCTCGTAGGTGAAATTAGAAAAATTAATGTTCCAAATTATTGGCGGAAATTTTTGGAACATTACATATTTTGAAGATGGAGGAGATACATAACTCTTTGGAAGAGTTAGCACAACCACCACTTTTCTCTTTGAGGATGAGAGGAGAGTCATCTATGTTCCATTCCATTTGTATGAGAAAGACATTGTTAAGGTATAAAAGTTATCTTTCTAACACCTATTTATCCTACATTAATTGTCAATCCAGGAACGAATTTTTGTTTCAAGAGTGTACTCTCTTTGAGGTTGCAATTTGAGCTAAGACCAATGCTATGTGAGATGTAGTATAGTATTATGGATACAAGAGTAAATGAATGCTGGAAAAGAAATCTAATTACAATAACATGAACTCAACTATTCACTCTGCAAACATCAATTAAGGATACAGTAGCAATAACTCATTCCTCTAGAAATTGATGTAATGGAAATCAAACTAGAACAAGGAAATCAATCTGGGAACTTGGAAGAAATAAATAGTGCTCTCTATAGTTGACAATATTGATTTAAAGCAATTAAAGAGAAATAGAATTTGAAGTAATAAAACGTTGTAAAATTAATGAATTGGAAATGAACATCAAATTGTAATAGAATAACAATGTAAATAAGCAAGGTCTCTGCAATCTGAAAATAATGAATTAGAAATGAACAACACACTGGAATTGAATAACAAATACTAACCAATGAATTAGATCTTAACTTAATGAAATAAACTAACGAAATTTGTTGAACACCAAACCCTGTCGACAGCAAACTTTATTGAGTAATAACCGTAAATTAACAGCAATCCAACGGAATAGAAAATGGAGTAAATATTGAACAGCAAAGCTTTGTAAGCATTAACAAGATGAATAATACATGAAATAAGATCTTTGTTGAAATGGAACAAAAATGAAATTCATTCACGCAACACAGCAATACTAATTCAATAGCAACTTAATTAACTTTACAAATGTAATAAAAAAAATCACAATTATCCCGCAATGGTAATTAAAAGGGTAGAAATACAAACAACAGATCGATTATACTAGGGCCGGGCACTTGGCACCAGTGAAACACTTATGGGTTACTTCAGAGCTTGAGAGATGAAACGAAAACGCGTCTTTGTATTAATAAAACATAAAAAGTGTTTACAGCGACCGCTCTCTGATCACAAGAGTCAATAAAATGCAGAATTACAAGAGGAATGTTTTAATCAATGATTTGATTCCCTCTATATCTAAAGGTGTCGCCTTTTATAACAATTTTGATGGAAAAGACAAGGAACATGATAAGACTTAAACAACAATCCCTCAGGATCGAAGGATCCTGAGGGATTCACTTCCTTTCTTTCTTTAGCTATCACTTGATCTTCTTTTGCTGAAGTCGTGTTGTTCCCTACCTTATCTTAGCAATGAATTTTGATTCTCTTATATTGAGAAGGATATGGTCTATTACTAGAGGAACAACAGTTACTCTTGCTTTAGCCTCGCCTCTGGTATAGTTGCTCACCTCGTTCAATTCCTTTTTTTTTACAATAAAAGGTAGTTTTTTAGTTACTTTTTACAATAAACATAAGTCTTCGCAATTCTATCATAATTCTATAACAAATCACCTTTCTAGAATAAAAAGAGTTATGTTTAAAGGAAAATAATGAGGAAATATATGGTGAATTCATACCTTTTCCAATGCTCAACATACCCCCCTACTTACCCTTTTTCATGTCCTCATGAAAACCATAGTTTACATGCAAAGCAGTTAAATAATAGGTTGGAGAAGGTTTTTCATCAAGAGACCTAAAACTATGATTTGCAGCTAAATCTTCGAAGGCATGCTCTATCTATCCTTCAGGTATTTCATAAATATATTTGTAATTTGTTGCAGGATACCATGCAATGGGGCTTCAAAACCTACACCCTAGCCAGAATGGGCCTTGCCTCAAAATGAGGTTTCTATAGAGAACCAAGCGGCCAGCAGCTAATCCAAAATTTTTATAGTTAAATGGATCTCTATTTTGAACATTCCGATTGGAAATCCCCCATCGAACATTAGCTACTACATAGGCCTAGTCTCTAATAGATAGAAATTATTCTACCCCATTCAAGACAATTTCTTTATGGACAAGCCCCAATGCTTGGATAATACCCTCTCTTGTCATGAAGCTCTTCTGCCTAGCCCACAATTGCAATGGGTGTTTTGGTTCACTCCTGACCCACAAGTATAACTCATTTTCTTGCCTTTGGAAAACATTATAGGCCTTGAGCCATTTCAACTGATTAACGACAAATGAAATAAATTCTTGTTATTGAATGTCACCCACAAAAGGGCTGGGATTTATCTCAATTTCATTCTTCAATATAAGATTATGCAAATAAAACTCTCAAAGGAGACGTTGTACCTTAATCCCATAGATTTTACAGCATTTTACAAAATCCTCTACAGTGTTTAACTCTACAGACTTTCCTTCCCTAACTACTTTGATTTTTAACTACAATTATCTCTCTAATAAAAATAAAGCATAATTCTTGGCAGGGCATCTACAAGCTAAAACATCTGTGTATAACGAGCAAAGAGTATCCATTCGATTCCGGGATATTTTTAATTTATTCATTACCTTTTTAGCCTTCTCCTCTGCCTTTTGATACTTCTCATAGGCTTCATCCTCTGCTGCATTGATGATATTCATTTGTTGTTGCAACTCCTGGCATTTCGTTCTAGGGACCATATCCTCGTCAATTTTTTCCCTTTCCTGTCGAGCCTGTGCCAACTCCTCTTGGAGTTTGGTTATAGTAGGATCACTAAAGGTGTTTTTACTATGGGCTTGTACATTTTCATTTTATTTTTCTTCATCTAGAAAAACTGCATTTGGAATAGTTGCTTGCTATTCCATATCTTCATAATTAGGCTCAGCTTGAGTTTCCATAGTCTCTATAACTTGGGGCTTTGTTTTAGTAGCCAATTTCATTTTTTTCGGGGCCCATTTGGTGACTATGCTTCTTTCCTTTGGGGTTGGTTTGGGCATTTGCTTCATTTTAAGAACCCTAATAGTCTTCTAATTTTTGAAGCTTCTGTCATTCCCTACGAAGTTTCGCAATTTCAGTTATTTTCTTTCTCCTCCTTTTTGGAATGACTGTTCTTTTTTCTTAACCCAATTTCTCAACTAGGGTTTTCTTCTCAGCAGTCGTGCCTTTGGTTGGTCTTGCTTCTCCATTTTCTGTGCGGAGAATTTCTTCAGTATTAATATGCTCCCGACTGCATTCTTGAGGGGCAATAAGCTCAGTTAGCTCTGCTATTTCCCAAGAATTTTCAGTTTGGAACATTGCTTCAATGTTCACCTCTTCTTGTCCACACTTCTCGGGGGAAGTAACCCTCGCTGATTCTGTTGTTCCATCAGGGTTTCCTTTTTCTATTTCATCCAAAATTCCCTCATCCATCTCCTTATTGGTAACAACTTGCTCTTGCACTTGGTTGATATCAACATTAAGGTTTAGAGGGGTGTGGGGTTGCACATATTCACTCATATTGGCCAAAATTTGGGCCAATTGGTCCTCTTGCAAAGGGCTTTGTGGTGAATTTGCAGTGGTGGTTTAGAGAGGCTCTGCTCTCTCTCTTTCGTTCTCATTGCTGTGATTATCTTCTTCTTCTTCACAGGTATGGTAACTACCTTCTTCCTCATCAGAGTAAGAAATTTCTTCCTCTATACTAGTATGAGGACTCCCTTCTTCTTCATTAATTCCCTCTTCTTCATTATTTCCTTCTCCTACGCTACTTTTTTCCTCACCACTAGTGTGGTTACTCCCTCCTTCAGGTTGTGGAGGTTTTTCATCCTCCGAGCTGGGCAATTCCAAGGGCTGGCTACCGCTACCATGAAGACCTTCTATCATCCCCTACTTCTTTTTAACTGAGAGGTTTGTCAACGTTTTGATGGCTCTTCTGTAATGCTAGCCATTCTCTTGCATTTTGGGGTAGGTAGGGCTAATCCTCCATCAATCGAAAATACCATTTCTTCCCAGCAGCTCTGCTGTTGGGCAAGGCTATAACTTACAATCAATCTGATTAAGGAATGGTGGCTTACCAACATGTCTGTGTGTTGAGCTTTTCTTATACTATGGGCAACATCATGCAGTAAAGAATTTAAAAATGCAGGCAAGTTTACAGTACATTTTTGCTTTAATACTGCCAATAACTTAAGGTGGCGAGGTCTTACCACATCTTTCCTCCCATCGCATGTTATGTAGGCCTGTACAATTTTTTCTAATTCTGTCCATGGTTCTCCCAACGACGTTGGCTGAACTCCCTTCCCTTTGACAACTAGGTTCTACCCTTCATCTCAGAAACAGTTCATGGCATCTTGGAGTTTCACCTTCTTATGGTTCCATATGGCTCCTTCCGCTAGTAGACCAAACACCTCTGCAATTATTTTATCTATTATTGCTATCTGTCTACCTCTAACGATGGATTAACCTTCCTGCAAATTCTATAAAAACTTGATAGCTACTATTTCATGAGGTTGTTACAGCCTTGTGAGGTATGTAATCCATCCCAATTTTTCTAGAATTTCTCGTGCAACATTAGAAACAACTAGCACTCGTGGCTCACTCCGAATTGGTCGTCCTCCCATCTTCTTTGCACACTATTAATTCCTTACAAATGCACAGGGATGCAATGGAATAACATAGCACAAAATTTAGTAAATATCAGAATAATACCATTAAGCCTTTACTATTACTACAAATATAGACATTTTAACCCACATGTAGACATTTAAAAGGCATCCACGCCCCCTTGAAGGATGATAGGTCATCCTCGACCGTCAAATAAGAGAGTAAAGGAATGTGCAACAGTCGTACAATATTGGAAAAGCATACACACTTGTGATATGATCACACAAATGATGACATTACTGAAATCTATGCATA
Organism: Pinus albicaulis; assembly: GCA_034641835.2. Classification (NCBI taxonomy): domain Eukaryota; kingdom Viridiplantae; phylum Streptophyta; class Pinopsida; order Pinales; family Pinaceae; genus Pinus; species Pinus albicaulis. Next base: position 1,147,542,993 of record CM076583.1, read on the forward strand.
ATATTAAATTATGAATAGATATGAAAATGTTCATACAATGATTCAAAGATAATGGAAGGGACAGCTGATGTAAACATAAGAACTTATGCAGTCATTGTTCTCATAAAATATTATGATTGGGTTATGAATAATTTTCATGTATAATAGGTTCAAAACGAAGGGTTTAAAGGTGTCCTCTCATTTGATCTTATGTAAAGATATAATAAAAAGGTTCATCCTTACTATTGATTTGAAAAGTGTGACTCCAATACCATCAGCAGTGCTCTGTTGCCCAGAGGTGTCTATAGCCTTGAAAAAGTTTCTTTTACACCCTTGGAACCATTATCCTTTATTTATGCCTAGGGAAGTGCTTTGTAATGTCATGATGGAGGTCACTGTGCTGGGTTGGGAACCAGATTAACCACAATGCCATTCACTGGGAAGAAGTGAAAGGTGGACAGGCCAGCTCGTGATGAGACCCCCTGTTCCATGGACTTTCTATTATTTTATGAATTTCCCATTGGATCATGTCTCCGGTGTGGTGGCCATAATGGGAATGCCACTTCACTGCTTCCTTATGATCATGGTAGGTTGGCTCTTGATGAGACCCCCTATCCTCCATCTGCCATATCATAGAATTGTTAATAATTACATAATTGTTTTTCTTTTATCCTTATTTCATATATAGCACTTCCCTACTTATAGATAGAGGATGGCTCAACACTCCTTAAGAGTAGGGATGGTGGAAGAAGTCTCGACATCTCAATGGAAAATATATGCCTTTATTCTTATTTAATAAATAAATATCAAAGAGAGATAGTTTAGGGAGGAACCAGCATGATAAAAATACCCGATCATATTAATTTAAATGAGAAAAAGGACAATAGAGCAATATAAATGGTTTGTGTCCTTTCTTGATTTGTTGATTTCAGTAATTTCTAATTTGTGTAACCTACATAAATTGTGTGTTTACCATTAAGAGAGTCATAAAAAATTCATAAAAATCCTCAAAATGCTATTCAAAATCAAGAAAAAAATATACTCAAAAAGTGTTGTTCCTTTAGAAAGGACTGGAAAAAACAATTTGTAAAAATGTTGTTCCTTTAGAAAGGAACAATAAAAAAAAATAGGCAGAAAATTTTTTGTTTCTTTGGAAGGAAACAACAACAATGTGCAGCCAAAAACTATTGTTCCTTTGGAAAGGAACAACAAAAAATATTGTTCCTTCGGAAAGGAAAAACAAAAACGCTTGCAATCAAATTTTTGTTCCTTTTGAAAGGAATGGAAAAAACGTAGCAAGAAATTGTTGTTCCTTTCAAAAGGAACAACAAAAAGAAAACACTCAAACACACTTTTTTCTTAAGAGAAACCATTGTTGTTCCTTAGAAAGGAACAACTTAAGAAATAAATTTTGCACACAAAAAATAAGCAAAATAAAGAAACGAAACATTATGTACAAATTTCAAAATAAAGAAATGATTCAGAGAATGGGTGCTGAGGAGGAGTTTTCTCCCTTAGCAAGAATCCACATGGTGGAATCTTCCCGTAATTATTGGTAAAATGATTCTCGATTAAGCGGTTTCTGGTAAAGTCGCACTCGATGACCATTTACTTTGAAGGAATGCCCAGATCCATCAATGGTGGTTAATGTGATGGTTCCATTATCATGCACCTTTTGTATCTTGTAAGGTCCAAGCCATCGTGTCTGGAGTTTCCCTGGGAAATCCTGAAACCTAGAATCATATAGGAGTTCCCAATCTCCTTCGTGGAAGATTTTCTCTTTGATGAGAGCATCATGCCATTTTTCTATCCGCCGTTGAAATAATGCAGTGTGCTAAAGAGCAGAGAGCCTAATTTCATATAACTCTTTGATTTGCTGTAATATTCTAACATGTGCTTCATTTAAGTCTAAACCCACCTCCTGGGCTGTTATTAATGTCTGAGTTTCAAACTCTATCAGAAAGGTGGGCTCTTTTCCAAATACTAACTGATATGGTGAATACCTCATGGTTCCTCTCCATGTTGTTCGATATGCCCATAAGGCTTCTGGAAATCTGTAAGCCCAATCACGTCTATGTGAGGCAAATGTTTTTGTCAATATAGATTCAATTACTTTATTTGTGCTCTCTACCTAGTCGTTTGCCTGTGGGTGGTATGGGGTTGTAATTTTGTGTTGGATGTGGCAATTTTCTAATGTTTCAGCGATTTTATTACCTGCAAATTGTGGTCCTCCATCTGTGATTATGTCCCTTGGATGGCCGTATCGCACAAAGATTTTGAAAAGGAATTGTACTATGGAGTCCTCTGTAGCTTTCAAAAGTGCCTATGCTTCAACCCATTTAGTGACATAGTCGGTTGCAACTAGGATTTATGTTCTTTGGTTTGATGTGGGGTTAATGGGATCAAAAAAATCGAGCGCCCAAGGTTCAAATGGTTCAATTAATAACTGTGGGTTCAAAGGAATTTCATTAGACTGTCCAGGGTGACCCGCCCTTTGACAGCTATCACAGGCCTGCACAATTTTTTTACCATCTTTAAAAATTGTAGGCCAATAGTAGCCTATCTATAAAACCTTGTGGGCAATTCTATGATCTGCAAAATTTTTGCCACACGGCCCATCATGGCATGCTTTCAGAATATCGAATACTTCGTCGTCTTGGATGCATCTCCTAATTTACATATCTGACCCTGTATGAAATAGGTAGCCCCCAATCGAAGAGAATTGAGTACTACACTGTATTATCTGTTTTCGTTCATTAAGTGTTAGATGTTTTGGTAATTTACCTATTGCTAAGTAGTTTGCTATATAAGCATACCATGGCTTTCTAATAGTAGCAACGAACAAATTTTCATCTGGGAAGTGATCTTCGACTGCTGCTGCATTTGTTGGTTTTGGCATTCGTGACAGGAAATCAGCTACAGGGTTCTCTTTTCTAGGTCGATCTTTAATTGTGATATCGAATTCCTCCAATAAAATAAACCATCTTGTCACTCTTCCATTTGTAACAGGTTTATTTGCTAAAAATTTAATGACAGAGTGATCAGTATATAAAACTACAAGATCCCGAGTTATATAATGTCTAAATTTATTTACAACATGAACTACAGCTACAAATTCCTTCTCAGTCACAATATAGTTTAGTTTAGCAGGAGATAGATTTTTTCTAATATAATAGATTGCATATGGTTTCTTATCCTCTTCCTGCCCAAGTACTGCTCCAATCACTGTGTCTGAGGCATCAGATGAAATTTGGAATGGAAAATCCCAATTTGGGCCCCTCAGCACTGGGGCTATTGAAACAATATTTTTGAAATCCTTGAAAGCATGGTCACATTTATCTGTCCAAATAAAATCAACATTTCCTGTTAGTACATATAAAGGTGCAGCTATTTGCGAATAATGTTCTATAAATCTTCTATAATAACCAGAAAATCCAAGAAAGCTACATACCTCTGTTTGTGTGGTGAGAGTAGGTATTAACAAAATTATCTGAATTTTGGCTAGATCCACTTGAATTCCAGCTGCTGAAATATAATGTCCTAATATAAGTCCTTTGGTCATCATCATATGACACTTTTCATGGCTTAAAAAAACCCTAGTGTCAATACATCTTTGCAACACCTTTTCTAAGTTTTCTAATGCTGGCTCAAAATCCTCTCCGTAAGGTGTGAAGTCATCCATATACACTTCGAGCCCTTCATTTATTAAGTCTGAAAAGATGCTAAGAATGGCCCTATGAAACGTAGTAGGGGAATTTCATAGGCCAAAGGGTAAGAATCAATAGGGAAATATCCCCCAAGGATAGGTAAAAGTGCTTTTGTCTTGGTCTTCAGGGGCAATCTAGATTTGATTGTACCCACTGAAGACATCTAGGAAAGAAAATAATTTCTCTCCTGCCAATGTATCTAATACCTAGTCAATGAAAGGAAGGGGAAAGTGGTCTTTCTGGGTTTCTTTGTTGAGTTCTCGATAATATACGTATATTCTCCACTTTTCATTCTTTTTTGGTACCACTACTAATGGGGAGACCAACTTGCTATTAGATATTGGGTAAATGAAATTAACATCTAACATATTTTGTAATTCAACTTTCACAATATCTTTAAGGTGAGGGTTTAGTCTCCATTGGGGTTGGAAAATGTACCTCTCATATTTCTCGGTATAGATGTGGTGTGTACATAACTGGGGGTCAATTCCCTTCATGTATAGATAATCCCATGCAAAGGCTCCCTTATATTTTTGTAGTAATTGGGCCAATTTCTCTTATTGTTCAACAGTTAGATTTTTGTTAATGTTTAAAGTTTTTCCTGGTTCAATTTCGACAATCTTACTATTCTACACAGAAGTAGTGGGTATTATTTGATCATGAATGTCTTTCAGAGGATCTTCTTCTTCTTTATTATCAAATGCTGCCTTGATCATGTGACATTGAAGATGGGATCTGATTTGTGGTTTTTTAATGAAACTATTAATGATATCATCCTCTGTTTGATCTTTAAAGTCGAGGGCATATTCTATGGTTAGTGGTGATCTCATATTTTCCATAATATATGATACAGGTTGCTTCCTTGTTTTGATTATTGATAGGCTTGGTTGGGATGGGGGATATAAAGCTAAATTCTTGACATAGTTTCCCCTTGTTATTATCATGTTGCCTTGTCGACAGCCAATATAAGCATTGGCATTTGCCAACCAAGGTCTACCTAGGATTAGCGGGTATCCATCTAGCCGGTTCTTTGGGTTGATAACCAGGAAGTCAGCAGGGTACTCCCAGGAATCTACAGATACCATTACATCTTGTAGTGTACCTTCTAGTTTGACTACCAATTGGTCAGCTAATTATAGTAAGGTTGTTGTTAGATCTAATGATGTAATGCCAAGTTTTTGACAAGTGGTGGTTGTTAGGATATTAATTGTAGCTCCAAAATCAACTAAGGCATTTGGAAATGATTTCCCATTTATTTGCACCATCACTATAGGATTGGCTAGGTCTTCATATTTTACATGTTTTTCCATTCCTGATAATAAGTCAAATAGAGTACCGACTACTTGGACAGTTGGGTTGGTTGTTGTTCTCCTCTCTGGCTTCGTTATATACAATTCCTTAATCATTTTTGGATAAATAGGAATGTCTTGGATAGCTTGGAGGAGAGTGATTTTTATACACAAATATTTTAATTATTCCAGAAGATCAAAATCAGGATATTCTATTGGGTGAGGTATGATTAATCGTTTTGGTAATGGTGGAGAAGAGGTGGTTGCTTGTTGTGAAGTTTGATGTTGAGTTTTTTGTTGAACCATATTCTCTTTTTGCAATGTTTTTTCTACAGGTAACAGATCTTCAGTGTGAACATTTTTATCTCCCTCTATTTTTGCTATGCGCCTAGACCTCAATTGAAGGTCATTACACTCCCCCAGTTCAATTTCTAATTCTGGTGGTTCCATTATTTGGACAGACTGAACTAGCCTATTGTTTTGGTTTGGGTTGGGTTGGGTTGGGAGTTGTGGTCTTAAATTGGTTTGGGGGTTTTGTGGCAATGGATAGGGAGCTGGTAGTGTAGGTTGAGAGAGGGGAATTGTTCCAGTTGGCTTATTTGTAGGTCTTTGCCAGTTTGACTTCCAGGCTTGACTCTGCGAAGTGTAGGGGGTCCATTGTGTTGTATAGGTATTGTTTTTCCAAACCGGTGGGCAGAAAGGAAAATTTGGCCAATTAGTTTGTTTGTTTGATTTGGACATGATGATGGAGGAAATGGTTGTTGTTACCAATTGGGAAAAGGTTTTTGATTTTTCCACATTCCATTATATTGAGGAGGCTGAAAAGAAGAGAATGGATTAGTTGACATACCTAATTATCATGGCTACCATTGTCAGCATTGACTAACTAAGCATACAAATTTTGATTCTTCTTCTGCCTCTTTATAAACTTATTTTAAACTGGGAAGTGAGGTACATCCTTATGTGGGATGATCTTTTGTGCAGATGGCACAAAATTTGATTATATCCAGTGGACAATCTTTGTGGTTGTGTTTCTTCCTGCACTTAGGACAGAATATTGCCAAGTTTTGTTCGGCTTCTGCTTGCTTTTTTTTGGCTTGCATGATGTTGAACTGCGTTGTTAGAGTCCCTAGAATATTTGTTTTAAAATCTTCCAGCAGATTTCCAATCTCTACACGAGTTACACCTTCACTAGAGGTCCTTGTGATCATATCACGTTCTGCTGATTTTAGCCTTGTGCTGCCTCTCAAACTCCTGATACAAAAATCAATAATGTTAGCATATCTTTCCTGATATATATCACCCTTTCCCATAATATTTAATGTTTCAACCCATTGATCCTTCATCCCCATAATTAATGTACTTTTCAGCACATTACCAGGTAAGGGTAAAGACACATACTGGAGGTTGTATTGAAATCGTTCCACATATTCTTCAAGAGTTTCATTGGGTTTTGCTGTCATCTAAAATATTTAATCTTTTAGTTCCCAGGACCTACAATAATCTTGATATTTCTTTAGAAACACAATGTTCATTTGATCCCAATCATTTATAACACCTCCACCCAATCCCATAAACCATCGTAAAGCTGATCATTTTAATGTGGAAGGAAATCATTTTAATTTTTGGGGATTGGTGGTCTAGTCATACCCTCTACATAATACATCGAATTCAAACAGAAATGCATCAGGATCTTCTGATGTCAAGACATGAAATGTAGGACTATGTTGAAGATGAATGGCTTTCATAGGTGCATTAACTGCAGTGTCCACAATGGGATATTGCAGTGTGGAATTTTTTTGAGGTGTTTGCATGTTCTAGTTCTGGTTCTGGGCCATTTGATCAAATATGTGCCAATATCCTTATGGGATCTCAAGGGAATTCCTAGGATAACTAGAAGGAACATTAATGACCTTGACGACACTCCCTTGATCCAGAATAGGTGTTCCCTACTGGCCTACTATCTGAGGAGATTCAGGTCCTTTGTTTTGAATGATGTTGACAGCACTTCCCTTATCTGGGTTCCTCACTGTTTGGATTACTTCAAAAGGAGATTTTGGTTCTTTTTTTCCCCCTATTTCCCCTTCACTTTGTGGAGATTGCTAGAGTTCCCTTCTTGTGGAGAAATTAGGCGAGAATTCTCAATTTCTTGGGAATCTTGCTCAATTTCTTCTGTTTGACTATGTATCTCAACAAAGGCTACAGATGGTGACTATGTGGCCTGAAGGGAACCAGTAGGTTGTTTAGAAATAACTTTCCTAGGGCCTACTGATGGCTGAGATTCAGTTCTCTTAAGGATTTCATCAATGAAAGTTGTTCTCCCAAGGGTCATAGGTCCCTTAGGTTTTTCGGGTTTAGGAGGAATTTTTTTTTGTTTAGATTTTCTATTCATTCAAAAAAACAAGCCTTCATTCCTAGCTAAAGAAATAAATTTACCCAATTCTGCTGTGAAGCGGGTTGTGAGCAAGTATGTTACTTGCTCGGTGCACAGGTTCTTACCTTCCGTCTTTAATACCCAATTCTTCCCAAGCAGAAAAAAAGGTCAAATGTGCATCAATCCTTCTAAATGGCATACACTCTCCCTAGCAACAACACCAAAATGTTGAGGTATAAAAGGTATCTTTCTAACACCTATTTATCCTACATTAATTGTCAATCCAGGAATGACTTTTTGTTTCAAGAGTGTAATCTGTTTGAGGCTGCAATTTGAGCTAAGAGCAATGTTGTGTGAGATGCAGAATAGTATTATGGATACAAGAGTAAATAGATGCTGGAAAATAAATCTAATTACAATAACATGAACTAAACTACTTTAAAACTCAACTATTCACTCTGCAAACATCAATCAAGGATACAATAGCAATAATTCATTCCTCTAGAAATTGATGTAATGGAAATCAAACTAGAACAAGGCAATCAATCTGGGAACTTGGAAGAAATCACCAGTGTTCTCTACAGTAGAAAGTCTTGATTTAAAGCAATTAAAGAGAAATAGAACTTGAACTAAGAAAACGTTGTAAACTTAATGAACTGGAAATGAACAACAAACTGTAATCAAATAAAAATGTAAATAAGCAAGGTATCTGCAATCTGAAACTAATGAATTAGAAATGAACAACAAATTGGAATTGAACATCAAATACTAACTAATGAATCAGATCTTAACTGAATGAAATCAACTAACGAACTCTGTTGAACACCAAACCTTGTCGACAATAAACGTTTGTTAAGTAACAACTGTAAATGAACAACAATCCAACGAAATAGAAAATGGAGTAAATATTGAACAGCAAAGCTTTGTAAGCATTAACAAGATGAATAATACAGGAATTAAGATCTTTTTTGAAATGTAACAACAATGCAATTCATTCACGCAACACAACAATACCAATTCAACAACAAATTAATTAACTTTACAAATGTAATAAAACCAATCACAATTATCACACAATGGTAATTAAAAGGGTAGAAATACAAACAACAGATCAATTCCACTAGGTCCGGGCCCTTATAACTAGTGAAACACTGCTGGGTTACTTTAGAGCTTGAGAGATGAAACAAAAATGTGTCTTTGTATTAATAAAACATAAAAAGTGTTTACAACAACCGCTCTCTGATCACGAGAGTCAATAAAATGCAGAATTACAAGAAGAATGTTTTAATCAATGATTCAACTCCCTCTATATCTAAAGGCGTTACCTTTTATAACAATTTTAACGGACAAGATAAGGAACATGATAAGACTTGAACAACAATCCCTCAGGATCGAAGGATCCTGAGGGATTCACTTCCTTTCTTTCTTTCTCTATCACTTGATCTTCTTTGGCTGAAGCCATGCTATTCCTGCCTTCTCTTAGCAATGTGCTCTAATTCTCTTCTCTTTGTCAGGATATGGTCTATTACGTGAGGAACAATAGTTACTCTTGCTTTAGCCTCGCCTCTGGTATAGTTGTTCAGCTCGTTTGATTCCTGTTTTTGACAATAAAATGAAGTTTTTTAGTTACTTTTTACAATAAACTTAAGTCTTTTAAATTCTATCATAATTCTATAACAAATCACCTTTATAGAAAAAAAAGAGTTATGTTTAAAGGAAAATAATGAGGAAATACATGGTGAATTCATACCTTTTCCAATTCTCAACAGACATATGGTAAGGGTCTTGTTGATTTGCATAGTAATTTTTATATATGTATGCATCTCTTAACCATATATGTGCAGGAATTTGCTCAAAGGAGAAATATTCTTCCTTCTAAATTGTGTGGTATACTTAAGGCCATTATAGATGATCACTCCCTACGAGGATGTGGGGAGGATATTTCTTGTGGAGAACATACTCACCTTGCACAATACACCATTCACTTTCTCCAAACACATGAGGAGAATGGGGAAGCAAGCAGGTGGTTGAGAAACCACACTCGTTTTCATTCTCTTTTGTAGTTGAGGGCCAAACTGCGTTGGTTACATTTGAGGGAACATTTTCCTTCTCCCTTGCTACATATGGCATCAATAATGGTTCTCATTATGGTTCCTTATGTTTTTGTTGATTTTAAATTTGTTGGGAGCATGATTGGGGGAATGGCACATTGGTTGGATTGTCCCTTGGGGGAGAGATCTCCCACATAGTTTGCATTGCATGTTCTAATGGGAGCATGAGAGAGTATATGGCCACTACAGAAAAACACTTGTTTACATTTGATGTGAGCCATATGATTGATTGGATGCCATATGATGGTGACTTCCAACTCATCACATATGAGATGATTTGGGCCAACATGTTTCATAACATTGGAGGAGAGATCCTTGGAGGTCCAATCTTCATCTTGCCACTTGAGGGAAATATCATTGAAGTCCAAGATCAACATATACTCTAAAATTATCCTAAGTGGAGAGGAAGACAACATGGGGTAGGCTATTTTGTCTACCAAGATCAGATTTTCAGCCCACGCACATTGCAGGAGCCAAAGGTGGAAAAGGATTTTCAGGAGTTGCCATGTTGGGAAGTAACTCATTCTGTATGGATGATTGCTTGGGGGATGGAGGATCCAGATCGAAAATATTTTCCTCAACAAATTTTAGACTCCATGCCTTGGGAGGAGACCTTCTAGTTATATCCTTGCATTTTCTTGAGGACAAGGAACATTTGGGAGGGAGGACTGTAATATTCCCATTTTAGCACATAACTAGATCGAATAATAAAGTTTTATTTTTTTTACCTAGTAGCTAAATAAATGGGTAAGGAAGCCCATGATTATTAAAAAAATGAATAAAATATCTCAAATGTGAGAGGGGATAGTCATAAGAGCTAGATTTCACACCCTTATGTGTGAAAGAGGACATTTGCATGGAGACAAGGTCAGGTTTCACGAAGTCAACAACGTTGGGAGAGGAGGTGGAGAACACTTTGATAGACAATGCATTATGAATGGGAGAGGGTTATTTGGTGGAGGAAACCCTAATGAGTGGTACCCAAGGAGAGAGGACTTTCACTATTTTAAAAGGAGGGCAAGACAACCATTGTAATTCATGAGTCAGATTATTGATTTCTTTGTCTTTTTAGACTTGGTGCATTCTCTTGTTGTTTAGCAGAGTTTCAGTGCTGCTTAGCACAAGGATTTCCTATTTAGTAATCCTTCTCCTTTCTTGAGATGCCTCTTGAATGAGTTGTACTAATTTGCCTCACATCTAGGCTTGAGGCAAAGCATCCTCCTTCAACTACAACATTATTTTTGAAGTAGAATAATGTTGTGTTGCAGGGTGTTGCAGTGAGGGTTCACAACACCACTTCCATCAGTTGTTTTTAGAAAATGAGGCTCTATTTCCTTTGAGAGATCACTTTGGAAGGCACTTGAGCATATTTCAGGTCTTGGCACTTGGCCCATACTCTATTCCACCTACAGCGCAGTATACCTCAGTGACTGCATTATTTTCAGTTTGTACTTGCAGAGAGGGATTGCAGTGATTGTTGGAGGGTGAAATCTTCAGTGTTAGGATCAGCCTTTCACTTGGAAGATCCATTGGAGGAGGGATCTTCATCAGATGAAACATATTAAGCCTTCTCCATTAATTTCTAGTTCTTGAGTTGCAGCTGCTACCCTGCAACTCTAGCAATTTGCAGTTTTTGCATATTTCATCCAATCCTTCTGAGATTGACTTGAGGTAGTCTTTGGGAGCTTAGATCTTCTCTCCCAATGTTGTATGATCCATGAAATTTTATATCTATGTATTGACATATGGTATCGGTATTTTTTATTTATAAAACTGCACAGTCATAGTTTGGGCACTCTTGTGTAGCAGTGTTTTGTCATGTTTTATGTACTTGTTTCTCGAGGCTGATTATTGCCTATCTTGAGTAGATTTTTCCTCAATATATTGTATACATTTTTCTGTTGTAACTTAATAAGAGGGCTACGAGCTCTTACCTCACTCTATGATTTGATTTAAGACTGCTCTTTCAAAATATTGTTTACATATTGTTGGATCTCCACATTTGCAATATCTTGAGATATTCTAGATAGTGTAGAAATTCCCTATTTTGGGATATTACAATCACCTACAACAATAGCATGCAGGAACAATGGTAAACATTGCACATGTGTGGGAAAATGATTTTATCAGGTGACTTTATAACAGTTGATATGGCATGGGCCCGTTCGGTAAGGACCTAAGCCATTAAAATTCCAATGGGCCTATGGAGGGAGTGTAGCTTATTGGATGGAGGGGACGGGAAGATGTTGTCATAGTGTAGTAGTAATGGATGTAACATTCATTGGTGAAATAGTAAATAGCATGGTTTCAACCCAATGAAATAGTTTTTTGCAGGGGGGTATGATGGGTAAGCGGTAAGCAGTGGGGGGGAGGGGGGGGGGGGGTGCGAAATAATTTGGGCACGACACATAGCAAACGGGGTGGTTTGGAATACCATCTATTTCGGACCGCCCCACCCCCCCTGCCCCCACTCCCCCGATGTTAAAATTTGGAGGATGAGGGGGGTTCGAAAACCTTTGTGGGTCATTAGATGAGATGGATGGAGTGGGGATGAGCTGAAAGGTTATGGAGGGTTGAGAGATGATGCGACGTAAGTGGATGGTGGAGTCGAGTGAGAGTTTAATGAAGAGTGGGGACAGAAATACAATGTTAAAACTTAGGATATTGGAAAATGACATGTAATATGTCAAATATATTTTCAAATGAAGATTTATTCCCAAACATTAGAATAAACCACCTTTGTGTTTTGATTTTTCTCTTCGACTAGAGAAAACATGAAATTTTTAGGATAAACCTTTGGAATAAATCTCGTGCTTCCTTTATATTTTCCTCTTTTCTTCCCTACCTACCCATGTCACTAACCTAACATTTTTTTTCTTTTTCAGGGTGCGCTTAGACTTGCAGACACAATTCATTTTTTCTTTAAAACTCTAACCTACATCTATCCTTATTTCTTCCATTGACTCAGATTAAACTGTTGAGACAATTTTATTTCTACCTAACTACTGATATGCCAAGTTTAGACAGTTTGGAAAATATTTATTTTCTAACCTATCAACAGAAATTTAAAATTGTACAATCATGCTTAAACTTAATGACTGTACTAATCAGTAGTGGAATTATGATTAGCAACAATTTTAGTATTATTATTTTTTTGGGGGGTTTTGTTTCATTTTCTTTTTCTCTTTTTCTTTTTTCAATATACCCTCTTTTGTTTTTTTTAACATAAATTTTGGAAATCACTCGAATATTGATAATCATACTGAATATGAAATTGCAACTCATGAAATACTCAATCACCTTGAGATCCTATGAATTTATAGGATAATAACAGTGGCTCCAGTTGGGGATGGTAGTTCTCCAAATGAAGTGTTAAGAACTTAGGACCAATAGCCTTGAATGCTCCATTTTATGCAAAATCTTCATCTGAATTTTTTTTTTTTTCTCTGTTTTATGACAGCTCATCAAACCAGGCTTAGGGCCTTCTCCACAGGCTTCAACCTTGGTTAGTGAATTATTCAAATAAAAAACTGTAAAACTATGGTATTTACAATGGTGAAATACCAACCTGAATTTTTAAGAGAAATAGTGCTTCACCATCCCGCCATTGACAGGACCTCTAAGTATCTCTGTTCCATCTAACTCTTTAGGGACATATGCATTGTTTCCTCTAAAAGCATCAACGATGTATGGTCCTTGCCAAAGGTTATCAAATTTTCCATGTTTACATTTGTATTCTCTTCCAGAATCCCATTTTAAAACTTTATCTTCTAGACTAAAATCATTGGACTTTGTTCTTTTATAAAAGATATTCTTAATATTTTCTTGAATTATTTGAGTTCTATTATAAAATTCCTCTCTGGAATGCTACAACTAAATGGTTTTATTGATCCTTCTCTTAAGCTTGAATTTCCTGAATGATCTTCATGACAGGAACTCCTAAAGAGGAAGGGAAAACTACATCCATTCCATAAACCAATTGGTATGGAGACATGGCAATTGATTTTTTGGTAGTAAGTCTATCATCCCAAAGAGCATTGATATCCTTGTTATGCCATGATTTCTTGTTATCTTCCAAGATATTTTTTATGATATTCACCAAAATTTTGTTTGAATATTCAACCAATCCATTACCCTTAGGGTAATAGGTTGCTGAATGCCCCAAATTCATATGATACGTACGAAAACAAACCACCATTTTCTTGGAATTGAAGGTTGCAACATTGTTAGTGATTATTTTTATAAGACAACGAAAGATGGAAAGGATATTGGTTTCAAAGAATTTTATGATGACAAAGTCAGTGGCATTTCTAGAAGGAATGACTTCTATCCATTTGATAAAATATTCTGTGGCAGTAAGAATCCATTTATGCTGGGCAGAGGATGGGGGATGAATTTATCCAATGAAATATAAACCCCATTTTTAGAAAGGGCTCTCAACAAAAATAGGCTTCAAGGGTAAGGCCATCAATTTTCTCTTTCCTTTAAAAATTTGGCATTTATGACAGGAAGTTACCTTCTTGTGGATGTCAAGAAAAAGAGTAGGCCAGTAGAAACTAGCCCTCATGATCTTATTTGCAGTGGTTTTACAGTAACGATTTCCACCACAGTCACCTCCATGGAATTCCTACATAGCTTTATCTGCATCATGTTTTAGCAAAAATTTGAGAAAAACACCTCTGATATCTTTCCAATACAACACATTTTCAAAAATGCATAATTTGAAAACATTCAATTTTATAAATCTTGCTTTATTTTTTGACAAACCAGGAAGAGAATTCAAATTAAACAAAACATACAACATATCTGCATACTAGGGAGAATTTAGAAATTCTTCATCAATCAGTGGAGTCACCGGTTTCTCTTGATCATCCAATGAATGGACCATGTTGAAGTCTAGTGCATGAAAATTTGGTTCAACCATCCATTTGGCTAATCCTTTCCCTTTAATAAATTTGGTAGGTTTGATTTCCACATCATATTCCAAAATAACAGCGATCCATTTGCCTCTTTTTCCATCATAACCATTATGTGTTAAGATGTCCTTGACTACTTCATTGGGAACATAAGCAATAATATACGAAAGTATAATGTAACCTATGAAATCATTTAATGCTTTAACCAGAGCAAAAGCTTGTTTTTCCATGATATTGTATCTCAATGATGCATCTCTTAATGCCTTGCTGAAAAATTCGATTGGTTGTTCATGTTCTTCATTGTTTTTTTGTAGTAAGACAACAGTAATAGTATGTTCAAATGCAAAAGAAAAAAATATGAAATCTTTTGTAAAATGTGGGTTGATTAGGACTAGAGCCTTAGTCAATTCTTGCTTGACTAGATAAAAATATTTTTTAGCTTCTATGTTCCGTTTAATTTCTAAATCTTTTTTAAACATGTTGGTTATATTTCTCAAAAATGCTACAATATTGGGTATAAATCTTTTCAAAAATTTGATTTTACCTATGAAAGATTGAAGTTATTTGAGATTCCTAGGATGGTTCATTTTAAGTATTCCATCAATCCTGCTAGGGTCAATTATAATTCCATCTCGAGAATTATATGACCCAACAAATTTCCTTCTTCAAGTCCAAATAATGTTTTCTTGGGATTCAGGGAAATTCCAAACTTTCTACATTTTTCAAAAACTATTCTCAAATGTGCTAAGTGATCTTCATTATTTTTTGAATATATAGTGATATCATCAATATATATCACAATAAAATGGCCAATTTCATCTACAAAAACTATGTCCATAGCCCCTTGAAAATTCACTCCAACATTCATTAATCCAAAAGGCATTTTAACATACATGAAAATTCCCCAAGGAACAGTGAAGGTTGTTTTGTCTTGATCATCAAGATGTACTAAAACTTTATTATAACCTAACAATCCATATAGCAAAGAGATCCTACTATAACATACTCCCCTATGTAATATGCGGTCCATTTTTGGTAAAGGGTAGTTGTCCTCAAGAGATAATTTGCTCGAATTCCTAAAATCAATGTAAAGTCTGATTTCACGTGTTTTCTTTCTTGTAGGAACAATATTGGATACCTGTTTAGAATATATGAGTGGAACTATGATTTAGGACTCATACATTTTCTTCATTTCCTTCTCAACCAAAGGAATTATGAGAGGATTTAACCTACACAGTTTTTGTTTAAAAGTTTTTTGATCCTAATTGATTGGAATTTTGTGTTGTATGATGCTAGTATCATGAGGTTTTAAGTCCTCATATATCAAACAAAAATACATCTATGAATTCATTAAATAGAGCTATATATCTTCGTTTTGTAGTGATAGGTAGTGATTTCGACAGTTTTATGATTTTGGGGTTTTTTTCAGTACCTATGTTGCACTCTTCATTGTTGGTACCTATTGGTTCCATTTTGGGTTTCTTAGTCACATCATTAAATTCAAAATTTTCTTCTAAAGAGAGTAGCCCTCTAGGAAAGATATTATCTTTGAGTTGTAGTACTTAAAATTCCTCTTTTTCTCGGCCTTTATGTATTTTTGTTTTATGTACAGTTTTTTTTGCTGGAATATTTACATCAGAAACAACAGATTGTTTTTCTACACTAATTTGTACATTAGAGTGACTATATTCTTCAAAATATAGGTCTATATTTCTATCTTCTAATTCATCCTTAAATTATAAGAAAATTTCAATTTTTTGGTCACTACCAAATACTTGCCAATATATCATGTTATTTGGTGCAGAAGGATGATGTTTAACCTTTATTGTGTATTGTTTGTTTGGGTGAGGAAATCGACATGCACTTGCTAAAAAGGCCAGACCATTTTTTAGGACATTTTGATTTATGAGGATAACTGCTAAATCATATTCATCAAATATTCTTAAGAAATTGAGCACAACATTTATGTATTCTCTCAACCTAAGATGTTTTGCAACATATTGTCCTTTTATTTTTTTTATGACTAATTCAGTACCACCATGAAAATAAATCCTCTTAGCTCCTAATATTTTCAACAATTTCAATCCTAAGAGTAGGGATTCATATTCTACTATGTTGTTTGTGCACTAAAAATTTAGCTTGTATGAGTGACCTTGTGAACAATTGATCCCTACATTATACACCCAAATACCTGGTTCTGAGCCATCTTTTCCACATGAGCCATCAAAACAAATATTCCAAAGAGGTTCATCTTCAGGATCTAGTTGTTCTATTTGTATTTGACTGTCATGTTTTTCTTCAAGGTCATTATCTGCATGGGTAACCTGTCAATCAATGACTCCATCATTATAAAGAATGGAGGAGTCAAGGTTAGTATGGATAGAGTACAGATGGTAATTTTGTGGTTTTTCTTGACTACTCACTGTTATCACACATAAATTTTAATTTTTTGATTAGCGTTACTCATCTAGGTTTCAGCTATCTCATAAAGTTGGTCCATGAAATTAGTGAAAAATTCCTGAAATAAGTCTTTATCCTAAGTCCAAAGCACCTCATTGATCATGTAATCTTAGTCATAAATATCAATTTTCACTTTAGGTTCACATGCATCGGTTTAAAATTCTTTTTTAAAGTCACATGTCTGATTTTTCCTGATTCTGCAGCAAATCTGTAAAATTTATAACTGAGAACGCTGCAGAATTATGTTTTTTCTGCAAAAATGAATGGGATGATGACTTGTCATGTATTTAGTGTTTTAGGGTAAATGTAAGGTCATACAATTGATTTTCATAATCATCCAGGCATGCAAAAGCATAAATACCACTCATCTTTGCTTTCCTCTCCCTCATTTTGTCATCTTTCTCTCCACATTCGAATTTCATTTCTTAAACAACCTGCCCAAGCTCCTCTCTGTCATTTAATTTTCAATCTTTTCATATATCAGTATGTTTTCAACTTTTATATTTTTTGCAAAGAACATGTTGTCCAAAAATTTTTTTATAGCTGTCACAATTTAAAAAAGGTCATTTTGGGTTATAAAAGAAAATTTCCATGAAGAGGAAAGCATAAAAAGGAAGCTATTTTTTTATATAGGAGCCAATGGAATTTAAAATGATCATGCACGACCTTAGATTCACACAATTTTTCATCCAGATAGGTTACATGTATTTCTACCAAGAGCTACAAGGGAATTTGTTATGTTTCTTGAACTGTTTGAGCTATTGGTTTCAAGACGCATTTTCAAGAAAATTAAGATGAGTTTCAAAAATATGAAGGAGGTTTTTTCCAAGAACATAACAAGGAACAATAACCTCTTTCAATTTTCTCTCAGGTGCTACCAATTTGGATATTCAAATTTTCCTTTGGGACCTATTTTCATAATTTTGAATTTTCCTGTTTTATCCATGATTTTATAATGAATATCCCAGACAACTGAAGATGGTTTTCAAACGAACAAGAGATATTTTTATTATAAACATTTGTATGTACAAAAACCTCCTCCATTTTTGCAACATCTAGTAGGGATCTAGATATAGAACCTCATGAGTACAACCTTATGCTTCAAGAAAAACAGAGTTATTTTTATTGGTAGATGAAGTTGCTGAAGGTGAAAAAGTTGTTTCTTGACGAGGGTAAGAAGTATTTTTAACAAATGTTTCCTTATAATACTTCATAATACCATATCACACAACCATGGACCTTTTATATGCCTAAAATAAAAATTCTGTGAAGTCTATGGGCAATTAGGCAATTTCGCAACGTGTCCCAGGCTTGAAGCCCAACTTTTGCTACAGAATTTCTGAAGACATATTTTTGGTTTCAAGTCACTTAAATTGACCTAGTTAAGGAAATTTAAAGTTTGTATTTAAATTTTTTTAATCAATTAACACCCTCCAATGGTCAAGAATAGAAGAATATTATCACAGATGACCTTTTTGTTTTGTGCTACGAAATTCGCTACGAAAGTACCTCAAAACTCTATTTTTACAACAAGGTCAATTTTTGGAAGAAGGTGAAGGGTAAATAACTATTTGAAATTTTTTCTCTATTAGAAATGACAAAGAGTATCATGGAAATGATAAAAGGTATCATATCAAAATATTACTAAGTGGAGATATTTTGTTATGGATACAGTTCGAAGATACCAGCTCACTATGTTGCCATATCATCAAACTGACAACTCCTTAATAGTAGGCAGAGCAGCTTCATGAAGACAGTCAGAGTATTAATGTTTGATTTGTGGCTAGCATGGTTGAAATAAAAGATTCCTTTCGAGGAATAATTGGATCATATTTAGATTAAAATGTAATAAGTAGGTGCTTGAGTCATAGTAGGACTCTAACTCCTAATTCGAAAGGTGTCAGTTCTAGTTTAAATATCTAGTTAGTGGTTAGATTTGGTGTCAGTAATAGATTTTAATGATCTAGCCACTTGGAATATTGGATGTAAAGGCTAGATGCCTATAAGTAGTGAGTACTTCAATGTAGGAATGGTTGGAAAATGTTATCTCAACATACTGTTTTTGTAAAGCTTTGGAATTTCTGATATATATAGTAACAATACAACTTTTATTCACCTAAGATTCTTATTATATTTCAATGAGTTTATGTCTTATATTTTGAAATTTTTTTCTTCAAAGTCTTAATTCTTATTATTCAGAATTCATGATTGTTCATGCTCTGACTTCCTTTAAGTATTAAAGCTATGGTAAAATGAGTTTTTGTCCTATCTTTTGAAATGCTTTCTTCCAAAGTCTTAATGTTTATTACTCAGAATTCATGATTGTTAATGCTCTGACTTCCTTTAAGTATTGAGCTATGGTAAATCTCTTTTAATATTTTCCTTTCAATACCTTGATGTCTCATTACTCAGAATTCATGTGTCACATGCTTTGACTTCCTTTAAACCTCAAGTTATTTGGATTTTCCTGAATGTGTTATTGTTTCATTGAAGTATATACAACCCTTAAATTCCACAAGGAAAGCCTTGTTATTGAGATCCGTATCACTGACTCCATAGCCCAATGGTAGCAAGCATTCATCTTTTCAACCTGAACCGAAACACAAATAATAGAGTTAGCCATCTATCTTATATCATTAACCAATATCATAAATCCCTTCGAGAGAGCCCTCTCTGACTAAACAGGCTAAGCTTCAGTCCAAATATTGGTTTTAAATAGTTACACTGAATTTTTCTGATCAGCAGCCATCAAGTACGATTTTGGTGATAATGTTTTGGCATCGTTGCCAGGGACTGAAGGTGTATATTTTCGCTGGGAAGAACGACAAATTTTCAGTTCTAAGGTCTGAGAGCAGCAGGCACCTAGGCACATATTGGTTGTATTTCTGCTCTGGAAACTCCACACATCAAATAATCAATTGGAATGTGACTCCACTACTTGAATATCAGTAGCTTGATGAAGTTTCAGGATGAGTTCCATTGCAAGAATAAATGATAGGTATGCCGCTATCAATCGGTATCACATCCTTGGTTTTCCAAATCCTATGACAAAGGTTGAATGGTTAACTGACCTTCCAATATTTAGAGATGAAAATAAATACAATGCCACTCTTCATTTGGTTAGATTCCATATGCATGTACATAGTCTTCAGGTTCAGTTCCCTAAGGATTTTCTCATGAAGATGTTTACGGCCACTTTAGAAGGAAAATCATGGTCTTGGTATGAAGCTTGCCAAATGGTTCACTATATTCTCTTGTTGATTTCCATGTTGCATTTTATGAGATGTATGGAGAGTGTCATCCCTCCATATTGTTGGTCAAAGACTATTGTAAACACTGTGTAAGTTTTATTGAATATTTGGAGAATTGTTATGAAGATGATTAGTTCATGGATGAGGAAATTTTAGAGGCTCTTCATGACAATCCCTTTCATCACCAAGAAGAAAGGATATCCTCTATCTTCGATGAAAATGAAACCTAGCAGTAGTTTATTTATGAAAATCACGTTACATCCTCTGAATTTGATGAAAATTTATAGCAGACTTGTCAGTATTTTGATCATCAGGGGCATGAGAATCATTGCAAACAACAAGAGGAAATATTGGAAGATAATTTATACAATCCTCAGGTAAAGGAAGAAGTTTATTTTCATTTCATTTCATACATCAACCTACATCAAATGATGATCACACTAATGAGGAAGTGGATGAAATTTTTTCTCTATCCTTTTCTTCTAATCGGAAATCATTTGAACGCAAGTCAAAAGTTAAGATTCAATTTGTGGATGAAGTTGCTAAGAATATTGGGAAAGACATTGAATTTTTAGAAGGTAAAATTCAATATTATAAGCTTCATGATCAAGATCAGTCTTTTCAAAAGCCTTTTATGTCCGAATATAAAGAGAGGGTGTTGTTACCTTTCTTTTTTGAGATTCAAGAAAAAAATCTTGTTCTTGAAAATCAGTTTGATAGCGCACAACTAAAGTCTTTTGTGGTTGATCAAAGCATGTATGAATTGTCCAAAGCTACAGAATTTCATGAGAAGTGTAAAACAGATCATGTCTTCTTTGATCCTATAGCTGACTACATGGAAGAGTTCTACAGTTTATATTTTGAATTATATTTTCATTATGACAATCGGATCCATTTTAATTTGCCTTGGTCATTTCAATATCATTATTATTGTTGGTTCAAGTGCAGTCAATAGGTTCAAGTGTTATATTAGATCAATGATTGGCTTCATTGGAAGTTTCGTGTTGCTTGAGTTAAAAATGGAGATTGCAGCTGATACGGTAGGCAATTTTGTGTGTATAAGCTAAAAGTTGATTGAGCATCTTTTTGGTAGGTACAAAGTTTATTTTTCAGTAGTAATAGTCATGCTTGAGACGGAGGCGAAGACCATAAGATCTTGGCAAATTTTTCATAAATTTCAGAGTTTTTATTTCCAAGAATATGGATGGCACTCGAACTACTGGTTCTTTGGTGTACCACTGGGGCACACCATCCCAAGTGGAGCCACTGTTATCACACATAAATTTCAAAAAATCATTTTTATAGGGTTACAAAATTTCATGGGTCAAAATAGGGTTTTAGGAGTCATTTTAAGTTTGATCAAGGGAAAATTTTAAATTTTTTATAGTTTGAAGCTCACCCTAAGGTTTAAACAAAGTCATCTTTAAATATGTTTCATGTCAAACATTCATTATTATCCATTGCATTTAATTTAATAGATTTTTGTATCAAAACCAACCAATTAGCCAATAAACCACAGTTTTGTAGTGTAGTACATTGTAAAAGGTCACTTTCTGCTACGAAACTGCTGAAAGTTTCATAACAAAATGTGAAGCAAAATTCTATTTTTTGGTTTTGAACAGTCAACTTCAAAGGTGGTTTCTGAGCAACTGAAAATGAATTTGGGGAAAAAAAAAAGGTTTTTCTACATCACAGACCTAATTACAAAAAATTCTCTCAGTTTCTGAAAATGCATTAGGAGGTGGAAGAAATTGATACATTAAAATGCGCTATGAAACTTTTGTTACGAAATTGTCCTGTACATGGATGTTTTAGCATTCAACTTCAAAGGTTGTTTCTGGGAAAAAAGAAAGGTATTTTAAGAAACAAAGAGAGATTATTTTGACAAAAATATCATATAACAATAAAATCTATCACATTTATCATAGGTGTTATCAGTTGGGAGATACAAGGATTTCTTTGAAGCCCTATTTTCATAAAACAAAGTTTTCCTATTTTACACATGTTTTGCAAATGCAGTTTTTGGACAGCTGGTGATGAGTTTCAAAAAAAAAAAGAGATTTTTTCCTTTACTACATAATTACCTACAAAAACCTCCATTTTCTCAAACTAAATCATGGAGTAGGAGATATAGGCTC
Source organism: Pinus albicaulis (assembly GCA_034641835.2). NCBI lineage: Eukaryota > Viridiplantae > Streptophyta > Pinopsida > Pinales > Pinaceae > Pinus > Pinus albicaulis. The sequence continues at coordinate 1,147,565,218 of CM076583.1, forward strand.
TGATCCAAGACCTATTTTTCAGGAAAAAACAGGAAAAATCTGCAAGGATGTCTTAAATATGAAAGGTGAGATTGACACCTCAAAGAGCATAAGGTGATTTGGTTTATGGTTATTTAAGGCTGAGGACATGTTATATACAAGTTTTAGGCAAATTACAAGCTTCAAATTTCAAAATATTACAAAGGTATGCATTTTCAGCAGTTTAGTAATGCCTCCGGACTTGAAGGGAAACAAAGCACTACGAAATTACTGTAGCTGCTCTTTTGACTTTTTGACTAGTTGTGGATGGTTTTGATAGCTGAAATTGATATGAAGGATGTGTTTTATCATAAGGAACCTTATGAAAAAGGAAATAGTTAAAAATTTTGGGGAGAAAGGCTTGTTTTAAAGTGCTATGAAACTACCTTACTTTCGTAGTGCATTGTGTTTCAGTCTTTCTAGCAGGTTTTGGAGCAGTTTTTGGACAGCTAGAGGTCATGAAAGAGTTAAATAACATGTCAAGAAATTATTAAACACTCAAGGAACACGAATTCAAGACTAGATGACAGCCAAAATATTCAAAGAAGAAGAAGACCATTTACCTAAAAAACAGGGTTTTGTTTCCTAGTTTTGAGGAGGTCAGTTAAGTGGTCACAAAGTGGTGAATCCCATCATCTAAATTCGACCATGTGATAACATACTTTTCAAATATGTAATTTATTTTAGTAGATAAGGTTTTTAAAGATAATAATGAAGAGTTTGAGTCTTATTTGAAATAGGATTGTCAAGTAGGATAGGTGTCAATTTGTCATAAATTTGATGTTTTATGGTTATGCAAGGTGTCAGTAGGAAAAAATTTGATGTATCTAGCCTGGAGGTAGATCATATCATGATGTAACAACTCTATTAAAGGCCATGGGGTCGAATTAGGCAAGGTTTGGAGACTTTTTGGAAAAATTACTGCTTTATGTAATTGACTGTGATTAGGAATGCAAAGAGGTTTTCTTCTTAACAAACCTAAGATTCTCATGGGGTTTTAAGGTTTTATTAATCTACATATTATGTTTAAAATACTTGTAGTAGATCTCATTTATATTACTCAGAATTCATAACCCTATCCTTTGACTTCCTTAATAATGAGATGGTTGTGTTTTTTCTATGGTTTATGAGTGAATTTCCTTCGAATCACTAGCAGTTGATTTCATTGTTACTACTCAAAATTCATAAATCTATGCTCTAACTTCCTTTATTAATGAAACTATTGTGTTGACCTATGTTATTGACTGAATTTTCTTTGTTAAAGACCCATATTTTCCTCAGCTTCCATGTCAAGAAAACTTGCCACTAAACCTACCGATTTGTTGACTCCATAAGCCCAATGGTAGTATTAGCCTTCATATTTTCAACCAACAAATATACAAAATCAAGACTTAATTCATAGAGTTAGTCGTCTATCTATATCTTTATTCCATATCATTAACCCTTGAGAGAGCCTTCTCATGCTGAGGAAGCTAAGCCTCAGTTACAAGATTGGTTTGAAATAGTTACACTGAAGTTCTCTGATCATTAGCCAATCAGGTACGACTTTTGTGATAACACTCACAATGTACTTCATTAAAGTTTCCCTATACAGTCTTTGGGGTTGACCAAACACTAGTATTGTAACATAAGTCATGTCCATTTGCAGGGTCCCTTGTAATTTCTCTCCCGATGTTCGTGATAAAATCACACCATACTTAGGAGGGATGTCAGCTACTACTATATCCATCACCAGACTCTTCGCTGGTATCTGAGCTAAAGTGACACAAAGATCCTTGATAAGACCTAAACATCTGACTTCGCTAGAATCAAATGAGTACAAATATTTGAAGGGTCTAGTGATTTCAAGTCCAAGTTTCTCCATAACAACCTTTGGCATAATATTATGTGGTGCACCTGAATCCAACATGGCATTATGGAGAATTTTTTCATCAACATGAAGACTAGCATAAAAGGGAGGGACACCTCCTTCTTGTGGTTTATCATCAACTTCTGACCCAAACAAGAGTTCAGGCTTATCATCATTTGAATTAACAGTATCAGTAATCTCCACTATGTTTAGTACCGTTAGGACCTGAAACCTATACACATTCTTGTTTATCAATTCAGTGAGAGGAATAGATATTTTCAAATTAGAAATTCATTCTCAATGCTGAATGGTGTTTGAACTTCGAGCCAATTTCAAAAATCAGTTCTTTCAACCACTACTTTTTGGGTAGATTTAGTTTGTTTACTTGTTCTAGGAATATAGCTTTGATAAATTTTGGTAGGGATATCAACTGTTCTCTTAGTATTGTTTTTTGCGTTCTTATTTTCTAAATTATTGACTGTTTTCTTTGAATTTTCTATTGTTTTGTTGAGATCGTTTTCAAAGACTTTTTTGATATTATTTTCTGAATTCTTCTTATTGTAATTGTCAAAGTTTTTCTTGCTTCTAAGGTTATATTGTCTTTGAACCTCCATGATATAATTCTCAAATCCTTGTTTATAATAATTATATTCCTCAGATGCTAACTCTGTTTGAGTCAATGGAAATAATTATTGTTCTCCTTGGGTGAGAAAAAAAAGAGTCATCTTCATTAATTCCCATCAAATTTATCTGATTTTCTTCTACTTCCTCAACTACTCCTTCAGCCTCATTAGCATAACTCTCTTGGAAAGGATGCCTAATCTACTGATTATGACCTCTTTTCTCTCTGTCTTATCTAAGGAGGATTTCTCCTAGGATTTTGGTTTTTGTTTTGAGGAGGTGGTTTACTTTCCCTAGGGATATTTCTCTCATTTAAATTGATTCTTTCCATCATTCTCTACATATTTCTAACCAATGAGCCCATTTTAGCATAAGATGTGGAATTTGAAGGTTCTTCTCTTATAGTGACTCTTTTTTTAGTTCTCATTCTAGCTCTTTTTTCTAACAAGTTGGATTCTACACTCACTGCATCCCTTTTCATTTCCTCTAATGTGGATGAGTTTCTTTCCCTTAATTGATAAGACATCTTTGTTTCAAAACCATTTGGGAATTTCACCAATGTTAACCCTTGTGGTTCTTTTATGTGAGCAGGTATTGCATTATATAAATTGTTGAATCTAGTGTAATAATCTTGAAAAGTTCTAGTTAGGGCTCTTATAATGTTTTCATACTCAGATAAAATTTGAAGAGGGTTACTCTTTTACTTCCCACCTATTTAGGAATGTTTGATGAAATCTAGGAATGTCATTGATACTATTTGTAGGTAAATATTTGAACCATTTTCTAATTTCTCCACTAAGACTCTGAGAAAACATCCCTAACTTAACACTTTATTCATCTACCTCTCGAAGGTCAAAGAAGTCATTCATTTTTTCAACATGTTGTTGGGTAGTTACAAGACCAATTCCATCATATAATGTAATTTTTGATTGGTAATCTTGTGGCATAGCTAGCAAGGCTTCTGGCGGTGCCAATGGAGCATATTTGGTTGCATGATTGATCGAGGTGGTGGAGAAAGGTGAACAATGGATGATGTAGGATGGATAGTGGGAGAAGATGTTTTTGTAAATTTTTTAGTATGGGGATGAACAAAAGAAGTGGTGGGGATTGTGGAAGCAGTAGGACTAGATGACTTAAGATGGGAATTTTGAGAGGTAAAATAACAAGATGTTATAGTCAATGCAGTTACTTCTACATATTGTTGAAGGTAAGCATCATCAAAAGTTGAAGTAATCTTTGTTACCAGATCTTGGAGAGTGTCAAAATCCTGGAGAAGTTGAATATCAGATTGAATTTGTGAGTAAGCTTCTCTCACTGGACTTTGTTACAAATTAGATGGATCAAATAAATTCTGGTCAGTCCAATTCTCAGATTTGGTCCTGAATAAACCATGGTCAAAATGTAAATAAAATTAAATGTCTTTTAAAGTGACAAATTTTTTAGGGAGAAAATTTTCTCTGTGAAGAATCATGCTACTTGTTTGACTTTCAGTTCTAGTAGTTTTTCTTAAAATCTTATCAGGATCGTCCACTATAGGAGGAGGATTGGGATCAGGATGGGATCTAGTAGAGATTATTTTAGGAGCCATAATTCAGATAAGAAGCATAGACAAACTGATTATTTTCAAAAACTAAAAGAAACCAATCGAACGATAGTTTTATCATACAATGTTTTTTTAAACGGGGTTTCTGAATTCGAATGAAAAGACAATTTTTTAGTTTATATCCCTAATATGGTCACCACAATGTTATGGTTCTATAATTTTAATATTGGAAAGAATAATCATAAAATGACAACGTCAAAGCCACTTTGGAGCCTAGGATCTAGCCCTCCAAGACTCGGAGAGGGATCTCTCTTTACGATTTAGCTTTGTTTTTAATGATTTATGATATAAGGCTAGTTATACTAATTGTGAACGTTGATTTTTGATTGATAATTTGGTTGGATTAAGGGATCTTAAACTATTTCCATTCGGCTATGGAGTTCAAACAGACTGGGTTGTTACATCAATTTTTCTAGAGCAAATGCAAGGCAAGATAACTACAGTTATTGGATCTTTAAAACATAATGAATTATGAAATGAAAGAAAGAGCGAATTCAGTAGTGGTAAAAAAGAAATCAAGTATTTTTTAACCAAAATTGAGAAGACGAACACTTATATTGTTAACACAGCCAGAATTAAGGTGCTCTATGCAACAAATCTCAATCTTCATATTGATTTTTTACGATTATAATTAAATGATACACTGAAATGAATAATAGTGGAAAACATTAAACACAGTAAAGAAAATACATCACCAGATAAAAATAGCTCAAGAATCTTGCAAAATGGTCTTTTGTTATTGATGCTCCAGCTCCAAAATTACAATGATCTAATAGAAAAGCTTACAATCTATGGTCCAACCCCTGATACTGAGCATAAATGTAGTATTTAACTAATTCCTAGTGATTTCTGTACCTACCTAGGAAATCTACTATTTATTATAATAATGACTGAAATTGACAAATGTGACCACAAAGTGGACACAATAGAATGACTATGACATGTGACCATAATCTTGAGAAGGAAGTTACCATGTGCTTTAATCCTTTGATGTGCTGGAATATTTAGGTAATCTGATGTTGATATGCTGAGTTGATACATTGGTTCGTAGAATTAATTGATGTGATGAGTTGGTTGTCATGTTGATGCGCTGAGTTGTCACCCTTCCTGGTAATCACATAATTTCTCCCATTCCTGTGCATTCAGGATATTGATCCTGATTAGCTTCCTGTAAATCTCATCTGTCTCTGTGAACTTCATGAAAGTTGGCCTTAACTGGAAAATATACTTCATTTCATGTTGTATGTATAAATCATTGTCGATAGCCTCTAGGAAGGCTCTTTGAGTCATTGATCATTTTAATCCAGAAAAATTAGTTGTGTCTTTGGAAATCTCCTTAAAATTATTTACATAATACAGCTTGTGCCTGAGCTTATCATTTATCACAAAAAGAGATGGAAATCCTCTTTTGGTCAGTGGTTCGATTGTATTGAAGAATCTGCCGAAACCAATTTGTAATCGATGACATTTTTCTTCTAACTATTTGAACAAACTCTTTTTGTTGAGTACGTTCTTGACATCTAGGATGGTTTTTGTTTTATCCTCCACTCCTAGTGCTTCTAATTAAAAACTAATATTTGAATTCAAGAATTTGATAGTATTTTTTGTTGTCTCAGGCATCCCTATCAGCTCTTTGTTTGATTTTTCTATCGCATCGTTCACTAGTCCAATCAGATCTATCTGTTCAAATATTATCTTAATAGAAGGCCATATTTCATTCATATAATCAACAATACTAGTCCAAATAATTTCTTTTTCCTGACCAACAGTCTGTCCAATAGAAGCTTCACTCTCTACTTTGATTAATTTTTTAATTTATTTATGAGCTCTCCGTATCTTAATTTCATGAGAATTGTCTAACCTTTTCTTAAAATCTTTTAGGGTGTTTATTTTTTCTTCAAGATTTTTGATCTTTGATGTTTTTATGGTCATGTTCTCCACGACTTCGGATACCTGATCTGAACCACCTGATGAGCCTGTAGTTGTTGGTGTTTTTGTAGGGATGGATGTAACAGGAACAATCTCCAATGGAACAATGGCCATTTCTTATGCTTTCTCCTTTTCTTTCACCAGTTTTTCCATCTTTGTCTCCATCTTCTTTAGCTGTGCAAACTTCTCCATGATCAACTTCATCATTTCAGCTTTCTGTGCCTTATTGTACTCAATGTCTTTTTTCAAAGGGTCTTTAGTGGCTAACATGTTGAGTTTTTTTCTGAGGGCTACTATATCAACATTCTTCTTCAATATATATCTTCCATAGCTTCTACATTGGTTGGGTCATACCCAATATTTACCACTAAGTCCTCCATGGATTTGATTCTTGTATCTTTGGTCAGAGAAGAATTATTCTCCATTTTGAGTTGGGATTGAAAATTTTCCAATGATACATACATTTTAAAAAAACTCATTGTAGTGCTTCTCACTGTGGAGGAAATCATTTATCCAGTTTTCTTATGCATATCCATCTGTTCTATTGGATGGATGTATTTCACATAAAATTCAAAAGAAATATCCTTGAAGTCTGCAGGTGATTCAGGTTGAGAGATATGTGCTTCTAGGAAATCCATTTTCATCTTTCCTTTCTCCAAGTCAAAAGCTAATAAAAGCCTATTTTACAAACTTCTTGTCTACTTCTAGAACTGGTTGTAGGTTTTAGTTTTCACGATTTCATTCTTCCTATTGATTTCCCTAAATGTATCATAGATGTTCTCCTCCTTTCCCCCTGTAGTAGCAGTAGATGTATGATTTTGTATGTTCCGTTGTTGAAATGGAATGGTGGTTGAAGATGTTGAAAATATGTTTTGGCCACTAGCTTGAGATGAAATTAGATAATCCCTAATTATGATGGCTGTTTGCTGCTCTTTTTCACTGCTTTGATCAATGTCCATGTGGACTCTAGCTCTCTTTCTATACCTCATTTTAAATTCTCTGCTAGAAGTATTAGTCTCCATATCATACTGATCACCTCTTGGCCTCTTCCCTACTATCTATTTCTTCGGCTCTTTTCCCTTGTATTCTTTGAATTTTGTAGTATGTTTTTCTTGTGGAGTATAGGTTTGAATTCTTGAGGTTGAGATCACCTATTCTTCAACCTCCTACAGTGTATTTTCTGCCCACTCTTATTGATTCATAAAATGTTCAATCTCAGGCCTGTGGGTGTGGATATAAGGGCTTGATTTTTTCTCCACCCTTTTCTTGGAAATAATACCCAATGGGTCATATGACAAAGTGAAGTTGTGATTAAATTTCATCTCCCTTAGAATCTTATCAACCTCTTCTCCTACTGCCCTACTATTGCAAATAAAAGGACCAAATTGGGACTTCATCCTAAATTGATATTTCTTCTTAGCAGATACAAAGTGTACCTCATCTACATTGATCATATGCCTGATGTATTGCAGGGAAAATATTCTCATGGGGAGTAAATTTTGAAGCTTGTAGGGGGGCAACTCACACCCATATATTCTAATATCAGTATCTCATTACTTCTTGGTTTTGTTGTATTTCTGAGTATGTTCATTTTTGGATGCACAAACGAATCAACAAACCTCTTGTAGGTATAATTATTTTTTTCCTTCATTAGCATAGTTGCCCAAAAGATAGACGATTGAGGCTGAGAGTCATCACTGACCTTCCTCATTTCAAACTGGAATCTGATGGCCTGAAAATAGAAAAACATATAGACCAATACTGAAGTGTATTTGAACACTTCCTCTATGTGAAAATTTATAAATTGATCATGTATGGCATCAGCTAACAATTGGCTAAAGTTGAAAATGAATGAAGTCTTAGAATCTGATGAAAGAATAGACATGAAAACTATCATAGCCTCATCAATCCACTGGTCTGAATGATACCCTAGTAAATGTGAGAGGACAGTGACAATGTGTTGGGTTCTATTAGGGAAAGTGGATGAGGGATATGGAGGATTATTTTTGGGCAGTGGACATCAGTTGCCATGCAAAGCTCTAATGTTTTGGCTATGCTGGAAAATTATAGATTTTGATATAGTTATTTGAGAGCTTCATAAGAAAATGGAATAGTTTCTTCAACAGTGGGAACATCCATCATTTGTAGGATTGACTGAACACTGACAGTAAAGAGGACTTCTCCTGTGGGGACTACTACAACTCTCATATTGATGTCATATCATTCATGACATTTCCTCACAAATTGGAGGTAGTTGTGGTTATGGAATATCATCTATTTCAGACCCCCCCCCGGACGTTAAATTTTGGAGTGGGCCAAAAAACTTTGTGATCTGTCAAATGAGATGGAGGGAGTGGGATGAGGTGAAATGTGATGGAGGGTTTAGTGATTATGTGACATAAGTGGATGGTGGGGTCGGGTGTCTTGTGAAACCAGCTCCAAAAAGAGAAGAAAAGAGATATCAATGCCTTAGAAATAAGCCAGTTTGAGGGGGCAACCTCCAGTACATTACATGAATGAACAATTCTTGGATGATACAAATGAAAAAACCTCCTATATATATATAGGAGTCCATGGGACCATAATGTAATCCTAGTGGGTCCACAATGTAATCCTAGCCAACCTAACAATAATAATGTAAGGGCACAATAATAACAATATGGGGGTTACATGGGTACAATAATCACAATAAGGGGGTATACACTAACATAATAAGGGACTACACTAGTAATATAGGGACCTAACATGACCCTCTCCTTCAAAAAAGTGTTGTCCTCAATGCTTGATTATTTCTTGATGCTTCAATATAAAATTTGCATCCTCCCATCCGAAATCTTCTACAGGATAGATCTTCCACTTGCTGAGATACTCTGAAATTGATCGTACTTGTCGAGTTCTTGTTTTTGTGACTACTTTAGAACTCTTTCGATATGATTTTTATCTTCCTGTTATTTCATTAGATTATGTACCAAAGTTAGGTTATGGTTTGAGAGTTGGAGAACTTGTTGTTGATGCTCTATGTGATCATCTACTAATTTATCAGTCATATTAGCTATTATTTGATCCTTCAAACCATCCAACTTAGCCTCCATTTATGCTTTTAAACCATCTATGTCAACTTTAGTTTCTCTTCATAACCTCAAAATTTTTTGCACTTGGTACCGTAATTTTGATATCTCATATTGCAATTCTTCTTCTTCATACGTCATAGTATAGCTTTCTAAGGGCTTAATGGGTGTTGAATTAATTTTAGGAGGAATTTCAGAACCCAATACTGAAATATATACTCAATAGGTCCTTGGAATCACTTCAAACTGGTTTTTTATTTTTTTTACACAAAACTTATGCAATTTTGAAACAAATACACACCTTTTTCTTGCTTTTGAGGAGCTCAATATTGAAATTGACTTATCTCTATACTTGCAAATCCTCAATATCTGAAATTAAACCCTGTAGTATTCCTCTGAAGCTTCTTTCAATTGTCACAGGACTAACCTGATTTGGATTCTTCAATACAAAGTTATGTCCAATCTCCCATAATGACCCAATTATAGACTTGTTCAGTAGAGTGAACTTGTATGACTTTCCATATGTCATTGTTTCCTCCTTTGGCTCTGAAACTGATAGAAAAGAAACTACATTCCATGTACTTGCATCCACGTTTTACAGCATTTCAATATGATGCTTAAAGAGAGAGTTATGAATATTTTCCCATGATAACCTCTTTGAGATGAAATTCGGGAGCGTGAAAAAGACCTAACTACCATAGATCATATCTCCGAAAAAATTGCAAAAAAATATCTAAAATTTTGTGACACTATTCCTCAATATTTCAGCTTCGCACTCTACAAATTTCAGCTTTTGAACTTTTGTAGAAAAAAAGTTATTACGAACATACCACTATGACATGTTTAAGTAAAATTCAAGAGTCTGCAAAATGACCTAAATTACAAACATCATATCTCAAAAAATATTGTGAACCAAGCTCTGAAATGTTGTGAAGATGTTCCTCTGGATTGCGGCTTCACACTCTAAAAATTTCCGCTTTTGAACCTTTGTAGAAAAAACATTATTACGAAAATACCACGATGACCTATTTAGGTTAAATTCAGGAGCCACCAAAATGACGTAACTTGCATAGATCATATCTCTGAAACTATTGTGAACCAGGCTCTGAAATTTTGTGACGATGTTCCTCAGGATTTCAGCTTCGTACTCTAAAAATTTCAGATTCTGAACCTTCGTAGAAAAAAATTTATAGTGAAAATTCCACGATGACCTCTTTGGAGCAGTGAAACCCTAGAATCTCAAAGCTATGATACCAGATGTTGTGAAACCAACTCCAAAAAGAGAATAAAAGAGATATCAATGCCTTAGAAATAAGCCACTTTGAGGGGGAAACCTCCAATACATTACATGAATGAGCAATTCTTGGATGATACAAATGACAAAACCTGCTATCTATATATATGAGTCCATGGGGCCACAATGTAATCCTAGCCAACCTAAAAATAATAATTTAAGGGCACAACAATAAAAATATGGGGGTTACAAGGGTACAATAATAACAATAAGGGGTTCTACACTAACATAATAAGGGACTACACTAGTAATATAGGGACCTAATAGGGTGAGAGTTTAATGAAGAGTGGGGGCAGAAATACATTGTCAGAACTTTGGATATGGGAAAATGACATGTAATATGTAAAATTTATTTTCAAATGAAGATTTATTCCCAAAATTTAGAATAAAACACCTTTGTATTTTGATTTTTCACTTTGAACAAAGAAAACATGAAATTTTTAGGATAAACCTTTGGAATAAATCCCATGCTTCCTTTATATTTTCCTCTTTTCTTCCCTACCTACCCATGTCACTACTCTAACATTTTTAGTTCTTTTTGCGGGGTGCACTTAGCCTTGAAGACCCAATTCATTTTGTCTTTAAAAATATCACCTACATCTATTCTTATTTCTTCCATTGAGTCAGATTAAATTGTTGAGTCAATTTTATTTCTACCTAACTACTGATATGCCAAGTTTAGAAAGTTTCACAAATATTTATTTTCTAACCTATCAAGAGAAATTTAAAATTGTACAGTCATGCTTAAACTGTATGATTGTACTAATGAGTAGTGGCATTTTGATTTGCAACACTTTCAGTATTTTTTTTTTTGTGGGGTTTTCTTTCTTTTTCTTTTTTCAATATACCCTCTTTTATTTTATTTTTTCATATTTTTTGGAAATCACTTGAATATTGAAAATCATACTCAATATGAAATTGTAACTCATGAAATACTCATTCACCTTGAGATCCTATGATTTATAGGATACTAATAGATTCCATGTGGTTTTATGATTTCCAACTAGCCAGTGAATCATGGTCTTGAGGATGCCATTTATGGCTTCAACTTGATTGTTAGCTTGTGGATAGTAGGACGAAGACTAATCTTGGTGAAAACCTAGTATGGAAGTTAACTCCATCATCATTTGGTTCTGAAAGTGTGAACCATGATCTGTGGCAATCGAGCGGGGTACATTGAAACGACAGATAACTTGATTGAATAGGAACAAAGCAGCAGTTTCTCCATCAACCCAGAAAGTGGGAGTGGCTTCAGCCCATTTCATTAAATAGTTGACTGCAACTATGATGTAGTTGTGTCCATCACTGGAAGTGGAATTACAAGTTACAAAATATATTCCCCATTTAGCGAAAGGATCGATGAAGATGACTGAATGCAAGGGTAGAGTGAGCGCACATTTTCTTCATAAAAATTTGACACAGATGGTACTTATGGACTACAGTGATGCAGTGTTTAAAAAAAGTGGGCGAGTAGTATCCTGCACGCAAGATTTTATGGGTAGTATCTATGCCTAAAATATGACCACCACACGCCCCGATGTGGCAGTCATTTAAAACTTGTTTTGTCTCATTAAGGGTGCTACAATGTCGAATAACTATATCAACCGCATGATGATATAGTGTATCATTTAATATGAGATAATCTTTGGCTTGGTGACAATGCGATGACGATCGTCTATCGTGAGATTTGGGTGGAACCATTGAGTTTAAAGGTATACAAGAATGTCCCCATACCAAGGATTAGAAGAGTAGACCAGATAAATGGATTCATCAGGAAATGGATCATGAGCTACTTCCTCTAGGTCAACTCTGGGAAGATCCAACAGAAATTCGGCGAAGACTAGATATTTCTTAGCTTTGGTAGCAGCGAAAACCAAGTCAATTGTTGGAGGATTACAATCCATTTGGAATATTTTCCTCTAATGATTTGGCGAGAACAGATGTGTCACAAGGGATTCTCCAAAGCAATGATGGTTTTCTACCGCAACAATATGTAGTGTCGGAGGTGGGTGATAGCAATGAGCACCGTGAGGGAGAGTTTCTCCACATGTGAATATCATAATTCAGGTCCATTGAGACCTTTCAACAGACAATAAATCGCATTTTCACTATCGTCATCATGAAATTGAACCAAAACCATCCATAGGGAGGATGGTGAGGTTGACAGGTAGAGGAGAAATTCACGTGAATAGTTGGGGGAAGTAAGAAGTTGGGCAGAGACAAGTGCCCGTTTGAGGTTGTAAAAGGACAGTTCAGCTTGATCATCCCAAATATATGGTAACCTTTCCTTGAATAAGCACATAAAGCTGTCAGTCATCTCCACATATTTTACAATGAACTGACGTAAGAATTTTTCCTTCCCTCGAAAACGTTGGAGTTGTAGGGTGGATTCTGGTGTAGGTAATTAAATAATTTGTCTTATCGTGTTGGGATCAGCCCTAATCTCGTGGTTTGAGACAATGAATCAAATAATACATCCATACTCAACAAAAAATACACATTTATGTGGATTTAGATGGATATTGTAGAACTTACACTGAGAAAATATTTCTCTAAGGTGCACAAGGTGATGAGCTCACTTCTTGAAATGAGCTGGAAGATAATCTAAGTAAGCTTGTACAATGTGTTTGATATCGTGAAATTCACAGTCCATGGCCCTTTGAAAAGTGGCTCCAACATTTTTTAGATTGAATGGTAGCTTTTGATACACAAATGTGCCCCAAGGACAAGTGAAGGAAGTTCTATGTTGGTGATAATTTTTAATTGCAATATGGTTATATCTCGAAAAGCCATCCATAAAGGAAAAAGATCCACATCTGATGCAATCAGCGATAATATTATCTATAAACAAATTAGTATAATTTTCTTTCAGATAAGCAGCATTCAGATCATGATGGTCAACACAAACACAGATGGTTCCTTGTTTCTTATCTATAGGAATCGTATTGGATAGCCATTCTGTCAAAGGAACGGGATAGATGAAACCAGTGTGTAAGGGTTTTTTGACTTCTTTCTTGATAGCTGCTTCTTTACGAGGGTGGACAGGTCAGAGCCTTTTTCGAACAGGCTTGAGATTGTCGTAAATCTTGATTTCATGCTTGAATATAGAAGGATATATGTTTATAATTTCATCATAAGACCAAGAAAAAACATCGGGAAACTTCTTAAAAAGGGTTGTGAAGCATGAAATCTCTGCTAGACTGTAATCCATTCCAATCTGTATATTTTTCCTGATACCTATTTTGACCAAGATATATATGAGGATGGGCTTAGAAATATTTCCCATGTTTCCCTCCACATCGATAGTTTTAACAGTTGTATACACATATGGAACGATCTCAGGTGGGTCGAAAGATGATATTTTTATATTGATCGTGTCTTAATCAAACATCGAAGCACAATGGTGAAACTCTCCCCAAGGTCGTTCTTCTAGATACATGATCTCTCAGATAGCTTCGTCCATAGGTGTAATATTCCAAAATTTGCATACAAGCAAATTGGAATATTAAATTTTGTTTCTTTCACCTAGGAGATGAATAAATGGGTAAGGAGGCCCATGAGGAATAAAAATATGAATAATTTTCGTCTTAATATGGAAGGAGATCACCTTAGGAGCTGGATTTTACACTTTCAGGTGTGAACAAGGGAAAAATAGATGTGGACAGAGTCAAGTCTGACTAAGTCAACATGCATTCTTGATGTGGAAGAAATCACCCAAGTAAACTAGCTCAATGTAAACAAGTATCAGCCTAGACACACATATGAGAGTTGGATTGAAGACCCCTTAGACCCCAAGTCAACAACTCTGCTACAAGAGGAGGGAAGCTAACAAGGACAACGCAAGTTTAAAGAAGGAATATTTACTAAGATGTCACCTCATCAATATGTGGGGTCCGAGGTGAGGAGGCTCACCAAGGACAAGAATAAGGGGATAGCAACAAGGAATTCATAGAGTATTCATCTATATTTTTTATTTTTACTACTAGCATGCTTCAACTATTTAGTTGTGGTTGCATCACTGTTTAGTGCAAGGAATTCTCGGGTGGGAATTCCATCCTCTTCTTTGGATCAGCTTGCTTAAGGGATCTAAAGGGAAGGTTCAGAGCTTCAATTTCATCATCTAGCTTAGGGTCCATCATCATTCAACATCTACAGTGCAGTTACCTTTAGAAAGTACATCTTTTATGTAGGTGCAGCAGTAGCAGGGTGGAACCCCTGGATTTTGTGCTAGTGTTTGAGGAGGAGGTGTTTATTTCCCTTCGGAAGATCTAATAAGGAGGGCCTTTGGAAATTTTCTATATTTATAATCTATTTTATATTATATTTAGTCATGCTTAATTCATATTTGCATTATATTGCATTATTTTCTGCAGTATTGCCTTTTATACATATATAATGCTAGAAACCCTTTCCAGGTGCTTTATTCCTTGTGTAAAAGAGGTGAAACCTCCATTTGTATTCTCCATGATTAATGTCATATTTAGATTATTATTATTTCATAATTTTCTATAGAAACCCTTATGGTAACTATGCTCTTATAGTCTTCAGAAATTCTGTAGCTAGAAGTCAGGCGGTTCGGGTGTTTTTGAGTTATTTAGAGATGGGAGATCTGTTTAAGGTAGCTATAATTATTTTTTGAAGCTCTAATTCTGTATGGGGGTTGTATATTGTCTAAGATAAGGGGTCAAAGTCCCAGTACCCACTTTCATTGCATTATTTTCCAGAAACAAAGTTTCTCATTAAGTGGCTACTCATTGTCCTGATTTGGGAATATTATAAGATATTCCATAGGCTGCCATTTTTCCCTCATTTGGGATATTAAAGTGGTATCAGAGCTACCATATTGGCTCAACCTAAGGACTTCAGATCCAATTAGAAGATAAGGAGAAAAAAATTATGGAGAGGATGAGATTACTCTCATCAGTTTTCAGATGTAGGAAGAAAAAAGGAGGATGCACTAAAACTCCAAAAGGATTTCAAGGAGGAGAGAGATATAGTGAGACCTCTAGGAGGTTTCCAGATGAAGAAGAAGGTTCATTCACTTCCTTTTCTCATAGAGGAGAGAAAGAAGACCACTTGGAACATGAGATCCTAAGTGGATATTTGGCAGAATACAAGTGCCAACCTAGGACTTTCAAAGAGATCCTAGATCTTCCTTAGTTTATCCAACTGAGAGAGGAAAGAATTCGATGCAATAGTAGGATGATAAGGGGAAATATATTCATATTTTCTACATTTCATGGATCACCCTTATGTACAACAGAATCTTCGGTGATGAAGTTGAAATCATTCTTTCTACTACATTCAATGGTGGAAAAAGAGGCTATGGAGATCTTAGTGCTGCACTTGGAGGGAGAGGCAATATATTGGTGGTTCAGCCATGTGAATCATGCAAGGGTGTCTAATTTTGCATATTTCACTCAAGGGGTAATTAGAAGGTTTAACAATAGGAGATCAAAGGAGGAGGAGTTCTCTTCTCCACTTGAGGAGCCTTGTACTAATGCTGTCACACTCATGGACGAGCAGCCACCTACATTAGCAGTTAGGGCATCCATTACATTGGAGGGATGGGCCCTTGCAGCCCTACAAGAGGTTCCCACATCTCATCAAGGTATGGGAAAAGTTCCACTTTTTATTGTTGCAGCAAATCCTTCTAGAAATTGTGGGAATTTGTCTTCATATGACCAAGGATCAAACATTATTGTCGAGATAGAGCAGCAGGATTGCACTGTGCTATGCAAGCTTGAATGGTTCATGGAGAAGATGAACCATCATCCTCATGTATCTCTGTTGAGTTGCACACAACCCTTGAGTTTGGAGTTTAATCTTTTGGAGGATGTCATGAACTATGTCCACCATACGCCTACAAAAAAACATAGATTCATCCTTGAGATGGAGTATGAGGCAGCAACTATATCATTGGAGAGACTATCAGCACTGCCAAACAATAGCAGTGATGAGCCTTTGCCTTTATCACGTTTAGATCTTGATGGATTCAAGATGGTTATGGACATGAGATCTTCTCTAAGGGATATCCAAGAAAATGCATTTCATCACTTCATGACATGCAAAGAAGAGGAACTGGTTGTGGAGCATGGTAGCCCACATTGGAAGAATGCAAAGATGAAGAATGAAAGGAGGCATCCACGTGGGGTTAAGTGGATGTGGGTGGAGAGAAAGAGGCTAGTGAGCCACTTGCAAATTTATGATACAAGGTAGTAAGAGGAAAAGTTGTGTAGGCTAATATTGAGAGATTTTGGCCATCATGAGGCATATCATTTTCCAAAGGGTATGAGGATGGAAGACACTTGGTAGGACACTAGCATCATATGGTAACCTAGGGGTTGGAATTATCATGTTGATTTGATCCTCTTCATATCAATTTCACCTCATGATATATATGATGAAGGTGTGAAAGGGAAGCAAGCGTCATTATTGTTGTGGCTTCTCTTGGGAGGGTATGGGTAGAGGTTTTTCCATACTCCTTATGATATCTCAGGAGGAAGGAATGACAAAATAAAGGTACAAAGAGGCTACCCTTCAGCATTGGAGGAAAAGGAGGAGCTTCCACAGAGGAATAATATCTTCTCACATAGAAGCATGATGGTGGACTATTTTGACATGTGGAATGTCAAGGGAAGGAGTCATGGAGTGACTAGAGCCTTATCATTAAGGCCTACAACACTGTCACTTGGGAGTATGTCTCCACTGATGGAGAGTTCCAAGAGAAGTATGTATCCCTCCTTTTTGCAGATTTTTATGAAAGGATTCTCATGGGAGGACTCATTCAGGGACCTTAATTTCAGCCTACTCCCTATGTATGGTAAGAAATGCATTTTTGTACTGATTAATTGTTCCATTGAATATTTGCATATTTTTACCATCTCTACGCAGTGCACTTCTACACAAAGGAACAAGATTATTTTTTGGTTATATGGTCACTTTAGGGCAAAACTTTGTAATAGTGATAACCCATTTCCACATGACTTTGGGAAAGGGTATTGTTGTTTTTATCATGTACAGCTAATAAATATTGCTGGTTTCTATCTTTTAGTAGATGAGAAAACATATACAACTAGTAGCTCATTGGAAAACAGCTTGCCACATGATGTTCTAAATCAGCAGTTGGAAAGACTGCATTGTATCCACCAAGGAGACCATGTGTATCATGATCACTTGCACATAACCTTCAGCAACTTTCTGATTTGTATAACATATGGTAGTGATGTGTCATTCACTTTGAATGGAATGGTTTGCACCAACATGATCCATAATTTTGGAGAGGGGATCTTTCAAGATTAAATCTTTTTATTGCCACTTGAGGGCAACTTGTTTGCAACCCATGATCAGCATGCACTCTACACTTATCATGAGTGGAGAGGAATACATCATGGGGTAGGCTATCCTACCTACCATGTTTAGATTTTCAGCCCACCTATTTTGCATGAGCCAAAGGTGGAAGAGATTCTTCATGAGTTGCCATCCTGGAGGGTGACTCATTTTGTATGGTTCATAGCTTGGGGATGGGAGATTCAAATGGGGATGATGAGCCCCAATCTATATCAGAACTCATGCCTTAATAGGACCTTCAAAAAACCCATTTTTTCCTCCATGGATGTTTCATTGTCACATGACGTCATCTATTTGGAATGTACACCAACATATAGCTTACACACTTGTGAGGGGCAGCTTGGAGATGTATTGATGGAACAACACCTTGATCTCTGGGGGATATTATCATATGAGGATGCTACAAGGGAAAAAATAGGAGTTTCTTCAGTCCTATCTTTTCATTTTCTTGAGGACAAGAAACATTTGAGAGGGGAGGACTGTAATTGTTACACCATTTTTTGGTCATCTAACCCATTTTCGTTAGATGAACCCAAGTACACCATGTAAGACCAATTATACCCCAAGTAAAATTGCTTTCACAACATTTTTTTATGTTTCTTGGTAATATTTAACCCAAAACAAGGTAATCAATTAAATAAATCATTATTTATTTAATTATTTCCTAAAAATAAGTTATTTAAATCATTATTTAAATAATATTCTTATTTAAATTTGACTAAATCAAATATAAATAATTAAATAAACCATTATTTATTTACTTATATTCCCCTCATATCCCTTAAAAGAATAAATAAATCATTTATTTATTTGTTATTTATAAATAAAGGAATTGACCCAAGTCAAAAGCCCTTTTCCCTCCAACAAATATAATAAAATATTCCTAAAGGATGATTCTAGAATTTGATTAATAATATTTTATTCATGCACCGAGTTCTAGAACACCCCAATATTTTTTTATAAATAGGAGGGTTTTCCCCATTCATTATTCACCTCCATTGCATTAGATCACACTAGATCTACTCTTGGTCACCGTTTCCATTTGCTTACATTTTGAACTCCCATTGAGTTCCATGTTTGTTAGGCTTTTCCATATTAACCAAAGAGAGGAATTTTAGATCTGAAACACTGAGGACTTCCAAGAACCCATCCCACTGAGGAGAACTGGAAAACACCTTTATTTTTTTCCTCTCAGGTGCCCCATTCTTTAATATAATATAAGATTATTTTTACACATTGTTCTTGTCTTGTTCATTGGATGCATGGAGCCATTTTGTATCTTATCTGCTTAATATGTTTTATGCTTAGATCTAATTTTATGCAGCAAAATTAAGGATATTTTGTAGCCACATTTGATGTTAGGGCTACTTGATATGCATATATAAAGTGATATTTTACGATGAAAGAATCATACTAACAATTGGCGACTCCACACAGGTTTTCTTTTGCGACCACTGTTATTTTCTATCTTCCTGCATATCCAGCTATTTCAGACCCTAGGGTTTCTCTTCCATTTTAGATGATCTCCTATTTTCTAGCAGCAACCTTGCCCCTGCCTCTTTGCTACTTTCTGCACCACTTTCCAGCATATTTCTCCATTAGATCCCAGTCCCTCTGGACCTCAGATTTATTGGTATCTTGTTAGCGTGCCCTACCCCTTCTAAGACTAGTTTTGAGAGACCGACCTTCTTGGGTTTGATTGCTGCCTTTTTTAGTTGCTAATTTCCTATTCTTTCAGTCTTATTTACTGCAGATTTATTTTCCATTACGTAGCACACTTTTTATTTTTCTCTCAAAACGTCTAGGTTTAATCAATTAAAATTAACTCACGCCACACACTGACCCTAAGTGAAGAAGAGCCTGGTTAACACCACCTGGAAAAGACTCTAAAATTAATCGAAATTGCACCTCCTTGCCCTTGTCGCGTCTTGCTTTTGCACCTTGCTGCCCTTTTCGGTCTTTCTTCTTCCCGTCATCATTGCGCCTCCAAGGTGTTTCTCCCGGCGACTTCTTGGCCTTCACCCTCAGTTCCTAGTTCATCAACTTCCTCCTTCCCGTCGCCATCGAGTAAGTCCTCCCCTGAGTCCGCACTCCGACTCTTCCTCTGATTGTTCGGGTTCTCCTCGTCCTTCTAGTTCTCCCCCCTTTACCTCCACCATGGCTAGTTCTAGACCTAGCCCTAACCCCAATTCTACTGCTGGGTCCACTTCCAGTGGAGCCACTACAGGACCCACCTTGACTGCCCCATTACTTCCGTATATGGCCAGCCTCATTCTCCCCGACTTCCATCAGCTTATCAATGATCCTATCGGCCACGATGTCAGTTGGCCTATTATGCCAACCAAGCTCCCCTCCGACATTCCCAAGTTTGAAGGCCCTGCTAATGAAGATCTTTCCAATCATATCTGCTCTTTCCACATGTGGTGCTCCTCTAATTCCATCACCGATTACTCCATTCATCTTCGTTTATTCCAACACACCCTTACTGGCGAAGCATCCAAATGGTATGTTGATTAAGCCACCTCTTCCCATACGACTTTTGCAACCATTTCCCAAGCCTTTTTTTCTTATTTCTAGCTCCCTCTCTAATATGATACTAGCACTGAACTATTGACCTCCTTTCAGCAATCCTCTTCAACACGTCTCTCTGCTCATGTCCAGGAGTGGCGAAGACGACGAAGCTTATGCCGTGCCCCCCCCTTTCAAGATCGAGTTTACATGGATTGGTTCCTTCACTCTCTCTTACCTCCCATCGGAAAATATGTCGCCTCCCATTTCCCCCAAACCGAAGAAGCCACCCTTAAAATCACCTTAAAATATGACCTTATTTATGCCCAATCTGGTTATGTTTATACTTTCCTTCTTGATCTCCCCAAGCCCGGGGACCCTAATGCCTCAGGGACCTCTCACTCTACCGACAATATCATCGGAGCCATGTCTCATACTTCTGCTCCACCTCTTATGCCCTGTGGTTTTCCTCCCAGCGGGGCCAGCACCTCCAGCACCTTTCCCCATCCCGGTAACATGTATCCAAGCTTTGGCATGCCTCCTCCTTTTGCCAACTCTCCTGCTTACCTCAATGTTGCCCATTATCACCCTTACCCTTATCTGCAGCCTGGTGTCCCAACTCCTCTAGCATTTGGACCTCTCGCTCCCTTGCCTCCTCCACCCCCATAGCCGCACTTACTTCCCCCTCTAGGGCACGTATTTGTGCAGCCAGGTGCAACTCCTCCTCTTCCTTCGCAACGAAAGAGGAAAGGCACTCCCTCCGCTTCCGGGAATCATCGACCCAATCCTTCCCATCTTGATTCTAACACTGCTGACCAGTCTCAGAGCTCTCAGCTCAAGCAAGACAGGCCACTTCGCACCAATAAGCCCTTTTCATGTTGCGGTGTTTATGGTCATTACACTCACGATTGTCCCCGGTTATCACAAATGTGGCACATGTGGGAGTCTCAAGCCACTGTGTAGGGACAACACTCTTCTCCTTCTATCCCTTCCCATACGACTACCTCTCAACCCGCTATGTTTCCCGATCCTTTCCCTCAACAAGGACTTGTGGCCACCCAGTCACCTCATGGCCCAGAACCCACTCAACCTTCTCCTTCTGGTTCCTCTGATTACCAGATCCTCATGATGGCCTCAGACCAATCTCTCACTGCCAATCCTTCCCTTCAAACTCAGTCTCCCATTCCTTCTACCCCCGAGTTCCCATCCTCGAGCCCTACTAAGCCTCTATCGACACCCAATGGTCCCTTAACAATTCCCCCACCCAACGCCAAGATTCATACCCAAATTCCTCAGGGCTCATTACGCCGAAATGCTGCCTCTGATCAGATTACCCTAGATGTTGTCGACCCTACCAATGACCAGTTAATTTTTTTCGATCCTCCTCAACTTGCCCATCCCCCTCTTCCTACGTCTGTTGCTTTCCAAATCTCGGTCCAAATCCAAAATACCACTATTGCTCGATGCGTCATTGATGAGGGGGCATCTACCTGTGTCATGTATGCTTCGGTTTGGCAACAACTCGGATCTACTGCATTGGCCCCTTCCACAATCACCCTTCGTGCATGGGATGGCCATGCTTCCCAACCCGTTGGCCTCTTCCGCCACTGTCCTATTACTCTTGCCGGTAAAACGGTGTGTGTCAACATTGAAGTGATCGACGCCCCTCTCGACTACAACATCCTCTTGGGGCGTAGTTACACCTATGCCATGTCTGCGATCCCATCCGCAGTTTACCGCAAGATGTCCTTCCCACATAACGAAAAAATCGTCACCATTGACCAGTTATCGTATCGTACCCCTAAATCTCAGATTTCCCCTGAGCCCTGTATTTCCACCGCCACTAGCCTCTTTAAGGACTCCTCCTTGCTCGACACCTTTCTTGAACCACCTACCCTCTCTGACCCTAGCCTGGCAAGCGTTTGCATGATGTAATCATCTTGGCTTGACCTTACACAACCCACTTTGGCTAGTCAGCAACCTCAACTTTCCCCAAATACTCCGGCTCCTAGCCTTTCACCCCCGCTAGCTAGTATTTTTCCTTCAGAATCTCCCCTCCTTACTAGATCAATTCCGCCCGATTTCAATCCCCTTGGCCCTGTCCCTCCTGGCCATTTTCCTGCTGATCATATTCCCTTCCTCGCTCCCCCTCCTGGAGCTTCTTCCGTCCCTATCTTGGCTACCCTCTCCCTACCCAAATTAACCTTGGGTATACCCGTCTGGTATCTAAGCCCGCCTGCCCCTACCCTGCCTGGTCAACCTAAGCCATATCTTGCTTTGACTCCAGTTCAACCAATACCCATGACCTCTTTCGCTGCTCTTGTTAGAGTCGGCATTTATATCCCTCCGTCAGATATCATTCCTCTTATTGCATTTCATTGTTTAGGTGTCTCATTCCGCTCATTCATCTGCATTCCGTTAGGGGAATGCCATTGACTCACGAAAGGGTTTGGTTTTCTCGTTTCCCTCATGTTTCTACCTGCTGGGTTGGTCAAAATTTCTCAAAATTCATCAAAGTTCAGTTCATGTCATTTATAGTCATAGATGGTTATTTTGGTAAAAAAGAATCTTTTTAGTTTCTAGGTCTAGGGTTTGGTATTTAGTAATATTAAAAAATGCCCGTAGGCCATGAGAATGTTTTCAACAAGTGTCATTTCAAGATTTACATCGTCAAATATGCTCGAGGATTTTTCTTCTTCAAAACTCTGTTTTGAAGAAGAAATTGTCAAATTTGTTTTTGTAATAAATATGTATTTTTCCACCCATGAAATACTTCAAATGTAGGCTCTAGTCACCTTGCCAAACTTCATGCTAAACATCCCTGCAAAAGACAACAAAGAGATTCATTATTCAGTCCAAGATAAAAAACAGAGTTCATTGTAAGAAGTGCCAAAGTCTTCAAATAGTGGGTTTGCTAAGTCAAAATCAAAATCCATGCCATGAAATATTTTTTCCATTTTTTTATAATTCATTGCCATAACAAAGTCAGCTAGGAGCCAGAGAAATCATGTAAAAGTCAGTTGGATGGGCGAAACAAAGTTTAAAGGTCGAAATGTGGTGAATTTGCAATGCGCGGCGCGTTGGGCAGCCGATGCAACGCACTGGGTGCGCGCGGTGCATCGAACCACTTTACACAGTTCAAATTTGAATGTGCGCAGCGCACTCACCAGGCATGGCGCACTGGGAGTGCGTGCGGCACACAGAGCCTCCAAGCTGGATTGTGCCACTACTACATCAAATTTTAAAAACGAATCCAACTCTTTGCTGCAGATGCGTCATATCATTTTTTTTATTTGTGAAGGAGCACGCTTCAATGTTTAATCATTAAAATAATTTCGCACTTTCAAGTTTCAAAGCATGTGTTGGCTCCATTTGTAAAGACTCAGGTCCTACTCGGCCTGCTTCCTTTTTCCTAATTCCTCACTGAGAGCCACAACTTCAAGAGCAATGGGCACCCATCTAGCGTTTTCCAGGAATAGGGAGGATCATGGGGCGACATTCATCTATCATTGGTTTTACGTCAGCAGGTCTCATGCGACTTCACATATAGAGGGTGCTATTGAGGCAGTTGCTTCGGGTAATTCTCAGGGAGTTTCAGGTGTACAATCATCTGGAGTAGAAAAAATATACAATCGAAAGGCTTCAGCTCCTGTTGTAATGCTGGCATGCCCCATAAACAATATTGGAAGGGGGATTCTGTAAAGAAAATTTTCAATCATCTCTTGATAAAAAAATCCACTTTTAATAAAAAAATGTCAGACAAATGCTGGAGGGGTTAATGGGGAAACTATAGCTATCTCAGGGCATGGCCCAAGAAGTCCAAGGAGCGTAAGTTTTTTATCATGGGGTGGGATTGGCGGAATTTCGTTTCCCTTCATTAAAGGAAAAATTCAAAACTATTTTTATTAAAAGTTAGCTTTTATTCAAATGGAAAATGTAAAAGTGAAAATTCAAAGACTAGAGCTTAAAATAAAGCAAAGATATCTTCAACAGTAGAGCAATAGGATTGGGTTGCCTATTTTTGTTTTCAGTTGCAATTCAAAGGGTCTACGCCACAGGTTCCGCTTCCTTATTAGTTATCAACAAAAAAAATGTAACGCTGCTCCTTTTCAGAATAGGTGGTTGGCTTTTCAGCTTTTATTAGTTAATGATGAAACAGCTCCCTATTTTCATCGATCTGTTTTCAACATATAATTTTATTTATTGTATTGAAAATCATTTGTAAAAAGAGGGGGAGTTCTGGGAAAAATGTGGAAGGAAAACTCAGCACTTCACTGTACAGTTTTGGCAGAGAATTAATGAAAAGATGCAACTCTGATTCATGAGATTCATGTGGTGTGTGTTTAGCATATGTTTTTTCTTTCTGTTTCATATGTATCTCGTTATGTTTTACCATTAATTCATAATCATTTCTAGTTGAATGCTTTTAAGTAAGGAAGGTAGAATCTAGTTTATTGCTCTGCCTTGTGAAAGTGTTCATGTTTCTGTATCTCTTCTTCTGTTGAAAAGGATTCATTAAATATGCCCTTTTCAACCTCTCAACAGTCTTTCCACTCCATATTATTTCAATTTGATTGCTAAACTTCCTTCCTATCTTGCCTTTTGAAGCACTCTGTGTCTTTGATTTAATTTCTCAGCTCAGACTGTTCTTTGTTCCATGTATCCCTGAAACCCAGTCAAAAATCAAAATACCTCTTTCCTATTTATTTACTAGCCTAAAATCAGTATTCATTATAGGTCATCTCATGCCCTATTGGACATCCTTTGCCGAGATAGACCCAGAGAGAGCCCTCTCCTGTCCTCGTAGGGCTAGCTACGAGGTTGAGCGTGGTTTGGTGTTGTCCTTTTTCTGCCTTACTTCAGCCTGAGGTATATTTGGGAACTAACATAGTGGCAACCATACTGGGGATTCACAAGTTATATGTTACGTTTACAAGCTACAGACAGAGCCTGAAGTTATGCCAGGTAGCCTTCGAAATGCTTTTTCTTTGCATTGGCGGAAGTAGATAAATGTTGCTTTAGTCAATATCCAGTCTAGCTTGTGAACGTGACACTTGAATTGTAGATTGTCTTGCCCTAGTACATGTATCAATTTCGATCTAATCGTTGACGGTGGACAACTATTAGACACTGCAAGGATGAAAACATTCACTTGGCGACTCCATTCACTGAAAAATCCAGAAATCAATGCTTCATGGTGACTCCACTGTAGGAAGATTAGTATCTTTAAGATTTTCAAGATGGAACGGGTTGCAAGAAGATACGCTCCCATGAGCTGAGATCACATCCCAGGTTTTCCAAATAAAATTCCCAAGGTGGATTGGCTTCAAAATTTGCCTATGTTTAGAAATGTGGAAGCTAATGATGTTGCTCTTTATTTGGTGAAATTTCACATTCATGTTGATTTTCCTAAAGAATGTTTGATGAAAATGTTTATGGCTACTCTGGAAGATGAAGCCCAATCTTGGTATGAAATTTTGCCACCTGCTTCTATTTATTGTCTAAAAGATTTTCATACAATATTATTTGAAAGGTATAAAGAATCTTTTCCATCCTTGATATTAGTGCAGAATTGTTGTGAACACGTTAGTAGTTTCATTGAAGATCTTGAGAATTATTATGGAGATAATGAATTGATGGACAAAGAAATCATGGATGCATTGTATGAAAGTTCGTTTCAGCAGCACACAGAAATATTAGAGGATACTTATCAAGATCAGCAGGTTGAAGATTTCCATATGGTTGAAAATGATGAAAGAGAAATTTTCGTTTCAGATCTGCCCACAGAAGAAGAAAGCATGCAGGGAAGTCAAGTTTCAATTTCAGAATGTGACAATGTCAAGTTAGCTATTTCAGATCTAGATTCAGATTGTGATGACCAAGAATACCTTGTGCTGAATCTCATGAAGGAGAACTTTTCCGTTGAGATCATGGACAGATTTATTGATCCAAATGTTCTCATTTCATTAGAACAAAGCCTTCATAAAGAGGTAATCCAATTAGTTCATGAAAAACAAGACGAAATCTTCGTTCAAGTAAGTGAAATTTTTTCCTTGGATGAATCATTGGTAGATGATAGAAATGTCATGTTTGAGCATCAAGAATCAACTAAAGTTTCTTTTCTTATGATTGATTACTGTAATGAGAATTTGGTTGTCATATCATATGAAGATGACCTACAATATATTCATACTACAGAAGATCAGAACATTTAGGATTGCCTTTCAGATTCTTCTTCATATGTCTCATGTTTTGAAATATTTTTCCAAGAGGAGATCTGCTCATCCACTTGTTCAAAATTTTTTGAGGACCAGGAACAGAATTTTACTGAAGAAAGATCAGAATCAAGAGAAAAGGGCACCTTGTTTCTTCAGCAGGAGGTAAATATTAATGTTTTTCATGATCCATTGGAAAATTTGTTGTAGTCAGCAGTGAAGGTGATTATTACAGTATTCAATGATGAAGGATATCATGGTCGATTATGTTTTTGGATGCCTAGTTACAAGTATCTATTTTCAACCAGAAGATCTGATCAGGAGAATCAATCAAGAAGGCATCTGCTTGATTAGTTACATTGGAAAGCTCATTACACATGATTGTACATATTCCATCAGTATGTAGGTAGTTGTAATCATGATTTGGAATCTTGATGGACTGCTGCCCTTCAATAAGCTTTGTAGTTAACTCAGTCATGAGTCATTTGTGAGTCAGTTTTCACTCTAGTTATTAAGTTATTTTGTGTCGGTTTTCAGTCAAATAAATCTAGTCAAAAGTATTGAGTTGTTTTGTCAAAATAATGGATTCCATGGCCCAATGGACAAAGGCACTAGTCTTCTCTCCCAAATATCTACTGTTCTTGGCACCTCCAAGGAGCTACCATCCCCATTGGAGCCAATGTTAGAGTCGGTCTTTACATCCCTCCGTCAGAGATCATTCCTCTTATTTCATTTCATTGTTTAGGTGTCTCATTCCACTCATTCATCTACATTCTATTAGGAGCATGCCATTTACTGACAGAAGGGATTGGTTTTCTCATTTCCCTCATGTTTGTACCTGCTGGGTTGGTCAAAATTTCTCAAAATTCATTAAAGTTTAGTTCATGTCATTTATAGTCATAGATGGTTATTTTGGTCAAAAAGAATCATCTTAGTTTCTAGGTCTAGGATTTGGTATTTAGTAATATTAAACAATGCCCGCGGGCCATGAGGATTTTTTCATCAAGTGTCATTTCAAGATTTACATCGTCAAATATGCTCGAGGATTTTTCTTCTTCAAAACTCTGTTTTTAAGAAGAAATTTTCAAATTTGTTTTTGTAATAAATATGTATTTTTCCGCCCATGAAATTATTCAAATGCAGGCTCTAGTCACCTTGCCAAAATTCATGCTAAACATCCTTGCAAAAGACAACAAAGAGATTCATTATTCTGTCCAAGATCGAAAACAGAGTTCATTATAAGAAGTGCCAAAGTCTTTAAATAGTGGGTTTGCTAAGTCAAAATCGAAATCCATGCCATGAAAGATTGTTTTCATTGTTTTATAATTCATTGGCATAGCAAAGTCAACTAGGAACTGGAGAAATCATGGAAAAGTTAGTTAGATGGGCGAAACAAAGTTTAAAGGTCGAAATGTGGTGAATTTGCAATGCGCGGCGCGTTGGGCAGCCGACGCGGCGCACTAGGTGCGTGCAGCACATAGAGCCACTTTACACAGTTCAAATTTGAATGTGTGCGGTGCACTCACCAGGCGCAGTGCACTGGGAGTGCGCGCGGTGCACAGAGCCTCCAAGCTGGATTGTGCCACTACTACATCAAATTTTAAAAACAAATCCAACTCTTTGCTGCAGATGCGTCATATCATTGTTTTTATTTGTGAAGGAGCACGCTTCGATGTTTAATCATTAAAAAAATTTCGCACTTTCAAGTTTCAAAGCATGCGTTGGCTCCATTTGTAAAGACTCAGGTCCTACTTGGCCTGCTTCCTTTTTCCTGATTCCTCATTGAGAGCCACAACTTCAAGAGCAATGGGCACCCATCTAGCATTTTCTAGGAATAGGGAGGATCATGGTGTGACATTCATCTACCATTGGTTTTACGTCAGCAGGTCTCATGCGACTTCACATATAGAGGGTGCTGTTGAGGCAGTTGCTTCGGGTAATTCTCAGGGAGTTTCAGGTGTACAATCATTTGGAGTAGTCCATATTTCAAGAACAAATATACAATCGAAAGGCTTCAGCTCCTATTGTAATGCTGGCATGCCCCATAAACAAGATTGGAAGGGGGATTCCGTAAAGAAAATTTTCAATCATCTCTTGATAAACAAATCCGCTTTTAATAAAAAAATGTCAGACAAATGTTGGAGGGGTTGATGGGTAAACTACAGCTATCTCAGGGCATGGCCCAAGAAGTACAAGGAGCATCAGTTTTTTATCATGGGCTGGGATTGGTGGAATTTCGTTTCCCTTCGTTAAAGGCAAAATTCAAAACTATTTTTATTAAAATTTAGCTTTTATTCAAACGGAAAATGTAAAAGTGAAAAGTCAAAGACCAGAGCTTAAAATAAAGCAAAGATATCTTCAACAGCAGAGCAATAGGATTGGGTTGCCTATTTTTGTTTTCAATTGCAATTCAAAGGGTCTACACCACAGGTTCCGCTTCCTTATTGGTTATCAACAAACAAAATGTAACGCTGCTCCTTTTCAAAACAGGTGGTTGGATTTTCAGCTTTTATTAGTTAATGATGAAACAACTCCCTATTTTCATCGATCTGTTTTTAACATCTGAGTTTATTTATTTTATTGAAAATCATTTGTAAAAAGAGGGGGAGTTCTTGGAAAAGTGTGGAAGGAAAACTCAGCACTTCAATGTACAGTTTTGGTAGAGAATTAATGAAATGATGCAGCTCCGATTCATGAGATTCATGTGGTGTGAGTTTAGCATATGTTTTTTCTTTCTATTTCATATGTATCTTGTTATGTTTTACCGTTCATTCATAATCATTTCTAGTTGAATTCTTTTAAGTAAGGAAGGTAGAATCCAGTTTATTTCTCTGCCTCGTGAAAGCGTTCATGTTTCTGTATGTCTTCTTCTGTTGAAAAGGATTCATTAAATATGCCCTTTTCAACCTCTCAACAGTCTTTCCACTCCATATTATTCAATTTTATTGCTAAACTTCCTGCCTATCTGGCCTCTTGAAGCACTCTGTGTCTTTGACTTAATTTCTTAGCTCAGACTGTTCTTTGTCCCATTCATCCCTGAAACCCAATCAAAAATCAAAATACCTCTTTCCTATTTATTTACTAGCCTAAAATCAGTATTCATTATAGGTCATCTCAGGCCCTATTGGACATCCTTTGCGGAGATAGACTCAGAGAGAGCCCTCTCCTGTCCTCGTAGGGCTAGCTACGAGGATGAGCGTGGTTTGGTGTTGTCCTTTTTCTGCCTTACTTCAGCCTGAGGTAGATTTGGGAACTAACAGCTCCAACACCTCAGTCTCCTCACCCAGCACCTCCTCCTGTTACAACCATGTCTGGTAACAATGGAAAATCTCGCAGGGGGGCACCGAAGGACACGGTAACGTTGACAACTTCCACCCCTCCTCACCTTCCAAAACATCCCATCCAGTGCACCTTGTGTGATGTTGTCGGTCACGCTGCCCATACCTGTCCCGAATTACCACACCTCAAAACCGTGGTCAATGAAATGTTTCTAGAATCTGATATTCCCACGGTCCAGGTAACTGTCCTTGGTTCCCTTCCCAAACTTAAAAACTTGCGCACCAATCACCCTTGTTCTTTATGCGACTTCCATGGGCTTATACGCACCTTTGCCCCCATCTTGATGAGTATTGTGCTTTTTTGGCTGCTTACCGCCAATTTGAAGCCGTGCTTGCCCGTCCTCCTTTTTTAACCCCCGACCACGTGTCCACCCCAATTACCATTTCTCATCTTGATACTGACATGACCGAACCTTCCGCCACTATTTCCTACCTTGCCTCATCACCGCGTTCCCTAGCATCTATCCCCTTAGCCCCGTCCCCTACTGTTTCGCCTACCCACTCATCTATTGACCCTGCTGTCACTTCTCATATCGACACAAACATAAGCCTTTCCCCTCAACATTGGATATCTTATATTTCTACCTCTTCGGGGCATCTTATGTCATCCACTATTCCCCTCTTCCAGTCTGATGAAGACATCATGGAAGCCATGACCAAACTTGACTTTCCATGGGACAATATGCACCATCGTGCATACTTCCTACCACATCAATCACATGACCTCGAATCGAAAGACTTGATTCCAAATAAAGTTGATTGGTTCAAAAACCCCATCCCTGCCCCTGACGCTTTCGAAGAAGGAAATATGGCTAACATCTCCCCTACCATCAAAATAGACGTTTATGTCAAACCAGGTATCGAAGAACACATCACCATGGGTGCCCACTACACTCCAGAAGAAATTGAAGCCTACACCAAACTCTTCAAAGAAATCTGTGAAGTTTTCGCCTGGTCCTACTCAGAAATGCCAGGACTCGATTCGGCCATTGTCGAGCACCACATCGACACATGGCCTGACGCCATTCCAGTCTGTCAAAAGTTAAGACCCATTCATCCATCTAGACGTGAAGCCATCAAAGCTGAAATCGATAAGCTCCGGCAGTCTAGTTCTATTTACCCCATTGAATACACCACTTGGGTGTCCAACCCAGTTCCTGTTCTCAAAAAACAAGGCACCATTTGTGTTTGCACTGAATTTCACGATATGAACAAAGCTTGTCCCAAAGACAACTTCTCCACACCATTGATTGACCAAATCATTGATGAGTGTGCAGGGCATGAGGTCTTATCCTTTATGGATGGCTTCTCAGGATACAACCAAATCATTATCCGTTATGCTGATCAACTTAAAACCACGTTCATTAGTCCGTGGGGCACGTTTGCATACCGAGTCATGCCATTTGGTCTTAAAATCTCTGGTGCCACTTTTCAATGAGCCATGTCTTATTATTTCCATGAATTAGCTCATATTATCCTCACCTATTTAGACGACGTTACTGTGCGTTCTAAACATCAGACACAACACCTCCATGATTTGCGTACCATTTTCCTCCGCTGTCGCAAGTATAACATCCATCTTAACCCTTTGAAATGTGTCTTCTGTGTTCTCGTCGGTCGTCTCCTCAGCTTCATCGTATCTAAAGACGGGATAACTCTTGACCCTTTGAAAGTTCAAGCCATTCTTGAACCGCCTATCCCTCGAACCTTACGACAACTCCAAAGCCTCCAAGGCAATGCTAATTTTCTTTGCCGATTCGTTCCAGACTACGCGACCACCGTGCATGGTTTCCTTCAACTTCTTCACTCCCACACTTCTTTTGTCTGGGATACCTACGCTCAAAAATCTTTTTATTCCCTCAAACATGCTCTCACCTCTACCCCCTTGATCCGTCATCCTGACTTTGACCAAGATTTCATCCTTTACATCTCCACTTCCACCCATTCGGTTGCTGGTGTCCTTATTCAAGAAGATGATAACGACCTCGAGCATGTGATCTATTATGTCAGTAAAAACCTTGCTGGCCCACCTGTGCCCTACTCACATGAAGAAAATTTAGCACTAGTTGTTGTGTTCTCGGTCCAAAAACTGCGTCATTATATCCTCCTGCGTTCCACCAAGGTTGTGACTGATTCCAACCCCATTGATTTCCTGTTGAGTCGACACATCTTCAGTGGGAAGTACGCTCATTGGCTCATTATTCTCCAATAATTTTACCTTGAATTTGTTACCCCAAAAAGTAGGAAAGGTTTAGCCCTCGCTGAACTCATTTCCAATTTGCCTACTGGGACACATGACACTCCTATTAATGATACTCTCCCCGATGAACATTTATTTTCCATCACCACTGATGATCCTTGGTACGGTGATATCCTTAATTACCTGCTAACCCAAAAGTTCACTCTTCATCTTGACCGCGCTGCCTGATGACGCATCCGACACCAAGCCTCTCGCTACCTTCTAATCGGTGACGAATTTTATCATCGTGGAGTAGATACTGTCCTTCGTCGTTGCCTCACACACACTGAAGCTGAACAAGTCCTCAACGCCTACCATAGCGGTGCTTGTGCGGGCCACCTTTCCGGCCTTCTGACTGCCCAAAAAGTCATGCACGTAGGGTATTTTTGGCCTTCTCTCTTCAGTGATTGCATTGAAGCAGTCAAACACTGTTCCAATTGCCAACACTTTGTCCCCAAGGCACGAGCTCCTCCCACTCCCCTCCATCCTGTCATCACAGCTGGCCCTTTTTGCAAATGGGCCATTGACTTTATGGAATGTCAACCTCCCTCCGCTGGTAACCACAAATACATCATCGTGGTAGTTGACTATTTCAGCAAATGGGCTGAAGCTATGCCGACATTCAACAATACTGCAGCCACCACAACCCTCTTTTTCTTTAACCATGTTATCACTCGATTCGGAGTTCCAAAACAGTTAATCTCTGACCATGGCCGACATTTCAAAGATGCGATCTAGCATGAGCTATCCTCACTCTTGGGTTTTGAGCACCACTATTCATCTTCCTATTACCCCCAAGGTAATGGCCAAGTTGAAGCAGTCAACAAAATTCTGAGGACCATGCTTCAAAGAACGGTGAATAAGCACAAAAACAATTGGCACCTTATGCTCCTCCATGCTTTGTGGGCTTATCATACTTCGGTTAAAACCACCACTGGTTTCACTCCTTTCCACCTTGTCTTCGGTGAGGAGGCAGTCCCACCAATCGAGTGTGAAATCCCTTCCCTTCACCTAGCCGTTGAACTCCTCCCTGATACCCAACCTCTAGAACAATGACTTATCATGCTCGAGTGCACCTCTGAAGACCGTCGTGTTGCATTGCAAACTCTTGAAGCGGCCAAAAAGTGCACCAGAGCTCAATATGACAGAAAAGTACACCCTCGCCAATTTCACAAAGGTGAACTTGTTCTATGTTATGACCAGGCCCATGATACCCTTGGTCATGGGAAGTTCGACTCACTGTGGCTTAGTCCTTAAATTATCAGTAAAGACCTTGGCAAGGGGGCCTATATTTTAGAGGACTTTGAAGGCCACCCCCTTCCTAATCCTCGAAATGCACTCTATCTCAAGAAATATTACCCCTAGCATTTCCCGTTCGAAATGCACGTTTTATTTTCTTATAGATAGCCAGCATATATTTTTTTTTCACATTTCGCTACTTCACTGGGACACTTTCTTTCCATGAAGTCTTCCCTCACATCCCCTTAAAATTGTATTTTCTCACTTACACCACAGTTCAGTGGGGGGCACCACTTTGCCCACACACTCATTTCCGTTCGTGATAATTTCCGTCATGAGTTACCAGTTTGTACTCATGATTTTTATGGTCCCCATTGGCACCATCCCTCATTTCATCATCATTCTTAGTTACATTTATGCGTCACTCCACTATTTTCTCCCATGCCTTAATTGAGATTCCCTTACTACCTCACCGATGGCGAACCTACTTCTGTCGACATCAGCCCATTTACTCCAGAAGTCAGGTCTAGGAGGGCAGTGTACCTTGGTTCGAGCTCTTTTCAACCTGATCACGATCTACACACTTGATGGTTCAGTGGTGGTGCATCAGCTATTGGTGATACTCGGGTGTGTGTGAGATGTCTCAGCCCTCATGAGGGGATGGCCCTGCCGGTAGCCCCCCACATACTTGGATGACTTCTTCATTCCAGCCCTTGATGCAGCTCCTCTCCTTTGATGATATCGGCCTCATTCACTTGCATCACCTCTTTGATTTGCATGTGTCGGTCCAATTTCGCGAGCCCTTCCCCGTGTGTAGGGGGCATTTGGGTGTTTTTATATCTCATGTACTACAAAACTATTGTATAAGTCCTGACGATTATTCCAGGCATGGCATGTATGTGGGATCCATCCTTCTTGCTGTCTGGCTCATGTTTAGGCCAACACTAGCTTTACTCTTGCATTCCGTGGTTTTTCGGGTGCCTTATCCTTTGTACTATTGTCTCGGTGGGCATAGGTATGCCTTCCCCACCGCCTTTCACATTGGTACCACCTCATACACTTGATACTTGTTGCACCTGTAAGTCTCGTCTTCTCTGGGTCTGGTCCTCCACCACTTTCGATTACCTTACATTACTCTCTTTTATTTCTATCTTACTGTCTAATTCTTATGTTCTTACAATGTACTTCGGTCATACGATTTGCTCCTAACACTCGTACATTGGGGGGAAATCTGTTACACCATTTTTTGGTCATCTAACCCATTTTCGTTAGATGAACCCAAGTACACCATGTAAGACCAATTTTACCCCAAGTAAAATTTCTTTCACCACATTTGTTTACGTTTCTTGGTCATATTTAACCCAAAACAAGGTAATCAATTAAATAAATCATTATTTATTTAATTATTTCCTAAGAATAAGTTATTTAAATCATTATTTAAATAATATTCTTAGTTAAATTTGACTAAATCACATATAAATAATTAAATAAGCCATTATTTATTTAATTATATTCCCCTCATCTCCCTTAAAATAATAAATAAATCATTTATTTATTTTTTATTTATAAATAAAGGTATTGACCCAAGTCAAAATCCCTTTTCCCTCCAACAAATATAATAAAATATTCCTAAAGGGTGATTCTAGAATTTGATTAATAATATTTTATTCATGCACCGAGTTCTAGAACACCCCAATATTTTGTTATAAATAGGAGGGTTTTCCCCATTCATTAGTCACCTCCATTGCACTAGATCACACTAGATCTACTGTTGGTCACCATTTCCATTTGTTTGCATTTTGAACTCCCATTGAGTTCCATGTTTGTTAGGGTTTTCCATATTAACCAAAGAGAGGAATTTTAGATCTGAAACACTGAGGACTTCCAAGAACCCATCCCACTGAGGAGAACTGGAAAAAACCTTTCTTTTTTTCCTCTTAGGTGCCCCATTCTTTAATATAATATAAGATTCTTTTTACACATTGTTCTTGTCTTGTTCATTGGATGCATGGAGCCATTTTGTGTCTTATCTGCTTAATATCTTTTATGCTTAGACATAATTTTATGCAGAAAACTTAAGGATATTTTGCGGGCACATTTGATGTTAGGGATACTTGATATGCATAGCTAAAGTGATCTTTTACGACGAAAGAATCATACTAACAGTAATATTCCAAAATTTGCATACAAGCAAATTGGAATATTAAATTTTGTTGCTTTCACCTAGGAGATGAATAAATGTGTAAGGAGGCCCATGATCAATAAAAATATGAATAATTTCCATCTTAATGTGGAAGGGGATCACCTAAGGAGCTGTATTTTACACTTTCAGGTGTGAACAAGTGAAAAATAGATGTGGATAGAGTCAATTTTGACTAAGTCAACATGAATTCTTGAGGTGGAAGAAATCAACCAAGTAAACTAGCTCAATGTAAACAAGGATCAGCCTAGACACACATATGAGAGCTGGATTGAAGACCCCTTAGTATGAAAGGAGGAAATTTAGGTGAAGTAGTTCCAGTTGACCAAGTCAACAACGCTGCTACAAGAGGAGGGAAGCTAACAAGGATAGCGCAGTTTTGAAGGAGGAATCTTTACTAGGAAGTCACCTCATCAATATGTGGGGTCCGAGGTGAGGAGGCTCACCAAGGATAAGAAGAAGGGGATAGAAAAAAGGAATTAATTGAGTATTCATCTATATTTTCTCTTTTTACTACTTGCATTCTTCAGCTATTTAGCTATGGTTGCAGCACTCTTTAGTGTAAGGAATTGTCGGGCAAGAATTCCATCCTCTTCTTTGGATCTGCTTGCTTAAGGGATCTAAAGGGAAGGTTGAGAGCTTCAATTTCATCATCTAGCTTAGGGCCCATCAACCTTCAATATCTACACTGCAATTACCTTCAGAAACTGCATCTTTTATGTAGGTGCAGCAGTCGCAAGGTGGAACCCCTGGATTTTGTGCTAGTGTTTGAGGAGGAGGTGTTTATTTCCCTCTGGAAGATCTAATAAGGATGGCCGTTGACCATTTTCTATATTGATCATCTATTTTATGTTATATTCAGTCATGCTTAATACAAAGTTGTAGTAGACTATGTTATTTTCTACAGTACTTCCTTTTATACATATGTAATGCCGGAAACCCTTGTCGGGTGCCTTATTCCTTGTGTAAAAGAGGTTAAACCTCCATTTACTTGCCCCAATATTAATATAATATTAATATCAGTCTTATTTCATCATTTTCTATAGAAAAAATTATGGGAATTATGCTCTTATAGTCTTCAGAAATTCTGTAGCTCGAAGTCACGGGATTGGGGTGTTTTTGAGCTATCTGGAGCTGCGAGATCTATTTAAGGTAGCTAGAATTATTTGTTTAAGCTATAATTATTTATGGGGTTTTTATATTGACTAAAATAATGGATCAATGTCCCAGTCCCCACTTTCATTGCGTTATGTTCCAGAAACAATGTTTCTCATGCAATAGCTGCTCATTGTCCTAATTTGGGAATATTATAAGATATTCCAAAGGCTGCCATTTCGCCCTCATTTGGGATATTATAGTAGGAAGGAATTCATTGAGGAGATACTTATAAGGAACTGTGTTGGGTGAGAGGGTATTACCATTGGTCGAAACCAAAGGAGTGGAGGGCTTAGATGCTAATTGGAAGGCTTGATAAGCTAACTCAGTCGGTGATAGTGGCATATGATCTCTGTAGGAATCAATTTATAAAGGAGTCGATAGGATCTATGGGTCGATAGAGCCATTTAATATGGTTGATATAATTTAAACCATGTGTGGAACCTCCAGTGTCAGGAGAGGAAAGAAACCCATCAGGGACGATGCATTTAGAAGACCAGTAATGACACTGACATAAGAGTCAGGAACTCCTCCTACTAAGGGCACAATACTGCTATGTAATGTGGAATAATTAGGGGTGTAAAATGATAGTTGGTCCACTGTAACTATCTTCTAATCCAATGGAAAAAGGATGAGTTGAAAAATCAAATAGACAATGGAAGTCATCGCATAAGACCAACTGTGATCCAAAAGAATATTATAGTCGAGATGACGATCCACAACTTCGATGTCCATAGTTATTGTTTTCCCACTAACTGTAATTGGGTAGCTAGCAAGGTAGCCTTTTGGAAGGAATTTGTGGCCATTGATTACTTTGATGGAATTCGATGGTAGAGACAAATTAGGAGAACCCAAAGAGAGCCAGCACACAGTTGACATTACACAGGTTGAAGCACCTTCGTTAGATTGACTAGCCTCCCTTTCGACACAACTTGAACCTGGAAAGCAAGCTAGTGTGAAATGTGAGGTTTACATTTTTCCATGTCAAATTTGGCTAGCATAGTATCCTGGGGGTCAATTCCACCAATGGAAGAAAGTAAAGATCTATTTTTGTTGGGCAGATTTGCAATGATTTGAGTGCAGACATAGCTGATGGTGCTTGTGACAAGTATTCTACAATGTTGTAGTTATGGGTAGAACATGCAGAGGTATTATGAGTCATGAGTTCAAGGGTCCCTTTGAGGGGACGAATGACAGGGTAAAAAATAGGCCTTTCAATATGAATATCATTAGATGGCAATGGATTTGAACTTGAACCAGGTTCATGAGAATCAATGGAAAGATTTCCATAGGTTTTGGCTCGGGTATGGAATTCAACAATCTCCATGCCATTAATGGCGAATGATCCTTCACCAGAAGGATGAGCACCACCATTTCCCCTTTGAGGGGGTTGTGGTAGGTTTACAACCATGTGTTGCTGCTAATCAAGATTAAGGAAAGGATTGTGAAGGATGGCATGTGTCCTTCCAGAGTCCTTTTGCATGATAAAATTTGTGCATTCCTGTAGCTGAGGACATTTATATGTCAAATGGTCCTCCGCAGAAATATTGCAAGGGAATCGATCATATTATCCTTTCCCTTTTCATTTTTAGCAATAGTCCTCTGATTTGGATTATTCTGAGTGTTCGGTTGCTCTTCATAAGGAGCGGTCTTTTTCTTATTCTTCTTGTGCTTACTGTTACGTTTTTTTGTAAACTGCACAGAGTGCACCTTAGTGGTTGGAATAAAAATAGACTGGGTAGGGGTTTTGGTAGCTGAAGATGGTTAGGAAGCATGCTCATTGAGCTCTTTTACAACTACACCAGAATTTGTACCAACAAGGTCATCGGCATGCGCTTCGGGTAGCTGAGTAGTGGGAGGATTCGGGCTACCAGGGGCATGGGGGAGTAACTCATATAGTATGCCATATTACGAATATATGAGATCTGGATGTTGTGTAGGATGAATAGATTGGTCCTCTGTGACCACATCAGATAAGAAAACATCCTTATTAAGAGGTGGAAAGAGTGACTTACAAAACAAGTTCGATAATAAATGATCTGGGATTGGTGCTTTAACTATCCTCCACCTACGTCTCCATTCATGAATGTGATCGGAGATGTGGGTGGAAGTGTCTTGGCACAACGAGGTTAAGAGTTCCATTCTATGTTGTATCAGATAGGTAGTTGAAATTTCTTAATAAATCCCATTGCAAAGGCACCAAAGTTATTGACTACAACTCATGGTAACTCGATGTACCATTTGGTAGCATTGCTTGTGAGAGTGCGGGGAAAGATCCTGAGCCGCATAATGTTGTCCACCATGGAAAAGACCATAAATGAAAGGTGGTGATATGTGTAGTTGGATCCTCCCATTATTTCCCTTCGAAGTTAGGGATGTATGATGAAATATTATGCGGTACAGGAGGCCAAATCAGGTTATGATTGATGGGATCATTGGTCAATTTATATATATCAGGGATTTCTAAAGCTAAAAAAATGGAAATTATGTTGTTTCCCCTAATTCTAACCAAGAAGGTGTTTTCTGACCATTTTCGCCATAGGGTCCTCCCATAAAGGTTTTTCCAACGGGATAAGCAGGACTCTACTAATAATAATTTCTAGCTAGTGGAGGTGTAGGGATGTAAGTTTGTTTTCCATAGGGTATATTGTACTGTGGGGGGAATGGTTGGTTTCACCCAGGTTAATAGTTTCCCCCTTGCCCCAATTGGTTTTGGGGAAGGGTCACCAAAATAGACATGATAGAGTTATGTTGTGGCATATTAATAGTTTCATAATTTACCATTGGCATAGACCCTACACCATAAGGTTGACCACTGAGAGGAATGGCATTAAAAATTGATGGTCTTGCTTGTCCCTTAGAATGTAGGGGTGGAAAGTGCCTCCTGGCATGTAAGTGTTTCTAACACTACCCCTTGGAATAACATCCAAGGGTTTCAAACTCAATAATGGATTCTAACCAAAAGGGTTGCTGAAGGGAATCGAGGTAGCCCCACTAGTGGAAGCGGAAACCGGAGGTCCAAGATCAGACACGATAGGAGAGGATACCCAAGAGTTTGGGATTCCATTCATAGTTTTTGTGACCAAGCTGCTAGGACCAAGCATAGTCTGGTTACTAAGGTTTCCTTTCAATTGTGAAGAACTGGCAACTGGCGGGGAAGATGGTGGTGAAACCGAGTTGGCCACCCATGGAAATGACCAATAGGTTGCCTGTTGTGTAGTGGATGTGGGTGTAGCTGATGACATGGATGGTAATGGTGTGACCTGAATTAATAGTGGCCCCAATGGGTCATTGAGAGGAGGATTATAAGGAGGTATAACTCCTTAAATGAAAGGATCGTCATGCTACTCCGTAGTATTATGAGAAATGTGAAAATCAAGGGTCAACACTGGAGACTTCTCTTTCGATGAAGGCACTGGGTCACCGAGACTCGAGACCTCCCCCAATGTCAATGGAGGGAGACCTTGTTGCCACCTAGAAAGATGATGAGGATCAAAGGATGCCACGATGACCAGCTAATTTTAACAAAATTTTAATGTGATGTATTATTAAGTCTCAGGGATAGTAGAGCCAAACACCTAAAAAACAAAATTCTAAGGTCAATTATTCAAGCAGCCAGAGGGGTAAGACTCTGTTTGAGTACTACCATTTTTTGGAGTTGAAACCTAGTATCACAATAGCATACAGAGGGAGATGGTCATATGTCCAGTGAAGATTACTCTTGAGCTTTTCTCGAACCTCAAATAATGGGTCCAATCACTCTCGTGAAGATGAGTACCCTCCCTAAAATCGAAGATAGAGTAGCTTTGTCTGTGTCAGGTACCAAGGCAACCTGCCCTAGTCACCTTGTGTACATCCCTAGAAGTATGGAAACTATGGATAACTCAAATCATAGACACTATTAGGGGGATCTCCGTCGTAGATAGCACATTGTATGGGCATAATACCTAGATCCTTGATCTAGTTTTGACATCCCCGAGGACAACCCCAATAAAAATAATGCCTAATGTTATTCGATCAAAGGTGGGATACCTTATCACACACCCCAGTTTTGTCTCGTGCTTAACTCCAGTATAACTGGAGCAGTCCGAATACTATGAGGGCAACAATATTTTCACTCTTTAATGACACTAGTCTCATGTTTTGTGAGGTTGGGCAGTTTTCTCACTCTGTCTATCCCAACATCCTAGCCTAAATTAATGTTGGTGTAACCTTAGAAAATATTTATTTATTGATATTATTAGAGCTCAATTTTAGTGTAATTTCTTATATGTCTTCGAAGGGGGATTTAACATACGAAAATTTATGCAACTTTTACTCAAACCATGCAAAAAATTACTTTTAGACTAAGTTCGATGAAAGAGTTATTTCTATAAGGAGAAATTTTTCACACATCCATGCAGCAAAAAACATCCAATAATGCAATTCAACCTAAAAATATTCAAATATATATCCTCACTAATAGCTATAACAAAGCACAAAGATCCAAAACACAAAAACCAAACTGACATCCAACAACTCAAGAACCTGGGAAATCATAGCAAGTTGGAATAAAAAGTTTTGTGTTGAGTAATGATGCCTAGCAAGGAGTAAAATGCATTAATAGTAGGATTAACACACTATTATCAAGTATGAGTTGCATTATAACACTCTCAAACGCACACAGGGGGTGATTTACTGAGGAGAAATGGAAGATAATGGTCAGGCAAGGTCTTTTCTAAACAATGTGAGCTAATGAAATGGACACATAGCATATGAAATAATCAGAAAGGGATGTGCACAGAATGGGAAGTGATAGAGGGAAAGAACCAAAGGTTCGAAAACACACAAACAAGAACTAAGGATTAGTCCCTAGTGGAGTTGCCAATTCCGCTTAGGGGTAAAATGCACAGGTGGTAGATGCAGTAAGATTGTTAGGTCCATATATTACTAGTTTAGCCCCATATTTTTATTAGTGTAGCCCCCTTATTGTTACTATTTTAGCCCCCTCTAACCCCAATATTCTTATTATTGTGCCCCTACATTGTTATTGTTAGGTCGGCTAGGATTACATTGTGGCCCATGGACTCCTATATATAGAAAGGAGGTTGTCATTTGTATCATCCAAGTATTCCTCATTCATGTAATATATTGGAGGTTTCCCCCTTGAATTTGATTATTTCTAAGGCGTTGATATATCTTTTCTTCTATTTTTGGAGCTGGTTTCACAACATTTGGTATCAGAGCTTTGGATTCTAGGTTTTCGTTGCTCCAAACAGGTCATCGTGCCATTTTCGCTATAACATTTTTTCTACAAAGGTTTAGAAGCTAAATTTGAATTTTAAATCCAAAGAAACATCAGCACACAATTATAGAGCTTCGTTTGCAATATTTTCAGAGATATGATCTGTGGAAGTTAGGTCTTTTTGCAAGCTCCTCAATTTAACCTAAACAAGTCATCGCTGAATTTCGCTATAACATTTTTTCTACGAAGGCTCAGAATATGAAATTTTTAGAGCATGAAGCTGAACTCCTGAGGCACATCTTCACAATATTTCAGATCTTGTTTTGCACTATTTTTAGAGATATGGTTTGTGGAAGTTAGGACTTTTTCAGGCTCCCTAATTTCATCTCAAAGAGGTGATCGTGGGAAAATCTTCATAAATCTCTCTCTGAGCATCAGATTTGAATTATGTAAAAATTGGATGCAAGCACATGGAATTTAGTTTCCTATCTATCAATTTCAGACGCGAAGGAGGAAGAAGTGACACGTGAAAAGTCATACAATTTTGCTCTATTGAACCAGTTCATAAATAGGTCATCGTAGGATATTGGGCACAACTTTGTCTTCAAGAATCCAAACCAAGTCAAAATTGTGGCAATCGAAAGAGGATTCAGAGGGATACCTCAATGCCCAATTTCATATATTTAAGATCTAAAATCATAGAGATAATTCGGTTTCAATATCACGCTCCTCAAAAGCAAGAAAAAGGTGTGTATTTTTTTCGAATTACATAAGTCTCGTTTGAAAAAAATTAGTTGGAATTTATTCCAAGGACACATTGAAGAATAGATATCAGTATTGGGTTCTAAAATTTCCCCTAAAAAGAATTCAACACCCATTAAGCCTTCATAAGGCTCTACTATGACACATGAAGACGAAGAAACACAACATGAGATATCAAAATTACAAGAGGAAGTGCACCAAATTTCGCTATCGCGAAGAGCAACAAAAAATAAAATGAAAGTTTCGAAGAAAGGCATGGAAACTAAGATGGATGGTTTGAAGAAAGGTGTGGAACTAAGATGAATGGGTTGGAAGCTAATATGGAAGGCATGGAAGTGGGCATGGAACCTAAGATCGATGAAAAAATGGAAGACATAAAAGTAGACATCAAAGGTTTGGCAAAGTTGATACTAGAAATGTTTCCTAATGGCAAAAAGATAGTAGAGGAAACTCATTATGAGAAAAAAAAAAATGTTAATCATGATTTCATAAACTCTAATGTTGGAAAGAAGAACCACCATATTCAAAAGATCGATATGAGTAAGTTTGATGGCGAGGATCCCGTAACATGGATACTACAGATGGAGCAATATTTTGATCTCAATAATGTGAAAAACACATAGAAGGTACAAATTGAAACTTTACATTTAGAACAAAATACATTTGTATGGTATCGATGGCTTTGCTCCTATAAAAAAATTTTCACTTGGTAAATTTTTATGGAGGAAATGATAGCACATTATGAGGATACAAAGAGAAACACCTTCTTTAGCCAATTGATAAATCTCAAACAAAAGGGTTTAGTGGGGGAGCACATTGAGGACATCCAAAAATTGAATATAAGGGTAACTAATATTCCAGAGGAACAAAATATTGATCTCTTCATAGGTACTTTAAAGGATAACATCCAACATGAATTTTCCGTTTTGTAACCTGATTCATCGGAGAAGGCATTCGGTTTGGAAAGAAAATTTGAATGTAAAATTATGGTGACAAGGAAGCCTACCACTCACTTCTATAAAGAGGGAAGTGTTGCTACTCCTAGATTTCCACAACCTTCAAAGTTGACACCGCAACAATTGGAAGAAAAATAGCAAAAGGGCTTTGCTATAGTTGAGATAGGAAATACACTAAAGGTCATAAGTGTTCTGAGAAGAAATTATTTTACATAGATTGTGAAGAGGAAGAAGAAAATGAACAAGAAGAGGATATACACCAGGAACCAATCCTAGAAGAGGAAGAAATGAGTCTAACCATATCGGTTAATGCATTGGCAAGAATCACCACTCCTCAAACTCTTAATATAGAAGGACATATCAAGAAGAAAAAGGTAATAGTGTTGATTGATTCAGGTTGGACCCATAATTTTATTCATTGTAAGGTAGCAAA
Source organism: Pinus albicaulis (assembly GCA_034641835.2). NCBI lineage: Eukaryota > Viridiplantae > Streptophyta > Pinopsida > Pinales > Pinaceae > Pinus > Pinus albicaulis. The sequence goes on from CM076583.1 coordinate 1,147,609,219, forward strand.
GGAATTGAATTGTTTCCTATACCCAACACTAGAATGTCAAGTGATGGTTGCAAATGGAGGAACTCTAAATTTCTCTAGACAATTCCATAATATCAAGCTAATCAAGGGGGAATATGTATTGAATATTCCAATGCTTTCCATTCCTATGGGAGGTGTTGATGTTGTACTAGGAGTACAATGGTTACAATCTCTGGGGACGGTAGATTTTAATTTTCAAGAACTTTTCTTGAATTTTTTTTCAGAAGGAAAGGAAATCGAATTGCGAGGTATCACAAGGAAGCTAGGAAAGATAGTAAGCTATAATTTCATGAAAAAGCTTATGAAGAAATAACCACGAGGCGTAATTGCACAATTATGCTCACTAGAAGTTCCAACATCAAAATCATCTATTTCTGTAGATCTCCAAAAAGTCTTGGACAATAATTCCAAGGTGTTTGAAACTCCCAAAGGACTCCCACCTATTCGTGATCATGATCATGCTATTCATTTGATTCCAGGAAGTGTTCCTCCAAACATTAGGCCTTATAGATATCCTTATGTCCAAAAGAGCGAAATTGAACATATGATTGAGGAAATGTTAGAGGTTGGTATAATTCAACCTAGTCAAAGTTCCTTCTCTACTCCAGTACTATTTGTGCACAAGAAGGATGGATCATGGTGCATGTGTCCAGATTATAGGGAGCTCAATAAGATCACCATTAAAGATAAAATTCCCATTCCTATGATTGATGAATTATTGGATGAATTACATGGAGCAATTTATTTTACCAATTTGGATATTCGTTAAGGATATCATCAAATTAGAATGAAGGCTGAAGATATTTCAAAAACAACATTTCAAACTCATGAGGGTCATTATGAATTTCTGGTCATGCCTTTTGGCCTTACCAATGCACCTTATACATTTCAAGGGTTGATGAATTCCATTTTCAAACCCTTCCTTAGAAAATTCGTGGTAGTATTTTTTGATGATATACTAATCTACAGCAGGTCTTGGAAGGATCATGTTCAACATGTTGACAAGGTGCTCAAACTATTGCAGGAGAAACAATTATATGAAAAATCATCCAAATGTTTCTTTGGAGTACAAGAGCTGGAATATATGGGTCATATTGTATCTCACGAGGGTGTTAATGTAGACCCTAACAAAATTAAAGCCATTAATGAATGGAAAGTCCCCACAACTACAAAGAAGTTGTGAGGATTTCTTAGTTTAACAGGGTATTATCACAAGTTTGTTAAGAATTATGGGAGAATAGCAGCACCTCTAACAACATTATTGAAGAAATATGCATTTTCATGGACTCTTAAAGCAACTAAGGCCTTTGAACATCTTAAAGAGGCAATGTGCCTAGCACTGATGTTAGCTACGCAAAACTTCACAAAAACCTTTATTGTGGAATGTGATGCCTCAGGAAATGGAAGTGGTGCTATTTTAATGCAAGAAGGAAGACCCATTTCTTTTGAAAGTCATCCAATCAAAGGAAATTATTTACAGAAATCTATTTATGAGAACCAAATTTTATCAATACTACATGCACTAAAGAAATTGTGACCTTACCTAATGGGAAGACACTTCAAGGTAAAAACTGATCATGATAGTCTTAAACACTTTTTGGAACAAAGACTATCTTGAGAAGAGAAGAAAAAATGGGTCCCAAAGATGTTGGGTTATGACTTTGAAATAATCTGCAAAAAAAGGGAAGCTAAATGTTGTTACAGATGCACTCTCAAGAAAAAATGAAGAGGTGGAAGCATTTCTTTGTGCCATTTCTATTATCCAACTAGATTGGATAACCGAAGCAAGGGATGAATGGAAAAGAGATGCATAAGTAGTGTGGACACTCATTCAAAATTTGCAGTAAGATCCTAGTACATCTGATACATTTATTTGGAAAAAATATTCCTTATGGTACAAAGATCGCTTATATATTTGTAAGAATTCCCAACTAAAAAAAAAGATTCTTTTTGAATTGCACACTTCTCCTTTAGGAGGACACTCAAGATTTTAAAAAACATACCACAGGGTGAAGAAAGAATTTTTTTGGGTTGGCCTTAAATCTAATATTCAAAATTTTGTGGCGGAATGTTTTGTTTTCCAACAAAATAAAGTTTAGACAATTAAGACCTCGGGTCTTCTACAACCTTTATCCATTCCAAGTCAACGTTGGGGGGAGATTTCAAGGGATTTTATCATAGGTTTACCTAATTCCAAAGGAAAGAGTGTCATCATGGTGGTAGCTGATAGACTTACCAAGTATGCACATTTTTGTGCATTATGTCATCCATTTAAAGCAAGTACAGTTGCTACTACATTTATGGAAACAATTCAAAAGCTACATGGAAACCCAAAGGTTATTGTGGGCGAGAGAGATCCCATTTTTACTGGAAATTTTTGGACGGAGTTATTTTCTTATTTGGGTACTCAATCAGCTCATACCTCATCTTATCATCCTTAATCCAGTGGTCAAACTGAGATAGTGAATAAATTTTTGGAAGGATATCTTCATTGTTTTGTATCTGATAAACAAACATAATGGGTCAAGTGGTTACCTCTTGCTGAATGGTGGTATAACACTTCCTTCCATACTGCAGCAAAAATGACCCCATTTAAGGCACTTTCTAGATATCATCCACCATCCATCACATCATCTTTACGAGAAAATCCTAAGGTTGAAGCAGTGGAAGATCACATCGAGCATCAACAATAAGTTCTCCAACTCTTAAAGGATAACCTAAATTTGGCACAAAATCGATTGAAACAATAGGCATATCAACATTTAGCGAGAGAAGTTTTGATGTAGGAGATTGGGTATTTTTACGGCTACAACCATACAAACAAATGTCCCTAAAGCAAGCTAACAAGGTTAATAAATTATCACCAAAGTACTATGGTGCTTACAAGGTGTTGCAAAATTTTGGTACTATGGCATACAAATTGAAGCTTGCTTATTCCTCACGAGTGCATCCAATTTTCCATGTTCAATGCTTAAAGAAGGTTATAGGTGAAAATCTTCCAGTTCAAACAATATTGCCAGAACTTGATGAGGAAGGAAAAATCATATTGGAATGTGAAGCGGTCACGGAAACAAGAACTCGATAGCTATGAAATCAATCAGTTTCAGAGTATCTAATCAAGTGGAAGAACTTACCCACTGAATATTCTACATGGGAAGATGAGAATTTTATACAGAAGCACCCAGAGCTACTCAAGCATTGAGGCCAACACTTTTTGAAGGAGAGGGGCATCTTAGGTACCTATATTACTAGTTTATCCCCTTATTGTTATTATTGTAGCCCCCTCTAACCCCAATATTGTTATTATTGTGCCCTTACATTATTATTGTTAGGTCGGCTAGGATTACATTGTGGCCCCACTAGGATTACATTGTGGCCCATGGAATCCTATATATAGAAAGGAGGTTTTGTCATTTGTATCATCCAAGAATTGTTCATTCATGTAATTTATTGGAGGTTTCCCCCTCGAAGTGGCTTATTTCTAAGGCATTGATATATCTTTTCTTCTATTTTTAGTGTTGGTTTCACAACAAAGATCCCTCTCAGGCCTTCCTGAGACCTAAAGCAGATAGTCACATTAGCTAAAAAATTCTCAAAGAGACTACACACATGTTCATACTAATCCTTGATTGAAAAATTGAAGTATTGAAGGATTACCTTGATGTATAAGGTAGATATGTTGGAGAGCACAAAGAAATGTGCCATAAGTCCTCCTCACTGACTCCAAGTTTGAATCCTGCAAACAACAACGAACTAGCATAATATTCACAGTATTATCACTAAAAAAATCAAACAATTATATAATCAAACAATAAAACATGTATATGTAATCCACTTATAACATGTATCTTAAAAAAATAAATGATAGATACATCAATAAGACATCAAGTGAACAAAATAGAGGCAATTCTATTATTCAAAGAAGGAATATTACAACCATCAGTTTGGTCAAGCTTCCTTCAGTCCGCCGACTGCTAGGTCTCTCTCCTCAATATCCAAGTGTGACAATGCTTAGACAAAAAGTTCTCAATGAACCTAACTAATCATGAAACCTCACACTCAAAAAGAAAATTTTTCTCTTCACACAATCAACCTTTTGACCTTTGAGAATGAGCCCTAGTCTCCAATTCACAAGAGTTTGGGAGGATAAACCTTACCATTATTCTCCATTAGTTAGAATAGGGGAAAATCCGTGATGTTTACATTCCTTTCCTAGATTCTTCCCCCTTTGGATGCTTAGTTGGGTTTATAAATGTCCAATAAGAGGCCTGTACCATAGGTTGCCTGCTTTTTGGACTGACTCCTTCAGAAAAAGTTAGAAATGTGAGTGAGTTATTGCAGAATTCGTCCCTTTTTCCTTATGAGACATGGGTAACACTGCCCCTTAGGCAAGAAAGTGTATTAACCTAGGCACTAGTGCTCCCTTAAGGAGGTAGGGATGCATTATAACTTGACCTAGATGTCTCTAGGGTTATTTACCTTCGCAAAATGGGTTTGTGTCCAGGTCAGTTTCTTCGTTCCATGTATCCTTCTCCTCCGAGCTAACGAAGAGGTCATTTGTACTGTAACAACGTGCCATATATCAATGGAAACATCTCAACAAGTAGAAACCATCCAAAATATCCTTGACTTAGAATAGAGTAAGTTGTCAAGTCAAAATTATGATGCAAGATTGGGGTAGCCCTTCGTGCTACTTGGTTTGACGTCAATGACAACCACTAATCAACACCCAACCAGTGCATTTGCAGCTTTCCCAGGAACTTGGAGAACTTGTTGTCATATAAAAGAACTAGGTCCCTATCCTTGAACATATTCTTCTTGATATGTCGATCATGCTAGGCCTTTTCCCTCTCCTTCTGTATTTGAAACTTGATGCACATTTTTTCACTATTCGAGTGGTTGATGAGCATTTCTTTGATATTATTTAGCTTCTAACTATGGGAGTTGCACTTGTTGAGTAAACTAAGTAGTAGAAGAAAGATATGGTAGTAAAAGCATCATAATTTACTCTGATTGCAGGACATCTATATAATATGGGGTTTGACGAGATCATACGAAGATATGTTCCTGAGCATGAATGCCACAACATTTTGGTTTAAGCACATGGAAGAATTGTTGGAGGTTACTATGAAGGAAAGGGCACTACGCAGAAGACTCTCTGAAATTTTTTGGCCCATGGTGCATAAAGATTCAAAGTAGTATTGTCGCACTTGTCATGTTTGTGAAAGGACTCGTATATCATTGTGAATGGATGAAATGTCACTACACCCTGAATTTACTTTGCAGGCATTCGATAAATGGGAAATTGACCTTTTGGGACCTATTTATCTACTTGGGAGGAAAACCTATGGGAAATATATTATTATTGTGACAAATTATCTCAGTAGATGGGCTGAGGCATAGTGAGTGAGAAATTGTAGTGCAGACACAACACCAAAGTTTATTTTTGAACATCTTTTGTCTAGTTTTGTTTGTCCAAAGATCCCGATGAGCGAAAAACGTATGCATTTCTTAAACAACTCAATTGAAGCATTAACTGTGGAGTTCTGAATTCATCACCAAAATAGTATTCCGTATCACCCTCAGGCGAATGGGATGGTGGAAGCATTTAACAAATTTTTGGAAAATTCTCTGATGAAGGTGTGCAACATCAACAAGTATGAATGGGACTTGCACATTCCTACATTTTTATGGGCCTATAGGGCCAGTTATAAAAAGTTGACGGTCCAGACTCTGTTCAGATTAGTGTATGGACAAGAAGCAGTAATGGTGATGGAATACATTGCAACTAGTATTTGCATTGCAGCAATTACAGATATGACAAACAACGAAATTATGGGGGATATATTGGAAAACCTTCTCACTATACAGCAGGATAGGTTCATCGTAGGGTTCCACCACTATTTTTTTATAACTTCCATAGGAGGACCATTTTAAACCTAAAAATTCACCTAATGGTATCTCTTAGGTTAGTACTATTACTTTCCTTATAGAGGCCCACTTTTGTCTCTCTCCTCATGGAAGTATCCTTTTACACATTGCAATAGGTGTTTCACAATGTCAACTTACTTTCTTATTAAAGTTTTATTCATATAATCTCTTATTTTATTTTTTGAAGTCAAGACGAACCTTTCTGTTATTGTGGTTAGGTCGATACTATGGATGGGTCTCCTAATCGAAATGGTGTGAGGTCTAATTGGGACTTCACATCGGGAGACCCCCTATATGTTGGAAATATCTAGCACTATCAACTACACTCTAACATTTTTCCTCTTCTAGGATTTTTTTATGCTTTTTGTGGCTACAAAAAAAAAATGGTGAATCACTTGGAGAACCTTAATATCTTTGGCTTAGCTTTTAGTTATGATAGAGCCTAGCATGTATTGGGAAGCATTGACTTGAATTTGTGGGTACCACTTTTGTGGTTGTTTAACTTTGATTAAGGATATTTTTACTCTCTATAAACTAGGTTGGTTTTAGAACATGACACACCAACTTCAACAAAGGCCCAACACCAAAAAATTGGATGGGAAATGGAGATATTATGCAAGTAAGTTTGAAATTCTTATAATTAATGAGTCTCTCATGGTGCTCCACTACTAGAGAGAATCCATAGCCGCAACGGTTTCACTTAAGGAACACAATTATTGCTTCATTTCCAGCATCATCCATAGCCCTGAAGAAGTACTTTCATCACCCTTCTATGCGACAATCCTTTCTCATGCCTTTACCCTTTTATTTATTTTATATGTATATAATTATTTGTTATTATTTTGGGAGTTTGATAGCAAGGTGGATGAGGGATATCACTTAGCTTTATGATAGATATGGGTTGTTCCTTATTATTCAGATACTTTTGAGATGTCCTAAAATGGGTTTTCTCAAAATTGAAATTTTATTCTCATATCTTCTCTAACTAATGGGGTGACACTTTCATGCACATAATCTATTTATTCAAGACCATTCAAGTTGCAGAGATTCTACTAAAATTTTGGGATTTACTAGCTTAGTTGAGATCCCCACAAGACTCAATTATTATTTTCCATACGAATGATGCAATATTAGATAGGTGTTTAAGACTCAACCAATTGATGGAGATACAATGCTAATTGAGTAATTAAAAGTTACTACATACACATTCCCAACATTAGTAGACCATAATTTATTTTTTTATATGGGTGAATTATTTATATACAAAACCCAACTATTTATGTACAATGGTTTCAATAGTAATTCAAAACAAAGGATAAATATAGCAAACAAAAGAAAGAAAATAAAATGCATGAATCATAATATGTACAAGGTAAAATAGCTGAAATAGCTTTCATTGAAATTATTCTTTCAGATCTTAGCCATTGACATGAAGGAACTCTCTCTCTCCATGTAAGGTTTGAAAATAGTAAGTGTTGAAACCAAGTTTCTCATGGATGAAGAATGGACCGATCCAGATAGATTGAAAATTGGTATGCTATCATTTGTCCTCATGGGGTTTATACCATTTCAACAAAAGGTCACCTACTTGGAATTAATTTTTATTTGCAGACTTCTTATCAAACCAACTCTTGATTATTTGATGATGAGTGGAAAATTTGGAACTAGAATTTTTCCTTTCTTCCTCAAGCTTAAGCATACTATATATTTAGCTTTGAATAATGGGGAAAGATCAAACACATGAATCTTGGGAAAGGTACAATGTAGGTACATAGATATTCGAAGGGAGAATGAATTATATCCCATACATTAGGAAGTATGATGAAGCTCTGAGCGATGATTTTGGGGACACTTTTTCGGCCCACGGAGCATTGTATACACCATTATGCCAATTATGTTACTACTTGATAATGGTTTTCTTAATGACTCTAATTAAATTCTTCTTTCTTGACTTAGCTAAGCTATTTCCTTCTTGATAAATTATTGTTTCTTGACTTAGCTAAGCCATTTCCCTCTAAAAATGATACATTTATATAAAGAAAATTCAAATAATTTCATAGATGAGAAGTAGGAAGCATTCTAAAAAGAAAGAAATGTTGGAACTCCAAACCTAGTAATAATGTGTTGTTCAATAAATTGTGTTACCACTTTCTGATTAACTTGATTGAGCATTATGGATTCAACCGAATTTATGAAATAATCTGTTGAAATTGTTAGTGTTTGACAATCCTGTTAGTCGCCATTTATTAAATTTTTCTCTTTCATAATGGTTGATAGGGTCCTAGGTCAAATTTTATAGTTTCAAGTGAATCTAAAATAAAAAATTTATCATTGGTTGCTGTGTCTAGGTTAGTGCTACTCCCTTCAGTGTTCATAATCATCCTCACTCATCATGGTCATATTATAATTCAAGTTTCATAGGTCATAGAGCAGTTAAAATATCATCATATAGGTCATGGTCTAGCTTTTCACTTGATTTTTCATCATAATGTCATTCATTTAAAGAAAAAAGAGTCATTTAGATTAACATGGGTGTCTTCTGGATAAGTTCCTCTTGTGGAAAAGAGTGATCTCCCTAGTATCACAACATATAACTAGAAACAAGCAACCATTTGAATATCTCTTTCCCTAAACTAGTATCATTCAGATTATCAAAACTTGGAAATGAGGAGGTAATGCTCCTACCTTTCAAAAAAATGTTTAATGTAGACCTTTCCTTTCATCCCGAAGAATTCCTTCAATGCTGAGAAGAATCTGCAATCATAAACACACAAGAATCAAAAGCACCTGCAGTATATAATAATCGAAATACCAGTTTAACTTAGTGAGCAAGCAGATTAAGAATTGTCAGTATTTTATTGTATCTAAAAACAACACAATGAGAAAAAGGGATCCATATGTATTATCAAGAATATAAAGAAAAATATTACAACCTCAGTGTTGATGTCGTAAGTCCCTTGATGACAAGCTCTTCAGGCCCAGAAACAACAACATGAGTTTACAAATTCCAAACCCAAAAGTCTTCCATTCCTTTAGTCCTATGCTGAATTTGTAGGGAGGATGAGGAGGTTTCTCGTTCCACTTCTCAAGGTATATGATCCTTATGAAAATGAATTTAGTTCCATATACCAAGGGATGAGGCGCAGGTATGTAGTGGTTCAAGGTTTCTAATTTGGATAATATTCTTCACCCAAAGCTTCTAGAACTTACTTTTTATTTTTACATGTGGGAACATAGCTGCACACTTTTACATGGAACAAACTGCACAAATCTACATAGTTTGTGTTTAGGAAAACTACGCATGCATGGGTTTTGCTCTGGAAAAAGGCACAGGTTCTCAAAAATGGTTTTTAAGAAGTGAAAACCAAAATTCTTTTTTTCCCTGGTATTATTTTACTTCAAGCTTCATAGGGGATTCACTTGAGAGACTCCATTGGATGGAAAATTATCTGAATTGACAGTCATCGTGAAAAATTTTAGTGTAACAGATTTCCCCCTGAATTGCAAAGCTAGAAAAAATGTTTGATGACTGAAGTGCTTTATCATGTCAAAGGTTCGGATCAGAGACCAATTGGTTGAGGACCTGAAACAAATAATCAAGGATTACCATATCATACTTTCATAAAAATATCACTAAGGTAGACATTCCCATAGTTAGAGTAAACATAACTTGATGAAATACTATGAAATACACAAAGATCAATGTCAATAGTAAACATAGTATGAACGCAACCATCAATGGATATATATTTACAATCATGAATATTTCATAACTCCATGCAGCCTAGATGGATGAAACTATATCCAGGGTATTGATATCCATCTCTCGATCCATAATGCGAATATGACCATGCGAGTGAATGTATCGAAGTTGAACAGGTTAGAAACCACTTGATTACCAATCAATGATAAAAATCATTAACAAGTGTGAGAGAAACCACCAATAATGATAGTGGTCCTAAACGTACTCCCAGTAAAATCTATGATGTGTGATTAAATTTTTTGAAGTCGAACACTCATAGAATCATTCAATCGAATGCCAATGATGAGAACCTATCGTCAAAAGTGAGAAACCTGCCATTAAGGCATGTAGACCTCAAGGTACTAAAAATTCTTTCTAAATGAAATTCTTAGATAATGAGTTGAAGTCGATAGGAATTGATTCATCATAGGAGGGCCTATGAAATGAAATTTCATTTCAACTTTTGAAGAACAATAATTGAAGTGATTCAGGACTGACTCAGGGATGACCAACACGATTGAAGGTTATTATTTTCAGGGTAATTTTGCCTAAGGTTGGACTTCTCTTGAACATATTGGCGGAAAGACACGTGAATTGGTATTATTTTACTGAATGATAATACCCAAAACAACTAAATACTTTCAATCAGGTTTGATTAACTGTGATACAAATGGATTTCCCAACCCACACACAAATGTGATGGTGTGTCATGTTCAAGAGTGACATATTGCCTTTAATAATACAAAAATTAATGTTCTTTCCAAATTCTGCCCCACCATTACTGGAAAGTGCCTCTTTAATTTTTTCAAGCTTGAGGAGGATAACATTTTTTTATTTTTATAAGCTCATCCTTCGGATGAGTCCTCTGAAGTATTTTTAACAAACCCTAGGAAGGAGTGGTTCGGTCCTATTTTTATCGACGAATCCTGCATTGTTTAAGTTTTTACATGTCAAATGTAGGGGTAACTCGATGTCATTTTCATGTTTAAATAGTTTGAAAAGAAAAAATTAAAACTCATTTTTTTATTTCAACATAAATTTGTAACGAGCCCAGAGAAAGTAAAACTCAATGGTTTTCAGTTTTAGGGAGCCAGGAGAAAAACATAAGTAAACTCCACAATGTTCTTTTTCATAAATTTAGTCTCTCAAACTCAAAAAAGGATAAAATTATATAGGAGAGAACTATACTGACCATTCTTAGTCAACGCATTCCTTTTTGTAATCAGTCTAGCTCATTCTAGAAAGGGGTAAACTTATACTGAATAGACGACTGCTCATTTATTTTAATGAATTCGAATAGTCAAGTGCTCATAAATATTTTCATGTTTAGAGGGTCTGAAAGGACTTAAAAGAGGACTCCATAGTTCTGCTTTTTTGTATTTTTTAAGAGCCTAAGAAAGTGATAAAATTTTACTTTGTGGCTCACTTTCAATTTAATTTACAAGCATGAAAAGACGGAAAGAACTCACCATTTTCATGTGATTTAGGAGAATGGAAGATAGAAAAATAATCTCGAGATTTTCATGAGTTTAATGAGTCTTGAAAATTAAAAATAAATGAACTCGAGATAGGTTTCATTTTTATACAAGCTTGAAATAGAGGAAAATTATGCTTGAGATAAGCTTCATTTTTACACAAGCTTGAAATAGAGAAAAATGTGCTTGAGATAAGTTTCAATGCCCCTGAAGTATAATTTCATTCACCTAAGTAGACTACTGGTTACTAATACATGGATGGAATGAAGGCTCATTTATGAGATCAGATGAAAGACTTGACTTAATCATTTACGAGATCTACTCAAAGACTTGACTCAATTAGGAGAGGCTTTGTTTCATTTTTTAATGAGATTGACACAGGAAAATAACCATGCTCATAGTGAACTATTTCATTTTTAATGAGGTTGACATAGTAAAAGAACTATCCTCATGGAAACATGATTCATTTTTTAACAAGGTTAACACAGTAAACGAAATTTCCTCATAAGGACCTGATTCATTTTTTAACGAGGTTGAAACAGTAAAAGAACTATCCTCATGGGAACCTATTTCATTTTTTAATGAGGTTGACACAGGAAAATAACAATCCTCATGAAATCTTAATCATGGATTCCAACAGGAAGGAACACATGTCAAGGGACACACCTCGATCATGGCCTCCAAGATTTCTTCATCAGAAGGAATAAAAATTCTCTAGAAGGAACCCATGTCAAGGGACTCAATAGGGATAGTAAAATCATGTTCAAATATCCCCATAGTGTTCACCATGTTAATTATCAGATCTAAGTCAAAGGAATTCGAGCAAATGTTGAGAGGCTTGTCTACATTGGTAATTGAAAGCATAGGACTTGTTGCCACATAATTAACCCATGGCAAGGTAGAGACCACTTCCGTATAAGGAAAACTCATGGGTGTTGGATGGTTGGTAGTCGAAGCAAGACTAACGAATGAAAGTTAGTCAACAGTCACAATGTTTCCATTGTGAGGGAAAGACATCATGCGAAAGAGTGTCAATATGAAATCTTTAATTGCATAGACATAGTCTTTCCCAGGGAGGAAATTGAAATGCAAGGGGCCTGAGACTACCATGAGATCAATACAGATATTTTTGCCTTCCAAGGAAATTGAAAACTTAGGAAGGTTCACTACTGGTTCTATTAAAAGCTGACAAATTATATATTATAGGCACAAGCTAAGAGGAACCCAAAGCTTGCCAAGCAGTTGAGGATAAAATACTAATAGAATCACCTTCATCTACATTAGTGTGATGCACATTATTACCATAAACCTTCACAATGATTTGGAAAGGGATGGAAGAAGGAAGATGAGGTTATGTACGTCTATTCCAAGCAAAGGAAAATACCTCATTACTTGGATGGGGTTATGTAGAAATAGGTGAAATTCCCCCTGGTGTAGAATAATATGATGTAACAAGAAGAACCTGAGTGATACGAATTTTACTCTCTATAGGGAGAGTGGGATTGATTGAATCTGAAATCAGGTCAACCACTTGATCAAATAATGGATCATCAACTTGGGTGATATGAATTTCACTCTCCAATGGTAGAGTGGGATTGAATGTACTTGGAATCAGATCAATCACTTTTTCAATTGACAGTAGGTTGGGAGAAAGTTTACGATAGAAAATTGGACGTTGTTCTTGTGGAACGGTAAGTTTTTCCAGCAATTTTGAGGCTTCATTCATCTGAGGGAAAAGGTGACTATGATGACTCCCTTTACATAACCTACAAGGAAACCTATATTTTCCCTTTTTCCCAAGAACCTACAAATCACTGGTTGATGGATCAAAAGTAAGTTGATAGGATTTTTCTGACCATACTTCCAAGACCTTAGGAATACCAGGAGAATTTATAAGTAAGTGGTCATCCTTACAAATATTGGAAGGGTATTTGGGTTTACGATGCATGTTGGAGGTTTCCTCAACACTACCAACACTTACAACCATGGTTGGATGGTTGACTTATTTTTTATCTTCCTTCTTCTTCTTCTTCATAGCCACCTGGTTACTAACATCAAGGATTTTACCAAGCGAAGAAGAAGAAAGGGAGGAAGACGTGTTGGGCGAAGAAGGTAAATGGTCAACATGAGGTTGGTGATGTTGAGAAGGTGAACTCTGTTGAGGTTGAACAATGTGAATATTCGAGGCCAACGAAGTTGAAAATAACCATACTGGTAAACCTATGGTAAATCTAGGTAATGAAAATGTAGCCATATAAGGAGGACAAAACATTTCAAAAGAAATGAAAATTACTAGGATTCTCATTAAGATGGGTTCTTTAGTTGTTAAATTCTATAACTATTTCCATTAGATTCAACTTACGTGAATTTTATTAACAATTTAAAAATACTAACAATTCAAATTCACAATCTGCAGCTAAGGTCTCTAAAATGTAAAAAAAAACAAATGAACATGTGTTACCAAATCTAGGAGTCAAACCGCACACAAATAGTTTATTTTCATAGAAAAATCACTAGTTGGTAATGAAATCCAATGTCGCGGAGATCAATGTGAAACACTAGTGGTTAGAACAATTACCCTGACAGCATGCTTAATGAAACTGTCTGGTGAAAGTAACTACACTATGCCATCTTGAGTGAATATTACCCTCCAAAAATTCCAAGTTAGTCTAGTCACCATCTATTCTAGGTACAATGGGGACTTCCCTCCACCATCACCTTGGGACAAATCCTAATATTATAGCCACTAATTTTACCAACTGAGACAATCAAACCTAGGGAAACAGTCAGTGGCCTGATATACACAAAAGGGCAAAGTAACTAAGCTCAATCCCCTTGAAAGCTCCTCGATATTGTAAATTTGAGGTTTACTGACAAGAGATCCCAAGCTCCTCGAAAATGGTTAATATGAGGTTTACCATTTGTAATGCGTGCACATATTCTATCTTTACTAATGAAGTAGTTATGATTACTCCACTACGTCCAATATGAACTCATGCTTGACTCTTTTAAGAAGAGCTTCCTAGAGAAAAATACCAAAAACTAGATTTTTTCCTTACCGTGAGATATTATTTTCTATTTAGCTGCTTTGGAAAGCTAACTAATCCATATTCCAAAGCACTAATCCTGAACTATATTAGTGGAAAGAGCCCTAGAAAATGTAAAAATTTCTAGATGAACTTTATTTAGCACTCTGTTATTTTGGTTATTTGTTACTCAAAGGGTAAATGGATATGAAACAAGTGGTGTTATGACCTGGCCCAAAGTAAAATTCAATCGAATATGATAATGTAATATTTTCACTTCGATGAATCCTAACGAAAATAAGGAGAGAGGTTCCATTTACTTCCAACAGTGCAAAAATTGATAAAGAAGAGAAAACATAAAAAATTCTCTAATGCAATAATTTTTGAAAAAAAAAATAATGCTAATCAATTCAAAGTAATTTTTCATTTATATGTTTCAAAACAAGCATAAAACATGTAAATTCAAATCAGGTTTATCTTTCAATGAGATACATTGTCTTTCAATCGATGAAATAAATCTTTAAAATAAGCATAAATAAATATATGATGAGATTCACTAAAAGAAAAGAGATTGACACAACCAATTCCAGAAGTGAGAGACTCATTTTTGATAGATCAGCAAACCAATAAAACTCAAAACCCAAAACTATAAACGTAAGTGACTTTCCTCAAAAAAAAAATCAAAGAAACTGGTCTAAATCTATAGTTGACTTTTCCAGAATATAAACTATGCAGTTGCAATCCATGCACAAATCACTTGAAAGCTATGCAAATGTAATCTATACGCATTTCTCATTCATATTCTACAAATGAGAATTCTAACTATGAAAATGTAATCTATGCAAGAGAATTCTCAAACAAAATATGATTCCAAATCAGTGAAATAACAAGAAGACTATTTTCCTTCACCAATGTAATCTAAAGAACCAATCAAGTGTAAGTAAAGAAAATTGGGTGTGAATTGCAAAGGTCAAAAGTAAAAAAACTCAAAGGAAACTAAAACTTAGAAAAAATTTACCAAAAGAAAAAAGATGCAAAAATTGTTAAGAAACTCATACAAACCTTGAGGTAATGACCAAAGGAAATCAAATTAAGAATTTCTCAAAACCTAAAATTCAAAACACCAAATTAACTTAACAGAGACTTAATGAGACTATAAATAAGCTAACATGATCATTAAAACCAAATACCTGGAATTAAACAAGAGAAATATTAATGTTTTCAAAAAAATTATAGGGTTGCATAGGTAGACAACATATTTCAATGCGCATGCGCACATCTGCACTCTGTTTGGAACAGAAACTGTGCAGATCGAAAAAATTAAGAAAAAAAAAACAATAAAATGGTTTCAAACCATAAATTTCAATTCTTAAAAGGGTCTAAAGGTATCAAAGGTTAGAAAAGGACTCAAAGGAGAACTTGTTCCCCTGTGAAGTCACAATTTTTTTTTCTAGATAAATCCCTCTTGCGGACAAGAGAGATCTCCCTAGTATCCCAATAGATAACTAGAAATAAACAACCATTTGAATATCTCTTTCCCTAAACTATTAACATTCAGATTATTAGAACTTAGAAATGAGGAGGTAATGCTCCTATATTTCCATGAGATGTTTGATGTAGACCTTGCATTTCATCTTGAAAAAATCCTTCAATGATGAGAAGAACCTGCAATCACAAACATGCACAGAATCAAAACCACTTGTAGTATATAATAATCCACATACCAATTTAACTTAATGATCAAGGAGATTAATAATTTTCAATGTTTTATTGAATCTAAAAACAACACAATAAGAAAAAGGGATCCATATTCTCCTCATCTACCTTTATTTTGCTTCAGTTCATTCTTAAAAACTCAAATAATCACCCTCTCCTAGGGTTGCGCTTTTGGTCTCACAGTGTTTTTTATCCACTTACTGTGAAAAACCCTAAAATTAATGCTCAAACACCCTCCTTCACCATCCATACACCTTCCTTAAGACTTCCCATCACCCATTTCCCTCATTTCCTTCATTTCCCTACAACCCCTAGATTACACTATACTTTCCTAGGCTGGGACTATTTTTTCATTGCTATACCCATTCCCATCACTCATTTCCAAAATTTTCACCTCCCTACACTCCCTAGAATCTATCCCTACCACCCAAAATTTTCCCAAGAATTTAGACACTCTAAAACTCCTTTGTCACCCTCCATTCATCAAACTACCCCAAATCTCCTGTTTTCCTAAAATTAAACCCTAATTTACCTTCCGAGTGAGCTATGTTGAAATTTTCAACACGAAACAGTGAAATTGGAGACCATAAAGGAAAAAAAAATCACACACACTGGTGTGGGATTGCAGTCACACATTCGTGAGGAATTCAGTTACACAATAGAGCAAAATGTGTGTGTCTGAGTTATTTTTCTCTTAAATAAATTAGACAATAAATTGTAATTTCATCTCATAACAACTTGTATCAGTTAACTAAGTCATGATGACTGAGTAAGATCAATAAATTTGAGTTGAGGATCTAAGATGAGGCATGTAGAGTGATCCTAAAATTTTTTGGGTCCAGGTGCAGTTGTAGCACTAGTGTTAGTGTGAATTTTAATTGCAAGCATATGAAAAAAGCCTAGTTTAGTTGTCCATAACAAACAACCCTAACATCAAATATGGTTTCCAATTTCCTTATACCTACAGTTAGTTGACCAAGATAAATGCTACAAAATCCAGACCTATGTAGTTAAATATATTAAACAACAAATAAAAGCAAGAGTTTCTCCATGCATCCAATGTTGCAATATGATGCAGAGTGTTGTCCTTGATGGCAACCCACTGAATGAAGATGAAGACATGAGATTGTTGGCATGTGTTGTCCTTGATGGCAATACACTTGATGAAGTTATTCTTGACTTGATGGACTTGGTAAATGATGTAAATCTGATGTGATATGATGTTTGTTGACAATATGATGTAGAGAGTTGTTCTTGAATGGCAACCCACCTGATGAAGATGATGGCAACTTATTTGATGAAGTTGTGCTTGATAGAGTATGTCTTGATGAACCTGTTTTAAGATGAAAATTTGATGTATCTACAGAGAGTACAGAAGGTAATGAAGAAAGGAATTCAATATGTGCTAGATCTCTGATGAAAAGAGTATGTCTCAAGGCATACACGGATTTGTCTAGGAGAAGTCACATATGCACGCAGGAAATAACGTTCCAAGTCACGTATGGGCAAAAGCGCTCATAAAGTGCAAAACCAGGGGTAACCACCATGGTATTGACCCATTGTATTAGGTAATGATTCGTCTAAATGACCCCGTCCAGGAATACCATTGGAAGTAATGTAGTTTTGGGCTCATGGTATTGTTTTGGCTCATGGTATTGAAAATTGGGCTCATGGTATTGAAAAAGGGGATCATGGTATTGAAAAAGGGAGAACCTATATAAAGAGAAGAAATTCATTGTGTAAATCATGAGTGTGGGTGCAAGATGTCTAAGCTTGAATGAATACTTTTCTCTGAAGTATATCTGTATGGAAAGGGTAAAGGTTTGATGATAGATCTGAATCTATGATGCACCTATGAAGAAATGATGAAGCAGGATATCTAGATCTGAAATGTATCTGTATTTGCTAGATCTATTTATGGAATGACTAGATCTGAGATAAGGCGAACATTTGTCTGAAGTAAAGGGTTAAATATGTGAGATGTATCTATTCTGAATAATTGCAATGACCTAAATGTCTGAAGAACCATATGCTAGTTAGCTGCAGAGGAAGCCCGTATATACGTGGCTTCGCTGAAGAGAAAGCGCGTATGCGCAGTGAAATCAGTTCTGTAATTTGGACAGAAGTATACGTGGGTTGATGTGATTGGAAGCGCGTATATACGCGGTATCAGTGAAATGAAAGCGCGTATGCAAACTAGGGTTTGCTGAAGCATGGGGTATGAAATGTCTGATCTGTTCTGCTGTGTTACTGCTATCTGTATTCTACAGTTCTGAGTTGTCTGCATCTGTTTGGCTGTATGATTGAGCTTAAATGTGTGGAGTGGGTCCAGTCTGAAAATATGATGAAACGTGGCCTTTGGTGTACTCCTATTATAGTTGTTGGATCCAGTGTGAAAATTGATGAAACGTGGTCCTTAGAGGTGCTGAGGGTTGTAGCCTTCAGTCAGGGGGTTGTAGCTCCCTTCCAGGTGAGGCTGGTAAACGAGATCAGGGGGTCGTAGCTCCCTTCCAGGAGAGGCTGGTAAACGAGTCAGGGGGTTGGAGCTCGCTTCCAGGAGAGGCTGGTAAACGAGCGCAGGTGGGTGCCTGCGTGCTGGTCAAGTCTGCGCCAGAACATATGTTGTAAGATGTTTTCTCTATAATAAAATATTGAAGGCTGAGCAACTGCAGCGGTGGTTTTCTCCCGACTTGGGTTTCCACCTAAAAATCCTGGTGTTCATGTGTGATGCTTATGTGTGATGGTTTATTCTATTCTTATTGCACATGTTAACTGTTTATTGAACATATAATGAATGAATGATGGAATGATATAAGTGAAGAATTAATGGAATAATTAGATCTCTGTGTATACGCGAGTTTTATGAAGGATATCCACGTGTATAAGCTAGTTTGGTTCAGCAAAGTAGCGTATGGGTTTTAGAGAATGAAAAAGTAAAAGGATTTGATAAAGTCCAAAATACTGATTCACCCCCCCCCTCTCAGTATTTTTCCCAACAATTGGTATTAGAGCAGGTTCTTTTGCAGAAGCTTGATCGCTTGAAGGAGATCCGTCGCAATGGGAAGTCAAGAAGGAGTAATGTCTATAAAGCCACCTCTATTCAATGGAAGAAATCTTATATTCTGGAAGGTACGGACAAAAGGATATCTGCAGAGTCTTGGTGCAGATGTATTGGCAATCGTGGAAGAAGGCTATCAATATCCGACAAGTATTCCTACTGATGCAGCTGAAAGGAAGAAGTATGAAATCAATGCCAAAGCAGTGAATGTCTTATTAGGAAGCATGTCTGAATCAGAATTTTCTAAAGTGATGCAACTACATTCAACAAAAGAAATATGGGACAAAATCATTCTGAGCTATGAAGGAGATACAAAGGTAAAAAGTGCAAAACTCCAAACTCTTAGAATTGAATATGAAAATTTGAAGATGCATAGTGATGAAAGTGTTGCCAGTTTCTTTCTTCGTCTAGATGATATTGTAAATCGGATGAGAAATTTGGGTGAAACCATAACCGATACTACTTTGGTGGAAAAATTCTTAAGATCCTTGACTTCAAAATTTGACTCTAAAGTTTCAGCTATTGAAGAAAGGCAAGATCTGCAAACTCTTACTATTGTTCAATTACATGGTATTCTGACTGCTTTTGAAATGAGACAAGGAGGTCCTTCTCAAATGAAAGAAGCTGCCTTTAAGGTATCTGCAAAAGGAAAAGAAAAGGAAGTTGTCAAAGAATCCAACTATATATCCGAAGAAGAAGAAGCGAATTTCGTAAGAAAACTCCAACTAGGTACTGGAAGATTCAAAGGTAAGCTTCCCTTCAAATGTTTTGAGTGTGGAAAAGTTGGTCACTATGCTGCTAAGTGTCCTTATAGAGAAAAACATGCCAAGGGGAAACAATTTGAAAAGAGGAAGAGTTATTATGCAAATGAAGATGATAATGAAGTGTCCAGTGAAGATGAAGAAGATTTTGACCATGATCTGAAAGTGCTCATGGCAAAGAAGCAAAAGAAGAAGGCTAATGAAATGGAGATATCTCAGAAAACATGTGCAGCGGAAAATGAAGAAGATAAATCAGGTATTGATAGTTGTTCTTGTGATTCACTTTCTAGTGTATGCAATAGTGAAGATAGTGAAGGTAATGCTTTGGGTCTAGAGGAAGCTATCAAGATCAAAGTTGAAGATCAACAAAGATCACTTAAAGAAAGAGACTCTATCTACAAAGAAATGATCTCTCAAATGAAAGGAAAGATAGAAATACTGAATGGACAGATAGACAAGTACCAAAGGTTCCATGCTTATGCATCCAATCGAATGACAAGACTTGAAGCAGAAATCAACGATCTAAATGCAGATCTCGAAAAATCAAGCAAGAAGAATGAAGGACTTGAAGCTGCAATCATCTCTCTGCAAGCAGATCTTGAAGCATCAAGTAAGAAGAATGAGGAACCTCTACAACCATTTGAAAAAGAAGGCCTTGAAGCAGAAATCATCTCTCTCAAAGAAGATCTGGAAAAATCAAATAAGAAGAATGAAGAGCTGCAACAAACATGTGAAGAAAACGAAAATTGGTTGAAAGAAGAGATTCTAAATCTGAAGGATCAAGTAGAAGATGGAAGAAGGAAAGAAGAAAGCATGACAAAGCAATTTCAAGCCTTGGAGGTTGAGGTAAACATTCTCAAAGGTAAATTAGAAGAAAAGGTGAAACTTTTGAGGTTTCAAGATAGTACTAATATTTTGGACAATATTCTGAGTAATCAAAGGTCTCCTGCTATCAAACTTGGTCTTGGTTTCCATGAAACTGTTAAAGGAGAATCTAGCTCACAAGGAAGTGCTAAAAATTCAGAGGATGTCAATGCAAAACCTGAAGTGTTGGAAGAGACAAAAGGTCAACCAACAATGATGAAATCTCAAAGGAAATCAGTCAATAATGTTGAATGCTTTAAATGTCATAATTATGGGCATGTTGCAGCAAATTGCAGGAGCAGATCATTTCAGCCTCAATCAAACAGTTCCTACATAGAAAGGTACTCCGGTTTCTTCAAGGGATATTGTTTTTCATGTAACAAGTATGGACATAAAGCAGCTGATTGTAAAAGGAGGAAGATTAGAAATACTCATTATGATTCTTATGCTTATTTCTCTAGACACATGAGATGTTATTCTTGTAACAAGTATGGACATGTAGAAAAAGAATGCAGGTTGAACAGATCTGAGAAAGTGGACAATTTTCAGCACACAATTAGAAAGTTCAAGCAAATTTGGAAAAAGGAGGGACTCCAATAAGAGGACGTAGGGGTCGGCCCTGCTTGAGTCATCCGCCACGGGCATAACCGACCCTGTTGCGAAGCAGAGTAAAAGATACATTCATAAGTTGTGTGTGTGCGTCCTCGGAGGGCAATGTATGAGCAGCTCTCTGTGATTTACAGTTTGATTACTACGGGTGTGTTTATTTACGGCAAGGCGCATAAGATGTGGAAAAAGAACGGTATTACAAGGGAAGTGCACAGAGTTCGAGAGATGAAGGATTGTAAAAAATTTCTGTGTTACTTTCCATGCGCGAGTTCGATGAACAAAAAGGCGCGTGTACGCGAGTTACGGTAGACACGGTCGCATATGCATTTATGATAAGAGGTGGGATGACGGTAGAAGATTACCGGAGCGAGAGTTGGAGAACATCGATCCCCAGTGTGCACAAGTTAAGGAAGAGCACTGGTTCAGGGGGTGCAGCAGGTTGAATACTAATGATTGCATTGTTGGCACTATGACTAATTATTATTGGTTATTGTGATACTCATGCTCAAATGATGATGACTTGGTATATGGTTTATTATGATGAGATTTTGAGCCCTGTTTGCTGAAAAGTATCTTTTGTGCTCACACATGGATGAGTTGCAAGTCATTTGATTAAGAAATAAGAATAGATCATGCAGATTTTGTTACTATGGTTGAGATCTTTTCCCTACATATGTTACTTCATGTTAAATCTTAAAGATCATGGTGACATTGGACCACATGGATGATTGACACACATTTGAAGATGTTGTTCTGAGGATCAGATCTGGTTAAAGTATAGAAGATAGTATTGGATACGTGGATTTCCTGATACACAGTCGCACATATACACGAGTTCATGCACAGAAAACCACGTATGTCTGATTGCTGACAAATTTCTATTTGGGGTTAGCTCTCTTCAGCACAGCTACAGTGCTATTTGGTATCTCTGGTATCTGTGGTGATGTTCCAGCTCTTATAATATTGTTTCAATCTCTGATGTTTTAAAGATGCCTTGATGATTGGTTGAAAGTGTTTAGGATGCACAAACTAAGGGGGAGCCTTAGTCATATGGAAAGGATGTTCGGATGCACATTTTTAGGGGGAGCCCTAGTCTTGCTGAGTATAATGCATTGTTGGCATTATGGTGGTTATGATATATAATCTCTCTTGAGGTTTTTCTAGTCTTGGTCACAAATGGTCATATTTGTATTTTGATGAAAAGGTCTTGTTGAGACCCATGATGTAAAATTGTAATATTCAGTCATGTAAGGACTTGTCAAATTTTGTAAACCCACTTGGTTGGGTAGCTGAGTCAAATTTTGTAAACCCACTTGGTTGGGTAGCTGAGTTGAAATGTGTAAACCCACTTGGTTGGGTACTTGAGTCGCATATATAAATCCACTTGGTTGGATATTTGATGTAAGTATGAGTCTTTGGTGATAGGAAGTTCATAAAGTCATGTACTTCATTGAAAAATCTGTTTGAAGATTCAGGATGCACTCAGGGGGAGCTTGGTCACTTTAGTATACATAAGATCTGCATAACGATTCTTCTACATGAGGAGAACAGGGGGAGAGTGTGTTGGTTTTGATCTGCCCTTTGCCCTTGATGTCAAAGGGGAGAGTGACATGGTTTTTTCATGAAGAGAAAGAATGGTGTCAAAAATGGGGAAAGTGACATGGTGTCAATGTATTCTTAATGTACCTATCTGTTGTGGTAACCAAACACCATCATGGTTGCCATCAAGTCCAAAGGGGGAGATTGCTGGCAATATGATGCAGAGTGTTGTCCTTGATGGCAACCCACTGAATGAAGATGAAGACATGAGGTTGTTGGCATGTGTTGTCCTTGATGGCAATACACCTGATGAAGTTATTCTTGACTTGATGGACTTGGTCAATGATGTAAATCTGATGTGATATGTTGTTTGTTGACAATATGATGTAGAGAGTTGTTCTTGAATGGCAACCCACCTGATGAAGATGATGGCAACTTATTTGATGAAGTTGTGCTTGATAGAATATGTCTTGATGAACCTGTTTAAAGATGAAAATCTGATGTATCTACAGAGAGTACAGAAGGTAATGAAGAAAGGAATTCAATATGTGCTAGATCTATGATGAAAAGAGTATGTCTCAAGGCATACGCGGATTTATCTAGGAGAAGTCGCGTATGCACGCGGGAAATAACGTTCCAAGTCGCGTATGGGTAAAAGCGCTCATAAAGTGCAAAACCAAGGGTAACCACCATGGTATTGACCCATTGTATTGGGTAATGATTCGTGTAAATGACCCCGTCCAGGAATACCATCGGAAGTAATGTAGTTTTGGGCTCATGGTATTGTTTTGGCTCATGGTATTGAAAATTGGGCTCATGGTATTGTTTTGGCTCATGGTATTAAAAAAGGGGCTCATGGTATTGAAAAAGGGAGAACCTATATAAAGAGAAGAAATTCATTGTGCAAATCATGAGTGTGGGTGCAAGATGTCTGAGCTTGAAAGAATACTTTTCTCTGAAGTATATCTGTATGGAAAGGGTAAAGGTTTGATGATAGATCTGAATCTATGATGCACCTATGAAGAAATGATGAAGTGAGATATCTAGATCTGAAATGTATTTGTATTTGCCAGATCTATTTATGGAATGAATAGATCTGAGATAAGGCGAACATCTGTCTGAAGTAAAGGGTTAAATCTGTGAGATGTATCTGTTCTGAAGAATTGAAATGACTTAAATGTCTAAAGAACCATACGCTAGTTAGCCGCAGAGGAAGCGCATATATACGCGGCTTCACTGAAGAGAAACCGCGTATGCGCAGTGAAATCAGCTCTGTAATTTGTACAGAAGTATACGTGGGTTGATGTGATTGGAAGCGCGTATATACGTGGTATCAGTGAAAGGAAAGCGCGTATGCAAACTAGGGTTTGCTGAAGCATGGGGTATGAAATTTCGGATCTGTTCTACTGTGTTACTGCTATCTGTATTCTACAGTTCTGAGTTGTCTGCATCTGTTTGGTTGTATGATTGAGCTTAAATGTGTGGAGTGGGTCCAGTCTGAAAATATGATGAAACGTGGCCTGCAAGTTGTGCTCTATTGTAGTTGTTGGATCTAGTGTGAAAATTGATGAAACGTGGTCCATAGAGGTGCTGAGGGTTGTAGCCTTCAGTCAGGGGGTCGTAGCTCCCTTCCAGGTGAGGCTAGTAAATGAGATCAGGGGGTCGTAGCTCCCTTCCAGGAGAGGCTAGTAAACGAGTCAGGGGGTTGGAGCTCCCTTCCAGGAGAGGCTGGTAAATGAGCGCAGGTGGGTGCCTGCGTGATGGTTGGAGTTTGCACTAGCACATATGTTGTAAGATGTTTCCTCTATAATAAAATATTGAAGGCTGAGCAACTGCAGCGGTGGTTTTCTCCCGACTTGGGTTTCCACCTAAAAATCCTGGTGTTCATGTGTGATGCTTATGTGTGATGGTTTATTCTGTTCTTACTACACATGTTTACTGTTTATAGAACATCTAATGAATAAATGATGGAATGATATAAGTGAAGAATTAATGGCATAATTAGATCTCTGTTCATACGCGAGTTTTATGAAGGATATCCACGTGTATACGCTAGTTGGCTTTAGCAAAGTAGCGTATGGGTTTTAGTGAATGGAAAAGTAAAAAGTTTTGAGTAATTCCTAAATACTAATTCACCCCCCCCTCTCGGTATTTTTCCCAACAATTGGTATCAGAGCAGGTCCTTCTACAGAAGCTTGATCGCTTGAAGGAGATCCGTCGCAATGGGAAGTCATGAAGGGATAATGTCTATAAGGCCACCTCTATTCAATGGAAATAATCTGTTATTCTGGAAGATACGAACAAAAGTATATATACAAAGTCTTGGACGGTGTGAGCAATCGTGGAAGAAGGCTAACGATATGTTGACAAGTATTCCTACGTGCGGTTTGAAAGGAAGAAGTATGAAATCAATACCAAAGCAGTGAATGTCTTATTAGGAAGCATGTCTGAACCAGAATTTGCTAAAGTGATGCAGCTAAATTCATCAAAAGAAATATGGGACAAAATCATTCTAAGCTATGAAGGAGATACAAAGGTAAAAAGTGCAAAACTCCAAACTCTCAGAATTGAATATGAAAATTTAAGGATGCATAGTGATGAGAGTATTGCGAGTTTCTTTTTACGTCTAGATGATATTGTAAATCATATGAGAAGTTTGGGTGAAACCATAACCGATACTACTATGGTGGAAAAAGTCTTAATATCTCTGACTTCAAAATTTGAGTCAAAAGTATCAGCTATTGAAGAAAGGCAAGATCTGCAAACTCTTACTGTTGTTCAGTTACATGGTATTCTGACTGCTTTTGAAATGAGACAAGGAGGTCCGTCTCAAATCAGAGAAGCTGCTTTTAAGGCATCTGCAAAAGGAAAAGAAAAGGAAGTTGTCAAAGAATCTAGCTATATATCTGAAGAAGAAGAAGCGAATTTTGTGAGAAAGCTCCAACTTGGTACTGGAAGATTCAAAGGTAAGCTTCCCTTCAAATGTTTTGAGTGTGGAAAAGTTGGTCACTATGCTGCTAAATTCCCTTATAAAGAAAAACATGGTAAAGGGAAACAATTTGAAAAGAGGAAGAGTTTTTATGCAAATAAAGATGATGATGAAGTATCCAGTGAAGATGAAGAAGATTTTGACCATGATCTGAAAGTGCTCATGGCAAAGAAGCAAAAGAAGAAGGCTAATGAAATGGAGATATCTGAGAAAACATGTCAATGGAAAATGAAGAAGAAAAAATCGGTGTTGGTAGTTGTTCTTGTAGATTCACTTTCCTAGTGTATGCAATAATGAAGGTATTAAAGGTAATGCTTTGGGTCACAGAAGGAAGCTATCAAGATCAAAGTTGAAGATCAACAAAGATCACTTAAAGAAAGATACTCTATCTGAAAATGATCTCTCAAATGAAAGGAAAGATAGAAATACTGAATGGACAGATAGACAAGTACCAAAGGTTCCATGCTTATGCATCCAATCGAATGACAAGACTTGAAGTAGAAATCAACGAATCAAGAAAGAAGAATGAAGGACTTGAAGCTGCAATCATCTCTCTGCAAGTAGATAGTGAAGCATCAAGTAAGAAGAATGAGGAACCTCTACAACCATTTGAAAAGGAAGGCCTTGAAGCAGAAATCATCTCAAAGATTTTGCAAAATCAAATAAGGACGAAGAGGCGCAACAAACATGTGGAAGAAAACGAAAATTGGTTGAAAGAGAAGAGATTCTAAATACGAAGGATCAAGTAGAAAGATGAAGAAGAAGAAGAAAGCACTAGAGAAGCAATATGAAGCCTTGGACGTTCGAGTAGAGAAAGCATTCATAAAGAGTAAATTATAAAGAAAAATTGAAACTTTTGAGGTTTCAAGATAGTACTAATATTTTGGACAATATTCTGAGTAATCAAAGGTCTCCTGCTATCAAACATGGTCTTGGTTTCCATGAAACTGTTAAAGGAGAATCTAGCTCACAAGGAAGTGCTAAAAAGTCAGAGGATGTCAATGCAAAACCTGAAGTGTTGAAAGAGACAAAAGGTCAACCAACATTGATGAAATCTCAAAGGAAATTAGTCAATAATGTTGAATGCTTTAAATGTCATAATTATGGGCATGTTGCAGCAAATTGCAAGAGCAGATCATTTCAGCCTCAAACAAACAGTTCCTACATAGAAAGGTACTCTGCTTTCTTCAAGGGATATTGTTTTTCATGTAACAAGTATGGACATAAAGAAGCTGATTGTAAAAGGAGGAAGAATAGAAATACTCATTATGATTCTTATGTTTATTTCTCTGGCCACATGAGATGTTATGCTTGTAACAAGGATGGACATGTAGAAAAAGAATGCAGGATGACCAGATCTGGGAAAGTGGACAATTTTCCTTTATGATTAGGAAGTTCATGCAAATTTGAGAAAAAGGAGGACCAATCAGAAACGTAGGGAATTCTGACCCTACTGCAGTCATCCGCTTCTGAAGCTTACTTCTCCTATTGACTGCAGAAATGATGTGGGATACATTATGAGATTTAGTAATGTATCGTCACAGGGGGAGCAATGTATGATGACTCTCATGGTTGATTTGATTACTCTGGTTATGTTTATTTCTGACAGCGCATCTGATGTGGAAAAGACAGGTACAGGAGGTACAAGTTCAGGGGGAGATGAAGGATTGTGAAAAAATTCTATGCTTCACTTTCCATACATGGGTTCAATGAACAAAAGGCACGTATACACGTGAGTTACAGCAGACACAATTGCGTATGCATTTATGATAAGAGAATTGGGATGACAGGTAAAGATCAGGAGCAGAGGTTCAGGGGGAACATCAGTCTGACTATTGCACAAGTTAAGGAAGAGCATTGGTTCAGGGGGAGCAGCAGGTTGAATACTAATGATTGCATTGATGGCACTATGACTGATTATTCTTGGTTATTGTGATACTCATGCTCAAATAATGATGACTTGGTATATGGTTTATTATGATGAGATTTTGAGCCTTGTTTGCTGAAAAGTATCTTTTGTGCTCACACATGGATGAGTTGGAAGTCCTTTGATTTAGAAATAAGAATAGATCATGCAGAGTTTGTTACTATGGTTGAGATATTTTCCCTACATATATTAGTTCATGTTAAATCTTAAAGATCATGGTGACATTGGACCACATGGATGATTGACACACATTTGAAGATGTTGTTCTCAGGATCAGATCTGGTTAAAGTATAGAATATAGTATTGGATACGCATATTTCCTGATACACAGTCACGTATATACGCAAGTTCATGCATAGAAAACCGCGTATGTCTGATTGCTGACAAATTTCTGTTTGGGGTCAGCTCTCTTCAGCACAGCTACAGTGCTGTTTGGTATCTCTGGTATCTCTGGTGATGTTCCAGCTCTTATAATACTGTTTCAATCTTTGATGTTTTAAAGATGCCTTGATGGTTGGTTGAAAGTGTTTAGGATGCACAAACTAAGGGGGAGCCTTAGTCATATGGAAAGGATGTTCGGATGCACATTTTCAGGGGGAGCCCTAGTCTTGCTGAGTATAATGCATTGTTGGCATTATGGTGGTTCTGATATATGATCTCTCTTAAGGTTTTGCTGGTCTTGGTCATAAATGGTCATATTTGTATTTTGATGAAAAGGTCTTGTTGAGACCCATGATGTAAAATTG
Organism: Pinus albicaulis; assembly: GCA_034641835.2. Classification (NCBI taxonomy): domain Eukaryota; kingdom Viridiplantae; phylum Streptophyta; class Pinopsida; order Pinales; family Pinaceae; genus Pinus; species Pinus albicaulis. The sequence goes on from CM076583.1 coordinate 1,147,637,620, forward strand.
TAATATTCAGTCATGTAAGGACTTGTCAAATTTTGTAAACCCACTTGGTTGGGTAGCTGAGTCAAATTTTGTAAACCCACTTGGTTGGGTACTTGAGTCTCATATATAAATCCACTTGGTTGGATATTTGATGTAAGTATGAGTCTTTGGTGATAGGAAGTTCATAAAGTCATGTACTTAATTGAAAAATCTATTTGAAGATTTAGCATGCACTCAGGTGGAGCTTGGTCACTTCAGTATACATCAGATCTGCAGAATGCTTCTTCTACATGAGGAGAACAGGGGGAGAGTGTGTTGGTTTTGATCCGCCCTTTGCCCTTGATGTCAAAGGGGGAGAGTGACATGGTGTTTGCATGAAGAGAAAGAATGGTGTCAAAAATGGGGAAAGTGACAGGGTGTCATTGTATTCTTAATGTACCTATCTGTTGTGGTAACCAAACACCATCATGGTTGCCATCAAGTCCAAAGGGGGAGATTGTTGGCAATATGATACAGAGTGTTGCCCTTGATGGCAACCCACTGAATGAAGATGAAGACATGAGATTGTTGGCATGTGTTGTCCTTTATGGCAATAAACCTGATGAAGTTATTCTTAACTTGATGGACTTGGTAAATGATGTAAATCTGATGTGATATGATGTTTGTTGAAAATATGATGTAGAGAGTTGTTCTTGAATGGAAACCCACCTAATGAAGATGATGGCAACTTATTTGATGAAGTTGTGCTTGATAGAATATGTCTTGATGAACCTGTTTAAAGATCAAAACCTGATGTATCTACAGAGAGTACAGAAGGTAATGAAGAAAGGAATTCAATATGTGCTAGATCTATGATGAAAAGAGTATGTCTCAAGGCATACGTGGATTTTTTTAGGAGAAGTCGCGTATGCATGCGGGAAATAACGTTCCAAGTCGCGTATGGGAAAAAGCGCTCATAAAGTGCAAAACCAGGGGTAACCACCATGGTATTGACCCATTGTATTGGGTAATGAGTCGTCTAAATGACCCCATCCAGGAATACCATCGGAAGTAATGTAGTTTTGGGTTCATGGTATTGTTTTGGCTCATGGTATTGAAAATTGGGCTCATGGTATTGTTTTGGCTCATTGTATTGAAAAAGGGGCTCATGGTATTGAAAAAGGGAGAACCTATATAAAGAGAAGAAATTCATGCAAATCCTCATGAGTGACAATTCTCACAGATATACGAGCTTGAATGAATGCCACTATAAAGTATACATGTGGAAAGGGTAAAGGTTTGATGATAGATCTGAATCTATGATGCCTATGAAAGCGATGAAGCGGGATATCTAGATCTGAAATGTATCTGTATTTGCTAGATCTATTTATGGAATGACTAGATCTGAGATAAGGCGAACATCTGTCTGAAGTAAAGGGTTAAATCTGTGAGATGTATCTGTTCTGAAGAATTGCAATGACCTAAATGTCTGAAGAACCATACGCTAGTTAGCCACAGAGGAAGCGCGTATATACGCGGCTTCGCTGAAGAGAAAGCGCGTATGCGTAGTGAAATCAACTCTGTAATTTGTACAGAAGTATACGCGGGTTGATGTGATTGGAAGCGCGTATATACGCGGTATCAGTGAAAGGAAAGCGCGTATGCAAACTAGGGTTTGCTGAAGCATGGGGTATGAAATGTCTGATCTATTCTGATGTGTTACTGCTATCTGTATTCTACAGTTCTGAGTTGTCTGCATCTGTTTGGTTGTATGATTAAGCTTAAATGTGTGGAGTGGGTCCAGTCTAAAAATATGATGAAACGTGGCCTCCAAGTTGTTCTCTATTTTAGTTGTTTGATCCAGTGTGAAAATTGATGAAACGTGGTCCATAGAGGTGCTGAGGGTTGTAGCCTTCAGTCAGGGGGTCGTAGCTCCCTTCCAGGTGAGGTTGTTAAATGAGATCTGGGGGTCATAGCTCCCTTCCAGGAGAGGCTGGTAAACAAATCAGGGGGTTGGAGATCCCTTCCAGGAGAGGCTGGTAAACGAGCGCAGGTGGGTGCTTGCGTGCTGGTAGGAGTCTGCACCAACACATATGTTGTAATATGTTTTCTCTATAATAAAATATTGAAGGTAAGCATTTCATTGATGGTTTCTCCGGAAGCACGGTTTCCACTAAAAATCACGGTGTTCATGTGTGATGCTTATGTGTGATGGTTTATTCTGTTCTTACTGCACATGTTTACTGTTTATTGAACATCTAATGAATGAATGATGGAATGATATAAGTGAAGAATTAATGGCATAATTAGATCTCTGTGTATAAGTGAGTTTTATGAAGGATATCCACGTGTATACGCTAGTTTGGTTCAGCAAAGTAGCGTATTGGTTTTAGAGAGTGAAAAAAGTAAAAAGATTTGATAAAGTCCTAAATACTGATTCACCCCCCCCCCTCTCGGTATTTTCCCAACATCCAATAGACAAGACAAGATATTTTAAAAATTTTGCTGGCCGCATTTTTAGGAGAAAACAGAAAGGAGTGTTACCCCTTGAAATCAGTAGTTCAGTTCTTCGTCCTGGGTACTTCACATCTGGAACAACACATAAATAATATGTAAAACAAGGGACTAAGTATTAGTTCAAAGAGTTTTAATAAAAATATTTAAACTGCGGCAATGATGGAAGTAAGTTAGATAAAAATATAGATCTAAAGCGATATTTAGGCAACAAAAGGTAGTGAAATGATTGAAAAACCCTTCTATTTATAACAAAATATCGAGTTAGTCTAGATATTGGTGCATAATTAAAATATTATTAACCAAATCTAGATCCAACTCTTGTGGAATATTTTATTATATTTGTTAGAGGGAGAAAGAATTTGAATTTGGTCAAATCCCTTTATTTGTAAATAATAAATAAATAAATAAATTATTTATTACTTTAAGAGTGTGGTTGAGTAATTTATAAATAAAAAGTGATATATTCAATTATTAATAAATGATTTAGTCAAATTTAACAATTAATATTATCTAAATTTTGTTTAACTAATTATTCCTAGAAAATAATAAGATAAATAGTGATTTATCTAATTAATTTTCATGTTTTGGGTTAAATATGACTAGGAATATTAATTAAAATGACGTTTAACTAATTATCCTTTGAGGAAAAAAAAATAAAAATATATGGATTTATTCAATATTTCCTCATGGTGTTTCGTGTTTAGACCATACACAACTTAATAAATTATGGATTACTAAGTTACTTTTCATAGTGCAAGAAATTTTACTTAGAGTAAAATTGGTCTTACATGGTATACTTTGGTCCATCTTACAGTAATAGGTTAGATGACCAAAAATTGGTGTAATAGATTTCCCCCTAGCGTGTGAGCGTTAGGAGCTAATCGTATGACTGAAGTACGTTGTAAGAACTAAATCACCAGACACCGAAGGGGGAGTCAGAGAAAGAGAAATATAAGGTATACCAAAGCACTAGAGGACAAGACGCTGAGGAGGTGACACTTACAAGTGCAACAAGTCTCTTTTATGAGTGAGTACCTGTGCTGCAAGAGGCATGGGAGGCATAACAATGCCTGCTAAAATAACAAAGTACAAAGAATAATGCGTCCAGTAAAAAAGGGCCTGAACTATATAGTACGTGCTGGCATAAACATGGGCCAGATAAAAACATGATAATGGATCCCACATACATATTGTTCCTAGGATAACAACCATGGAATATACTATAATATCTGAGTACATGAGATATAAGTACAACCAAAGAGGCCCTGTAAAATAGGAAAGGGCTCTGAAAATCTGAATGATACATGCAAACTAAAAGGCATTGCAAGCAGCTGAGGCCGAGACCATCAAATCTATAGAGCTGCATCAAGGGTTGTAATATATAATTCATCTGGGTATGTGGGGGGCTACTTGAAAGGCCACCCCCTCATGAGGTCTGAAACATCTCACACACACCCGAGAATCATCGTGACAATCTACTGCATCACTGAACCATCAAGTATACAGACCTTGATCATGTCATAAGGAGCTGGAGCGAAGAGGCAATCAAGTCAAAGGGCAATAAAGAGTCCCTTTTCCTGATTTGAGGAACCTAGCAAGAGTGGAAGCTAGAACCAAGGTATACCACACTCTAGACCTATCTTCTGGAATGAATGAGCTGATGTTGACAAAAGGAGCTCTGTTGTAGGTGAGGCAATAACGGATCCTCAACTAAGGCATGAGGGATAATAGTAAAGTGACTGATAGACTAACACCAGGGATGATGTTGGAATGGGGGTACTGTGTAGCAGGCTGACAAATTTCGTTGTTAGAGCATTAAGGGCATAGATGACCTAGCAGCAACTGACACAATATCAAAGGGGATGGGGGACAGTATGAATATAGGCCACAATGTGCAACATGAGAGAGGAACCAAGCAATGAAGGATGGAGGACTATAGTGGGATACAAAGGGACTCATATAGACTCCATGGATGTGATGATGACTCAACTCGGATGCTCTAAACAAGGTCAACTCAATGATGTTGCCACATAGAAAATGTTTGGTGGGGACCATAAAAACATAAGTATAAGATGGTTACTCATGATGAAAATTGACATGAGCATGGAAAAGTATGGAGGCAAAGTGGTGCCCCAAGTACAAGTGTTGCAAGTGAAGAAATTCAATTTTGAGGAGTGGTGAAGTGACCCTCCTTGGAAAAAATGTGTCCTAGTGAAGTATCAAATCGTAAAAAACTACATGATACCCATTTGAGAGCTTGGTGAGAGTTTTCCAACGGTGTTGACGGTTTGTCAAAATAAGGTACAGTTTGGTTGTAGCTAGAAAATTAAAAATATGGGGTTTCTCTTTTAATAATGCATTTTCCCTCCAATTTGATTCAATTCCAAGTGTAGCTATGGTGAATGTAGAGAGGAGAAAAGGTCCTAAATCTTACGATGATCGTAGCAGACAAACCGACCAATGGAATGGAGACCCGTTAGTTGCAGGTAAGAGGCATAACCATACTCTTTCAATTAAGGGGATCAAAATTTTAGTTTAGGCACCCAGAGCTCATGAACATGCCAGGTCACACTTTTTGTGGTCTATTCTACGACCTGGGTAGAAGGTACTGGGCTGAAAATTGTGACCTTTCCTAGGAAATGACCTTATAAGTCTGAGCTGTCAGAGAAAGGGGGTTTCAATGTTGTTTTTGGTTGATATCTTGGATTTTTATGATTGAGGGAAATAGGTTTCCCCAAGCATGTTATGGTCATGCCAAAATGTATTTAGAAGAGGGGAATCTAAACACATTTTTATGATCTGGTTCGCAATTTCTTCATGTTATGGTTATGCAATTTGAGAAAGGGAACGGAGGATTACCAATGTATTTTGGTACTGAATATATGAAGCAAATGGACTAAGTTTCTGGGTTTGCATACATGGCGTCACTATCCCAAAGAGTGGATTTAGAGATAATGAAATGGTGCTCTCCTAGAAAAGCCATAGGTTGGTCAAAATCAATGTCTAGGGGACTAGGTTGCTTATGTAAGAGGAAGGAATGATAAGGGAGATAATCCCTAGAGTGATATGAAGTGATATTGGACTTTAGAGGTTCTTCAGAATGGGGAAGAATGATGGTACTAGAGTTGACACGACCAGATGCACTATGAGGGTTATGGAGAATTTCTTCTCCTCGATTCTCAAATATGGGTGCCCCCTTAACAAAAGATTGTTTGTGAATGTTACACCATTTTTTGGTCATCTAATCTATTATCATTATATGGATCAAATTACACCATGTAAGATCAATTTTACCCTACGTAAAATTGCTTTCACTATAAAAATAACTTAGTAAACCACCTTTACTAGGTTGTTTATGGTGTAAACAGGAAACCCCATGAGGAAATATTAAATAAATCTACATTTTCTTGATTTTCCTCAAGGAATAATTAATTAAACATCAGTTTAATTAATATTCATGGTTATATTTAACCCAAAACAAGGAAATTAATTAGGTAAACCATTATTTATCTTATTATTTTCTAAAGAATAGTTATTTAAACCTTATTTAAATAATATTCTTTGTTAAATATTACTAAATCACCCATAAATAATTAAATAAATCATTATTTGTTTTATTATTACTCAACCACATCCTTAAAATGATGAATAAATAATTTATTTATTTATAAATGGATTTGACCCAAGTCAAATTCCTTTTCCCTCCAAAAAATATAATAAAATATTCCATAAAAGTTGGATGTTGATTTGGCTAATAATGCACCAATATTCAGACTAACTCAATATTTTGTTATAAATAGAAGGTTTTTTCCATTTATTTACCACCTTTTTTTGCCTAAAGATCACTTTGGATCTATACTTTTGGTCTGTGACTATTGATCCACCATCATAGTCATATTTTCCTACGATTTTTGTCAGGGTTTTGACACCATCAAGAGAGAGAAGTTTTAGATCTGAAGTGTTGAGGACCTACAAGAACCCATCCCATTGAGGAGAACTGGTAACACCCTTCTGTGTTTTCCTCCCAGGTGCCCATAATACAAAATTAATTGAACATATTATTGTTTTGTCAATTGGATGCATGGAGTAAATCTTGTTTTTTCTACTGTTTAATGTCTTCTTATACATAGATCTAGGATTTTGCAGCATTTATCTTGATCAATTAACTACAGATATGAAGATATTAATAGCCATATTTTTTGTTAGGCTGTTTGTTATGCAAAGCTAAAATGGTCTTCTTTCGTACGCTTGGAACTAATATTCATACTATCAACTAGTGACTCCACACAGGTTTACGATTATGACTCCTATCGTTTTTCTGATCCATGCATATCCAGCGATTTCAAACCCTAGGATTTCTCTTTAGCCCCTTTTATTTTCTTTTCTTGATGTTGTTTTTAACCTATAAAATCCTAAAATGATGAAAATTCTAACCTCATTGTGTTTTCAGACATATTACACAGGTGACAGACATCAGCCACAACTGAGACAACAATTTTTTCTGAAACTAGCCACGGAGAGTGTCGGAAGTGCAGGCTGCACTTTTTGGCCCAAAAACTGCAACTTGGACCCTCAAGATGCACCTTTCAGCCCAAAAACTATGACCTTTGCTTAAAACAGGTCAAAAACTGCAACCTGGACTTTTTTTAGGAATTTTTCTAAAAGCTTTTTGGGTTTTTCTAAGCCTCTGTTCAGTTTTTTCTCACATCCGTCTCCACCCGTTTTGGACCTGTACTTGTTCTATTTTTCTCAACTAAGTGGGAACCTAGCTCCCTAGGGCTTCAGTACGATCCACTTCTTGTGGAAGAGTTTTTGCTGTTGCAAGTTGTTTAAAATTTCAGAGCCTTCAGCCATTTTTTAGATCTCATACCTCACCTTCAGATCCACTTCAGATCAGCTTGTTATCCATAAAAATCACCTCATTTAGCTCTTTTTGGGTTTTCCTCTAGGGTTCACTCTAATTCCCTCCTGGAAATATCCTTTGGCCACCTCTTTTTACAACAATTTATCCTCTGATCTATTGTTGTTTTTACACACATTCCAGCAAATTTTTTCCTTTAGATCCCTATCCCTCCTGACCTTAGATCTATTGGCTATTTTAGTGTGTTTTGATTAGTTTTTTTACTCACCTATAGACTAGTTTTTGAGAGGTCCACCTCCTTGGGCTTAGATTATTACATTATTAGCTATTTATTTTCTGTTTTTGTAGGCTTATATAATGTCATTTGCAGGTTTATTTGTAGCTATATAGAACACTTTTTCTTTTTCTCTACAAACATCTGGGTTTAAAAATTGAAATTTAAACACTTCGCACACACACCCTAAGCAAAAAAGGGCTTCATTAACACTGCCAAGAAAAGACTCTAAAACATTGAAATCAATTGATGATGCACCTCTCTACCCTTGTTTCGAAATTGTAATCAGTTGATCTTGCACCTCCTTTCCCTTGTCGGTCTATTTTTCCCTTGTTTCATGTTTGTGTCATCATCATTGCGCCACCAAGGCATTCATCCCAGATAATTCTTGGCCTTCATCCTCAGTTTTAGATAGGAATACTTACTCCTCTGCGTAGGATTCGAGTTAGTCCTCCACCAAGTCCGCACTCTGAATCTTCTTCTGGTCCTTTGGGTTCTGCTCCTCATTCTGCCTTCAGTTCTCCCCTTGTCACCTTCACCATGTTTGGTGCAGGACCTAATGCTGGTGGTAACCCTGGCCCTCATGCTGGGAACACCACTAGTGGGACTGCAATGGACACTACCCCAACTCCCTCCTGACATCCCAAAGTTTGAAAGCCTTGCTGGAGAAGATCCTAAAAATCATGTTAGATCTTTCCACATGTGGTGTTCTTCCAACTCCATTATCGATGACTCTATCCATTTTTGGTTGTTCCAACGTATGCTTAGAGGTGAAGCTTGTAAGTGGTATGTTGATCAGGCCCTTTCCTCTCATACCAACTTTGCAACTATTTCTCGGGCTTGCTTGTCTTACTTCCATCTTCCCCTTCATTATGACACTGGTACCGAACTCTTGAATTATTTCCGTCAATCGTCTGTGACCTGCCTTTCCGACCATGTCCAAGAATGGCAGAGAAGAAAGAGCCTATGTCGAGCTCCTACCTTCGAAGACCGTGTCTACATGGATTGGTTCCTTAGATCTATTTTTCCACCTATCAGAAAAGATGTTGCATCTCACTTTACTCAAACTGAGGAAGAAGCTCTCCAAATTGCATTAAAATATGACCTGATCTACGCTCAATCGGGCTATGTTTTTATCGTTCTACCTGATCTTCCCAACCCAGGTGGTGCCAACACACTCGGGGCATCTCATGCCACCGATAGTATCTTTAGAGCTCTCTTTAATCTGTATGCTCAACCTCCCATGGGCTATGGTTTTCCTCAAGGGGAGCCAACACCTACTGCACTTTTCCCCCTCCCGGTAGCCCGTATCTAGGATATGGCATGCCTTATATTTTTGCTAAACCTCCTATTTACCACACTGCTACCCAACATCCTTTTTATCTGTATCCACAGCTTGGTGCTCCAGCTCCTACAGCATTAGCACCTCTTTCTCCCTTTCCTTCTCAACCCCCGCAATAGTTGCTACCGCCCCCTCAGGGTCACGTCTATGTACAACAGGGTGCGACTAATCCTCCTCCCTCCAAAAAGAAGAGGAAAGCCACTCAAAATCAGTCTTCTCCTAGTAATCCTCGACGTAATTAAGGTAATTCTCCTAACACTACAAACCAGCAACAGGGCACTCAGCCCAAGCAGGACAGGCATGTTCGCACGAAAAAGCCCTGTTCTTGTTATGGTGTTTATGGTCATTACATGAATAATTGTCCTCTTTTTCCATAGATGCGGCAGCTGTGGGAGTCTAAAGCAACTTTGAGAGGATAGCAAGCCATTCCTTCTCTCATTCCTAGTCCTGCACCTAGTCAACCGGTTGTTCTTACCGATCCTTTCCCTAGCAACGATTTATTTCTACCCAACCACCTAAAGGTCAGATGGCCACTCAACCTCTTCCGTCAGGTACCCCCGATTACCATATTCTCATGACGAACTATGATCAACCTCCGACTGTAGACATCAATATTCATACTCGGTCCCATCAGTACAACAAGTCTCCCGCTATGTGTTTCCCCGAGCCACCTCCCTTGGTCTCTACAGGGCATATTTTGACACCTAATGGCCCCTTGAAGATCCTTTATCCTAGGGTGGAGGTTCATACCAAGATCCCTAAGGGACCACTCTATCAAAATGTTGCTTCTGGAAAAGTTGCTCATTCGTATAGCATAGTAGATGATCTGGCACAATCTCCTGTTCCCATTTCAATGCTAGAACTCCTCCAGTCATGCCCTTCACAACGAAAATCTCTACTATCTACCGTGGGCATTGTAGATCCTTCCAAAAATTTATTTATTTTCTTAGATTTTGACTGGTCAGAACATCATCCTCTGCCAACTTCCATCACTTTCCAAATCCCAATCAAGATCCAGAACGCCAATGTTTCCTGGTGCATTATTGATGAGGGGGCATCCACCTGTGTGATTTCCTCTTTGGTTTGGAAGCAGATCGGATCACCTGAGTTGGATCCTTCCATGATCACTCTTCAAGTGTGGGATGGCCACACCTCCCTTCCCATTGGCTTATTTTGTAATTGTCCTATTACTCTTGCGGGCAAGACTGTTTGCGTTGACATAGAAGTCATAGATGCCCCCTTAGATTAGAACATTCTATTGGGCTTAGCTACATTTATGCTATGTGTGTTTTTCACTCCATGGTCCACCACAATATGTCCTTCCCTCATAATGGAAAGGTAGTCACCATTGACCAGTTCACATTTTATGAACCGAAGTCTCAGACCTCCCCTGAGTCCACTATCTCTTCGGTGGCCAACAAGAAAACTATTGATCCTTTGACCAGTGTTTCACCCAAAGTCTACAAATATTCCTCATTGCTTGGTAAATTCTCTGGTCTTCATCTTCCCATCTCTAATACCATCTCATTGAATGTTTGCATGATGCAATCATCTAAGGTTGCCCTCAAGAAGCTCACCTCAGCTAGTCAGTAGCCTCCTCTCCCTCCGTAGCCTTCTCCTAGCCCTTCAATTTAGCCTTCTAGACCTCCTCCTCTTGTCCCTTCAGCTGTTACTCATGAGCCTCCTTACCCTCCTAGAACGGTTCCTTCAGGCCTTAACCATTTAGGAGCCATCCCGCTTGGCCATTTCCCCTCAGGTCATATACAGTTCCTAGCTCTCCCACTAGGAGTTTATATAGCACCTGTCATGGCCACCCTCTCTCCTCCTAACTTGACCCTTTGGATTTTGGTCTAGTACCTTGATCCTCTAGTCACAACCTCACCATGTCAACCTAAACCTTATCTTGCTTTGACTCCAGTTCAACCAATCCTCCTGACTTCTCCCATTGTCACAGTGCTTCAGCCACCTCAACAGGAACCATCTCCTTTTGTGACCACAATGGGTAAGAAGGGAAAATATTGCAAAAGGGCCTCAAAGGACAAGGCCGCCTGGACTAACCTTGCACCTCCTCTGGCTCCAAAGCTAAGTGCTTTTTGTGATTTTGTCAGTCACGCCACCCATAATTGTCCCTAATTTTCCTGCATTAAGCCCATGGTTAAAGTCATGTTCCCTAAGTCCACTGTCCCTGAAACCTCTCCTCCTTCCTCGACTGCAACCAAGAACACTAAGACTATTCACACCAACCACCTTTGTGCTTTGTATGAACTCCATGTCCATTACTCTCATCATTGTCCCCGCCTTACGCATTACGGTGCCTCTTTAGAGGTAGTTCAGGAGTACGAGATTAAACAGAACCAATTTTCCTCTCCCGTACTTTCACAGTATGCTGCAGGCCAAACTGAGGATATACCAGCTCCTATTGACATTCCCCCTCTTGATGTTGAGATGAAGGAGCCTGCGGCCACCATCCTCTACCTTTCATCATCCATGAGACCCTGGGTGGAAGCATCCTCCGAGTCTTCCCCTGTTGTTTCGCTTGACCTTCCTTGAGTGATCACCCCAGGCTCAACATCAGTAGATCCCTTATCTGCTTATTCTTTCATCATCCCTAGTGACGATGCACATGCAAATCCTTCTTCTCATGATAATGAGTCAGGTAGCTTCATCACATCATGTTGTCTCCCTTCCTCCAGTCACTCCATCTTCAATTACGATGATGACATCATGGAAGCCATGTCCACCCCTGAATTCATCTTTCCCACCCATAAACGGGATAACACCACCCATACCTATGGTGACTTTCGTGATCTCAGCACAAGCTATGTTAGGGTCTTCGTAGTTTTCAAGATTTTCAAGAACAAATGCTACGGTGCCTACATCAAAACCGCTTTGAAATCCTAGGATCTAGCCCTCCTGGATTCAGAGAGGGATCTCTCTATATATAAGTGTTTTCAAAGATATTCCTTTAAGGCTTATGATATGATATTAGGCTAGTTATGAAGTATAAGGGTTTTTTTTGTTTTGGTTGGGATGAATATCATCAAAATGAAGGAATTCTTTTAAAGCGTAAATGTGTGAGTAGGTTGAAATAATGGTTCAGCTGACAGGATAGGTAAGAAACAATATCAATCCATTGGGCTATGGAGTCCTAAAAGGATTTAATTGCACAACAAGTTTCAAGAGTGGTCCATGGGGCAAGTCATATATATCAAAGGATCTCTTTAAGTTGATTTATGGTATGGGACATTAAGAAGTGTGATGAAAATAAGTAAATAGATAAAAAAACAAGAATAGTCTAATATCATGTAAGGACTTTGAAGCTATCCTGCTTTTGACATAATCTAAAGGAAAACATTCAATATAAACAAAAAAATAGCTTAAGAGCAAGTAAGGACTTTTAACCTAGCCTACTTTCAGCATATTATTAAGGAAAAATTTCAAGATGAACATAAAAGGTAGCCTTAGATTAGGTAAGGACTTTTAAGCTATCCTTCTTTTGACATACTCTTAAGGGATCTTTTCAAAGCAACTATTGGAGATAAACTTTAGGATAGGGCTAACCATAGAATTATCTAATTCAACTTTAATTAGTAGACTTTTCAAGAACATTCAAGAACAGAATCTCAAGTTTTACTCACCAAGACATGGGCTCACTAACATTCTTTGACTAGTTACACTCTATTGAATTATCATCAAATACACAATTAGCAGAAAACATAAAGATAAAGAATTATCATTGAGAAATAGGGTATTTTATAGTAAATCCTAATCTATATTTGCTATTCTTTATCAAAGAAAGTGGACAGTATGGAAAACATCAGAAAAATAACAATTACATTAATAAAAATATCACCATTAACATAGACCAGGATCCCATAAATCAGCTTGTATATTTGATGTTAAAACCAGTTAAAATCTTCAAGTCCAGTAGGTCTTTACATCTTCAAACTTCTCTTCTCAGCCTATATTTTCTTCAATTACAAAACAAAGTTTCAGTAGCGTAAACATTTATTTACATTCGACAAGTATTCAACCAACAACAATACTAGGCTCCTCATATGATATATATAGATGAATTGAGGAGGTGGAGTGAAAAGGAGGTCTAATTGTTCAATTAATACAGAGTAAATGATTCTCGACCTTTGCGAGGCCTTATGGAGAAGTTTTCATATGTTTTAACTCTGTTAATTTATTTTTACATTAATTTTCATCAACTTTAGTCACTTTTGTTGAATTTTGAGGCTTTTGGTAGGTTGGTAATTACTTCTGAGCTGTCTTTGGAAAATATCTCTGACTATGCATTCAATTTTTATTCTTTTTAGGAAAATGAACTTGCAGGTGGCATTTTGGTCTTTGGAGAAGTAAAGGCTTCAATGATTTTGCATTTAAAGTCTTCCTCCTATTGATCTATCTTGATTTTTCACTTCAAACACTAAATTAGGCCTCCGATTATGCTTTAAGGCCTTCTTTTCATCTTCAGGCCTTTTTGTCCTTTGTTGACTGTTTTAAATTTTAATCGTCTTTCTTTTTCTCTGTGCTTTATCCCTAAACTATGGAATAAGCCTTTAACCTTCAACTTTGTGCATATTCCTTTTTCTTTAATCTATGTCTTCACTATTCTTCTTCTATTTCCTTTGTCAGTGTACAGGTGGCTTTTATGCACTAGGGGTTTGATTGTATAACCAATGCCTATGAAACATTGATTAAAACCTTGAATTTACACCGTAGAAGCTTCTATTTTGTGTTATTTGGGTTTTAGAGATGGTAACTTGCATCCCTGTCCCTTTATGGATTGTGGAGATGGTTTTCACCCTTAGAACCACCATCAAATCCTGCACAAAACAAACAAGAATGTTATATAACCCTGCGGCATTGGATAAAATTATTTGGAGGCTCGACGGAGGTCGAAAGGAGCTTTGCAGAGAGGTGGAATGCAAACGGAGGAGGTCTCCATGGAGAAAACACAAAAAACATGGTTTAAATCTAATTAAGGCGCGAAGATTTGGAAACACGGTATTGGAAAACTGGCAGCGATTTTCGCATGGGGTGAACGCGGTAAATGGTATTGGGCCAAATGAACATGATACATGCCAACGGTTGATACGTATGCTCCTGAAAACTGCCCATTTCATGTGCAAATAGCTCAGTCAATTTTATTTATGAAATGAGCACGAAATGGATTTAGGGCCATTAGATCTTCGAGTTGAAGATCTACGGTTGTAGATGAGCGCGAGGGGAGACAAGATGTATGGCGGAAGAATGAGGTGGGGCCAGGGTGACGTAAGCCAATTTGTCATGTAGCAGGAAGGCTTGAGGTTTGGTAAACGATGAGTGGTGTGGGTTTATAGTGTTAAAGGGCTATAATCCATGCGTAGGTGAATATATAAAGGGAAAAAAAAGGTGGAAGTGAGATGGAGTGAAAGTGATTTTGGGCCGTTGGATTTGGGGGGAGGAAATAGATCAACGGTGGAGATCACATGGAAACACAATGAAAGGCCCCAGCGTGGTCGGGTGGGACCAGTGGGGTTATAAGGGAAAATGAAAGAAAAATCATATTGCAGAGGCACTTGAGATACGGAAAAATTTGCAGGCCGGGTGCCTCCGCAGTGATCATAAGTCATTAGATCGGTATCAAGATTAGACGGTGGAGATTTCCTTGGCATATTGGCAATCGATAGAGATAAGGGTCCGGGAAGGAGGGTTTAGAATGTTGCAATGTGTCGATGAGCGATGGAGGGATGTGCCGATGTAGCGATGGAGCGATGGAGCAATGTGATGATGCGGTGATGGAGTGATGTGTCGATGTGGCGATGGAGAGATGGAGCGATGTGCCAATGTGACGATGGAGCGATGGAGCGATGGAGCGATGTGCCAATGTGGCGATGGAGTGATGGAGCAATGTGCCGATGCGGTGATGGAGTGATGGAGCGATGGGGCGATGTGCTGATGCAGCAATAGTTGTCAGATCTTGGTGAAGATTGACAGTGGAGATTTTGTCTAGAGATCGGCCATCAACACAAAAGAAAATGGGGAAGCAGGAACTTGGAAATGACGATATGCGATGGCTGACGCAATTGTGAAGTGCGATGCGACGGAACGATCAGGACTTCGCATCGGCGAAAAAAAAATTACAAAGGAAAAAGGTCACGGGGAAAGGAAAAAGGCCAAAACGCCAATGGGATTAGCGCTTTGGTCACAGGGCCTGGTCTTATTGCAAAAAAAAGTGCTCAGGCTTTAAGTGAAAGGATCTTAAGGCCTAAAAAGGAGCAGAAAAACTTTTTTAAAGGTTTTTTATGGGTTTTTATGGGTTTTCAGTGTTCCGGGTAAGACAAAAAGGATTTTTAAAACCAAATAAAAATAGTTAAATGGTTCTAAAGGGAAGTTTTAAAGAAAAATAAGGGTAAATGAGGGAGGAAAGGGGGCTTTTTAGAAGAAAAATAAGTGATATGGGGGCAGTTTGTGAAGATGAAATGGGGTGAATGAAATGATGGAAATGGGGCCTTTAGGAAACTGTTTGTCTTTGGGAACAACAGGATTTTGAAGGTTTTGAAGTGAAAATATCAAGGAAATGGACCTTTTTGGACAAGGAACACAAAGAGGCTTCAAGAAGTCACAAATTTTGCATGAAATTTGTTTCTTGAAGAATAAAGACCTATTTTAGCCATCATCAATTATAAATTTTTTTTTTATTGATGGCTAACAAGCTAAACCTCCGATAGCTCCCACACTCCACCTCACCATCGGCGTGTGAGTACTAGAAATCTTACCCAGATCACTCCCTCCCAAGGAGTGCATTTGATTTCTACTTTGCACTTAGGTTTCCAACATTGTTCATCATCCTCCCATTTATTGTCTTGTGGCACCTTTCATATGGATGTCCAATCCACACTGTATATCAGTTTTTTTGATGGTGCAAGTCGCTACTCTAAGAATCTAGCCTCGGCAGGTTGGGCCAATTTTACTCCCTTGCACTCTATTTTTCTATCAAACGGGGTATGCATTGGTGCTGATACAAATAACTAGGCCGAATATGATGTAGTGTGAGGTTTATTAGCTGATTCCCTTTCACATCGCATCCTCCACCTTCATGTTCATTTAGATTCCCTGCTTCTTGTTATGCAATTGAATGGTGTCTATCATGTGCATAATCCTATCCTTTGTAGAAGATATTTACGAGTGAATCTTTTGATGTGTGAATTTGAAATCATTACATTCATTCATGTACCTAGATAAAAAAAAATCACTATGTAGATAGGATTGCAAACCATATTCTAGATTGGCATTTAGCACACGCATTTAACACAAGAAAATAACATAAAAATATCAAAATGATGCATACCCATTATATGTGTTGTATAACATGTTTTAGAATCCATTTACTCTGATACATATGACATGCCCATAGCATGTTACAAAAAATAAAAACTAGGGGCACCACCTACCCCTATACACTAATCACTATCTGGAGGATCCCGAGCCAATGACTCTGCTCTCATAGATCGTACATCATGCTTACCCTATCTAGCCGTCGCCATGCACTGCATGACCCCTTGCCACTCAGAGGTTAGACCAATGCATGGCTCTATGTATTGGTCATCTAAGTCTTTCCAACCATGCTCTGAAACACTGGTTAGAAGCCTCTCACATCTATGACGGATGTCCTCTAGGAGCGCTGTTGCATCCTCATTTTTCTACGCCTTCGGTCCACTAGATCCTGCAGTCCCAAATATTGCAGGTCATCCCATGTACCCGACCAGTTTTACCAATGTTGTATCTGCATACCAAAAGTGAAAGAATCAGTACTATATACAATATTATAGAACTTTACATGAACATAAAATATTAGCAATTTGTCACTTACCATAAAGTCTCTATATTCGACTAGGAGGCAGTGGCAGATCTAGGTCCCCATAATAACTCATCCCACTATAGGGATAGTCGTCCATATACAGTGGCATCTGATCCCAATAAACAAATAACTCAAGTTAGAAAACACATCCAACCGCCCCACCTCCTCCTTTGCACAGTAGTCGCCCCCACCGGTGCATCCTAGGCTCTCTCGGGCCCCCATCTTGCAGTTGTATGCAAGGTCGAAGTGTCGGGATCTTCTCAAATAAGAACAAGCACAAGAATGTACCATATGCATATTCATGGTTCACTTACCACTTGCATAGCGAAAACTGTCATTTCAACGATGAAACTATCATCTGGGCCCGCCCATACTAGGTCCCACTCAATGCACTCTCCACAAGCATCATTTTCCCTCCAGTGATGTGATGGAGTGCATGGTTGCCCAGGATCCACAACACCACTGTGGCCATAGCATGGGTCTCTAACCTCTCCAAATCCCCAATGGGTATCTGAGTCCCCTTGACTTGGAGACCTGGTCAACAATGGTGCTCTACAAACTCTATGATATTACGCGCCATGTGTTAATACTGGCTAATTATTCCCTATGATCCCAAGTGGTGGGAGACTAGTCAGGAAATATATATCCTGGACCGTCAACTCGATCCGGTGCCCCTGCATTATAAAGACCTCATGGTACGGGTCCCAATAGCTGACAATCTGGGCCAATAATGGCTCTCTATCTCTCATCAAAGGGTTCTCAACAAACTTCAGAACCCCAAACCTAGCCAAAGCACTACAGACACCTTGATCCTCCCGAATCTCCAACCGTAGTGCGCCGAGGTCTCTCTCTCTCCACTTGATCTGTAATTCTTCCATATTTGCAAAAAACCATCATATTTGTTAGTATATAAATAGGAAATACTGTATCTCATCATAAAAAACTAGTGCTTAGCCATAAAACAACACAAAAAAAACCCCTCCCTGACAGGTTGCACTTTTCAGGCCCAAACCTGGGACATGTCGCAGTTTTCTGCTCAAAATCTACTACCCAGGTCACACTTTTGGCCCCAAAAAGTACGACCCACCCGTGAAGAGGAGAAGGGGTCTGTTCCTGAGCCCTAGGGACATAATATTAACTTTCAGTCCATTGAAAAGAAAGAGTAGAGTTAGGCCTCTTCCCTGCAACTGACAGATCTCGATTCCAACGATCGGTTTGTCCACTATGATTGCCGCAAGATTTAGGGCCTTCTCTCCTCTCTACATTCACCACAGCTCCACATGCAAATGAGTGAATTTGGACTGAAAGTGCCTTATTAAAAGAGAAACCCCTGATTTTTTTTTCTTGCTTGCTGTGGCCAATCCATAGCTCAGTTTTCCAAACTGTCTATACCATTGGAAAGCTCTCATTGAACCCCCAAATGGGTATCCGTTAGTTTTTCGTGATTTTATATTTCACCATGACACTTTTTTTTCAAGAATGGTCACTTCACCACTCTTCCAAATTGAATTTCTTCACCGGAAGCACTCGTACTTGGGGGCACCCCTTTGCCTTCATACTTGTCCATGTTTTTGTCAATATTCATCATGAGTAACCATTATTTACACATGTTTTTATGGTCACCATTGGACCTTTTCTCTATGTTGCAGCACCATCGAGTCACACTTGTTTAGAGCATCTGAGTTGAGTCATCATTGAATTCATGGAGTCTATCGCAAGTCCCTTTGTATCCCACATATTAATCCATCCTTCATTGTTTGGTTCCTCTCTCGTGTTGCACATCATGGCCTCAGTCCCACTATCCCCTATCCCTCATGATATTGTGTCAGTCACTGCTAGGTCATCCATGCCCTTTATGCTCTAACAAGGGAAGTCGTCCATCTACTACTCATTAACCCCCATTTTCATCATCACCCCTGGTGTTTTTCTGTCAGTCTCTCTACTCTTTTCTCTCGTGCCTTAGTTGAGGAGCTCTTATTGCCTCATCTATGGCGGACCTCCTTCTATCGACATCAGATCATTTATTCTAGAAGACATGTTTAGAGGGTGGTGTACCTTGGTTCTAGCTTCTACTCTTGTTCGGTGCCTCGGATCAGGAAAAGGGGCTCCTTTTAGCCGTTTGACTTAATTGTTTCTCAGCTTTAGCTCCTTTTAAGCATGATTGAGATCTTTATACTTGATGGTTCAGTGATGAAACAGATTGGATCAATGATTCCTGGGTGTGTGTGAGATGTTTTAACCCTCATGAGGGGGTGGCCCTACAAGTAGCCCCCCACATACCCGGATGAATTCTTCACTTCAGCCTTCGATGCAACTCCATAGATTTGACGATGTCAGCCTCAGCCATTTGCAGCGCCTTCTTGATTGCATATATCATTTAGATTTTCAGAGTGCTTTCCTGTTTAGAGGGGCATATGGGTTGTATTTTTATCTCATGTACTCAAATATTATTGTATAGGTCCTAGCTATTATCCCAGGCACAATATGTATGTGGGATTCATTATCATGTTGTTTATCTTGCTCATGTTTATGCCAACATATAATATATTGTTTAGTGCCTTGCTTACTGGATGCCTTACTTTTTCTACTATTTCCTTGGCGGGCATAGGTATGCCTCCCCCGGAGCCTATAGCAGGTACTCCCTTATAAAAGGGACTTGTCGCACCCGTAAGTTTCGCCTCCTCAGGGTCTAGTCCTTTCAACACTTTGGTCTACCCTATACTTCTCTCCCTTTGAATTCCCCTTCGGTGTCTAGTGATTGAGTTCTTACAACGTACTTCGGTCATACGATTAGCTCCTAACACTCACACACTAGGGGGGAATCTGTTACAACATTTTTTGGTCATCTAACCTATTATCATTAGATGGATCCAAGTACACCATGTAAGACCAATTTTACCCTAAGTAAAATTGCTTTCACTATAAAAATAACTTAGTAAACCACCTTATTAAGTTGTTTATGTTCTAAACAGGAAACCCCATGAGGAAATATTAAATAAATCTACATTTGTTTGATTTTCCTCAAGGAATAATTAATTAAACAAGGAAATTAATTAGATAAATCATTATTTATCTTATTATTTTATAAAGAATATTTATTTAAACCTTATTTAAATAGTATTCCTTGTTAAATATGACTAAATCACCCATAAATAATTAAATAAATAATTATTTATTTGATTATTACTCAACCACATCCTTAAAATGATGAATAAATCATTTATTTATTTATTATTTACAAATAAAGGGATTTGACCCAAGTCAAATTCCTTTTCCCTCCAACAAATATAATAAAATATTCCATAAAATTTGGATCTTGATTTGGTTAATAATGCACCAATATCTAGACTAACTCAATATTTCATTATAAATAGAAGGTTTTTTCCATTCATTTACCACCTTTTGTTGCCTAAAGATCACTCTGGATCTATACTTTTGGTCTGACTATTGCTCTACCATCATAGTCATGTTTTCCTACCACTTTTGTCTGGGTTTTCTACACCATCAAGAGAGAGAAGTTTTAGATCTGAAGTGCTGAGGACTTACAAGAACCCATCCCATTGAGGAGAACTGGTAACACCCTTACATGTTTTCCTCCCAAGTGTTCATAATAGAAAATTCATTCAACATATTCTTGTCTTGTCTATAGGATGCATGGAGTAAATCTTATTTTTTATACTGTTTAATGTCTTCTAGTGCATAGATCTAGATTTTTGCAGCATTTATCTTGATCACCTTGTTAGCCACCTATAAATTTTGTTATACCCAATGGTAGCTAATTTTTTTTTTCAAACCTTCAAAGAGATAGTTCCTTTTGAAAAACGTATCATCATTTGAAGTTTTTTATTACTCTTTGAGTTAATCTTCACTGTTTTTCCATTATTAATCCTAAGGTACCTGTTGTTCACTAAGAGAAAGACTGCTTAAAAGCTCCATTTTTCATCATTATACTTCTCCATTTCCTTCTCCATTTCATCCATAAAACCCTTTCACGTTACCTCTAATTTCATCAATTTCCCCTTTAAAACCTTATGAAATCCCTTTATAAGGTTTGAAACCCCTTTTTCCCCCTCTACCGAAAGCCAAAAAAGCCTTGAAAAACCTTCATTTTGGCTTAAAAAACCCATTTTTCTATTAAGGCCTTAAGCCCCTTTTGGCCTTAGCCCCAACCCCTTTTCTGCATATGACCTGCGCCAAGACCAGGTGCTAAGTGCTTATCGCATCGGAAGTTTTTATTGCAAGTTTAAATCGCAAACATTCATTTGACCCTTTTCTTGGTTCTTTTCATTTTCTCTGATGCGATCTCGCAATCGATTCTCCACCATTGATCTGATCTACTTTGCCTAGATACAATGGTCCACATCGTTCCCCATTCCAAACCTGCCTTTTCACCTTTTTTTTCATGATTAAATCCTGACCATTGATCTAGTTTTCAGATCAACGACTCTCGCTCCATAACAAATCAGCGATCACAATTTTCCCTTTATCCTTTGCCCTTTTCCTACCACCGATGCGATCCTACAATTAAATCTCAGTCATTGAATCCACAAGAACCAATGGCCCAGATTCAATTGCGCTCTGTCAAAAGCCCTTCACCATTGCACCCACCGATTAAACCTCCACCGTTGATCTCTAAAACCAATCCAATGGCCAACACTTAATCGCACATCACAAAATCAAAAACCCTCGTGTTTTGGCCTCTTCCTTTTCTTCGATGCGATCAAATCCTGACCGTTCATTCTGCCAGATCCGATGGTCCATGCTTCATCACATCACTCTCATTCATCGACCATATTTAATCTCGACCATCGATCCTCATGATCCGATGGCTCCCATTCATCTTTCCCTCCACCTTCTATAAAAAGGTGGGTCCCACTTCTCCTCGTTTTTCTCTATCCAATCTCTTTGAAACCTTACCTTTTCTATATTTTTTTTTCCCCGAAAAATATATTTTAAACCAATCGTGATCGTCGATCTAACAATATCAAAGGCCATTAGGCCCCATCCTTCTGCCTTTTCCCTTCCCCTGCATTTCTTCATATCTTCTCCTTTTTTCAATTACAAACATTTATCAAAGAAATTTAATGATCAGGACTTAATCCAAAGGCCTATTGCACCCGTCCATTGCACGCCAATTTTGCTGACGTCACCCTGGACCCCATATTCACTTTACCCCACAGCTCTTCATCCATCGTGTGCGATTCGAACTGTTGGATCTGCAACCTTCGATCTGACAATCGCTGACACATTTGGCATAATGTTTGCGCCTAAATGTTAACACCAAAAAATTACGCGAAATGGGTGGTTTTTTAAATCCACATGTCAAGTGACGTACTATATCGCATTCCAAAAGCTAAATACCGCTTACTACCCAAACGTGACGCAAAAACCGCTGCCAATTTTCTGCCAAATGACCATCCTCTACAATGTTATTTTTACTTTTAATCTTGGCGGTTGATTGCTAAGATCAGATGGATTATGCTATAATGTGACCCATTCATTTCACCCTCCATATTTTCTCCCAAGTGTTTCACCGAATGATCTCCACCATTGATCTTTATAATCTAACGGTCCATATTCACTGTCACACCCAAACTGCATGTTTCACCTGGTTAGTTGTCCTACCAGGATTTTTCCCCCATCGCTTGCATTAACACTTCCTCTGCATCGCTCCGAAATGCTTCCATCAACCCTCCTAAGCAGTTTTAATGATGAATTCACAGGTTTTAAGTAATGTTTGTGTGTTTTTACGCAGGTTTTAATGAAGTTAAAGTTGAATCCTCCTGCAGATGATTACACTATTATTGGCCAAGGATGACGATACTTGTGGCCTTTTGATACATATTAAAGGGTTTCAAAGGGATAATTAAATTTTTTTATGGAATCGATAAGTCATGATTATCAGTTTTCTGATAAAAAACTCAAATAAACCCTGTACGCACCTGCAAACAGGAGAACATAGTCAGCATCAATTATAAAAGCGTATTAATGTCAAAGATGAAGATTATGGTTTAATAAAGCCTAAATACATATCCGAAGATAAATAACTATGTTTATAGAAAAATATCAGTTGAAGGACACCTCAGAGCCACATCAAAGGGGTGAATTGATTTCCCAGCTACTATATTGCCACCTCGTAGTTTTTTGCCTCAAAGGAATACCCAGATCAAATCTCAGTCCGAAACATTAAGGCCAAAGACAACTGAACAGTTATTACAAGCAAAAAAAATATCCCAACTATCAGTAGAAGTTATTATAAAGATAAGAAGAGCCTTAAAGTCAATCCTTTTACCCATTAAGCCTAAAAAATTAGAAAACTAGTAAACGAAACAGAGTTGTAATTCAATGCATTCTTGCCTTATGCCTTGCATGGTTTTCAAGGCTAGGAGTTGCATTTAGTATAGAATTAATTACAGTTCAACCCTAGGAACTCTTCCACCTCCTAATTTTCTTATAAAATCTCTTTGAGGAGCACATTGTAAAGGGTTGGTTGGTCACTAGTTGTAATACTAAAAACTCTCTGAAATAATACATAGTCTGTTGAAGTGGAAGAAGAAATTGAAGTCTTGGAAGCTTGATGATGCTGTCACATGCTTTTTCTTGACAAGGCTCTATCATTGGATCCCTGAGCTTGGCTGTTGGTGATTTATTCTGAACTGTCTGTTGTTTTTCCTGTTTTCATTATGTTTCATAATTTCTTACTACAATAGGATAAAAATTTTAGGCTAAGAAATGACTCCTGGAAGCACCTTAGAACTCTTTATCCTTCACTGTTTTATGTTTTCTTCTACTGATGTATTTTAGAGTCTTCAATATTTCCCTTTAGTCCTCATTCTTGTCTAATTATCTAATAGTTCAAATAGTTGGTATCAACATGATTTATGGTTTTCCCTACTTGTCTGCTACCACTTGAAAATTGTTTTTGAAGTCTCCCTTTGAAGTACCATTGTTTGTAGTTTTCCAAAGAGGTCTGTTTTTATCATACCCTTTCTTTGCTAAAATAGTTTTTTCAAAGGTCTTTATAGTTGTAATAATGAATTTTTAGGAGTTCCCTCTTCTACGACTGCAATTATCAGTGAATCTTTCATGTTTTCTAATTCCTTTGAAATTAGATCTTTGAGGAAATAGGGAGTTCCCTGAATCTTAGATTTCATTTTCAAATTTGTATTGAAGTAATTATTTTCTTAAAGTGTGGTTTTTAGAATTCATGGTTAGCCCTATCTATCAAATGCCTCTTCATGTTCAAGTTATGTTTTCAAGTTCCCTTTGTTGAGAATTAAACTCCTCTTTCCAAAATCATTAATGTTCATCTCATTCACAAAACTAAAGAATCATGTGGCCAAGTTAGATTTTCCCTTTGACATACCATATCCATTTATGAGCCTGTTACCAACTTCATTTTGAATCCATTTCCCAATGAATATGATATTTCCTCTTTCTACCTATCTTTCCTAGACCTTGCATGTTCTGCAGTATCAATTCAACCAAAAAAACAAACAAAAAAAACAGTTGCACTTAATAAGTAGTCTAAAATCAATACTTAAAAGAAAACAAGACATATCTTTGCAAACAATTTGAGAGAGAACAATAGGACTAGATGTTGGGACTCTAAAGATTGGTTTTGATGTTGCCTTGTCTTTTGGTTAACCAATCTATCAAAACACAAGATACCAACATAATGGCGATCATGGTGTGACTCTGAGTAAAATCCTTAAAACAAAACACTCACTTTATAGTATAGTATAAGTAGCTCTCTTCAAGCACTACCAAAGAAAATGGTAATTATGATAGGACTTATTTTAATCAGTGAAAAAATAAGTAACCCTGGGGATTCTCACAAAGCCTTATCAAAGCTTGAAGGAATTACCTAGCTAAACAATAAGAGTAGACTCTATTTGTTTGAGCACCTTAGCTAAGTGTTAAGATCAGACATAGAACACGCTCATAACCATAGAAACTCAGAAAAACCCAAAAATATTTCAGATTGGCTTCATAATAAACATGGTGGTGGAACCATAAAACATTTTACCTGCACAAAAGCTAAAAATTTTCCACCTAGTGACTCCACTAGCCCCAGTAGGCCTATTACTCATCTAGGTCTCTAGATCTCTTTAGGACTGTGTTAACAAGCCTTCAGGAAGTTTAGAAGCCTAGTCCCATATTAGATAAGACATTGTGAGAGGTAATACTTTCAAAACAGTCCTAAAAACTTCAGCCTCTCTTATTTTTGAAAAGCAGTCTGGCTTCTCATAGGATCAACACTAGAGCCTATCCTGACCCAAATCCACCAGAGATAGTTGATAATCTTGAAATCATACATAGGAAGTCTCCTAAGGTTCAAGTTTCAACTATTGTCAGACCACTCCATAGAGCTAGTTCTGTTCCTGAAAACCTTGCAGCCCTACAAAATTCACAAGTCGACTTAAGAAACCCATTCAGAACTAGGTCACTTGAGGATGTAGATCAAATAGATTTTGAGCCTTCACCTTCACTCTAGGATACAAGTGAACATCCTGGTAGTAGAGAAACTACTCCACCTGATTTGCATTTCCTTCATAATTTTGGTTTCTCTCATCCTAGATCTGCTCAATAATCTCTTGCTGGTCCATCCAATTCTTTTATCCACACATCCACTATTCAAACCATACCATTTCATCCACCTTCTCCCATTCTACATCCTCCACCTGTAAATCCCCCATTGTTCCCACAACCTCCTATCATGGAAACATGGTATGCTCCCCTAGTCCTTCCTTTATCATTATTCAATCTTCCACAAGACTATCGGTCCAAGATACCATTGTTTGATGCCAGTAGTACTATTACTACTTCAAAACATGTGGACAAAATGAATGACTATTTTGATAGAAATGATATTGATGATGAAATTGTCAAAATCATATTGTTTGCTCAAAGTTTAGGGGGAGAAGTAAGAAAATGGTTCAAAGTCTTAACCCATAATAATATTAATGACCTCCAAACCCTCCATCATTTATTATTAAACAAGTGGTAACTTAGGAAAAACCCTCTCCAAATACTTCTAGACTACAAAAATCTCAAAAGGAACACTAGCGAAAGTGTCCAAATTTAATGCACTAGATTCAATAGTGTGTATAATGCCCAACCCCCGGACTTAAAACCTCCAAAAGGCTCAACTTTAAACAAATTTCCTGAAACATTTGATCCTAAAATGGCCTATCAGCCGAGAGAGAGAGAGAGAGATCCTTTGACTTTAGAGGATATGCAGAAAGGAGCCTTAGTTGTGGAAGTAAATCTGATGGAGAAAAGAGCCAGGATGAGGAATGAAAAGAAAGTGTCATTTAGGGAAGAACTTGTACCCTCTACATCTAGCTCGAAAATGGAAAGGATGATGGAGGAAATGATGAAGGAGATGAGCATAATTAAGAGAGCACAAGCTAGTCAAAACCAATTAGCTCCCCAAAACAGAAATCAATCTCAAAATCAAAATCAGAATTTCAGAAGAAACCAACCTCAGAACAGACCAAGAGACCCTGATCAGGAGATCATACGTCCTTTTCATCAAAACTATGTAAGTGAGCTTGAAGAAACAATTGAACAAATAGAGGAAGATGATATAAACCTGTTGGGAATAGACAATGATTCTTTTAATGTCCATTACGATAGGAAACAAGGTCTATACACACCCTATGATGATGGAAGAATGGAAGATGAAAACTAATATCAAGAGTTGGAAAATGTCATTATAGAGAGTCCAAAATAATATGACCTTGGGAGTAGAAAGAATCAGGAAACTCCCAAAACTAAAACATCTGAAAACTCTGAAAAGGTAGCCCCATGAACAAACCCAAAGTTACAAAATAGAAAGTTAAAACGGTGGCTGTTAATTCTAATAAAAACAAAAAGAAAGGCACTCAAATTAATGAAAAACAGAGAGCAAATCTTAGTGATGAAAAGTGAATCTGCCACAGGGAAAGTTCACTTTTCATTTTACAAAATAAACCTGCAAACTCCATTTCCATGTCAAAACTGCAAATTCATTATCCAAAACTTCAGACCCGATCCTGGTCCCTGTGGGTTATGGCCACCATGCTTCAGCTGTGCTTCCATTTCGCCACTTCCAATGTCTATATCTATATCGGAGCACTAAACCCACATTCAATTCTTACTTTAGAAACCCAAATGGTTCATGTTATAAAATCATTGGAAGTAAATAAACATAAATAAAAATCTAAACTTTAACCTTGACCAACAAACCTTGGCCACCTTTATCCGCTTTTAAAACCCAATATTCAATCTTCGGAAATGTAATGTTCAATTACGCTTTTATAAAAATGAACCCCTTTGGAGACATTTTGAATGCTCTCAACCACGGTTTTAAGCCTTCTGGAATATTACATGACTTTCGAACATGAAATAATAAACAACGTTTATTATATACAAGGCTCAAGACCTCCTCGACCCACATAGCCAGACTTCCAATGATTCATAAATTCTATTTCATACCTTTGATTGAACCTTCACGTAATTGTTCATACGACCACCATTATTAACAACACACATTGCACTAATGATTCACGCTTACTGTTCATCTGACGGGTACTTCAATTCCAATCTACATGCTGTGCGAAACCGGTGGTTCGCACCAAAAAGTTCACGATGACCACACGACTACATTTATTTGAATTCGACCACGGCAAATACGGATTTCCCCAGGTTCGCATCAAACCACGTTTTCTCCACATCTGCTGCACTCTGTTGTGGTTTCATTGTGTTGTTGTGTAGTTTTTAAACCACCATTCTGTCATGTAAAAATTAAAGGTTTAACTCAACACATAATCACACAATTTTCATTCAACAATAACCTATATTACGCTAGATCTCGTCGATCCTCACAGTCCAATATCACAGCATTTAACTTATAGAATTAAACTAAAAAAAGAAAACACAAATCAATACAAAAATCCACATAACCATAATTCTGTTATATATAAAAAACTGGTTTACAATCTAAGGCATTGCAGCCTTAGTCACACATTCTTATGTGACTACATTGTGCTCTCTCTTCCTATCTCTGCTTTCACACACTACAAGCACTTGATGAAAAGTGAATCTGCCACAGGGCAATTTCACTTTTCATTTTACAAAACAAACCTGCAAACTCCATTTCCATGTCAAAACTGAAAATTCATTATCCAAAACTTCAGACCCGATCCTGGTCCCTGTGGGTTATGGCCACCATGCTTCAGCTATGCTTCCATTTCACCACTTCCAATGTCTATATCTATATCGGAGCACTAAACCCACATTCAATTCTTAACTTTAGAAACCCAAATGGTTCACGTTATAAAATCATTGGAAGTAAATAAACATAAATCAAAATATGAACTTTAACCTTGACCAACAAACCTTGGCCACCTTTATCCGCTTTTAAAACCCAATATTCAATCTTCGGAAATGTAATGTTAAATTACGCTTTTATAAAAATGAACCCCTTTGGAGACATTTTGAATGCTCTCAACCACGGTTTTAAGCCTTCTGGAATATTACATGACTTTTGGACATGAAATAATAAACAATGTTTATTATATACAAGGCTCTAGACCTCCTCGGCCCACATAGCCAGACTTCCAATGATTCATAAATTCTATTTCATACCTTTGATTGAATCTTCACGTAATTTTTCATACGACCACCATTATTAACAACACATGTTCCACTGATGATTCACGCTTACTGTTCATCCGACGGGTACTCCAATTCCAATCTACACGCTGTGCGAAACCGGTGGTTCGCACCAAAAACTGCACGATGACCACAAGACTGCATTTCTTTGAATTCGACCACGGAAAATACGGATTTCCCTAGGTTTGCATCAAACCACGTTTTCTCCACATCTGCTGCACTCTGTCGTGGTTTCATTGCACTGTTGTGTAGTTTTTAAACCATCGTTCTGTCATGTTAAAATTACAGGTTTAACTCAACACATAATCGCACAATTTTCATTCAACAATAACCTATATTACGCTAGATCTCGTCGATCCTCGCAGTCCAATATCACAGCATTTAACTTATAAAATTAAACTAAAAAAAAAACACAAATCGATACAAAAATCCACATAACCATAATTCTATTATATATACAAAAATGGTTTACAATCTAAGGCATTGCAGCCTTAGTCACACATTCTTATGCTACTACATTGTGCTCACTCTTCCTATCTCTCCTTTCACACACTACAGGCTTATTTTTTTTATATGTTTTTCAAGGATCAAGAATTGGTTTTACAAGGATCAAGAAACGGTTACAGAAAACCAATTCGGTTTTAACAAATCTTTGTCCCCAAATAAAACTGTTTGGATGCCTCTGCATCCGACTTGATGAAAAGTGAATCTGCCACAGGGCAAGTTCACTTTTAATTTTACAAAATAGACCTGCAAACTCCATTTCCATGTCAAAACTGCAAATTCATTATCCAAAACTTCAGACCCGATCCTAGTCCCTGTGGGTTATGGCCACCATGCTTCAGCTGGGCTTCCATTTCACCACTTCCAATGTCTATATCTATATCGGAGCACTAAACCCACATTCAATTCTTAACTTTAGAAACCCAAATGGTTCACGTTATAAAATCATCAGAAGTAAATAAACATAAATCAAAATCTAAACTTTAACCTTGACCAACAAACCTTGGCCACCTTTATCCGCTTTTAAAACCCAATATTCAATCTTTGGAAATGTAATGTTCAATTATGCTTTTATAAAAATGAACCCCTTTGGAGACATTTTGAATGCTCTCAACCATGGTTTTAAGCCTTCTGGAATATTACATGACTTTCAGACATGAAATAATAAACAACGTTTATTATATACAAGGCTCAAGACCTCCTCGGACCACATAGCCAGACTTCCAATGATTCATAAATTCTATGTCATACCTTTGATTGAACCTTCATGTAATTGTCCATACGACCACCATTATTAACAACACATGTTGCACTGATGATTCACGCTTACTGTTCATCCGATGGGTACTTCAATTCCAATCTACATGTTGTGCAAAACCGGTGGTTCGCACCGAAAACTGCACGATGACCACAGGATTGCATTTCTTTGAATTCGATCACGGCAAATATGGATTTCCCCATGTTCGCATCAAACCACGTTTTCTCGACATATGCTGCACTCTGTCGTGGTTTCATTGCATTGTTGTGTAGTTTTTAAACCACCGTTTTGTCATGTTAAAATTATAGGTTTAACTCAACACATAATCGCACAATTTTCATTCAACAATAACCTATATTATGCTAGATCTCATCGATCCTCATAGTCCAATATCACAACATTTAACTTATAGAATTAAACTAAAAAAAAAAAACAAATCGATACAAAAATCCACATAACCATAATTCTATTATATATAAAAAACTGGTTTACAATCTAAGGCATTGCAGCCTTAGTCACACATTCTTACGCTACTACATTGTGCTCGATCTTCCTATCTCTCCTTTCACACACTACAGGTTTATTTTTTTTATATGTTTTTCAAGGATCAAGAATTGGTTTTACAAGGATCAAGAAACGGTTACAGAAAACCAATTTGGTTTTAATAAATCTTTGTCCCCAAATAAAACTGTTTGGATGCCCCTGCATCAGACTCACGAGGCACAAAAAATTTATGGCCTCCTGTTCATATGTCTTCTATAGTTGTCAGAAATTCTTCTGTGGAACTGTTCCTTGTGATATTCCTAGAGCAACATCTCCTGAACAATTCTACCCACGTCCTCTGTGGAATTGTTCTTTGTGAGCTGCAACGAAACCTCTACAATAGCAGTCCTCCCTGCTACCAGATACCTCACCAAGCTTCCTTCCCTGAGCTTAGTCTTTTGGCATCTCTCTGGTTCACTTCTGTGGAACCATTGAGCACTCCTACTCTAGGTTTCTGCAATCTTCTCACCTTCCTCTGTTGCTACCTTCACAAAACACAAAAATCACAAGTTTCACAAAACTTCATAAACTTCAGACCCGATCCTGGTCCTTGTGGGTTATGGCCACCATGCTTCAACTGCGCTTCCATTTCGCCACTTCCAATGTCTATATCTATATCGAAGCACTAAACCCACATTCAATTCTTCACTTTAGAAACCCAAATGGTTCACGTTATAAAATCAACTGCATCAAAATGCAGATATATAAGCCCGAAATTCGATCTTGGGGCCCCTAGGTCAGGCCCATCACCCTTCCACTGTGCCACTACACCACCCAAATATAACCTATGTATATATTAGAAGCAAGAAACCAGCAAATTACATATATTTTGAACCAACACAAGTGGCCCTCTCATCACCATTGTATTTTATAAACCTTGACCAGCAATCAGCAAGTTGGTCCAACCTTAATCCATTCAACAATCGAAAATCAAAACCATTCATAGTCATGGAATAATCATATTCTTTCGATTTCAAAAAAAACTGCTTAACTGGCCTCTTTAATTTCTTCCTCAGAAATTCTGCTTACCATTTGAGAAATTGTGCAAACCCACTGGTTTTGTTTTTTTTTTAAAACCACCCATGATCCAAAAGGCTAAGCGAAACCAGTAGATTGGTTTCTAGAAAAGCCACCTTTCTTCAACGCCTGAAATCTGCATTCAAATGGCACCGAGGCCGGATTCCTCCGTAACTCAGATTAATATCAAAACAGAGTTTAATAGCTCCTTTTAGATCTCATTTTCTCCATTTCTAATGTTGTGGATCGATTTCAAATATCGGTCTCCAAGTAAGAAAACAGTTTCCTAATTAAGTTAAAGAAATCAACATGCATCATCTAACTGCGTTGCACTTAAACCCATAAACCAACGCAGATTTTAACTCCACCACATCTGCAACAAACTCACGGTGAAACAATATTTTACTGGTTTGCAGGTTTTCTTCTGCCGCACAACAACTTAACCAACGATCCTTTGTTTCATTAGATCGCTGGTTGAAAAACACAACTCAACTTTTTAATTCTTAAACTAAGCAATAAATACCCAATTCAACGCACAGGAAAACCAGAAAGCACCATATTTCTATTATAATACAAAATGCAGTTACAATTCTGAAATACAAGATTGAATCTGAGGCATTTCAGCCTCAGAATGCATCTCCTCCATTGGTTACATTGTACTTCTCTTCTCCTTCTCCCAATACATGCTTCTATTTTATAGGTTTTACAAAGAACATGAATCGATTTTAACTAATCTTTTGCCCTAATATGCCTAACTTTTTTCATAACCGCTTCTGCAGTTTCGGATCTAAATTTGATTTCAGATGTGTTTGGATGCCCCTGCATCACTTAGCATCATTACTACTCTAGCTAGTGCTCCTATTAAAACAATTTTGACCAATGTAAATAGATAAAATCAAAAATCTGATTCTGCTGATAGAGTGGTGATTAACAAGGCTGAAACAAACATTGTAAAAAATCAGATGCCTTTTAGTTTGGAATAGGAAATTGCCAAGATTAAAATCCCTATTCATCTCACTGAATTAGTCACCCAATATGTATATAGATCACAAATTTTGAAATATTTCAAAATAGAATAAAATAATGACACTGTCAACCTCAATGATGACCAACCGGAGCTCTTATTTGGTCCTAAGATTGAAGGAAGATACCAAGAGGGGCCAGTTCCTCCTTTTTATGTTAGTTTGATAATTCATGAAAAACATTTACACAATACTATGCATGACTCAAGGGCCTCTCATAACTTAATGCCCAAAGCAGTAATGGAGAGTTTAGGCCTTGAAATCACCAGACGATAAAAATATCTATACTCTTTTGACTCCAGTAGAGTAAAATGTTTAGGTCTGATCAAAGACCTATGTGTGAACTTAGCACAAATTCTAGCCAAGTGTTTAGTGATGGATATTGTAGTGGTTGATGTACCTCCCAAATATGGTATGCTGTTATCAAGATCATCTGGGGCTAAGTTACAAGGAACAATGCAAATGGATATGACATATGCTACCATCCCTGTTTTTAATCAAATCATAAGACTTTATAGGGATTCTCATATGGAATTCATGGTGAGAAACATAGATAAACCAAAAAACTCTCCAATCTATTCCATTCAATCAAGTTTACATTAATTTATCTTGTACAATGAAGACCCAATCACTCAACAAGAAAAGGAAAACAAAGAGGAAATCAGTTTACCAGAACAATCAGAACTTCCCTCAAATTAGATACAAAACATTGGCAATCAACAGCAACAAGAAAATGAAAATGAGGCAGAGATACTTTGGAAAATAAAATTTGATGGGTCTTGTAATCAAACAAGTGCAAGGATATGTGTATGCATTCAAAATACAAATCAGGGTTATTCATATAAACTAGATTTTCCATGCGCGAACAATATTGCTGAATATGAAGCCCTTCTCCTTGGCTTATAGTTGCTTAAACAATTAGAAGCCCAAAAAATATCAGTCTTAGGAGATTCAGAAATTATCATAAGACAGATCAAAGGAGAATATTCAACTAAAAACCCAAGACTTAGAGAATATCGAAATGCTACCCTTGATTTGTTAAATACCTTTGAAAAATATGATCTCATTTTCATTCCAAGAGCACAAAATCATCTAGCAAATGAACTTGCTTTCACTGCCAGCAATTGCCAAGTACCTGAGGTAAATGAACATCTTAACATAAAGGTTAAAAACAAGCCTACAGTGCTTGATAGTGAGGACCAATGGCAAGTGTTTGATGCTGACAAACACATAGATGATTTCCTGAAGTCATAAAATGATTTTGCCATACCAGAATTAGAAACCAGCCATGAGTTTTGATAATGAACAAATCCCAGAAATATAAATATCATATTCTGTTGATATAAATCATTGTGAAAATCTTTTTGAAGAAGAATTATTTGAAAACATAGACCAACAAGACTTAGAGTCATGGAGAAGCAAGAATTAGGATTAGTGAAAGCACTAAAGGACTTTAGAGTCTACATTTTACACTCTCACATAATTGCTTTTGTTCCACATACTGTTGCCAAGGATATTCTAAGTCAAGACTCTGATGGTAAAAGGGGAAAATGGATTGCCACTATTCTTGAATATGACTTAGAAATCAGGCCCACCAAACTGATTAAAGGGCAAGGATTAGCAAAACTCATGGCTGAGTCAAAATTCCAAGCACTAGATATGAATATGGTGGATGTGTTGGAAGAAGCAGAAGAATTCACTGCCCCTTTCATTGAAGAAATATTTCTGAATTCTCCTTGCTATGATGACATCATATATGTACTTTTATATTTAAATACCCCCCCCTTATTTTCGAAAACTAAAGCTAGATTTTTGAAACAGAAAGCTTTAAATTATTGTATATTAGATGGGGTATTATATTGGAAAAATGTTGTTGGAATTTTTCTTAAATGTTTACTTGAGGATGATGCAGGAAAAATCATGCGTGAGATGCATGAAGGAGAATGTGGAGGACACCTCTGCTGGAAGACCACAGCAAATAAAATCCTTAGATCTGGTCACTATTGGCCTAAACTTTTCTCAGATACTCAAAATTTATTCATGTCTTGCCATAAGTGTCAAATTTTTGATAGCAAAAGAAAACTCCTTCCCTTACCCTTACATCCCATCAGTATTGAGGCACCCTTTGAACAATGGGGCTTGGACTTCATTGGGGAAGTTCACCCATCTTCATCAGCCCAACATAATTGGATCCTCACTACCACTGGTTATTTTACCAAGTGGATAGAAGCCATACCCTCTAGAAATGCTAATGACTCTATCATTATCAAGTTCCTTGAAAAAAACATCCTATCCAGATTTGGTTGTCCCAGAAAAATTATAACAGATAATGGTTGATTTCTATTACAAATGCCATATCACCTTGGACCATTCCACTTCCTACTATCCCCAATGAAATGGATTAGCTGAATCCTCCAACAAGAGTCTCATCAATATCATTAAAAAGATGTTGGAGTAGAATAAAATATTATGGCACAGTAAGTTGGTTCATGCCTTATGGGCTGATATATTAACTACTAAGAAGTCAATAAACATGTCCCCCTATCAGCTGGTCTATGGCATGGATGCAATATTCCCAACATCATTAGGATTTCCTGTCATGAAACTCCTCCAAGAAGTGCAAACTGAGGAAAATGATATGTAGAGAAGAATCAACCAAACAATTCACTTACAACAGTCCAAAGAAGAAGTCTATGAAATAACACAACTATTCCAAGAAAATATCAAGAAGCTATTTGACAAAAGAACTAAGGCAAACAATTTCCAAGTTGTAAATGTAGTTCTTAAATGGGATTCAAGAAGGGAAGAGAAGGGAAAATATGGCAAGTTTTAGAACTTGTGGAAAGGACCCTATATTATTCATGTTGAGAGGGGTCACAATGCATTTTTCCTGAAGGAATTGAATGGAGAGGATTTATATGGAGGTCCTGTCAATGGTAGGATGCTCAAGAATTATTTCTGTCAAGAGTCATGAGTTTCAAAGATTTTTTACTTTCCATTGTAAAGTATCATTTTCTGAACATTGCATTCAAAGTTAGAAAAATAAAAATACAAAAACTATAGAAAAAGAAAAGAGAGCAGATTGTAAAAACAAGAAAGGTACAACCCCATACAAAAAAGAGAGACAAAATCTGAAAGTGTGCAAGATCAAATGCCACTCCTAAAACACACTTCTAGTTAGTCATACAACCTAATCATGACTAATTATTTTTTCAATTTACTACTGATAAGTTAGTGAATTAGATTAGCCAAACAACTTAATCTTGGCTTATCAGTAAGGTAGATTAGGATAGAAAAGCAAAGGTTCAACAAGTTCAAATATGAACCTAGGAATCTCAAAAGAAGAATGGCTCTAATTAGATCAATTCTTGAGCCAAAGATATAAAACAAACTGGTTCTAATATGCTCAAAAATTGAACCAAATGAGAAAGAAAACCTAGCTCAAACAAATTCAAAACAGAGCTGAAAAAATGATGAAGGATGCTTTTTATTTTCAGATCTCAAGCCTTCAAATTTTGTTTTAAATTTTCTGCAAATTCTAGTCTATGTGCAACTTGTTTTTATGCCATAGATCAGTAGCAAGTTAGGTTGTTCAATCCTGACTTGACTTCTTTTATATTTTTTGTCTTACAATTTAGAGAATAAAAATTTGTCAGATAGTCTAATCCTGACAGATAGTAGTTAGATAGAAGAATTTATGAACTCAACAGTTTAAATTGAGTTCATGGAGAAATAAGAGTAGAAATATATTAGTTTCCTTTTTTTCAAAAGAATAAAATGTTGTTGAAGAGATTTTTCTAGTCCAAATGCACTCTGAAAGAAGAAAAAATGTTAGGATCATTAGGAATGGGTAGGTAGTCATGTTGTTTTGATAGAATTCCATTGTTTCAAATTGCTACAGAGATCATCAAATCAGAGAAATGTCATCCAAAAGAAAAGAAAGGTTGCTCAGGTTATAGACACCTAAAGAACCGACTATCTTCCCGAAGTGCAGCCACTGTTAGCCACCTATAAATTTTGTTATACCCAGTGGTGGCTAATTTTTTTTTTCAAACCTTAAAAGTGATAGTTCCTTTTGAAAAACTTATCATCATTAGAAGTTTTTTTATTACTCTTTGAGTTAATATTCACTGTTGTTCCATTATCACTCCTAACGTAGCTGTTGTTCACTAAGAGAAGGACTGCTTAAAAGCTCCATTTTTCATCATTATACTTCTCCATTTCATCCATAAAACCCTTTCATGTTACCTATCATTTCCTCAATTTCCCCTTTAAAACCTTATGAAATCCCTTTATAAGGTTTGAAACGCCTTTTTCCCCCTCTACCAAAAGCCAAAAAAGCCTTGAAAAACCTTCATTTTTTCCTGAAAAACCCATTTTTCTATTAAGGCGTTAAGCCCCTTTTGGCCTTCGCCCAAGCCCATTTTCCACATATGACCCATGCTAAGACCAGGCGCTAAGTGCTTATCACATTAGAATTTTTTATCGCAAGTTTAAATTGCAAACATTCATTTGACCCTTTTCTTGGTTCTTTTCCTTTTCTCCAATGCGATCCCACGATCGATTCACCGCCATTGATCTGATCTACTTTGCCCAAATCCAACGGTCCACATCGCTTCCTGTTCCAAACCTGCCTTTCCACATTTTTTTTCATGATTAAATCCTAACCGTCATTCTAGTTTTCAGATCAACGGCTCTCACTCCATCACAAATCGGCAATCACAATTTTCCCTTTATCCTTTCCCCTTTTCCTACCACTGATGTGATCCTGTGATTAAATCTCAGCTATTGAATCCACAAGAACCAATGGCCCAGATTCAATCGCACTCCGTTAAAATCCCTTCACCATCATGCCTGCCGATTAAACCTCCACCGTTTATCTCTAAAACCAATCCAACGGGCAGTGCTTAGTTGCGCATCGCAAAATCAAAAACCCTGGTCTTTTGGCCTCTTCCTTTTCTCCGATGCAATCAAATCCTGATTGTTCATTCTGTCAAATCTGATGGTTTGCGCTTCATCCCATCACGCTCATTCATCCACCATCTTTAATTTCGACTGTTGATCCTCACGATCCGATGGCTCCCATTCATCTTTCCTTCCGCCCTCTATAAAAAGGTGGGTCTCAGTTCCCCTCGTTTTTCTCTGTCAAATCCTTTTGAAACCTTACCTTTGCTATATTTTTTGTTTCCCTGACAAATATAGTTTAAACCAATCCTAACCATCGATCTACCAAGATTAGAGGCCATAAGGCCCCATCCTTCTTCCTTTTCCCTTTCCCTGCATTTCTTCATATCCGCTCCTTTTTTCAATTATAACCATTTATCAAAGAAATTTAATGATCTGGACTTAATCCAAAGGCCTATTTCACCTGTCCATTGTGCACTAACTTTGCTTACGTCACCCTGGACCCCGCATTCACTTTACCCTGTAGCTCTTCATCCATCGCGTGTGATCCGCACCGTTGGATCTGTAGCCTCCGATCCAATGGTCACCGACGCGTTTCACGTAATTTTTGCGCCTACAAATTAACACCAAAAAATGACGTGAAATGGGTGGTTTTGTAAATCCACGTGTCAAGCGACATACTATATCGCGTTCCAAAAGCTAAATACCACTTACCGCCCAAATGTGACGCAAAAACTGCTGCCAGTTTTCCACCAAACCACTGTCCTCCACAATGTTATTTTTAATTTTAATCTTGGCCATTGATTGCTAAGATCGGACGACTTATGTTATAACACGACCCATTCATTTCTCTGTCCATATTTTCTCCCAAGTGTTTCACCGAATGATCTCCACCGTTGATCTTTCTAATCTAATGGTCCATATTCACTGTCACGCCCAAACTGCATTTTTCACCTAGTTAGCTGTTCTGTCGAGATTTTTCCCCCATCGCTTGCATTCGCATTTCCTCCACATCACTCCGAAATGCTTTCACCAACCCTCCTAAGAAGTTTTAACCATGAATTTGTAGGTTTTAAGTAATTTTTTAGTGTTTTTACATGGGTTTTAATGAAGTTAAAGTTGAATCCTCCCACAGATGAGTACACTATTATCGGCCAAGGATGACGATCCTTGCAGCCTTTTGATACATATTAAAGGGTTTCAAAGGGATAATTAAATGTTTTTAGGGAATTTATAAGTCATGATTATCAATTTTCTAAGAAAAAACTCCAATAAAGCCTCTGCGCACCTGCAAACATCCAAACACAATCAACATCAATTATAAAAGCGTATCAGTGTCAAAGATGAAGATTATGGCTTAATCAAGCCTAAACACAGATTCGAAGATAAATCACTATACTTCAGAGGCACATCAAAGGGGTGAATTGATTTCCCAGCTACTATATTGCCACCTCGTAGCTTTTTGCCTCAAAGAAGCACCCAGATCAAATCTCAGTCTGAAACATTAAGGCCAAAGACAACTGAATAGTTATGACAAGAAAAAAAAATATCCCAACTGTCAGTAGAAGTTCTTATAAAGATAAGAAGAGCCTTAAATTCAATCTTTTTACCCATTAGGCCTAAAAAATCAGAAACAGAGTAAATAAAAGAGAGTTGCAATTCGTTGCATTCTTGCGTTATGGGTTGCATGGTTTTCAAGGCTACAAGTTGCATTTAGTATAGAATTAATTATACCTCAACCCTAGGAACTCTTCCACCTCCTCATTTTCTTATAAAATCTCTTTGAGGAGCACATTGTAAAGGGTTGGTTGGTCACTAGTTGTCATACTGAAAACTCTCTGAAATAATACATAGTCTGTTGAAGTTGAAGAAGAAATTGAAGTCTTGGAAGCTTGATGATGTTGTGACATGCTTGTTCTTGAGAAGGCTCTATCATTCGATCCCTGAGCTTGACTGTTGGTGATGTATTATGAATTGTCTATTGTTTTTCCTGTTTTTATTATGTTTCATAATTTCTTACTACAGTAGGATAAAAAGTTTAGGCTAGGAAATTACTCCTGGAATCACCTTAGACCTGTTTATCCTTCACTGTTTTATGTTTTCTTCTGCGGAGGTATTTTAGAGTCTTAAAATATTTCTCTTTAGTCCTCATGCTTTTTTATTTCTCTAATAGTTAAAATAGTTAGTATCAGCATGATTTATGGTTTTCCTTGCTTGTCTGCTACCATTGAAAATTGTTTTTGAAGTCTCCCTTTGAAGTACCATTGTCTGTAGTTTTCCAAAGAGGTCTGTTTTGATCATACCCTTTGTTCCTGCTAGAATAGTTGTTTCAAAGGTTTTTATAGTTGTAATCATGGATGTTTAGGAGTTACCTCTTCTTCAATTGCAATTATCAGTGAATATTTCATGTTTTCTAATTCCTTTGAAATAAAATCTTTGAGGAAATAGGGAGTTCCCTGAATCTTATATTTCATTTCAAAAGTTTTCATGAAGTCATTATTTTCTTAAAGTGTGGTTTGTAGAATTCATGGTTAGCCCTGTCTATCAAATTCCTCTTCATGTTCAAGTTATGTTTTCAAGTTCCCTTTGTTGAGAATTAAACTTCTCTTTCCAAAATCATTAACGTTCATCTCATTCACAAAACTAAAGAATCTTGTGGCCAAGTTAGATTTACCCTTTGATATCCCATATCCATTTATGAGCCTATTACCAACTTCATTTTGACTCCATTTCCCAATGAATTTGATATTT
This sequence comes from Pinus albicaulis, assembly GCA_034641835.2. NCBI lineage: Eukaryota > Viridiplantae > Streptophyta > Pinopsida > Pinales > Pinaceae > Pinus > Pinus albicaulis. Next base: position 1,147,677,581 of record CM076583.1, read on the forward strand.
CCTCTTTCTACCTATATTTCCTAGACCTTTCATGTTCTGCAATATCAATTCAACCAAACAAACAAACAAAACAAACACTTGCACTTAATAACTACTCTAAAATCAATACTTAAAAGAAAACAAGACATATCTTTGCAAACAATTTGAGAGATCCCTCTATGAGAACAAGAGGACTAGATCCTGGAAGTCTAAAGAATTTTTCTCATGTTGCCTTGTCTTTTGGTTAGCCAATCTATCAAAACATAGGATAAATGCATATCTGAAGATATTGACAGCCATATTTGTTGTTAGGGTTGTTTGTTATTCAAAACTAAAGTGGTGTTTTTTCGTATTCTTGGAATTAAGATTCATACTAACAATGAATGTAATGACCACAAGGTGTATGTGGTTCAAATGTATTTTTTCGATGTAAGGGGGGTAGATAAAGTCAGGGATGGTGATTTATTCCATAATTTCATCATCGTAATCGAAGATGGGGTAATTGGTGGAAGAAAAATCACCTGACGCAGCGAAGCTACCCGACTCATCATCATGAGAAGAAAAGTTCCCATGTGCATCATCACAGAGGGTGACTGAAGAACAAGTAGATGAAGGATCCACTGATGTTGAGCCTAAGGTGATCGCTGAAGGGAGGTCAGGCGAAATGGAAGGGGAAGTCCCCGGGGGTTCTTCTACCATGGATCTCATAGATGATGACAGGTAGTGGACAATGGCTGAAGACTTTGTCATCTAAACATCAGGAGGGGGAATGTCAATGGGAGAAGATGTGTCCTCTAGTTTTTCTGAAGCAAAACATGCAAATAAGGTTGTGGTGGACAAATTTTTCTTAGCCTCAAATTGGTATACCTATTCTAAATAGGTGTGATACTCATTGAGGCGGGAATAGAGGTGAGTATAGTGGCCATGGAAATCACAAAAATCAGAAGGATGATTTTTGCAGAAATACTTAAGTTTTAGAACTAAATCGGGTATAGTGACATATACCCATGGGATATTAGACTCCGAAAATTATTTGTTAACCATGGGCTTGATATGAGGCAATTTAGGAGAATGATGGGTGTCATGACCGACAACGTCACACAAATCACATGGAAGGGTATGCTTTGGAGGCTGAGGAGGAGAAGGGTTCATCGAGGTGGTCTGCTCTTTAGGTGCCTTCTTGCGAGATTTTACCCCCTCACCCGAAGCTGTCACAATAGGAGTAGGTTCCTGTTGAGGTGGCAGAGGCACGAAAGCAAAGGGAGGGGTCATGGGGACCGATTGAACAAGGGTCAAAGTAAGATAAAGCTTGGTCTGACCAGGTGGGATAGTGGTTGGGGTATGAATGTACCAAAGTGGGATCCCCAGGGTCATGTTAGGAAGGGATAAAGTATCCATAACAGGTACCAAAAATACTCCAGGAGGAGGAGCTAGAAACAGTATCTGACTGGAGGGATAATGGCTAGGTGGGATAGCTCCGAGATGGTTAAGGCCAGGAGGAACTATTCCATGAGGGTAGATAGGCCCATGGATACTTACTGAACATGAGGGGCCTTGAGGAGGGGGTCCTGAAGGCTGAGTTGAGGTGCTAGGATTAGGTTCCAGAGGGTGGGGTTGCTGACTAGTGGAACTAGTCCACTTGAGGTCGGACTAGGACAATTGCATCATGCAAACATTCGATGAGCTACGATCAGAGATAGGAGGAGAAAGACCATGGAATGAAAAAAGCAAAGAGGAGTATTTGTAGACTCAGGGTGAGACACTGGCTAGAGGTTTGATTATTTTTTTATTGGCCATTGAAGAGATGATGGACTCTGGGGAGGTCTGAGACTTTGGTTCGTAATATGTCAACTAGTCGATGGTGAAAATATTTCCATTTTGAGGAAAGCACATATTACGATGAACCACAGATGGGACAGTATACATTGAGTGAGTGTAGCTATGACCCAAAAGAATTTTGTAATCTAAGGCAGAATCAATGACCTCTATGTCAACACAAACAGTCTTTCCCACAAGAGTAATAAGAAAATTGCGGAATAGGAGTATGGGCTAGGAAGAGTGGCCATATCATGCTTAGGGTGACATCGGAAGGGGCCAACTCAGGAGTTCTTAGTTTCTTCCAAACTAAAGTGGACATCACACTGGTGGATGCCCCCTCATCAATGATACAATGGGAGATGTTGGCATTCTTGATCTTGGCAGGGATTTTGAAGGCGATGAAAGTAGGAAGGGGGGGATGCTTTAACAGGACAACATTGAAGATGATCAAATGATCATCTGAAGGATCCACAAATCCCATGGTGTTGAATAATCACAAACCATCAGCACACATAAAAACACACAAATTTATACCCAAACATAGTCATTGCAGATAATCCTTCAGCCTCACAGCTTCCTCACATATTTTCTCATTATTAAAATAATGTAATATTACAATTAAATAGATGAGGAGACTATGTCTCAATATAGTGTGTTCTATCTTGGACACTTTGGTTGAGACAATTTCTCAACCATTCAAACACCAATCTAGGAGCTACCTAAACTAACTCCTAACTTAGAGAAACAACCCAATATAGAGAGTTAGGCATAAATTCCTAATTTTAATATTTATTTAATTTAATTTATTTTGGATTTATAATTTTTTTATGAGAGACAGTAAAATCCCCCCATTCAATAATAAATCCGAGATAATAACGAGGAATTATCTTCAAAGTTCTCATGTTGATCCTCAAAAACATTTCCCAAAAAACCGCCAAAGCTCGATGCTGAAAAAACTTCATTATGAAGAGACCATGAGTCAGCTACATGTCTTATTCATCTTTGAATTTTTCTTGAAAACTCCATCATGTGCCAAGCTAAAAAAGGATCCATCTATCCTTTGCGCGACATAATCGTTCTTTGTCTACTAAACGCCCAATAACTGATCATGTCAAGAAACAACTCACTATTTCTTTTGTTGTGTTGAAAACTGCTCACTGTTGCTTTGCTATCGACTTCCCATTAGATAATTTGTTGATGCCCACTAGCTATTGAAGATGCACACTAGCTTCTTTTGTTGGTTTTGTCAAAAAATTTAGTCTGACAACCACTGTCAATTTCATTGACATTTTCCCCCCTTTGTCAGCTGAAAGGAGAGACAAATCTCTGAAAACTATTCCTGAACTCCCCCCTTCAAGTGTAGGAGTGATGCACTAGTGTACTCCCCTGTCCAACGGCATGAGAGTACCATCTTATTTTCACTGTCAGCTACACTAGGTGTGATTGTATTCGGTTGTAGAACTGATACAATCTTTTGAATGTGAACGACCATTCCCAAGGATCAATCCATTCATAATTTATCTTCAATATGGATGATTGTTGTTGGTTGTAAAATTTCTATGATGAATGATTTGGCTTTCCATAGTGGCAACAAGGATGGGGATCAAAAAACTGATCTTGCATATGATCGGTTCTTTGACAATGAGGGCATTTCGGTTTGACTGCAAGATTGGGTTGTGTGCATTTTTTTTTTCTGAAACTATCATAGAACTTGTTGATGGGATTTGTTCAAGAAAGCCAACACTGAAGAACTTGATGGGATTTGAATATTCTAGGATATGTAAATTGGTGTCATATTTGACATATCCTAATCCTCTTCGATTTCTGTTACTTTGAATTTCTTCCCATGTCTTGATGATTGGTTTGGAAGAATGTTGAACTTGAAAAATTTCGACACTTGAAGTTGTTTGTATGAATGACTTATCATCTTATCTGTATGATTCAAAGACTCAGAAGCATCAATATTCTCTTGCAACTCATGTCTTTGTAGTTGCAACTCCAGTTGAAGGAACTCAATCATTTCATTTTTCTGTTGTAAATGTCATGAAAGATCAACAAGAGTTGCTTTGCTGATTTCCGCCATAACTTTAGCACTTGAGAGGATCAAATTGTGAATAATTTGTAACAACTAGATGTGTTGCGCCATGTTAAATTGTTCGCTTGAATTCAAGCTTGATTGTCTGAAACTGTCTCACTTGATTTGTACTTTTTTGGATTGAATGCGCTTGCTTGATGTTAATGACATGCTTGCTTTGTTTGTTGCTTAAGGAGAAAGTTTCCTTGTGATGGGTCGCTTGATTGAGTTTATCACGCTCTCTTGCTGCATATTTTTCTTGATACCTTGGTGAAACTTGTTTTTCTTGTTTCACACTCACTGGAACTCACACTCACTTACTGTAGATTTCAACTTGCTTGATTGGTGTTGTAGTTGAACTCACTTTCATGCTTTGATGGTTGCCTCAATGAAATTTATGATGGCTTGCTTGATGTTGTGAAATTTGTACTAAATTGATGTAACTTGCTTTGAAATAACACTTATGCTCACTTGCAGGAGAGGTGAACTTGTTTTTTTTTTTTTCTTTAGAGTGAAAAACTCGCACAGTTGATGTGCTCACTTGATTGTATTTTAAATAAGGGTGTTGAACACTGTAAAAAATGCACCCAAAAATGCTTAATGATTTTAATGACTCACTAAAATGAATTCTATTGTCTAAATTTGACTTAGGTGAAGAGAATTGACACTCTTGACTTCTTATCAATTCAAATGGTGTCGCCTTGAACCGAGAGTGCACCATTACAATCCAACTAAGATTACAAATTATTAAATTTATCTGTAAGAATGTTGATGTAGAATTTGTTTTGAAATATTGGAGTTTCCAAGTTCATTAAATTGATTGTATTTAGTGAATTTTATTGTTGAGGTAGAATTCCAATGTTGAAAACTTTTATTATTTGTTGTAGGTACACAAACGCATGTGTTGAGTTTAATTATCCTTCCTTGTAGCTACTTAGTTAAAGTTGTTGTGCTTGCTTGTATTGAACTTTATGTGTGTGTTAAATGAGATCATTTATGTGTCAAAACTAGACAAAAATCATAAGCAACATCACGAAGCCACAAAAAACACACGCCATCACAAACACACACATGATGTACCTAAGATCCCCTTATTCAATTTCGGGTGAATCTAGGACACAAGTACCAAAAAATATGTCTTTATTAATTACTGGAGTACATCATCTTTCATAATCTAAAGCAATGATAATTCCAAGCCCTAGCTTCAAAGTTAACTTCAATATCTGCTTTACTTATCTTTCACCTCAACCCTCACTTTTCTCACTCAGCTCACTTGACATTGTGACTTCTCAGTTACAACTTTAATTTGATTTGACTTTGAAATGGACTTGATTGACCTTGACTCTTTACAAGAAACTTTTCAAAGGAAAATATACCCTCTTTGACTTACAAGACTTCTGACTTTAGATGACATCAACTTCCAAAAATATTTTTCAAATCCCACACCTTATCACTCGAAACCTTCACAAATATTACAAAAATTTAATGCACCTTATCACTCCAAAATCACTAATCGCTCCAAAATTTCAAAAACAATTATTTCACCTTGTTACAAAATTAATTACACTTTTTACCCTTATAACTCCTAATATGATTTATCCACTCCTTATCTCTCCCAAAAGTCACTCATAAAATTTTGCATTAAAAAAAGAGACCCATCTCTCCAAAATTACAAAACTTTCTTATCACTCCATTAACTTTATCACTACAAATATTACAGAGCTTTTAAAAAATACTTTCTTAACTCACCTTATGCCTCCAAAATCTCCATAAGAACTTTATGATCTCTCTTTAAAAGTCCTTTACATAGTTTTCATTAAAATATTATGAAGTCAATTAAAGTCAATTTATAAAAAGTGATTAACGGTTTCATTTTAAACTTAAAAGGTATGCGTACCATTTTGTTCCTTTGGGATATCAATTCTTTATTTTTACCTTTACGTAAAGATTTCCCACCATACACCTTGAATGTTCAGCGCTATTCACATTCAGGTATTCAAAATTTGTTTATTATCAGGATTTCTAGCCAAGCTACTAATATTTTCGTAAACCAAAAAAAATCAAGGCAAGTACGCATTCCAACAACTATGATTTTGAGTTGACCAAATGCCCTGTTGAACACTGTTGATCTAAGCGGAAATAATACATATGAAAGACTCCATGTAGGTGGTCTTTTGACACTCGGCTCCACCATACATGATTATGTTCATAATCCATCATTGCGCTGCTTAATTATAAACTCACCTCCTATCTGCCAATCTTCAACGCAACTCCTCCAACAATTTTCGTAGAAATAACCTCCTGAATAGGCTTGTCGTGGTCCACTGAGTTTATAAACTCCGTTATACCAATTTTTTTTCTTTTTCAAATCTGTCACTATTTAAATTGATTCCAATTATTTTAAAAGCACCCTAATTTTTTGCCTCTTCAAACTACAATTCTATATGAGGATTTTAAGAGTTACAATGATTTATAAAAGGCTTATGATTTGGCTTCTAAATTTACATATGAATGCCATAAAATGGATGAATCTCTCCATGATGTTGAGAATTCTACACTGGAGGAATAAAAAAAAACTCACAAATAATGATGATAAACATTTGAATTTTCTTTACAGAAACAAAACGTCTTCACAGATCTGTTATGTAAATACTAAAAACCAACTAAATTTTTCATTGAGAGAATATAGCCTCATAAAAAAAACATCCTCGACCTCTTTGTATCATAAAATGTAAGTGACATATCCAACTTATGCGTTTCATTTTTGGAAGTTCTTTCCATTGTTGTTACTGAGCGATGTGAATTGAAAGGAATCGTAACAGTTTCACGTAGATTGATGGAAAAAATTGCAAAATTGGTAGCACCAGCATGAATATTTCTATCTCATTTTTGTGGAAATTTGATGTGAATATTGCGATGACACTATTTGATGCGGGGATTTATGCCATAGTGAGAGGAGTTTATTACAAATGATTGGTTGTGGAGCTTATAGAGGTGAGAGTCACCGAATTTTAACATAGATTATAGAGGCATAGTAAAAAAAATGAAACCATGGATGCTATTGTAAGGCCGCTACAGGACTTTTCCAAGGATACCGTGCGCCTAAAAACTAGACTTTCGATGTTGTTGCAATTGTAATTTTTCTCTATAAGGTGACCCTTAATATTTACTAAATTTTTTATCTATTAAACCAAATATTTACCTGAATAGAATTGAGATATGGTGATGGTCAACACATAGAGTATGCTTCTCTAGTCCATGCCACTTGATACAAGGACTCTTGCAGCAAGTCTTCAACGCAGTTCCCAGCATCCAAGCTCCACGCTGCTAGATGTTGGTTCACGCTGATGGTTTACTTGCACTCCAGAAATATCTTTATGTCACTCCTCTCACACATATTTCCATAACGCTCAATGCCTCATGCACTCAGAGTCTCTAAATCCCAAAGAGTAAAACCGTTAAGCTTCGATACCACATGTTTAGTCGAAGATACTCACAAAGTGAAGTTCAACATAAGAGAAGATGTTTATCTTGTTGTCAACGGAATTTTAAGCAGGAGGTGAATGGCTAGATCCATAAGCATAACATTGCCACTAAATCCCTGCAAGGTTGCACTTGGATGTGACAGAGTTTCGAACCTCCATCGACAAGTCTCTTCCTTGGTAAATTTTATTTATGAGGAGTTATATCTTGCAAAAATCTGCGTTCTAAGAATTTTTCCCTTCAAAATTAAAAAATCGTTGTTGTGGATCTATTGTAACACAGGCTTGAATTTATGGATTCCAAACAATGCACCAATGAGCTCCAATCATCCTCTTTATAGACGGTCTTCCTCTTTATAGATGAGCACATATTCTTGACAGGAATGGACCTCTAGCCATGACCGACTCCCTGAGGTGACAAAATTCGAGTATGTGGACAACCCCAGCTATAAATTAGACTTGTCTTTCCTCACAACGCAAGGTTTCCCATTGAATAATTAAACCATCATAAACTGCAACTTTTTGAGATCTTTCTCTACTCACGATATGTTCCTAATAGTCATACTCCAAATGCCTTAAGAACATAATCAACATATGGCTCTGATATCACACATTGAATAACCACACACCATTAACACACACAAAAACACACAGATTTATACCCAAACACAGTCATGGCGGAAAAGGCTTCATCCTCACGGCTTCCTCAAATATTCTCTCATTATTAAAAGAATGTAATATTACAATTAAATATATGATGAGACTCTGTCTAGTGCGCTCTATCTTGGAAACTTTGGTTGAGATGATTTCTCAACCATTCACACACCAATATAGGAGCTACCTAAATTATCTCCAAACTTAGAGGAACAACCGAATCTAAAGAGTTAGGCATAAATTCCTAACCTTTAATATTAATTTAATTTAATTTATTTTGGATTTATAATTGTTTTATAAGAGAGGCTAACATTGAGTTAAATTTAGTAGAGCTTTTATGGGAGTTATTAGAGCTTTTCATTGTGAAGTGCATGACTGGAGGAGTTCCAGCGTTGAGATGGCATCAGGGGATTGTGCCAAATCATCTCCTATACTATATGAATGAGAAGCTTTACCAGAAGAAATGTTCTAGCATAATGGTCCCTTGGGGATCCTGGTATGAACCTCTGCCTTAGGCTGAGGGATCAATAAAGGACCATTGGTTGTCTAAAGAGGCTCAGTGGAACTTGAAGAAGGGGGCTCAGGGGCAAACGTTGCAGGAGGCTTGTTGTACTAAAGGGACCAAGTCTAAAGGTTGAGGTCAATGGTAATGGGTTGGTCAGAGTTCTTCATGAGAATATGGTAATGAGAGGTACCATATGGAGGAGGTTGAGTGGCCACTTGACCTTCACAGGGTTGAGTACCCATGAATCCTTGTTGGCGGAAAGGATTGGTAAACACAGCTGACTGGATAGGTGCAACATGGGGAGGGAACCGAAGGAGAGGCTTGCTGTTCTCGCGATGTTGCTTGAGCTTCCCACATCTGCTGCATCTGAGGTAAAAGAGGACAATTGTGGGTATAGTGACCATAGACACGGCAACAAGAAAAAGGTTTTTCATGCGAATAGGCCTGTTCTACTTGGTTTGAGTGCCATGTTGTTGGTTAGCAGTGTTAGGTGTATTCCCTTGGGGATTGTTTCCTGGATTACCTAGGGTAGAGTTTTGGTTGCCTTTCCTCTTATTTTTGGAAGTAGGAGGATTAGTTGCACCCTGTTGTCCATACACTTGACCCTAGGAGGTGGTGGTTGTTGTTGCGGGGATTGACAAGGCAAGGGAGGCTGAGGTGATAATGCTGGAGGATCTAGAGCACCAAGCTGCAGATACAAATAATAAGGAGGCTGGGCAACATTTTGGTAAATATGTTGGGCAAAAGGAAGAGGCATGCTGTATCGTGGATACATGCTACAAGGAGGGGGAAAAGTGATGGAGGAGCTCGCTCCACCCTGAGGGAAACCATAACCCATGGGAGGATGAGTGTACAGATGATAAAGGGATCCAACGATATCGTCGGTGACATGGGATGCCCTCGGTGCATTGGCACCACCAAGTCTAGGGAGATTAGGTAAGGCGGTATAAACATAACTAGACTGTGTGTAGATTAGGTCATATTTCAATGCAATATGAAGGCTATATTCTTCAGTCTAAGGGAAATCAAATGAGACATATTTTTCAATAGCAGGAAAAAGGGATCTAAGAAACCATTCCACGTAGACACGGTCTTCGATAGTAGAGGCTCAACATAGGATCTTTCTTCTCTTCCATTCCTGGACATGATTGGATAGGTTGGTCACAAACAATTGCTGGAAAGAGGTCAAAAGTTCGGTACCAGTGTCATAATGAAGGGGAATCTAGAAGTAAGACAAAAAATCCCTGGCAAGAGTCACAAAATTAGTATGAGAGGAGGAGGCTTGGTCAACATACCACTTGGAATCTTCTCCAGTAAGCATAAATTGGAACAATCGAAGATGGACAGAGTCATTGGTGATGGAGTTATATGAACACAAAATGTGGAAGGATCGAACTTGGGGATGTCAGAAGGGAGCTTAGTTGGCATAGCAGGCCAACTAGGGTCATGGTGTATGAAGTCATTGATCAAATGGTTAAAATCGAGAAGACTGACACCTGCCACATAAGGGAGCAAGGGAGTAGCCGGGATAGTTCCTATTGAGGTCCCACTAGTAGTATTCCCAGCATTAGGGTTATGGATACTGCCAGTGTTAGGTCCTGAACCAGACATGGTGAAGGTGACAGGAGGAGAAATGGCGGTAGAACTAGAAGGGGAACTCGATGAACTAGAAGTAGAGTCAGAATGGGGACTCGGTGGAGGACGAACTCGAATCCTATGCGAAGGAGTAAGTCTTCCTACCGAAGATTGAGCATGAAGGCCAAGAAGTCTCAGGGATAAACGCCTTGGGGGCGTAAGGATGAAAAAATAGACCAACAAGGATAAGGAGGTGCAGGATGAAATTATTATAATGTCAAAAAAGGGCATAGAGGTGTGGGATCAAATGATTACAATGTTATAGTCTTGGCTTGGCGGTGTAAACCAGGCTCTCTTCACATAGGGTGTTCGTGTTAAGTGTGTTAATTTTAATTTTTAAATCCAGACCTGTGTAGAAAAAAGAAAAGAAAAAATGTGTTGTATAACTGCAAATAAATATGCAAATAACAGTAAAGTAAACTGAATATGGCAGAAAATAAACAGCTAAAGATGCATTAATCTAAACCCAAGGAGGCAGGCTTCCCAAAAACTAGTCTATGAGTGGGAAAAATCTAGTCAAAACACACAAAACATGGCCCATGGATAGGGATTTAAAGGTCAGATCTATTGGAAATAGGTGCAAAAAAATTAAAAAACCAGAGGGAAAATTGCTGCAAATGAGGTAGCGAAAGGCTACATACTGAAGGGAAATGGAGAGGACCCTACGAGGACCAAAAGAAATGAAAAGAGGTGTTTTGGATGGATGAATATTCAATCTGAAATGGATCTGAAGGTACAGGATCAGATCTAAAAAATGGCTGAACACATTGAAATCTCGGATGACTTGCTTCAGCTAAACTCCTCCTAGAAAGGTAGAAACATATAGAAGCCATAAGGGGATAGGTTCCTACTTCGACGAGTAAAAAAAAGAAAGTATGGGTCCAAGATGGGTGGAGACAGAGGTCATAAAACCCTGAACAATAGCCCAAAAAAACAAAAAGAAATTACAGAAAAATTCCCACAAAAAGTACAGGTCATAGTTTCTGACCTATTTTCCACAAAGGTCACAATTTTAAGGTTATTTTCTGTGCCCTGAATGTTGAGGTCACATGTTTTTGCCCAAAAATTGAGACTTAAAATTTTGGCACTATCGGGAGTAGGTATCAGAAAAAAGTGTCATATGAGCCGTGGTTGATACCTGTCACCTGCGCAATAGGCCTGGAAACAGACGAAAGTTAGAATTTTTACCGTTTTAGGGTTTTAAAGGTTAAAAAAACATCAAGAAAATCAAAACAAGAAGCTAAAGAAAACCCATAGGGTGTCAAACAGCTGGTCATGCACGGATCTAAAAAATGACAATGGTTGTAATTAAAAAACCTTGTGGAGTCGCCAATTGTTAGTGTGAATTCTGATCGCATGTGTACGAAAAAATCCTACTTTAGATGTGCATAACAAACAACCATAACCTCAAATATGGCTACCAATTTCCTTATATCTATAGTTAGTTAACAACTATAAATGCTACAAAATCCAGATCTATGTAGTTAAAGAAATTAAACAACAAATAAAAGAAACAGTTGTTGCAAGCATCCAATAGACAAGACAAGAATATTTTAAAGAATTTTGTATTTATGACACTTGGGAAGGGAACATAGAAAGAAGTTACTAGTCCTCATAAATGGGATGGGTTCTTGTATGTCCTTAGTGCTTTACATCTAAGATCTCTCTCTCTTGATGGTGTAGAAAACCCAGACAAAAAATGGAACTCTAGGGGAGTTCACAATGAAAAAGATAGAAAAATATGACAATCATGGAGGATCAAATTCAGACCAAAAGTATAGATCCTATAATATTAAAAAATTAGCATGTAGTTAATTGAAATATTGTTTTTTGCTTCTAGCACTTGGTAGATGAATAAATGGGGAAGGAAACCCATACTTATCTTAAATAAATAATAAAATCCCTCTTTATGTGAAAGGGGATCACAAAATAGCTGGATCTTGCACTCTCATGTGTCAACAAGGCATAATGGATGTGGACAAAGTCAAGTTTGACCAAGTCAACAACATTATTATATAAGTAGTGGATCCTAAATAAAGACAACTCAATGTGAATGAAGATAAATCTAGCTAGTCAAGATGAAGAGACCTTGATTGTGAAAAGGGATAATTCATGAAGATCTAGTCAAGGTTGATCTAGTCAAGATTGATCCAGTCAAACTTGACCAAATCAACAATGTTGTTTCACAGGAATAACATTCATGAAGGTACAACACAATTTTGGAGGGAGATTGATTGTGTGATGGTGGGAACCATAATGAGTGGGACCCAAGGTGATAAAGCTCACTTAGTTTATAAGGAAGAGGATGGCAGCCATTTGAGGTTAGCTTATGAATTATATTTTGATGTGTCTGCTTAGACTTTTCTCTCTTCCGCTGTTTAGCTAAGATTTCTAGTGTTGTTTAGCACTAAGGTATTCCTATTTAGGAATTCCATCTCTTCCCTTTGAGTAGCTCTTGGGAGAGGCCTGATATTTAATTATACATATATAGCATTGGTGCCAAGATTTAGTCTTCATTTTCAGCATAGTTTCTACAGGAGGTTGTGTTGAGTTGCAAGGAGTTGCAGTGGAGGGTTGAGAAACCCACTTTCTGAGTTGGTTTTGCATAGGAGGAAGGATTCCTTTTATTGGGAGATTAGTTTGGAGGGTTCTTGGGCTGATTTCAGATCTTTGGTTTCAGGCCAATATATTTCCATCACCTATAACTTTATTCCAGTCTGGAATTGCGTTATTTTTGGAGGGCAGTTTCAGCAGTGTCGTTTGTGGCTCTTTCGGAGAGTTTTCCTATGATTGGAGGGTTGATTCTTCTATGGGGGAAGAAAATTAATCATATATGCATTAGATATATATTATTACAGCCTTATATACTCATTTGCTTTATTATTCAGTGATTATTCAGTCTTATTGTTGAAGATCACCATTTGTATTCAGGGTGTGTTCCTAGAAACCCTTCCCGGGTTATCTAGTTTTTTTATAAAGGAGACTAGATCTAATTTCCTGAGCCATATTGTTTAGTACAATCTAATTTCTATTCGTCTCTACCATTTATGTGTAGAAACCCTAATTAAACTGATTTTTCTCTTTATGCAATATTTTCATGTTGCAGTAGTTGTGGGGTTTCAGCCTTTTCTAGTTATCCTAGGTGTGGGAGGTCTGTTTACCTCACCTAGTTTGATTTGTTTCTGACATATTCTTGGATTTAGGTTGTATATTATTATATATAAGGGATCCAAGATTTTATTTTGTTATTTATAGCAGATATTTCTGAAAATGCATTTTTTATGCGTGCATGGTTGAGGAGTCCCTATTTAAGGATATTATAGTGGTATCAAAGAAAGATATTTGGCTCAGCCTATGGAATTCAAGCCAAAATACTATAAGAGAAAGATAAAGGTTAGAATTATGGAAAGGATGAGCTTTATCTCAACACTTTTCAGATCCAGGAAGAACCTCTCCAAGGAGGTTAAACAAGAAGAAGAGAAGAGGAGCGGTGAAACTTCTAGAGAGTGTCAAGAAGAGGAAGATCCATGCACTTCTTATGATCATAAGAGGAGACTAGTGTTGTAGATATCTCCAAATAATTGGACCATACCCTTTCCTTTTGAGAAGGAGGACAAATTGCAGGAAGATGGAGGACACTTGGATCACAAGATCCTAAGTGAATACCTTGTTGAGTACAAATCTCAACCTAGAGCCTTCAAGGAGACTCTAGCATTCCCTTTTTTCATTAATTTGGAGGAATAATGAAGACCTTGTGGCCGAGGGAGGATCAAGGGAAAAATGTTTCTATTTTCTACTTTTGATGGGTCATCTTCAGCAAGGGTTTGGGCAAAGAAACTAGATGCATTCTTCCTACTACATCTAGTGGTAGAAGGAGAGGCTGTAGAGATTGCAGCACTGCACCTTGAGGGTGAATCTAAAATTTGGTGGTTCATCCATTTGAGCCATGAAAGAGTGACTAATTCTGCTGATTTTACTCAAAGGTTGATTGGAAAATTTTGTGAAGAAAAATTAGAGGAGGAGAAACCCTCAACATCATTGGAGGAGACTTGTACCAGTGCTGTCACAACTATGGAGGAGTAGCCCTCAACATATTAAATTGGAGGAGCCAACACATTGGAGGAAGAAGCCCTTACAACTATACAAGATAATTCTAAATTTCACCAAGATATGCCTAAGTTTCCATCTCCTATTGTTTCAACAAATCATATGGAGGGTTGTATACCATTGCATATTACTTATGTGGAACAACATAATTACACTGTGTTGTGCCACCTGGAAGTGTTCAAGGAAGGGATGAACCATCATCCTTATGTGCCTTTGTTGAGTTACACACCAAACTTTGGGTTGGGGTGTGAATTCTTGGAGGATAGGGTGAACCTTGTTCCAAATAAACTGATACAAAACCATATGTTCATTCTTGAGTTGGAGCATGAGATAGCAAGCACACCATTGAGGTGACTTATAGCACTGTCAATAAGTAGTATTGAGGAGGTTTTTACTTCATCACACTTGGATATTTATGGATCCAAGATCATCATTGGTGTGAGATCTTTTCTAGGAGATCTCCAAGGAGTTGCATTTCAACATCCCATGAAATGCAAGAAGAGAAATTAGATTTGGGAGGATGGTAGTCTTCATTGGAAGGATACCAAGGTTGAACATGATGGGAGGCACCCACATTTGGATGAATGGGTGTGGATGGTGAGGAAGAGGTTGGAAATCTACCTGCAAATATATGATACTGGGCAGTAGGAGGCTTGGCTGCGTTGGCTACTCTTGAAAGAGTTTGGCCAACATGTGACATATCCTCTTTCAAAGGGTATGTGGGTGAAGGAATTTTGGTAGGATACTCGCATCATGGGGTGGCAAGGAGTATGGATGCATGGTGCTGACATGACATTCTTCATATCAATCAATACGTTTTCACCACATGATTTGTATGATGGAGGTATGAGGAGGCAGCAAATTTTTTTTTTGCTTGGGTTATTCTTGGGAGAGCATGGGCAGATTTTCTCTCATACTTTGAATGATGTTGTAGGAGTGGGAGTTGGCACTATCATGGTGAAAATGGTCTACTCCTTAGCCTTGGATTGTCAAGAGGTACATCCACTTTGGGAGGAACTTCTTATGTATAGCAGCATTGTGGGAGACATCTTCAGCAATGAGCATGTCAAATATTAGAGCTATGAGTTGGAAAGAGCCTATTTTCATGAGCCAAAAACACTGTCACTTTGGAGCTTGGTTTATTGATGGAGTATCCCTAGGATCACTTCACATATGATGCAATTGGTGGACAAGGAAGAGGTGATAATGATGGAGTATTGGCTCGAAACATCTATTACAGACATATGATATTCTTAACTTGGATTTCCAATCATAGGAAGAATGATCTTCATGCAGCATATGATTCATTCCTCTTCATGGGAGTATGTCATACCGCTATGGAGGACTTAGTCATGTACATATGCATCATCTTACTTTCAGCACATGGTAAGGATATTGATTTTGCATCTATTGATTATCTAACATAGTATTTGCATTTTCTTACCATTTCTATTCAGTGCATTGTTCTTCAAGAGGGCAATTTTTTTATTGAACTCCATGGGAAAATTTTGGCTAGCTATTATGATGGAGACATCCATATTTTTTATGAACTTGGTCAACTCATTCTTTATTCTTCTATGTATGCTCATTTTGTGCACCAAGCCATTTACTATTCACTAGTAAATGTGATGACATGTAAAACTAGCCATTTGTCAAGAGACAACTTGCCATGCTATTTTATGAAGCAGTAGTGGGGAAGACTGCGCTAGGTGCATTTGAGGGACCTTTATCCTTCTCCTTTGTTACATATGGTAGCTAGAATGATGCTAATCATGATTCCATTTTCTAATATTGTCTTTGTCATTATGGGGAACATGATTGGGAGAGAGACACGTTGTTGGGGTGTGTCCTTAGGAAAGGAGATTTCCCACACTTTTTACATTACATGTTCCAGGCGGAGCATGGGAGGAGATATGGCCACCACAGTAAAAAAAATTCTTCTTTATGAGGTGGGCCATGGGATTGATTGGATGTGACATGATGGTGATTTCCAACTCATCATATATTTTTGTGTAACCAGCTCCAAAAATAGAAGAAAAGAGATATGAACGCCTTAGAAATAAGCCACTTCGAGGGGGCAACCTCCAATACATTACATAAATTAACAATTCTTGGATTATTCAAATGAACAAAACCTCCTTCTATATATAGGAGTCCATGGGGCCATAATATAATCCTAGTGGGGCCACAATGTAATCCTAGCCGACCTAACAATAATAATGTAAGGGCACAATAATAACAATATGGGGGTTACGGGGGTACAATAATAACAATAAGGGGGGCTACACTAACATAATAAGGGGCTACACTATTAATATAGGGACTTAACATGCCCCTCTCCTTCAAACAAGTGTTGTCCTCAACGCTTGATTATTTCTTGATGCTTCTGTATAAAATTATCATCCTCCCATGTGAAATATTCTATAGGAAAGTTCTTCCACTTGCTGAGATACTCTGAAATTGATCGTACTTGTTGAGTTTTTGTTTCTATGATTGCTTCATAAATTCTTTCGATGTGATGTTGATCTTCCTGTTGTTTCATTAGATTCTGCACCAAAGTTGGGTTTTCCTTTGAGAGTTGGAGAAGTTTTTGTTGATGCTCGATGTGATCTTCCACTAATTTATCATCCATATTTGCTATTATTTTATCCTTCAAACCATCCAACTTAGCCTCCATTTCTTCTTTTAAACCATCTATGTCATCTTCGGTTTCTCTTCGTAAGATCGCAATTTGTTGCACTTGTTACCGTAATTTTAATATCTCATATCGCAATTCTTCCTCCTCATGCGTCATAGTATAGCTTTCTGAGGGCTTAATGGGTATGGAATTATTTTTTGGAGGCATAATAGAACCCATTACTGACAAAAATTCTTCAATATTTCCTTGGAATCAATTCAACTTGATTCTTCAAACAAGACTTATGCAATTCGGAGAAAAACAATACACACTTCTTCTTTTTTTGCTTTTGAGGAGCTCGATATTGAAATTGGATTATCTCTATGATTGTGGGCCTTAAATACTTGAAATTCATCACTGAATTATCCCTCTAAATTCTCTTTTGAATGCCATAGGTCTGACCTGATTTGGATTCTCCAAGACAAAGTTGTGTCCAATCTCCCACAATGACCTAATTATGGACTGGTTCAGTATAGCGAACTTGTACGACTTCCCACGTGTCACTGTTTTCTCTTTCACCTCTGAAATTGATAGCTAAGAAACTATATTCTGTGTAATTGCCACCAATTTTTACGGCACTCCAATCCGATTCTCAAAGACAGAGTTATTGAAATTTTTCCACGATCACCTTTTTGAGATGAAATTCAAGAGCCTGAAAAAGCACTACCTTCCACAGATCATATCTCAGAAAATATTGCGAACCAAGCTCTAAAAGTTTTTGATGAGTTTCCTTAGGATATCAGCTTCACACCATAAAAGTTTCAGATTTTGAACCTCAATAGAAAAAAATTTATAGCGCAAATGCCACGATGACCTGTTTAGGAGCCTGAAAAAATACCTAACTTCCACAGATCATATCTCCGAAAATATTGCGAACCAAGCTCTGAGACTTTTACAAAATATTCCTCAGGATTTTAGCTTTGCACCCTAAAAATTTCATCTTTTGAACCTTCGTAGAAAAAAAATTTATAGCGAAAATTCCACGATGACCTGTTTGGAGTAGCGAAACCCTAGAATCCAAACCTCTGATACGAAATGTTGTGTAACCAGCTCCAAAAATAGAAGAAAAGAGATATGAACGCCTTAGAAATAAGCCACTTCGAGGGGGAAACCTCCAATACATTACATAAATGAACAATTCTTGGATGATTCAAATGAACGAAACCTCCTTCTATATATAGGAGTCCATGGGGCCACAATATAATCCTAGTGGGGCCACAATATAATCCTAGCTGACCTAACAATAATAATGTAAGGGCACAATAATAACAATATGGGGGTTATAGGGGTACAATAATAACAATAAGGGGGGCTACACTAATATAATAAGGGGCTACACTATTAATATAGGGACTTAACATATATGGGATAGTTTGGGCCAGCATGATTCATAACGTTGGAGAGGAGATCCTTGGAGGTATATTCTTCATCTTGCCACTGGAGGGAAATATTATTGCAGCCCAAGATCAGCAGATACTCTACACTTATCATAATTGGAGAGGAGGAAAATGTTGGTTATGCTACTTTTTCTACCATGTTCATATTTTCAGCCCACCTACTTTGTAGGAGCTCAAGGTGGAGGAGGATTTTCAGGAGTTGCCATGTTGGGAGGTAACTCATTTTGTATGGATGATTGCTTGGGGATGGGAGATTCATGTGGGGATGGTGGATCCCAATTTATATTAGACCTCATGCCTCAAGAAGGCCTTTAAACAACCCATTGTTTCCTCCATGGCTATTTTCCTTTACATGATGATAGCTATTTGGGATACTCACCAAAAGCTAGCTTGCATACTTGGAAGGAACAACTTGGAGATGTATTGATGAGATAGCAGCTTGATCCTTGAAGGATTTTATCATATAAGGATGCTACATGGGAAGAAGAGGAGGCTCTTCGGTTCTATCCTTATAGTTGGTTAGGGAAAAGAAACATTTGGCATGTGAGGATTGTAAAATTCCAAAATTAGTATGCAGCTAATTGGAATATTTATTTTTGTTTCTAACACTTGGTAGATGAATAAATGGGGAAGGATACCCATACTTACCTTGAATAAAGAATAAAATCCCTCTTAATGTGAAAAGGGATCATAAAATAGTTGGATCTAGAACTCTCAAGTGTGAACAAGGCATAATGGATGTGGAAAAAGTCAAGTTTGATCAAGTCAACAACATTATTATATAAGGAGTGGATCGTAAATAAAGATAGCTCAAGGTGAATGAAGATCAATATAACTAGTCAAGATGAAGCCACCTTGAGTGTGAAATGGGACGATGCATGAAGATCCAGTCAAGGTTGATCCTCTCAAGATTGATCTAGTCAAACTTGACCAAATCAAACAGTGATGTTTTAGAGGAATAGCATTGATGAAGGTACAACGCAATTTTGGAGGGAGATTGATTGTGTGATGGTGGAAACCCTAACGAGTGGGACCCAAGGTGAGAAGTCTCACTTAGTTTATAAGGAAGAGGATGGAAGCCATTTGAGGTTATCTTATGAATTATATTTTTATGTGTCTGCTTAGACTTTCCTCTCTTTAGTTGTTTAGCTAAGATTGTTGGTGACATTTATCACTAAGGTATTCCTGTTTAGGAATTCCATATATTCCATTTGAGTAGCTCTTGGGAGAGGCCTGATATTTCATTCCACATATATAGCATTGGTTCCAGGCTTCAGTCTTCATTTTCAGCATATTTTCTGCAAGAGGTTGTGTTGAGTTGCAGGGAGTTGCAGTGGAGGGTTGAGAAACCCACTTCTTGAGTTGGTTTTTCATAGGAGGAAGGATTACTTCTATTGGGAGATCAGTTTGGAGGGTTATTGGGATGATTTCATATATTTGGCTACAAGCCAATATATTTCCATCACCTACAACATTATTCCAGTCTGGAATTGCGTTATTTCTGAAGGGTTGTTTCAGCAGTGTCTTTTGTGGCTCTTCCGCGGATTTTTCCTATGATTAGAGGGTTGACTCTTCCATGGGGGAATACCTTTGATAAGATATGCATTAGATATATATTATTACAACCTTCTATACTATTTTTCTTCGGTTTTTAGTGATTATTCAGTATTATTGTTGAAGATCACCATTTGTGTTCAAGGTGTGTTCCTAGAAAGCCTTCCCTGGTTAGATAGTTTTTGTATGAAGGAGACTATATCTCATTTTCTGAGCCATATTGTTTAATATAATATCAGATCTATTTTTCTCTACCATTTATGTGTAGAAACCCTCATTATACTGTGTTTTCGCTTTATGCAGTATTTTCATGTTGCAATAGTTATGGGGCTTTAGCCTTTTCTAACTATCCTATGTGTGGGAGGTATGTTTACCTCACCTAGTTTGAATTGTTTCAGACCTATTCTTGGATTTAGGTTGTATATTGTCAGATCTAAGGGATCCAAGAGTTTATTTCATTATTTATACCATATATTTCTGAAAATGAATTTTTTATGCATGCATGGTTGAGCAGTCCCTATTTGGGGATACAGATCTAGAGCGATCTTTAGGCAAAAAAAGGTAGTGAAATGAATGTAAAACCCTACTATTTATAGCAAAATATTGAGTTATTCTAGATATTGAAGCATAATTATTTTTAACCAAATCTAGATCCAACTTTTATGGAATATTTTATTATTTTTGTTGATGGGAAAACGAATTTGAATTTGGTCAAATCCCTTTATCTGTAAATAATAAATAAATAAATAATTTATTTATTATTTTAAGAGTGTGGTTGAGTTATAATTAAATAAATAGTCATTTATTCAATTATTTATAAATGATTGAGTTAAATTTAACAAGGAATATTATTTAAATAATGTTTAAATAATTATTCCTAGAAAATAATAAGATAAATGGTGATTTATCTAATTAATTTTCCTGTTTTGGGTTAAATACGACCATGAATATTAATTCAATAGTTATTTAAATAATTATACCTTTACAAAAATCAAACAAATGTGGATTTATTCAATATTTCCTCATGGGGTTTCCTGTTTAGACCATAAACAACTTAATAAATTATGGATTACTAAGTTATTTTTCATATTGAAAGAAATTTTACTTAGGGTAAAATTGGTCTTACATGGTGTAATTTGGTCCATCTAATAGTAATAGGTTAGATGATCAAAAATTGGTGTAACAATTAGTGTGGTGTGAGTGTAATCAATTAACTCAAATTAATTGAGTTAAAATCAGTTTAACTAGTTCTAACTGAGTGATGAATTAGTGGAAGGTCTAGTGAATAAACTTAGACTTAATTCACAAGTAGTGATCAATAAGATAATTTATGATTTTATATTAATATCTTCATGCATGTAATTTCTAAGGAAGATCCAGTTGAGAAAGAGGTTAAAGGGAACATAATTATCAGTTGTATTATTAGAAAATTTTTGGGTCACAACTATAAAGTCATGAGAAGGCCATGATAGATTGTGCAATCAAGGGAGGCTGAATTTCCTATTTAATAGGGGCCTATTTCCCTAGGTATTGCATGAGCAAGGCTGGGCTTAGTAGATGTTGAGAATTGGCTAAGTGTTTGTCAATTTTTCCTAAGTCGTGCAAGCCAGTTTTGAGCAAGATCAGAGTGAGACAATCAGGATAGTGCAGGATTTTCTCGGTGTGCGAAAGAATTGTATTGTTTCATGATTAATTGAATTTATACAATATATTATAGCAGTTTTTTGAGAATTTTATTTCCCCAATGATATCTTGTGTTGTGTGTTTGATTTATCTCTTTCTCTTACTTGCATGTGATTGAGTGATCATGTTTTATATTTCGCAAATATTTGAGAAGGATTCATTATCTTATTTTAGGAAATCACAAGATCAGACTGAATCCATTGGTATAATTTATACATGATATCGGGGTGCCAGGAATCACAATAGAAGAGAAGAAATGGATTTTTTCTTGAACATATTCAAATTTGTGGATTTATTCTCTAGGATCTAGCAACAGATCAAGATGTCTTTCAATGGCTTGAGACTTGAATTTTCACTCGAGAGAAATTTGAATTATATTGCATGGAAGGACATGATGGAGGTAGTGTTGGAGGACAACGGGTTGAAGGAATTCATAGATATTTATATTCCCAAGCCCACAACAGCAAATGCCCAACTTCTTGATGCATGGCAGAAGAAAATAGCAAAGGTGAGAATGATATTGTTAGAGGGAGTTTGAGATCATATTGTCTCGAGTCTCCATGGGAAGGCAACTCAATATTCTATGAAGAAAGCCTTGATGGATTTGTTTCAGAATAGCAGCGATGAAAGGAACTTAGTGTTAAAGGAAAAGCACAAAAATATCAAGATGGAGGATGGTGAGATGGTACCAACATACTTTCTGAAGTTCACACAATGTTCAGATGAGCTTGGAAGTGTTGGTGTGAAAGTATTCCAAGATTATTTGGTGAGCTAGCACTGCTATGCCTTCCCAGGAACTTCCATAATTACCAGGACTCTTTGAATGGGAGGGAGAATTTTCCAAACTGGGAGAGTTTGTGGCTCGACTTAGTAATAGAAGAGATAAGGTAGAGCACTAGAGACAGGACCTCCAACACCAAAAAAGAAGAATATTGTGTATTAGTTAGAAAAGGAAATAAATCGAATCAAAGTAAGTCCCAAGGAAAATAGGCAAAGAGAGAGTTGTCCAAGATCAGGTGTTTTCACTGTCCCAAGCAGGGGCACTATGCCTTGAACTATCGAGAGAAGAAGGCAAGCAAGGACCCTGTACTTAAAGCAGGTGAAGCATTGGCTTCACAATTCTAGCTTTTTTTTACTCTCATTTCATGCATGGCCAACACTGTAATGGGATAAATATGGTATCTATATATCAATGTATTGTTCCATATGATGGGGAATAGAGATCTATTCAGTGACTTGGAGTGGAAGGACCTCCAGCATAACATAGAGTTTGGAGATGAAGGGAGGTATAACGTGGTCAGTATAGGTACAATTACCTTTTAGAGGGAGTATGGCTCCCCTCTTAGAATAGCATATGTTTTTTATGTTCTAGGCCTAAGGAAGAATCTTATATCCATAGCGGTATTGGAGGATTGTGGTTATGATGCAATCTTTAGAAAATGATTTCCTTAAACACATAGCCACAGGAAAAGTGAAACGGATCGGTGTAAGAGTCAAGAACCTATATGTTCTTGAGGTAGAGGATGAATGCAAAGCTTTGATGAGAAAAGAAGTGGTTAATGACTTGGTGGTTGAGAGGAAACAATTATCTCTCAAAATTCAGCCTTAGAAGCATTCTCAAAAGGTTGTGGAGCAGCCACAATTGGAGAAGTAAAGAGGAGACCAAATGGAAGAGTCCACTCAAGAAGAGACCTCTCGAAAGGGGGAATTTCATGCCAGATGGGAATATGGAGCAAATACAGTTATACCTACAGCTGTGAGGTGGGGTGATGTGTAGATATAATCCCAATACGAAATTTGGCCAAGGTCAATTGAGATGGTGTGTCTCATGGATCGAACTTGGCTATGAGGAGCCCATAGTGTAGCAGTAGCAGGAAGGATCAATTAGATTGTGCAGTCAAATGTCAAGGAGACAAAGATCAGAGTGACAGATGTCGGATATTGGATCATAGATCATAGTTGGAAGCAGTGCAGAGGGCATGGATGCAGATGTCAGCAGCAACATAGAGCTTTCAGTAGACAGTGTAGTAACTAGTAGTAGTTAGAGAATCTGATGAAAAATTCATCATATTGATTAAGTTTTTTGAAGGCTATTCAATTTTAGGAGTTGTAGGTGCAAACAACACTAGAGAACTATTGCATGAATAACATTACAAAGGTACTAGATCAGGATAGATTGAATTCCTTTCTTGTTGAGAGGGAGCGTTGAAATTTGCAACAAGAAATAGTGAAATTGGAAACCAGAAAGGAAAAAATGCACACACATTGGTATGGTATTTCAGTCACACAGTGGTGAGGAATTTAGTTACACATTAGTGAAAAATGTGTGTCTAATTTATTTTTCCCTTAAATAAATTGGACAATAAATTTTAATTTCATCTCATAACAACTTGTATCAGTTAACTAAGTCATGATGACTGAGTTAGCTCAAGAAATTCAAGTTGACGGTATAAGATGAGGCATGTACAGTGATCTTGATATTTTGGGGGTCTAGGTGAAGTTGTAGCACTTGTGTGATGTGATTGTAATCATTTAACTAAAATTAACTGAGTTAAAATTAGTTTAACTAGTTCTAAATGGGTGATGAATTAGTGAGAGGTCCAGTGAATTAAATTAGATTTAATTCAAAAGTAGTGCTCAATCAGATAACTGATGATTTTCTAGTAATAGATGCATGCATGTAATTTATTAGAAATACGTAGTTGAGACAGAGGTTAAAGGGAGCATAACTATAAGTTTATTATTAACAAATTTCTTGGGTACAATTATAAAGCCATGAGAAGGTCATGATGGATTTCACAATCAAGGATGGTTGACTTTCCTATTTAATAGGGGCCTATTTCCCTATGGATTGCGTGAGAAAGGTTGGGATTAGCATAGGCTGATAATTGGCTAAGTTTTTGTCAATATTTCCTGTGCATTCCAAGCCATTTTTGAGGAGGATCAGAGTCAGACAATTAGGAGATTGTAGGATTTTCTTGGTGTGAGAAAGCATTGTATTGTTTCATGATTACTTGACTTTATACAATATATGATAGCAGGATTTTGAGTATTTTCTTTCTCCAAGAATATATTGTGTTGTGCGATTTATTTACTTATTTATCTTACTTTCATGTGATTGAGTGATCATGTTTTATATTCCAAAAATATTTTAGAAGGATTCAGTATCTTGTTTTAGTACATCACAAGATTGAATTGAATCCATTGGTATAGTTTTTGCAAGCTAGGGTTCACAATGGATCCAGAGACCATAAAAAATTATCAAAGAAATCATAACAGAGGTCATATTATCAGGTATGAGCCCACCAAAGTCCATGAAATCATAACTTCACCTTTCCTCAAGAAGTTTTTCCAAGATCTGGGCTCCATAGGGTTTATATTCCACAAACTAACAATTCTACATCAAAATTAGTTTCTGAGGTAAGTAAGACAAATTTGAGAAAATTCAAAGTATATTTTTACCATCATAGACTGAGGAACATAAACCTCCTTCCGTTTATGCACAAGTGTTATGATTTTAGGGAAATGCCCAGATTACAGTCACTAGAGGAGGTTTTCTGCACTTTTGGACAGCTTGAATTCAAGTCATATTTTCAAGGGTTTGGAGCAAGCTCTTGTAGATATTGATGACTCCATTATGTATCAAACATCCTCCACATTCCAAACATACCACTTGCAGCCCAAAACGACTCTGGGAAGACCTCCTAATGCCCTCTCAAAGATGAAGTTGCGCTTCTGCTAAGAGCAAGTTGTGATTCTGCAATTTTAAGTGATCAACTTAAAGCTTGGATTCTGCTCGAATGGGAAATTAATTTTGAAAACTAGAGGAGGTTTTTATTCATAACATACCAAAGAAAAAAAAAATCTCTACGTTTTGCAAAAAAAATTATGGCTAGAGAGATATTTTTCCACCTTTGAGCCCTATGTTTTGGGAAATTTTTGGTCGTTTTGGCAATTTTTGGAAATTCCTCACTGCCAAAAGAGTAGTGCCTTGGTGCTGCACTTTTCCCTAAGGGCTCCAAATCATAAAAATTATATATGCATGGATATAGTGTAACCTACACATATAAGCCATATTTTTTGTGTTCCATGTCATCCTTCTGGTTGGAAGAAAAATTCCAAAAACCCATTTTCTGCCATTATTTTCACCCTGGCACTATGCGTTTAGATTGACCTTAGGAGAATCCAGTATTCTGAGCCTTGGGGAGGCCATTTTTCTTGCTTAAGGACTCAATGGACAACTAGACATCTTACTCTTTCCAATTATACCTTAATAACATAATTTGGAGTACTGGAAGTTACTAAAAACTTCCCTCCAAATTGGCACTGTGTTTTTCCCAGATGGCGTTGCATTTTTCTCATAATCTATTGTGCTTTTGCCTGGAAGTCAAAATTTCAAGTTTTATCAATCAAAGTCAAATCATAATGATGTAATTTTTCTTTTCTTTTTTTAAGTTGAGATTACGTGAATGAATGCAATTATGCTGGTAAAGGTCAAAATTGAGGTAGATTCATGATCATAAATGCTTGTAAAGTGAAAGTGAATTAGTTGATCTAAATAGAGGGTTTGTTTTTAACTTCCCTAGATTTAGGTTTGGTTAGAGATTATCATGTAAGATATTCCTATCAAGAGGGATTCGACCCCTAAGAGAGGGGAAGATGGTTTTTGTCTATATGTAGCTAGTTTTTAGTATGATTCAAATTTTGACATCAAAGAGTAGAAGGCTTGGATCTTTGTGTACATTTTATTTTTGCAGAAATATAAGGCTAGTTGTAGCTATTATATAGGGATTCATGTGGTATGAGTTTTTGAAAATGTTTTCCTTCTGTAAATCACTTATATAAATGAATATTTCATATTCTTTCCATATATTTTCTTTCAATGATTTTCCTATAAGATGTTAAACAAAATTCTTAAAGTTTATGCTCTGCTTTGGTAGGAATTTCATGTTTTTACTATTCATCTTCTGATAAATGAACTCATGATTTCGATGCTCATTTTCAACCTATAAATTTCCACCCTACACTAAAATTTACAACCTCAAAGTGTTACTAAACATATTTTCCATGCCCCTTTGTATCCCTGCAACTGAAATATTTTAGATCTGACCTAGTTTCCTTCACCGTTCCTCCTGATCTAGCTAAAAGCCTAAATTTCAAAATCCTCGAGATCAATACCTAGCATAATATATTTTTACCCCCATCAGTCAACTTTTTGGGTATACAATTACAGAGAGAGCCCTCTCTGATTTGGTAGGGATAGCTACCAAATCCTAAGTGGTTCGAGGTTCCCTCGCTCGGTTTCCATTCTCAACCTTGGGACACTGTGGAGGATAACAACAATGAGAATATATCAATGTTGTTTAAAGGAATGTGTAAGACTCTCATTGATAACACCCAAACCCCATTTCTGAAAAGGTTCTTCAACTTTAACTGGATGCAATAGAGTGACTTCTCTTTTGTCCCTCCGAACACACTTTTGAAATACAATAAATTTTCTAGCATAAGCATACACATATATGAATAGATTAGGGCAATAATATATTACCCAAATTATTTTATGTGTTGTGACATCACCGTTGAAATGACCGCCATCCAATCCATAATGAATTTTAGATAAAATTTTATCTTCTTTTGATGATTCCAAGTATCACAATAATACTCCATTATGATTTATTATCAAAATAATGTCATTGATCAACTAATAATGACTTGATTATAGTTTAATCTCATGTCTCTGCTTAGTTGATAGCTCGAAAGTTAAAGTACCATGTTCCAAGTATTGTGTTATTTATTTATACCAAGATGGTTCAATATTGGAATTGTGCATAGAATCTGAATTATATATCTCAATTTTGTTATCCCAATCTTCATTGTCATCTACTCTGGGATCCAGGGCTTTTGAAACTATTTTACACATCCATGACCTTTGATAGTATGTGAAGGTTTGAATTCAAAGTCGTATCCCTATAGTGAATTTAGTTAATTTCCTCATCATTCTCTAATCTAATTTTGTGCGAATAATGCTCTATCGATAGGATTGGGAATGATTAGCTTAACATGGATTTTCAGAACGTAAATCATAAAAAAAATTACTGCTTTGAAAAAAACGTAGGCATGTTTATCATTGATTTGATGTTTTAATTCAATTAATTATATCCATATGCTCATAAAGGATATTGTTCATTCAATCCTTAGCATTTCCTTCTGTGTCATCAAAACTGCAAGAGAGAAATCATAGGAGAATTCGTATAACATGAGTTGTTTATTGAATTCAAGATTTTACAATGTGGGGGGAGAAATTATTGATTCCTTGGTATTTGTGAAATCTTCCTTCTATTCCTAATTCCATCTAAATATAGAGTCCTTTTGGATCATATCCTATAATGGTTTTACAATTTGTGAAAAAATAGATATAAATTTCCTAACAAAGTTTATCTTTCCCAAAATGGATTGCATAAAATTTGTGTTGTTGGGATATGGAATATGTGATAGAATTCATTATTCAAGGATCTACAGTGATTCCATTCTTGGTGATGATATTCCACAAGATACTTCCTTTAGATATTACAAAGATACTCTTCTTGGGGTTTAGTGATATTTCATATTTATGACATCACTCAAAAGTTTT
Organism: Pinus albicaulis; assembly: GCA_034641835.2. NCBI lineage: Eukaryota > Viridiplantae > Streptophyta > Pinopsida > Pinales > Pinaceae > Pinus > Pinus albicaulis. Next base: position 1,147,705,777 of record CM076583.1, read on the forward strand.
CTTGAGATGGCATAAGAGATATGAATGCCTCTTAGAGAATGTCATGACACCATCAAGATATACGATCATGCCTTGACCGATAAATCCTCTGAATGTTATGTCCATGGAACACTGAAAATTAGTCCTATAATTTACTAGTCTGAAAGGCATGCACTTGTAACTAAAGTTGCCCCATTTATTTCTGAAAGTTGTTTTCAATTGATTTGGTTCAGAGACCAAAACTTGATTGTAACTAGAAAAACCATGTAGTAGAGAAGAAATTTAAAATCTTGACATTGCTTGAAGGATCCACTTCATATATGGAACAAGATAGTCATCTTTATCAAAGGCTCAATTCAGATTACATAAGTCTATTCATAGTCGAATCTCCCCTTATAATATCTTACATTTAAGATGATCTTCATCCAATAATTTCTTCAACTTTCTCTGTATCAACAACTCTATAGTTGGATGAACCTTACGCAAATTTTTCTAGAAAGGATTGACGCACTTTTTTATGGGAATGACATGTTGAAAAACTTAGGTGCCGCTTGCCTTCCTATTGTCATAATTCCAAGCAAATACATCTTGGTAATTATTCAAAAACTCAATGAATGTTTGGTGTTCTACTATGTTGTAAAATGTACCCATATTTATGCACCTGGGGCCTTATTTTGTACCAAGGTTCACTTGTTCATGCCTCAATGCAGAAATTTGAGTCTTGGTGTTTGTGGGGCCTTTGAAGAAATTTTACAAATTATACGAATTTTCCAACATGAATACCCATTTAGGAATCATATTTCACCTTTTTTTCTTCATTTCATCATCTAAATATTGTTCATGTTCATATTCATCGATAGAATCCTCTTTAAACACGTCCAAATTCATAATTAATTCCAAGATTTTTTCATCATCATTAAAACCCATGAAACTAGTTACATTCTATGACATGAAAGGATTATAAACTATTTCAAGAGAAAATAAATCCCTTAAAGGAGTAAAAGCAACTTATTTTTTAGCCAAGGTGTCAATTGAAACATTCTTAGATCTATGGATTTCAATAAATATTGAAATCTTTAAAAAATAAAATAATATGCCATACCTTTTGTTGGTAGATTTTCAAATGTGGAGATAAACAATTAATATTGTTATGTACCTGTCTAGTGATGATTTCCGATTTGTTGATGACTTTGATACATTCCACCGATAGGTATATAGCCTTCTTCTTTAAAAAATCAAAGCCTTGTACTCAGTTGTATTATTGGTGCAGTAAAATTACAAGTAGCATGAGAAAATAGTTTTTTTCTTTGTTAGATCCAAAAAGATGAAACCTGCACCAAATCCATCCTTAGTGTTAGAACCATAATAGTCAAGAGTCCAAATATTATTATTCACAAAAGTATTACTATCTACACTAAGGTTATGTACATCTATTATACAATTTCCAATAGCAGTAGTTAGAGTACAAGGAATGAGTTCAAACTATTTATCTAATGGTACTGGTGATGGTTGGGCCATGTAAGAGCCAAGATTGGATTCAAAGAAAAACTTCTCCACAATAGTCGGAGAAAAACATATCGGTTTTTTAGCTCCTTCCAACTAAGTGGCGGTATACTTCATATTCGGTTCATTTTCTACCCTTGTTTGGTTAATCTTTCCTTTCTAATGGTGTCACAAATAGGATCAATCAATTGAAAAATATCCTTGTATATTTTTAGACCAGTCTCTTCTTAACAACAAAGCATAAGCTTCAAGTATATTTACCACCATGATATCAATGATTTGGTGAAATCTTGGGTTGGATAGTGACCGAATAAGCACCTCGTTAAGTTTATTAACAGCTTGTGATTAAATTTGATCGAGTTGTGTAATATTAGCATTATTTTTCTGTCGAGTTGGATTTATTTTCTTACCAACTATTAGTATGAATCTTAATTCCAAGTGTATGAAGAATACCACTTTAGTTGTGCATAACAAAAAACCCTAACAAAAAAGATGGCTGCCAATATCCTTAGATATGCAGTTAGGTAGTCAAGATAAATGCTACAAAAACATAGATCTATGCATCAAAATACATTAAGCGGTAGAAAAAACAAGTTTTATTCCATGCATCCAATAGACAAGACAATAATATGTTGAATGAATTTTGTATTAATGGCGTGACCTAGGAGGAAAACACAAAAGGGTGGTACTATTTCTCATCAATGGGATGGGTTCTTGTAAGTCCTCAACACTTTAGATCTAAGATCCCTCTCTCTTGATGGTGTAGAAAACCTAGGCAAAAATGGTATCAAAACATGACAATGATGGTGGATCAAAGTCAGACCAAAAGTATAGATCTAGAGTGATCTTTAGGCAAAAAAAAGTGGTAAATGAATGGGAAGGCCCTTCTATTTATAACAAAATATTGAGTTAGTCTAGATATTGGTGCATAATTAAAAAATTATTAACCAAATCAAGATCCAAATTTTATCAAATATTTCATTATATTTGTTGGAGGGAGAAAGAATTTGACTTGGGCCAAATCCATTTCTTTTTAAATAATAGATAAATAAATGATTTATTTATCATTTTAACGATGTGGTTGAATAATAATCAAATAAATAATGATTTATTTAATTATTTATGGGTGATTTAGTCATATTTAACAAAGAATATTATTTAAATAAGGTTCAAATAATTATTCCTAGAAAATAATAAGATAAATAATGATTTATCTAATTAATTTCCTTGTTTTGGGTTAAATATAACCATGTATATTAATTAAACTGTTTTTTAACTAATTATTCCTTGAGGAAAATCAAACAAATGTAGAATTATTTAATATTTCCTTGTGGGGTTTCTTGTTTATACCATAAAAAATTAATAAAGGTGGTTTACTAAGTTATTTTCATAATGAAGGCAATTTTACTTAGGGTAAAATTGGTCTTACATGGTGTACTTGGGTCCATCTAATAATAATATGTTAGATGATCAAAAAATGGTGTAACATATTTCCCCCAGCATGCAGGCATTAGGAGCTAACAGTATGACTGAAGTACGTTGTAAAAAATCAATCATGTGAGCGTTAGGAGCTAATCGTATGACCGAAGTACGTTGTAAGAAATCAATCACTAGAAACTGGAGGGAAATTCAGATAGGGAGAAATATAAGGTAGACCAAAGTGCTAAGAGGACTAGACCCTGAGGAGGCGAGACTTACAGGTGCGAAAAGTCTCTTTTATGAGTGAGTACCTATGCTATAGGCAGTGGGGGAGGCATACCTATGCCCGCCGAGACAAAGTACAAAGAATAATGTGTCCAATAAAGAAGGGACTGAACACTATAGTATATGTTGGCATAAACATGAGCAAGATAAATAACATGATAATGAATCCCACATACGTGCCTGGGATAACAACCAGGACTTTAACAATAATATCTAAGTACATGAGATACAAATACAACCTGGATGCCCTTGTAAATAGGAAATGGCTCTGAAAATCTGACTGATTCATGCAATGAAAAAGGACCTGCAAGCAGCTGAGGCTGACGTCATCAAATCTATGGAGCTACATCGAAGTCTGAAATGAAGAGTTCATATGGGCATGTGAGGGGCTACCTAAAGGGCCACCCACTAATGAGGGTTGAAACATCTCACACACACCCGGGAATCATTGGTCTAATCTGCTGCATCATTGAACCATCGAGTATACGAATCTTGATCATGCTGAAAGGAGTTGTACCTGAGAAACAATCAAGTCAAAGGGCTATAAGGAGTCCCTTTACTTGATTCGAGGCACTGAACAAGAGTGGAATCTGGAACCAAGGTACACCACCCTCTAGACCTGTCTTATGGAATAAATGATCTAATGTCAACAGAAGGATGCCTACCATAGGTGAGTCAATAAGATGTCCACAACTAAGGCATGAGAGAAAATAGTAGAGTGACTGATAAATGAACACGAGGGGTGATGATGAAATGGAGGGGTACTGAGTAGCAGACGAACGACTTCCCTTGTTAGAGCATAAAGGGCATGGACGACCCGGTAGCGACTGACACAATATCATGAGGGGTAGGGGAAAGTGGGACTAGAGGCCATAGTGTGAGACACGAGATAGGGGCCAAGTAGTGAAGGATGGAGGACTATAGTAGGATACAAAGGGACTCGTGATAGACTCCATGGATGCAATGATGACTCCCCTCGGATGCTCTAAATAAGGGAGACTCGATGATGCTGCCACACAGTAAAGGTCTAGCGGGAACCATAAATACATGAGTACAGGATGGTTACCCACAAAGAAAATCAACACAAGCATGGAAAAGTATGAAGGCAAAGTGTTGCCCCAAGTACAAGTGTTGCAAGTGAAGAAATTCGATTTTGAGGAGTGGTGAAGTGACGCTTCGTGGGAAAAATGTGTCCTGGTGAAGTATCAAATCACAAAAAGCTATGAGTTGGCTACCTACAAGAAATAAAACATGCATTTCAGGACGGAAATGCTAAGGGTAATATTCTTTAGGATAGAGTGCATTGCAAGGGTTGGGAAGGGGGTGTCCTTCGAATTCCTCTAAGAGGTGTGCCCCCTTTCCTAAATCCTTACTGGTGATGTAAGGGCCTAGCCATAATGAGTCAAACTTCCCATGATCAAGGACATAGTGGGCTTGGTCATACACTAGAACAAGGTCACCTTTGTGAAAGGTACGAGGGTGGACTTTTCGGTCATACTGAGCTTTGGTGTGTTTCTTAGCTGCTTCGATGGTTTGCAATGCAACATGACAGTCTTCAGATGCATGCTCAAGCATGATAATTCATTGTTATAAAGGTTGAGTGTCAGGGAGGAGTTCAACATCTAGATGAAGGGAAGGGATTTCACACTCGATTGGTAAAACTGTCTCCTCTCCAAAAATAAGGTTGAAAGGAGTAAACCCAGTGGCAGTTTTAACAAAATTTCTATAGGCCCACAAAGCAAGGAAGAGAATAAGGTGCCAGTTGGTTTTGTGCTTATCCACCATCCGTTGAAGCATGGTTTTAAGGATTTTATTGACTTCTTCAACTTGGCCATTACCTTGGGGGTAATAGGAGGAGGAATATTGGTGCTCAAAACCCAACAGTGAGGATAGCTCATGCCATATCTCGTCTTCAAAATGTCGGCAATGGTCAGAGACCAATTTTTTCAGAAGTCCGAATCGAGTGATAACATGTTTAAAGAAAAAGAGGGCTGCAGTAGCTATCGTTTTGTTAAACGTTGGCATGGCCTCAGCCCACTTTGTGAAATAGTCAACTGCCACAATGATATATTTGTGGCTACCAGCAGATGACAGTCGACACTCCATAAATTTGTTGGCCCACTTACAAAAGGGAACAGCTGAGACGAGAGGATGGAGGGGAGTTGAAGGAGCTCATGTCTTAGGGTCTAAATGCTGGGAATTGGAACAATGTTTGACTACTTCAATGCAATCACTGAAGAGAAAAGGATAAAAGTACCCAGTGCACACGATTTTCTGGGCAGTGGCAAGACCGAAAAGGTGGGCAGCACAAGCACTGCTATTGAAGGCATTGAGGAATTCCTCAGCTTCAGCATGTGTGAGACAACAATGAAGGACAATATCTATACCACAATGATAGAGGTCATCACCGATAAGAAGGTAGCAGGGGGCCTGGTGTCGGATACATCATCGAGCATCACAATCAAGATGGAGGGTGATCTTTTGGATTCGCAAGTAAGTGAGGATGTCACCATATGAAGGATCGTCTATGGTAATGGTGAACAAGTGTTCATCAGGAAAATCATCATTAACTAGAGGATCCTGCATCCAGGTAGGTTATTCAGAAATGAGTTCAGCAAGGGCTAAACCTTTCTTACTTTTAGGTGTGACAAATTCAAGAACGAATTCTTGGAGAATAACGATCCAACAGGTATACTTCCCACTGATGATTGGGTGACTCAATAGGAAGGCCATAGGGTTGGAATTAGTCACGACCTTGGTGGAATGCATGAGGATGTAATGACAAATTTTTTGGACCGAGAACACAACAACCAGTGCTAATTTCTCTTCATGTGAGTAGGATACAAGAGGAACTACAAGGTTCTTACTGACATAATAGATAACATGCTCGATTCCATTGTCATATTCCTGTATAAGGACTCTAGTGACCGAATAGGTGGAAGCAGAGATGTATAGGATGAGGTACCTATCAAATTCAGGAGGACGAATCAAGCGAACAAATTTGAAAGCATGTTTCAGGACATCCAAATACTCTTGAGGATAAGCATCCCACACAAATGAAATGTTAGATCATAGGATTCTAAGGAACCCATGCATAGTGGTGGCACAGTCAGGTATAAACTGACGAAGGAAATTAGCTTTACCTTGGAGGCTTTGTAACTAGCATAAGGTACGAGGTATAGGGAGCTCAAGGATGGATTGAACTTTCAATGGGTCAAGTGTTATACCATCTTTAGACACAATGAAGCCTAGAATATGACTGACAATAACACAAAAGACACACTTAAGTGGGTTGAGTTAGATATTATACTTGCGACATTGGAGAAGGATGGTACACATATTGTGGAGGTGCTGTGCCCGATGTTTAGAATGTGTAGTGAGGTTGTCTAAATATGCAAGAATAATATGGGCTAGGTCATGGAAATAGTAAGACATGGCTCACTGAAAAGTGGCTCTGGCATTCTTAAGGCCAAATGGCATGACCCGATAAGAGAAGGTTCCCCATTGACTAATAAATATAGTCTTAAGCTAATCAGCAAGATGGATAACAATTTGGTTGTACCGGGAGAAACTATCCATGAAGGATAGAACCTCATGCCCCACACACTCATCAATGATTTAGTCAATGAATGATGTGGGGAAGTTGTATTTGGGATAAGCTTTGTTCAGGTCACAAAATTTGGTGCAGACACATATGGTGCCTTGTTTCTTGAGAATGGGAACCGGGTTGGACACCCAAGTGGTGTATTCGATAGGATAGATAAAAGTAGCCAACTTGAGCTTATCGATTTCATCTTTTACAGCCTCTTGTTTGGAAGGATTAATGGGTTTCAACTTTTTACGGACAAGATTGGAATTGGGCCATGTATTGATATGGTGTTCAACAATGGCGGGATCAAGTCCGTGAATTTCTGAATACGACCAGGTGAAAATATCATGGAATTCTTTGAATAGCTTGGTGTAAGCCTCAATTTCTTCTGTGGTGCATTGGGCACCCAAGTTGATATTTTCTTCTACCCCTAGTTTATCAGAAATGTCAATTTTAATGGTAGGAGAGATATTGGCCATATTTCCTTCTTCGAAAGCATCAAGTGCAGGAATCGGATTTCTAAACCAATCGACCTCATCAAGAATGAAGTCTTTAGTTTCCACAAAATATTTTTCATGGGACTGCTGCAGGAGGAAGTATGCACGATGGTGCATATCATCCCATGGAAGATCAGGAATGGCCATGTTTTCCATAATTTCTTCATCGGAATGGAAGATGGGGTGATTGGAGGAAGAGAGACCACCTGACGTGGTAGAGCTACCTGACTCATCATCATGTGAAGAAAGGCTCACATGCATAATGTCATGAGGGATGACTGAAGGCAGATAAAGGATATACTGATGTTGAGCCCAAGGTGATCGCAGAAGGGAAGTTAGGCAAAACATCAGGGAAAATCTCCATGGGGTCTTCCATAGAGGGTCTGATGGATGATGATAGGTAGTAAATGGTGGATCAAGGCTCCGTCATTTCGACATTCGGAGGGGGAATTTCAAAGGGAGCAGGAATATCCTCTGGTCCTACCAAGTTAGAACTCACAAACAAGGGGGAAGTGAGCTTGTTATGCTTGTCCTAGAACTGGTGGAAGGCTCCCAAAAAGGAATGATACTCTTGAAGGTGGGGATATAGGTGAGTGTAATGGACATGGAAATCACACAAAGCACAAGGGTGATTTGTGTGCAAGTATTTTAGTTTCGAGAGAGAATCAGGTATAGTGACGTATACCTTAGGGATATCAGACTCCTGAAACGTCTCATTGACCATGGGCTTGATGTGAGGCAGCTCTGGACAAGTATGGGTGGCATAGTACACTTTGGCAGCTGAGGAGGGGTGGGGTTTGTCGGGGTAGTCTTTTCTTTCATTGCCTTTTTTCTGGCTTTTCCCCCATTACTCGAAGTTGTCACAACAGGAGGAGATTCCTGTTGAGGTGACTGAGGCACTGTAGCAGTAGGAGAAGTGATAGGGACTGGTTGAATCGGGGTCAAAGCAAGATAAGGTTTAGCTTGACCAGGTGGGGTAGTTGCTGGGGTATCAAGTTACCATATGGGAATCCCCAGGGTCAAGTTTGGAAGAGAGAGGGTACCCATAACAGGTACCGTGTACATTCCAGGAGGGGGAGCTAAGAACGGTATTTGACTAGAGGGGCAATGGCTAGGCGGGATGGATCCAAGATGGTTAAGGCCCGGAGGAATAATTCCATGAGAATAAAGAGGCTCATGAGTACCAGCTACAGATGAAGGGGCGGGAGGAGCAGGTCTAGAAGCCTGAATAGAAGGGCTAGGAGCAGGCTGCAGAGGGCGGGGAGGCTACTAACTAGTCGAAGTGGGCCACTTGAGGGCAGCACAAGACAATTGCATCATGCAAACATTCGATGAGCTAGGATCAGAGACAGGAGGAGGAGGACCAGGGAGTGTACCAAGCAGAGAGGAATCTATGTAGACTCCAAGTGAGGCAGTGGTCAAAGGATCGACAGTTTGGTTATTGGCCACCGAAGAGATAGTGGACTCAGGGGAGGTCTGAGACTTCGGTTCGTAATATGTCAACTGGTCAATGGTGACTATCTTTCCGCTATGAGGGAAGGACATATTTTGGTGAACCACAGATGGGAAAGTATACATCGCATAGGTGTAGTTACGACCTAATAGAATGTTGTAATCTAAATGGACATCAATGACTTCTATGTCAACACAAACAGTCTTGCCCGCAAGAGTAATAAGACAATTATGGAATATGCCAATGGGTTGGGAGGCATGGCCATCCCATGCTCAAAGAGTGATCATGGAAGGAGCCAACTTAGGTGATCCAATTTTCTTCCAAACCGAAGTGGACATCACACAGGTGGATGCCCCATCATCAATGTTACACCAGGAAATGTTGACATCCCAGATTTTGACTAGGATTTGGAAGGCCACGGAAGCAGGAAGAGGAGTATTTTCTAACTGGTTAGCATCAAAGATGATCAAGCAATCATCAGCAGGGTCTACAGCACCCATGGAAGATAGTAGAGCTTTTCGTTTTGAAGGGCACGACTGGAGGAGTTCGAGCGTTGAGATAGTGGCAGGAGATCATGCCAAATCATATACTATACTATACGAATGGTTAGCTTTGCCAGAAGTAGCATTTTGGCATAGTGGTCCCTTATGGATCTTGGTATGAACATTTTCCTTAGGCTGAGGGATTTTTAAGGGATGACTAGGTGTCGAAAGAAGCTCTGTAGGACCTGAAGAAGGTGGCTCGGGGACAGACGTAGTGGGAGGCTTGTTGTACTAACGGGACCGAGTTTGAAGGTTGAGGTCAATGATAACAGGTTGGTCGGAGTTCATCATAAGGATCTGATAATCAGAGGTACTAGATGGAAGAGGTTGAGTGGCCGCCTAACCTTCAGGCTAGGAAAATTTTAAGGATGGAAGTTTATCTTAAAGTTTAGAAACCTTGGCGAATCTTATTGGTCCCTAATATCCAAATTTAAAATGTTTGATGATGATTTTGTAAAACTATTTAGATTTCTAATTATCTTATGTTATAAAATATATAATATTGGCAATTTTTAAGGTAAAATAATTTTATACTATAAAATTTGGGAAAATTAATTTTAAAAAAAAAATGGAAATTGGTGAATCTTTTTTTGAAAAAATCATGGATATTAGCCCACTTGCGAATATTAGCCCCTAAAATTTTCCTTGCCTTCAGGTGGTTGGGTAGCCACAAATCATTGGTGAGGGAAAGGATTAGTAAACACAGCTGATTGACTAGGTGCAAGACTAGGAGGGATGGAAGGGGAGGCTTGCTGTCCTCACACTACTGCTTCAGACTCCCACATTTTCTTCATCTGTGGTAAAAGAGAACAATCGTGCGTGTAATGACCATAAACACCACAACAAGAACAAGGCTTATCTGTGCAAATAGGCCTATCCTACTTTGGCTGAGTGCCCTATTTCTAGGTAGTAGTGTTAGGATCATTATTTTGTGGATTAGGTCCAGGATTACTGGGAGTAGATGGATTTTAGTTGCCTTTGCTCTTATTTTTAGAAGGAGGAGGATTAGTCACACCCTATTGTGCATACACCTGCCCCTGAGGCGGTGATGGCTACTGTTGCGGGGGTTGAGAAGGAAAGGGGAGGTGAAGGTGCTAATGCTGGAGGAGCTAGAGCACCAAGCTACAGATACGGATAATAAGGACATTGGGTAACAGTGTGGTAAACAGGAGGTTGGGCAAAAGGAGGAGGCATGTCGTATCCTGGATACATGCTATCGGGAGGGGGAAAGTGCTAAGTGTATGGATGAGAGAGAGCTCCAATGATACCATTAGTGGCATGAGATGCCCCAAATGCATTTTTACCTCCAGGTCTAGGAATATTAGGTAGAATGCTATAAACATAACTTGACTGAGGGTAGATCAGGTCATATTTTAAGCAATATAGAGAGTGACTTCCTCGGTTTGAGGGAAATGCGATGCGACATCCTTGCCGATAGAAGGCAATATAGATCTAAGGAACCAATCCATGTAGACACAATCTTCAAAGGTATGGGCTTGACATAGGTTCTTTCTTCTTCACCATTCCTAGACATGATCAGATAGGTGGGTCGCAGACAATTGATGAAAAGAAGTCAAAATTTCAGTACTAGTGTCATAATGAAAGGGAAGCTGGAAGTAAGACGCAAAAGCCCAGGCAAGAGTCACAAAGGTGGTCTGAGAGGAAGGGGCCTGATCAACATATCACTTAGAAGCTTCACCAGTAAGCATACGTTGGAACAACCGAAGATGGATATAGTCATCAGTAATGGAGTTAGAAGAACACCACATGTGGAAAGATCGAACATGGTTTGTAGGATCTTCATCGGCAAGACCTTCAAACTTTGGGGTGTCAGAAGGGAGTTTGGTTGGCATAGCAATCCAACCAAAATTGGTTTATAGGTTCATTTATCAACTGGTCGAAATCAGGAAGACTGAGGTTGGCCATATAGGGGAGCAAGGGAGCAGCCAGGGTAGGTTCCGTTGCAGTCCCACTAGTAGTATTCCCATCATTAGGGCTGGGGTTAACACCAGCATTAGGTCCTAAACCAGACATGGTGAAGGTGACAGGAGGAGAAATGTGGGTGGAATGAGAAGGATAACCCAAAGGACAAGAAGAAGAGTCAGAGTTCGGAATCGGTGGAGGACTAACTCGATTCCTACGCGGATGAGTAATTCTTTCTTCCAGAAACTGAGGATGGAGGCCAAGAAGTCCCCAGGATAAATGCCTTGGTGGTGCAATGATGATGATACAAACACGACACGAGGGAAAAAGAGACGAACAAGGTCAAGGAGGTGCAAGATCAACTGATTACAATGTCGGAACAAGGGTAGAGAGGTGCAGGATCAATTTATTTCAATGTTTTAGAGTTTTTTCTTGGCGGTGTTAACCAAGATCTTTTTCACTTAGGTGTGTGTGAAAAGTGTGTAAATTTTAATTTTTAAACCCAGATGTTTATAGAGAAAAGAAAAAGTGTGCTTTAGAGCTGTAAATAAACCTGCAGATAATAGTATATGAAACTAAAATAAAAGACAATAAACAGCTAATTATGCAATAATCTAAACCCAAGGAGGCGGGCCTCTCAACAATTAGTTTGTAGGTGGGAAAAAAAAATAATCAAACCAAACTGTAATAGCCAATAGATCTAAGGTCCAGAGGGATAGGGATCTAAAGGTCAGATCTGTTGGAAAGTGGTGCAGAAAACAACAACAAATCAGAGGAAAGATTGATGTAAATGAGGTGGCGAATGGCTATATCATGGAGGGAAGCGGAGGGGACCCTAGAGGAAAACCCAAAAAAAAAAAAATGATGTTTTGTGGATGGATAAATAGCCAATATGAAGTGGATTTGAAGGTGAGGTATCAGATCTAAAAAATGGCTAAAGACTCTAAAATTTCAGACAACCTGCAACAACAAAAACTCTTCCACAAAAAGTGGAGGGTAATGAGTCCCTAGGGGGCTAGGTTCCCACTTAGTTGAGAAAAATAGAACAACTACAGGTCCAAAATGGGCAAAGACAGAGGTTAGACAACCTTGAACAGAGGCTTAGACAAACCCAGAAAACTTTCAAAAAAATTCCTGCAAAAAGTCCAGGTCACAGTGTCTGACCTGTTTTTTACAGAGGTCACAGTTTTTTGGCTGAAAAGTGCATCTTGAAGCTCCAGGTCATAGTGTTAGGGCCAAAAAGTGCAACCTGAACTTCTGGCACTCTTGGTGAAAGATTCCAGTAAAACGTGTCATCTCAGCTGTGGCTATTGTATGTCACATACGCAATAGGTCCGAAGACACATGGAAATTAGAAATTTTAATGTTTTATGGTTTTAGAGGTTAAAAACAACATCAAGAAAATAAAAAACAAGAGGATGAAGATAAATCCTGGGTTTGATGTAGATGGATATGCAGGTATCTGAAAAATGACAGCGGTCGTAATCGTAAACCCGTGTGGAGTCGACAGTTGTTAGTATGAATCTTAATTGCAAGTGTACAAAAAAATACCACTTTAGCTGTGCATAAAAAACAGCCCTAATAGAAAAGATGCCTACCAATATCCTTAGATCTCTAGTTAGGTGATCAAGATAAATGCTGCAAAAAATCTAGATCTATGCATCAAAAGACATTAAGCAATAGAAAAAACAAGATTTAATCCATGCATCCGATAGACAAGACAAGAATATGTTGAATGCATTTTGTATTAATGACACCTGGGAGGAAAACACAGAAGGGTGATACTAGTTCTCCTCAATGGGATGGGTTCTTGTAAGTCCTCAACACTTCAGATCTAAAATCCCTCTCTCTTGATGGTGTAGAAAACCGAGACAAAAATGGTAGCAAAATATGACAATGATGGTGGATCAAAGTCAGACCAAAAGTATAGATCCAGAGTGATCTTTAGGCAACAAAAGGTGGTATATTAATGGGAAAACCCTTCTATTTATAACAAAACATTGAGCTAGTCTAGCTATTGGTGCATAGTTAAAATATTATTAACCAAATCAAGATCCAACTTTTATGGAATATTTTATTATATTTGTTCGAGGGAAAACGAATTCGACTTGGGTCAAATCCCTTTATTTGTAAGTAATAAATAAATAAATGATTTATTTATCATTTTAAGGGTGTGTTTGAGTAATAATCAAATAAATAATGATTTATTTAATTATTTATGGGTGATTTAGTCATATTTAACAAAGAATATTATTTAAATAAGGTTTAAATAATTATTCATAGAAAATAATAAGATAAATAATTATTTATCTAATTAAATCCTTGTTTTGGGTTAAATATAACCAGGAATATTAATTATATTAATGTTTAACTAATTATTCCTTGAGGAAAATCAAACAAATGTAAATTTATTTAATATTTCCTCATTGGGTTTCCTGTTTAGACCATAAACAACTTAATAAATGTGGTTTACTAAGTTATTTTCATAGTGAAGGCAATTTTACGTAGGGTAAAATTGGTCCTACATGGTGTACTTGGGTCCATCAAATAATAATAGGTTAGATGACCAAAAATTGGTTTAACACCAACTAATAAAGTTATAACGTTTGTCGAATCATTCAACTCCAATACATAATTAAGCACATTATTATTGAAAATCTCAAAAGAAATCAAGAAAGGTGGTCTTTTAAATCTCGAGTGTTCTTTGATACTTGTAACAATAGTTACAACCTTATAAGTGTATGTGGCCCTTTATTGGGAAACCAATACTGAATTATTAGAATTGGTCGATTTGGAAGTGCACTTACTTTATGTAATATTCTTAAATTAGCATGCAGCTAATTGGAATATTAATTTTTCTCTTCACATTTAGTTTGATGAATAAATGGGTAAGGAGGCCCATAAATCTCTTTAGTAGGCATAAAATGCCTCTTAATGTGAAAATGGATCATATTCATAGCTGGATAAAGCACCCTCATGTGTGAATAGGGGCTAATGCATGTGGACAAGGTCAAGTTTGACCAAGTCAACAACACTAATATGGAGGGAATGAATCATCAATAGAGACAGCCTAGTGTCAATTTGGATTAGTTTAGATAGTAAAAATAAAACCACCTTGGGTTTGAAAGAAGAAAATGCATGAAGACTAAGTCTAGGATGACCAAATCAAAAAACAATGTAAATGAGAGAGTGGAGCTAGTGGAGACAACTTAATTTTGGAGGAGGAGTCTTTGCATGGAAGTAACCTCCTAAATGGGTGGGACCCATGGCGAGGAAGCTCATCAAATATATAATCGAGGGGATGGAAGCCTTATGGGGTATGGAAGAATATTATTTAATGTTTGAGCCTTATGAATTGTTGCATGCTTCAGCTATTTAGTTGGTTTTTCTGCACTATTTAGTGCAAGGGTATTCTCATGCGAGAATTCCACACTCTTCCTTGGAGGACTTGTTGAAGAAATCTGAGAGGAGCATTTTTGGATTTATTTCCTTCATCAAAATTTGGGTCAAGTAGTCACTTATAGATATAGTGTATTCCCTTGGAGAAAATGCATTATTTCTCATGGTGTTGTAGTGGAAGGGTTAAAACCCTTGTTTTATGAGATAGTTTCCTAGGGGTAGGATCAAACTTTTTCCCATAAAGTTGGTATGAGGATCTACAACCATTTATTTATTTCATCAGCCATATTTATGTAGTGCTTCGTCCATATTTTGTGATTCATCCATATATCTGCAACATATACTTCATGTATCTCATGACTATCGAGAAACCCTTGCTGGGTTATCTTGGGTTGGTGTAAAAGAGACTAGATCTCAGTTTTTTAGCTCTTTTTAGTAATATATCAACAGATCCATTTTTATCTCTAATTTTTTTGCATAAAAACTCAGAAAACTATGCTGTCAATTCCTGCAGTATTTCTGTGTGGCAATAGTCATGGGGTTGCATTTTTTTTGGGCTATTGTGGGCTTGAGAGGCTTGTTTAACTGAGTTATCATGATTTGTTTATGATCTCCTTTTATATTTGGTTGCTATAATGTATAAAATAATGGATCCATGGGATTTTATTAACTTTTATAGCATAAATTTCTGAAAAATGCATTTTTTGTGCCAATGTTGTTGATTTTCCTAAAAGGGAATATTACTCTGATCTTGGATCAGCCTGTGTACTTCAATCATGATGTCATCTAAGTATTATTATCATAGGAAGGTGTTGTGACCAGCAACAACCCCCATTTTATTTATTATTAGTAATAATACTAAATAAATGAGGACCCTTAGTTAAAAAATCCAAAAAATCAATTAGGATTTGTTTGCCTTTTCAAATAAAACTTTCTATCATAAACCTACATAAATCATTTAAAAAGAATATTTAGAAACACTTAAGTTTATGATAGATTATAATAAAATTTCTATTTAAACAAGATAGCGCATCCATAACAAAATGGTATATATAAAACGCATTGATCGCGGATCGCATAGCGCAGAAAACAGAAATGATTAATGAATATCTTTTGCACTCTTGTCAATTTTGCGCTTTTGCGATTTTGCGCTCTTGTCAATTATGCGCTTTTGCAATTTTGCGCTTTTGCGCTATTTACTTTTGCGCTATTGCGCAATTTCTGCTTTTGCGCTATTTTCATAACTGCAATAACTTCATTTTGCGATATCACGACATTGCGATATTGCGATATTGCGCAGCAAATCGCAGATCGCATTGTCGCAGATTCATGTAGGTGCGCTATCCCAAGGCAATCTTCCCATATGTCAAATCCGTTATGCGCTTTAAAGATTTTATTAAATGATTGGATTGATTATTAATGGTAAATGAGATTGTGTTTGGATTGAAAGTCATTTCACGATTAAAATATCATATTTCATCTGCTTTCACATTTTAAACAGTCTCATCACCTTTCTTACGCCATTACTCTCATTTACTCATAAAAACGCAGGCACGAAGGAGCAAACGTCTATACAAAGCTTCCACTAAACACTATGGGTAAGAAGGAGAAGAGCTCGAGTTCTGAAAACAAAGAAATGGCTTCACTATATGCAGATACCGCCTGTAATAAGGACGCCGGTATATCCACTTGGGAAGGAATGTATAATTTGTTGGAGGAATAAAATCCTGTGGTGATGAAAGTTGCAGCTACAGCAGGTTCTAGTGATACATCTGAAGCGACTCTCAAAGAACTGGCTTGTTCATTTCTCCATAGGATAGAAGCAAGGCCAAGGATTCTCCCATATATGGACATGGTAAAAGGGATGCTGGACAACACCGATATTTCAGACAGGAAATTTAGAACTCCATTTGAAGAGCTAATCGGGTCATTCACCACGGAAGACGTAAAGCTGATGTATAAGTTGCCGGAACCTCAAACACCTTATAATAAGCAATTTATGGAGAAATTTGCCAGAGAACACGCGAATTTGGCAGAATGCACACAGGAATGGACCAAAAGAGATGAAAAATTGAAGAAGATCAAACATGAGTGGACAGTACCAAAAAAGGATGTTTCAGACGCTGTTCACAAGTTCAAATATCCAAGTGGGCAAATTGACACAATTTTCTACCACAATATAAGGTATGTAAGTTTGCCAAAATTATCCTCTATAGAACTTTTAGAAGTTACTAAAGAAGCTGTTGGAGATCAAGAGTTCTCAGAGAAACATAAAGCTCTTCTTGAGAGAAGTCGGGAGTTGAAGAAGACTTGAAATAACTGTAAGACAAAATAAGGAAACATTAACCAAATTCAAGGCACTTCATGCTAAGCAAGTAAAAAGATGTGGAGTGTGTTCGGAAAAGAGAAAAATTACTGTGAAAGGTCAAATCGATAAAAATAAACTACTTTGGCTAAAGTATGATATGAGAAAATGGTGAAGCAAAATCAAGATGAAGTTGCAAAATTAATAATAGAGAAATAAGCTCAAATAAAGGAAAATGCACAAATCAGAAGGGCAGAAAAGGCAGCATAGGAGGTGGCTATAGCGGCAAACACTCTCATTGATTGTGTAAATGACAATTTACACAAAGCTAATTTGATCCCAGAAATTATTCCAGGATATCTCCCACAGGTAAATCAACTGCAAACAGAATGGAGACAAAAGGCAGAAGAAAAAGCAAAATCCATCCAAGGGCTGACAATATTGAATTGGGACTCATACTGGATGTACTTGGTGAAGCCACATAGTCAGCACAGTGCGCTCAATTGTATCATCAATGCTACAGAAAAGATTGCTCCTATGATCACACTGGCTTTCGTGATGCTTGAATTCTCAAGCCTGGCCAACCGCATCCTCAAAACTATGCTAGATGCCTCAAGTTTAGTGATCAAATCTTGCGTATAGATAGATTTAGTTTTTAATTTCACCGTATTTTAGCCTAGGAAATCGAACCCTATTGAACCGAACTCAATTATTGTAATAAACTATTTTTAGAGTTATCAAGGGTTAAGTAGTATTTAAACCCTCTCATGCAATTTAGAGAAGGGTCCTAGATCTTAATATTTTTGACTTGGAGATTACATTTTTGTACTCCATTGTCTTATATATTTTTAAAAGGATCACATCTGGTGATTTTTATGCGGAATTATCTTTGAAGTGTTGCATTTCTGTACCTTGGAATTTGATTTTGCATTAGAGTTACTGGAAAGCATTGACAGAATGAAATTCCCGGCATACGTGTTTTAGCTTCTATCTGTTCACGGTTGATTTTCTTTGTTATATGGTATTCGTTTGAAGAATTTTCTATCATTTATATATTTGGTTTTCATAACATTTCCTTTTTATATATCATTTCTGAGTATAATTGGAATGTTATCATTTATAAGCATATATGAATGGTATATACATGATGAATGCAATATGTTAATACAACTCTGTTTAATTTCTTAAACAGAGTTATCTTTATTCATTTTTGCACATTTCAATTTGATTAATAATACATTTTCATGGTTATTATTAGATTGAAACAATCTTAAATTGTATTCACATATAATTACCCGGGTTAGTAATAGAATTTCTTTATCAGTATTTAGCTTAGATTAGATAGTTTTATTTCTGTTAATTTAGTCCCATTTCCATCCATCCAATCCAATCCATTCAGTTATAAGGAAACTGGTCCTTTAAATCCAGTCGGAGCCACCATCCCAAACGGAAAAGGAGCTGTCTTAAGGTCCCGACCGGGGTGAGCCACCGATGTTGTTTAGATTTTCTAGGCTTCAACATTTTTGGTGCTAGAAGGAGGGCCTGAGCTATGAATGGCAAGTAAATATTTATCCACAAGCAATTCTGAGAGCAAAACACCTTCATTAACTTCTTCAATTTCTTCTGAAATTCAAAATCCTAGAGAAGAAATTGCAGAAAATATTCAAACACCCACTACCAAAATCTCAAAACATTCAGACAAACAAAATCCTTAGTCTCCTGAAGTTCAAGATCTAATTCATAAATTGAAAGGATTCTCATTATCTCTGGAAGAGTTTGAAATATCTGAAGGTAGTGTAACTTCAAAATTTATTCCTTCGAAACCTCTTACTAGGTTGCAAAGTGAAAAACTTGGTATTCCTCCGAAAGAATTTCCTTTACCTAGTAAGGGAAAAACAAAAAGAAGTCAATCGGAAACAGAAAGTGATACAAGTTCATCATATCATATTCAATCACTTGTTTCCAAAACCATAACTCAACAAAGTGTAGTTGTTTCTACATCATCTTCCTCTCAAACATCATCAATCTCAACATCATCTATTTTCAACCACTTCTATTCAAATACCACCAGTTTCTACTATTCCTTGAATAGTCGTTCCAATAATGGCACAGAGACCATGGTCTACTCCAGGAGCAATCAACATGGCTGCACCATTACATGATTTACCAGACAATCCTGGAAAATGGCTTCCAAAGTTTAGCCCAGATCTTAACATTCAAGCTGAAGAACATATCAATAACTTTATGCTGGCTATTAATTTAAATGGAGTCATACATGAAAATGTTGTAGTTAGAATATTCCCTTATATTCTTCAAGGAACAGCAGGATCATGGTATTTTTCATTACCATCAGGATCTATAACAAGTTGGGACATTTTTGCAGATCATTTTTTGACCAAATTTGGAGATGACCGATCAATTGCAACTTTACTCAATGATCTCTCAAATTTGAAAATAGAACCCAAGGAACCTATAAAAGAATTTAATGCTAGATTCAACAAACTCTTGAACAAAATTCATACAGATTCACAACCCAGTGAACAAGTCAGAATTGAATGGTATATAACTGCCTTACCCTCAAACATAGCAATTTTCGTAGACAGAGCTGCAAAGCCTACATTAGCTGAGAATATGAAAGAAGCTATTGCAGTGGAAAAACATATTACTTCTCTGGAAAAGAAAAATGCTATTGAAGAAAGGAAATCAAAGAAGGTCAGCTTCAAAGATGATTCAAAGAAAAAGGCCAAAGATCCATATGACATGGAAGGTGTACAAAAAGTTCTTAAAACCATGTCAAATGAAATGGTTGAAATTAAAAAACAAGTGGCTGAAACTTCTACCAAGAAACCATTCCGAAATTTCAGAAGAAACCAAGTTGAATCTAAACCTCCTAATGCAATATCTAATGCAGAATCAGAAGAACAGGAAGAAGAAGAAGAAACATCCCTAGTCTCAGATGAAGAAGATGAAAATGAAGAAATAGCTTAATTGAATGGAATGTGGGATTTTATTCTCCCAAATTCTGATAGTGAAGAAGCTATGCCTGTAAGTACTAGGAGTAAATCTGCAGCGGAACCAGTGCAAACAGTTCCTAAAAAGAAAATTACAACTCCAAGCACCAAAGAAAAACCCACTGTGAAGAAAAATTCTCCATCACCTACTCAAAACCAGCCATCTTCTTCTAATCCTCTCACATCAACAGCGAAAACTTTAGTAGTGTCAAATCCTATGGAATACAATATTGTCGAAGACATGAAAAATATCAAAGCCAACATTTCCTTACATGAACTCAGCAAACTAAAACACCAGCAAAAGTTTCTATTGAAAGAATTAAACGCTACACCAATCGCTCCTTTACCAAGTGGTGTAGTTGCGAAAGTAGCTAGAGGATCTGGTAAGCCACCAGATAAGGTAGATGCTACTGATATAATGCTCATTGGAGAAAAGTCAAATTCTCAAACTCCTCCTTTTCTTTTGACGTATGAGATGTACAATAAAAATCTGCACAATTGTTTGATTGATTCTGGAGCTTCCTCTAATATAATGCCTACTTCTGTCTGTGCTAAATTGAATATTGAACCACAAAAATCAGCAGTTCATATCGTTCAGTTGGATCGCTCTGAAGTCCAAGTGGTAGGAGAAATCAATTCAGTTACTATTAGATTAGCTTCCGATCCTAGGATTGTCCAAAGAATTGATATTTTGATTGCTGATATTCCTGAATTCTATGGATTAATGCTGAGCAGAGACTGGTCTGCGAAACTCAATGGTTATATCTCAACTGCTTATTCACACATGTGGCTTCCCTACAAAGGGAAACCAAATCAAATTAAAATTGAACGAGAAAAACATATGACGCACACTGTCACTGAATTTTAACAACCTAATGAACTTGTGGCATTCAACAACAATATTCTTGGAGGTTATTCTGCTGAATCATTCCTTGGAAATTTCAAAGCTCCTCAATCACCGTTTTCTATAAATACTTTTGTTTCTCAGATAGAAAATTTTTCACAATTTGATACTTCCAGAATTGTAAATATTTCTGATGTAATTGTAGATAAGCCAACAGATAAGTCTTTATTTTGGTTGTTATATTTTGATGGATCAAAATCTAGTGATGGAGCTGGAGCTGGATGCATCTTAATTGATCCAAATGGGGAGAAAACCATGTTGTCATGTAGATTAGAATTTGAGTGTACTAACAATACCACAGAATATGAAGCCTTGGTTCAAGGACTTTATAAAGCCATAGGGTTAGATGTTAAATACTTGAAAGTCTTTGGTGATTCCGAAATTGTCATTAAACAAGTTAGGAATACTATTCATTGCCTTTCAGGACATCTTAAACACTATCAAACCCTAGTACAAGACCTCACCACTCATTTTTTAGCATTCAATATTTCTCCTACTCCTAGGAATCAGAATACATCAGCTGAGTTGTTAGCTAATGTTGCATCTAAACTCCTACCTGCTGAAGATTGCAGTCCTGATAGGTTCTCTGTAGAATTTATTTTTCGTCCATCTGTCCCAGATAATGTTACAAATTGGAGATTATTCTATCATGATCAAGATATTTTAAATTTCATGACTTCAGAGAAATCATATGATGAGCAAATTATTGACGAAGATGATCATGACTTACAAATTGCTTCAAAAGGTAATGAAAACCCCATTCCAAAATTTGTTGTTAAATTAGAGTATTTATATGACATTAAAGACAGATTCAAGAAAGTTGTTAATATGAAACTCCAAAGTTCCACTTTGAAGTTTGAATTAGTAAATCTTGGTTCTGATTCTAAACCTCAAAACGTTAACTTAGGACTCAATTTAACACCAGAGGAAAGGAATGCATTCATTAAACTGTTGAACAAGTATAAAAACGTTTTTTCTTGGAATTATGATGATCTAAAAACATATGATACTTCGATTATTCAACATACAATTCCAATGCTTCCTGATATTAAACCTGTTCAACAGAAGTTGAGAAAGATCCATCCAAATCTCGAAAGTCAAATCAAATCAGAACTTAATAAACTTTTGAAAGCCAAAATCATTTTTCCAATCAGGCACTCTAATTGGGTTTCCAATATGGTACCTGTAAGGAAGAAGAATGGTGATATAAGAATCTATATTGATTTCAGAAATTTAAACAAGGCATGTTTAAAAGACAATTTCCCATTGCCAACAATGGAACAGATACTTCAAAAGGTAGCTGGTTCTGAACTTATGTCTTTTCTCGATGGATTTTCGGGCTATAATCAAGTTTTAGTTCATCCAGATGACAGATTGAAAACAAATTTTAGAACAAAATGGGGAATATTGCTTATCAGAAAATGCCTTTTGGTCTAATAAATGCAAGAGCAACTTTTCAAAGAGCCATGAACATAGCATTCAAAGGTTTGATCAATAAATCAGTTTTTGTTTATCTTGATGACATAACAGTATTCTCAAAAAAGAGAGCCAATCATCTACATGATTTAAAACAAATATTTGAAAGATGTAGAAGGTTTGGTATTTCCTTAAATCCGAAAAAATCTTTCTTTGCTTTAGATGAAGGAAAAATTTTAGGATTTATTGTGTCAAAAGATGGTATATATATTGATCCAGATAGAGTGAAAGAAATTTCTGATATTTCTTTACCACATAACAAAAAATCCATGCAATCATTTCTTGGACAGATTAATTTTGTTAAAAGATTTATTCCTGATTTTTCTTTAATTGTTTTACCTATGCAAAATATGATCAAGAAGAATTCAATATTCAAATGGATGCATAAAGAAAAAGAAGCTTTTGATTCAATCAAACAAGCGATCATTAATGCACCATCATTGAATACCCCAGATTTTTCTAAATATTTTACTTTGTATACTCTGGCCACTGAAACATCCTACGCAGCCGTTCTAACACAACTCAATGATCAAGAAATTGAAGCACCAATTTCTTTCTTTAGTTCAAATCTGCAAGGAGCTGAGCTTAATTATTCCGATGTTGAAAAACAAGCCTTTGCTGTGTTTAAATCAATCAAACATTTTAGACCTTTTCTCTTGAAAACACATACAAAAATCATTGTCCCATTCTCTGCAGTGAGGCAATTATTAATTCAAAAAGAAGTAGGAGAAAAGAGAGCTAACTGGGTAACAACTTTGCAAGAATATGATATTGATATTAAACCAGCTAAGATTGTTAGAGGACAAGGTTTTTGCAGATTATTGGCAGGAGCTCATAACATACCAGAAAATCAAGATTCAAATCAAGATATTCAAGTAAGTCAGATAAATGTTACAAATTCCGGATCTTAGTATGTTGATCTTATCTATTACTTGAAAAAAGGGTATGCTCCTTCTAATCTCAGCTATAAGAGTAAACGCGCTTTAAGGTTAAAGGCTATTAAATATGAGATCATTTATAATGTGTTATTTAGAAAAAATTATGATTCAATTTTATTAAGATGTCTTGAAAAGACTGAAGCTGAAAAGGTTTTGCAGGAATTGCATGATGGACCAGCAGGAGGTCATTTTGGAGGCGATACCACAACTCACAAAACAATTTGTGCTGGGTATTATTGGCCTACCCTTTTTAAAGATACGCATGATTACGTAAGGAAGTGCCAAATTTGTCAAACTACAAGTGGAAGACAAAGGAAACCAGCTTTTCCTTTGCAACCAGTAACTATTGAGCAACCATTCGAACAATGGGGGCTTGACATTATTGGTGAGATAGTACCTCATTCTTCCAAACAACACAAGTACATCCTTACTGCAACTGATTACTTTACAAAGTGGGTAGAGGCAATCCCCTTGAAGGTAGCCAATTCTGATGCAATTATTGATTTCATAGATCAATTCATCATAACCAGGTTTGGTATACCTCAAGCTCTTGTCTTTGATAATGCATCTTACTTCTCTGGAAATAGTTTAATTGAATTTGCAGTCAAAAGAGGTTTTAAATTAAAATATTCAGCAAATTATTATCCACAAGGTAATGGTTTGGCTGAATTCACTAATAAAAGCCTTATCAAAATCATTAAAAGGACCATTGATCAAAATCAAAAGAATTGGCACAAATCTTTAATCTTTGCGTTATGCGCTGATCGTATCACTAAAAAAGCTTCAATAGGGACTCCACCTTTCAATCTGGTTTATGGAAAAGAAGTTGTGATACCATCAAATCTAACTCTTCCATCATTAGCCCTAGTGCAGTTTATTGAAGAAAATCCCTCTTCATCCATTCAATTGAGATATGATCAAATTCTTAAATTAGAAGAAGATAGGGATAAAGCAAAAATTACTCATGAAAAACATCAACAGCTTGTAAAATCTTCTTTTGATGCAAGTTCTACCGGCTCAAAAATTTTGTCAATTGGTGATCTCGTTTTGAAATGGGATAAAGAACATGAAGAAAAAGGTAAACATACCAAATTTCAGAAAATGTGGCTTGGACCATTTCAGATCGTTGAGAAGATAAGCTCAAATACATTCATACTCCAAGATCTAATAGGTAAGAGAGAGTCTCTTCCTGTAAATGGGCTTATCTTGAAGAAATTCTTTTCATAAGAAGGTAACCCCTTCTTAAACTGTACATATTTATTTCTACGAAGTTTTTGATTGTTTTTGTTTTTTTTGCAAATAAAGGTTGTTTATGAGTCTCTGATTGACTGTTTACTATTTAAGAAAATTTCTTCGGAAAAATATTATAAATATTTATTTTGTGTAAAAAGAATTTTTAAAGTAATGATCACAGTTTTTGAATAGTTTAAAATAAGATGTTAAACTTTGAAAGATTATTTCAATCATTTACATGATCCTTTAAAAACTTGAGAAGAATGTAAATCATTATAAGTTTATGAAGTAGATAAAGGTTATCTATCAAAGTAAAGATTTTTTTAGGGTTTTGGAACTGAAAAAACTCTGAAAATTGTCATCCATTGATTCTTAAGGATAAAACTATTTCACCCCATCCATTTAAGTTGTGATTTTTTAGAATATAATTCTAAGAAATTATACGAAAATTTTAAGAGATAAGAGGTCTCATCATGAGCCGACTTACCATGATCATAAAAAGTAATATAAATGACATTACCAATACTGCATACCAAAACAGGGTAATGGCTTATAAATATAAGACAAGGGGTCTCATCATGAGCCAGCTTGTTCAGTTTAATTATAACTAGTCAATGGCATTGTTATTAACTGGCTGCCAAACCAGAACAATGGCTCTTAAAATAAAAATAAATAAAAGACAAAAACATGAGATAATAGGTCTTATGAATTTATCTTTTAAAAAGTCATAATTTTAGTTGGATGGGACAATGAATGGTTAATGGTTTAAAGGTAACCCTGTCGAGACTATGAATGTTTGCTGGCAACAGAGGCAATACCTATGGCAATAGAGTATATTATAAAACCAAAACTTGGAGAGATCCACTTACTTCATTATTAACACCAATCAAAGCTTGATATAACCCAAAATGTTTTTATTTCTTAAGGAATTAGAAAGAAATTATGAAATGATTTTTATTTCTTTTTTCATAGTTACATTTTATTTGAATTATCATAAGATAGTTTTTATTATCTTTAAAAACCTTTACTTACTAAAGATAGAATGTTCATTTTATTTTTTCAGAGATAACTGTTTCTTTCAGTGAATCGCCAATTGTTGTGACCAGCAACAACCCCCCTTTTATTTATTATTAGTAATAATACTAAATAAATGAGGACCCTTAGTTAAAAAATCCAAAAAATCAATTAGGATTTGTTTGCCTTTTGAAATAAAACTTTCTATCATAAACCTATAGAAATCCCTTAGAAAGAATATTTAGAAACACTTAAGTTTATGATAGATTATAATAAAATTTCTCTTTAAACAAGATAGCGCATCCATAACAAAATGGTATATATAAAACGCATTGATCGCAGATCGCATAGCACAGAAAAAAGAAATGATTAATGAATATCTTTTGCGCTCTTGTCAATTTTGCGCTTTTGCAATTTTGCGCTCTTGTCAATTATGCGCTTTTGCGATTTTGTGCTATGTACTTTTGCGCTATTGCACAATTTCTGCTTTTGCGCTATTTTCATAACTGCGATAACTTTATTTTGCGATATCGCAACATTGCGATATTGCGCAGCAAATCGCAGATCGCAATGTCGCAGATTCATGTAGGCGCGCTATCCCAAGGAAATCTTCCCATATGTCAAATCCGTTATGCACTTTAAAGATTTTATTAAATGATTGGATTGATTATTAATGGTAAATGAGATTGTGTTTGGATTGAAAGTCATTTCGCGATTAAAATATCATATTTCATCTTCTTTCACATTTTAAACAGTCTCATCACCTTTCTTACGTCATTACTCTCATTTACTCGTAAAAACGTAGGCACGAAGGAGCAAACGTCTATACAAAGCTTCCACTAAACACTATGGGTAAGAAGGAGAAGAGCTCGAGTTCTGAAAACAAAGAAATGGTTTCACTATATGCAGATACCGCCTATAATAAGGATGCCAGTATATCCACTTGGGAAGGAATGTATAATCTGCTGGAGGAAGAAAACCCTGTGGTGATGAAAGTTGCAGCTACAGAAGGTTATAGTGATACATCTGAAGCGACTCTCAAAGAATTGGCTTTTTCATTTCTCCATAGGAAAGCAGCAAGGCCAAGGATTCTCCCATATATGGACATGGTAAAAGGGATGCTGGACAACACCGATATTTCAGGCAGGCAATTTAGAACTCCATTTGAAGAGCTAATCGGGTCATTCACCACGGAAGACGTAAAGCTGATGTATAAGTTGCCGGAACCTCAAACGCCTTATAATAAGCAATTTATGGAGAAATTTGCCAGAAAACACGCGAATTTGGCAGAATGCATACAGGAATGGACCAAAAGAGATGAACCATTGAAGAAGATCAAACACGAGTGGACAGTACCAAAAAAGGATGTTTCAGACGCTGTTCACAAGTTCAAATATCTAAGTGGGCAAATTGACACAATTTTCTACCACAAGACAAGGTATGTAAGTTTGCCAAAATTATCCTCTATAGAACTTTTAGAAGTTACTAAAGAAGCTGTTGGAGATCAAGAGTTCTCAGAGAAACATAAAGCTCTTCTTGAGAGAAGTCGGGAGTTGAAGAAGACTTGAAATAACTGTAAGACAAAATAAGGAAACATTGACCAAATTCAAGGCACTTCATGCTAAGCAAGGAAAAAGATGTGGAGCATGTTCAACAAAGAGAAAAATTACTGTGAAAGGTCAAATCGATAAAAAGAAACTACTTTGGCTAAGTTATGATATGATAAAATGGTGAAGCAAAATCAAGATGAAGTTGCAAAATTAATAATAGAGCAATAAGCTCAAATAAAGGAAAATGCACAAATCAGAAGGGCAGAAAAGGCAGCAGAGGAGGCGGCTATAGCGGCAAACACTCTCACTAATTATGTAAATGACAATTTACAAAAAGCTGATTTGATCCCAGAAACTGTTCCAGGATATCTCCCACAGGTAAATCAACTGTAAACAGAATGGAGACAAAAGGCAGAAGAAAAAGAAAAATCCATCTAAGGGCTGACAAGATTGAATTGGGACTCATACTGGATGTACTTGGTGAAGCCACATAGTCAGTACAGTGCGCTCAATTTTATCATCAATGCTACAGAAAATATTGCTCCTACGCTTGCCGACTTTGTCTTCTCAGGACAGTTGAATTCTGAAGTCGGTCAACCGCATCCTGTCAAAACTATGCTAGATGCCTGCAAGTTTAAAGATCAAATTAATAGATAGATAGATTTAGTTTTAATTTCACTGTATTTTAGCCTAGGAAAAGGACGGTCATTGAACTGAATCCTTAATTTTTGTAATAAATTATTTTTAGAATTAGTTAAGTAGTATTTAAACCCCTCTCATGCATTTAGAGAAGGGTCCTGGATCTTAATATTTTTGGACTTGGAGATTGCATTTCTGTACTCCATTGTCTTATATATTTTTTAAAAGGGATCACATCTGGTGATTTTCATGTGGAATTATCTTTGAAGTGTTGCATTTCTGTACCTTGGAATTTGATTTTGCATTAGAGTTACTGGAAAGAATATCAGATTGCATTTGAAAGTCCTCAAGATGAATAAGGTATTTCTATCTGTTCACTGTTGATTTCTATTATCTTATGATATTTGTTTTAATATTGCTATCATTTATATGTATATTTGTTTTCACAACGCTTCCTTTTATATATCATTTCTGAGTATAATTGAAACGTTATATTTCATAATTACATGTAGATGGTATACAATGATGAATGCAATATGTTAATACAACTCTGTTTAATTTCCTAAACAGAGTTATCTTTATTTGTTTTTGCATATTTCAATTCAATTAATAATACATTTTCATGCTTATTGTTGAATTGGAACAATCTTAAGTTGTATTCACATAGAATTACCCGGGTTAGTGTTAGAATTTCTTTACCAGTATTTAGCTTAAATTAGATAGTTTTACTTCAGTTAATTTAGTCCCATTTCCATCCATCCAATCGAATCCATTTAGTCACAAGGAAACTGGTCCTTTAAATCCAGTCGAAGCCACCATACCAAACGGAAAACGAGCTGCCTTAAGGTCCCGACCGGGTGGTTTTCCCCGATGTTTGAAGCAGAGATTTTCTAGGCTTCAACAGAAGGATAATATCTACAAAATATATTAAGGAAAAACTTTATTGGGAGGGAAGGAGCTCTGAAAACTTCTTCTACAGACTCTGTAGTGCATTAAGAAAGGCATAAAAGAAATGAGGAGGGAAAGACATGTAGATCCCTCAACAACATTTTTACATGATAAAAGCTCCATTTCCTCATATTATGGGTGTGAGCAGTCATCCAAACCGTCATATTTAAAGTGTTGTACTAGGAATATGTTCATAGCAAGTGATATGGAGGAAGGAGATGTGTCAAAGAAGGAGACTCTTGGTGATTATTTTCAAGAGTATGAATCTCAATCTAAGAGGTTCAAAGAGAACCTAATATTCCAATGGTTTTGCAAGATCAAGGAGGGTAAAATACCTAGAAATCATGATGAGGGTAGATTCTTCCTCTCTACTTTTGATGGGTCACCTAAATGTCCAGCTATGGCTTGGGTGGAAGAGCTTGATGGTTATTTGCAGCAACACCAAGTTTTAGAAGATGAAGCCATTAGAGTAGTATCACTGCATCTTGAAGGTAAGGCATATGCTTGGTGGTTATTTGAATCCTTTTCGTTAAGAAATTAAAATACATCTACTTATGCAAGGCTCACTAAGATAGTAGTGGAAAGGTTTGATGAAAGACATTCTGAAACCTCTTTGATTGAGCTAGGAAAAAATAAACATTCAAAACCTTTGAATGATTTGGAGAGATATATTTCATAAAATCCACTTCAAATTTCTATTGAGGGGGATAAAAACTTGTATGATACCTTTCTAAGGGCAAGATCCCCTTTGCATGAAGAGCTTTCTTCTCCAAAGGAAAACATGGAGGTTCCTCCTTCAAGGGAAGACCAAGATCTAGGGTCTCTCATTGTTGATAAGGTATTCTCAAATATTGATGAGGAGGAAGAGCAGAAGGAAAGTAACAACTCTTTCACTTTGGGAGGAGAACCATCACCACATGGAGATGGGCATGGGGTTGTTTCTTCAAGTGGAGGAGCTTTTGTACCTTTGCAAAAAGTTCCCAAGGAGCCTCTTGTGACAATAGTGATGGGCTGTAAATCCTTGATCAAAAGAGGAGAGGAAAATGTGGAACAAAAACAAAGGATCAAGAGCATGCACCCTTGTCTATTTCAAGGTGATTATATACAGAAGGAGGATCATTTATGCAAAAAAGGGAGGAAAAAATCAGTTCACTCACCTATATAGTCTACTTTGGATTTTGATGCCTCTTTACATGGAGGCATTCCACTAGGGAGACCCCCTGATTGGAAGATGAATAAAGTGTTCTCTCAACATAATACAACATTGACATATTTGGCTAATGAAGGAGTATTGGGAGGAGCTAGCACAACCCTAAGAACCTTTGGTGGTTTCCACGGAAGGGTGAACAATTTTATGGACATTGCTATCTCCCACTCAGATATTTGTGCTAGAAGGTGAAGATTTAGGAATCTGTGATGGTACAAGCATGGTATACAAGGGCTAGTCCATCTTCTTTGGGTAGCAAATGATTCTTCCACACATGAGGTAGATCTCTGAATATTCAGAGAGGTTATTAACACTCTTGCATAAATTGAAAAAACTATAAAAGTTTTGGATGGGAAATACTTTCCAAGAGGAGGTTGACCTCCATATACTTCAATCTTGTCTTAGGTAAGATTAGCTGCAAGGGAGGCAGCAAAAGTGGAGTAACAACACTCCAACATGTGGCTTTGGCATTGAGCATGTCAAAGAGGAGACTAGTAATGTTACATGTGCTTCATTTCATATTTCCACAGCGTTTTCATTGTTGGGAAGCTTAGATCCATACTAGGAGTCCCAAATATTGGTTGAATATTTCAATAACCTCTTCACATTGAAGATTCTTGATGGGAAAGTGATGGATAGGAGATATAGAGTGGTTGATGGAGTCATCTATTTCCATGATCAAATCTACTTGCCTAAAGACCCCAAGTTCAAGAAGGAAATCCTACATGTAGCTTGTGATGCACTCTTTTCAGGACATGTAGATTCGATTGAGTCATATCACATCATCATGAAGGGATTCTATTTGGAGAATCTCAAAGAAGATGTACACGAACATATCAAGAGATATGTAACTTGTTTGATGGATGAGGAGAAGAACAA
This sequence comes from Pinus albicaulis, assembly GCA_034641835.2. Lineage (NCBI taxonomy): Eukaryota > Viridiplantae > Streptophyta > Pinopsida > Pinales > Pinaceae > Pinus > Pinus albicaulis. The sequence continues at coordinate 1,147,736,470 of CM076583.1, forward strand.
ACACCTTGAAAGGTTGTTACAATTACTTCCCTTTTTAATGGAGAAATGGGAAGGATCATCTATGAACCTCTTCACCAACTTGTCTACAACATATGGTAAATATTGTGTTTTGATGTTTATTTATCAAATAACAATATATGTGCACTCCTTTACCATGGATTTGCAGCACATTGCTCCACAATAGAGAAAACCTCTTTGTGGATTTCATGGCCCTTTTGGGATTAATTTCAGTTATTGAGGTGGCCACTTTATGGAGGATTTTGAGCAAGACAAGTTTTTCTTGGATCATATTCAGCCAACTCCTAATATTCTCTACTATTTGCAAGCTTTTGAGAATCTTATGGCAGCAAGTAAGTGGTTGGATGGCCACTTATGACATCATATTTTGAGACAAGAAGAAGAAGAGTAACGTTGGTCTCATTTAAAGGACTATTATCACTATCCAACATGCTACATGACACAAAGTCCATTTTTATTTTGGGTCCCATAAGGTGATGATACTCTATTCACTATATGTAGGATGGATTGGGCAAGAGTGATTATTCGAAACAAAGAATGGGGTCATAAGAGTCCAAGTGCCTTCAGGATTCTTAATGACAATATCATTGCAACCCAATATTAGCAGTTCCATATCTACCATAAATGGAGAGAGATACAACATGAGTTGAATAAAATCATCTCTCATTTTCAGCCATACAGCCCCTATATATTGCAGAACCAGGGAATTAAAGATTTCTTCAATGAGCTACCAAGGATGGCTCATTTGGTTTGGATGATAGCATGGAGATTTGAGTTTCTCATTGAGATTGGGGCACCTAACATTTACCATCTCTTATGCCTTACGGAGGCCAATGGACATCATATAACTCTTTCCACATATCTTCCACTTTTTCATAATGATAGCTATTTGGTTTATCTAGCAAAGGCTACCTTGTATGATAGGGAGGGGACATATATATTAAAGGTTTTGTATTAACCTTGCAGTTTCTTAAGGACAAGAAACATTTGAGAGGGAAAAATTGTAATATTCATAAATTAGCATGCAACTAAATGGAATATTAATTTTTCCCTTAACATTTAGTTAGATGAATAAATGGGTAAGGAGGGCCATAAATCTCTTTAGTAGGCATAAAATCCCTCTTAATGTTAAAAGGGATCATATTCATAGCTAGATAAAGCACCCTCATGTGTGAACAGGGGATAATGCATGTGGAAAAGGTCAAGTTTGACCAAGTCAACAACAATAGTATGGAGGGAATGAATCATAAATAGAGACAACCTAGTGTGAATGTGGATAACTTTAGATAGTCAGAATAAAGACACCTTTGGTGTGAAAGAAGAAAATTCATGGAGACTAAGTCAAGGATGACCAAATCAAACAACAATGTAAATGAGAGAGTGGAGCTAGTGGAGACAATGTAATTTTGAAGGAGAAGTCTTTGCATGGAAGTAACCTCATAAATGGGTGGGACCCATGGTGAGGAAGATCATCAATTATATAATGAGGGGATGGTAGCATTATGGGGTATGGAAGAATATTATTTTATGTTTGAGTCTTATGACTTGTTTCATGCTTCAGCTATTTAGTTGGGTTTGTTGCACTGTTTAGTGCAAGGGTATTCTCATGCAGGAATTCCACACTTTTCCTTGGAGGACTTGTTGAAGAAATCTGAGAGGAGAATTTTTGGCTTTATTTCCACCATTAGAATTTGGGTCAAGAAGTCACCTATAGATAGAGTGTAGTCCCTTGGAGAAGCTGCGTTATTTCTCATGGCGTTGCAATGGAAGGGTTAAAACCCCTATTTTATGAGCTAGTTTCCTAGGGGAAGGATCAACCATTTTCTCGGAAAGGTAGTGTGAGGGGATACAGCCACTTCTTTATTTCATCAGCCATATTTATGCAGTGTTTCAGCCATACTATATGATTTATCCATATATCTATATCATATACTTCATGTATCTCATGACTATCAAGAAACCCTTGCTGGGTTATCTTGGATTGGTGTAAAAGATACTAGATCCTAGTTTTTCATCTCTTTTTATTAATATATCAGCAGATCCATTTGTATCTCTAATTTTTTAACATAAAACCTTAGTAGACTACGTTGTCACTTGCTGCAATATTTTTGTGTTGCAATAGTCATGGGGTTGCAGTGTTTTGCGGCTATTCTGGGCTTGGGAGGCTTGTTTAACTGATCTATCATGATTTGTTTATGATATCCTTTTATATTTGGTTGCTATATTGTATAAAATAATGGATCCATGGGATTTTCTTAAATTTAATAGAATAAATTTCTGAAAAAATGCGTTTTTGGTGTCTATGTTGCTGATTTTCCTAAAAGGGAATATTATTATGTAGCAGGTGACTTGAATTTCCTAAACAACAATTCTCTTTGTTTTGGAAGATTTTATAAATCATTATTGAGTGACACTCACTCTCATTTTATTAATATCACAAATTACATTATCCTTCATTATTACCTTTAGTTTTTCCATTAGTTTCATTGGGTTGAAGGTGGAGTTAGTAGTTCAATTGGGTGTTTTCAACGTTTACATTAATATTCCCCATTTTATTCTTGCTTGGTTGAGTACTCTTGGTTTGAGGAGTTCAGTTTTGATTGATTGTTCGCAGAGGAATTATTTTCCTAAGTAATTCTTTTCTCATTTCTTGAGGACTAGGGTCACCTACTGGTCCTTTTCTCTACAATTTTTGATAGTTATAAGCTTTATCTGTTTGAGACTTCTCAATAAAAAATTCTCCTACCATCTGTGATTCTCTATCAACCACCACATCCCATAACAACATATTTTACCCCACAATAGAATCATCATCAGCTGGAGGGGATTCTTCTTCTAATGATTGTTTTGATTGATTTTCAATAGAGTGTTTCTCTAGCAGTTGATTTATTACAAGAGTCATAAAATTAATCCATTGGGCACATGTCTTCTCTGAATGACTCGCTGGATGTTCTGTATATAAATTGTCCATTCCAAACTCTTCGACATTAAATTTGACATTTGAACTTTGATAAGGTTTGGTTGGAGGATTATTATTATATTTGTAAAAATATTTAAAATATTGATTACTTAATGAAATTTCTTTGCGCTTTTCTTCAAATCAACCATCTCATTAATTAGTTTCTTAACCATCTTGACAACACTTTCTAAATCATTGGCCTCCTTCTCAATAAGTGTACTTGTGGTTGATTCAAGCTTCTTCTCGATAGATTTTTATTCTTCCTAAGTATGATGAACACCAATACTAAGCATTTCATTTTCAACTTCCAATGCTTCCCTAAATTTTCTTTCAATGTAGTCTGATGTTCCCTTTTAAGAACAAATGTTAAAGAAGAATGAAGGGTTACTGTATAATATTATATAGTTACTGAACCATGAGGAGCAACATTGGTTGGAAAATTTTTTAATATTATACTGAAGCATTGATTAAAATCCTTAACCTTTTCTTTTTTATCCACTTTCAAGGAAACTAACTCTCTTGATAATGTAGTGGGAATTTTTTCCTATCCAAAATTGCTCATAAACTCCCTTTAGAAATAATCCCAATTAGAAATTCAGACTTTAGGAAGATTATAATCCCAAGTGGAAGCTTTATTCTCAAAACTAAAAGGATACAATCTACATGCCACATCTTCATGTTGAAAATTCAATAAGATTATGGCCATGTAAAATTTTTGAATATGGTATTTCAGAGTGGTAGATTTATCTAGATCAAAGTTTGAAAGACTATTTTAAAGATTTCAAGACAAATAATATGGAATACCTTGAAGATTCAAGGCTCCTTGAGCCATCCATGCAATTTTATTGTCTACCAACGTGTTATCTATATGTTATTCACTATATGAAGTGTTATTTTCTCCTTCACTTTCAGGGTTTTTTACACCTTGTGACCCTTCATCTTCCTCATCAAAGGGATAAAATAAATGAGGTCATTCAATAAATTTACCAAATGTACTAGAGACAAGTCAACCAAATCATCAACAAAGTAAACTAATACAATATATGGAGTTTCTGGTCTTCTGACAACACTTCTATGAGGTAATAACCAACAATAGGGAGTCTCCTAATTTACTTTGCATAATCATAGGTAAACAATATAAGATATATCAAGTATTTTTTCGAGACTACATATACATTTTTAACGTTATTTGTATGAGAAAACTATTCAGGGTTGGAACCTTCAATATGCTCAGGGTTTACTTGAAAGGTAACATGATGGTTATTATCTTGATCAAACACTTTGGAATGATGTGAATGAGGAAACCTACCAACTATACAATAGACCTCATTTTAGTTCCAAAATGATTTTTTATGGGGCTAAATGCATTACTTAGAATATTAAGGGGTCTCTCTGATATGATTCCCTAATTAGACTTCACACCATTTGGGATGAGATTCCCATCAAAATTGTTCGTTTGGATTCTATATTATGCTTTGAAAAATTTATATTTTGGACAAATTAGATATGAAAGGGAAACCCAAATAATCCCTTGATGGAATTCAAGTGAAATAAACTTTATTGAAATTATCTTAAGAAAATTTATATATGGAATGTTACATCAAATTTTTATATAAGCATGAACCTTAAAGAAAGAGTGATAGTAGTTTTTAATTAAGATACGTGAACACAAAGAATACTAGCTATTAATTGAAAAATATTTTGGAATCAACAACTTGCATGAAAACATGTAAAATTAGCAATAAATTGCTAGAGAGACAGATGTTTTCAGTTAACTAAACAATTCATAACTTGCATCACATGCACAACAGTCATATGCTACCAAATACCAATAAAGAAAAATCTTACAAAATTTGATAACATGTTATAGAGAAAGTATGTCGTGTCCCTTCAAGCTTCTAAGTATTAGTTGATCCAGAATTATGTAGGAATGCAATAAAATAAAGAAATACACATAAACATAGAGATGCAATAGAAATAACACTCCATTTCATTAATATCAAATAACTGAAATATTCTTACAGACAGAATGGAAATAAACTAGGTAACACACTGGTAGCTTATCTTTGAGAAGAGATGTGGTGGCTATAGGACTTTGAACTACATTATAATGAGGTTGAAGGGCCTTTTTATTATTAGGAAAACACTAAAAAACAAAAACCCTAACCAAGGAGATGAAGCACCAAGAGTTTATGGGCCCTGTTGCGATTAGTTGGGAAGCCAACTTCTTGGGTCGTAACATGGTCATATTATCTCCATTTGGTGCATACGATGTATCATTGAAAATATATCTCCAAGTACTACTAGTTTTTCCATAGGCCAGTTCGTATAGCTACAAGCCTATTGTAGACCTCAAAAAAACACTGTTTAGGGGGTTAAAATTGCTTTGGAAGTTTAGGACCCGAAAAACTACTAAAAATAGGAAATGTTGTTATAAAAAAGGAAACTGATGAAATTGACTCAAGATCTAGGTGGAATATTTGGGTGGCCACCAATATCCACCTAGATCATTCCTCCCCCCTTATGAAGCAATGGTCCTCATTGCATGCAGAGCCTTGATGTGGTGAGGAAATTTCTATTGAACCTGGTCCCTGGTGAAAAACTTTCCCTGGTGGAGGAGTTGGTATGATTTGATAACTGAATATAGCTAGATCCTCTGCAGGTGGGTGTTCTTAATATATGTGTACATGATCTGATCAGTTTTGAATTGTTCCATGTAGTCTGGGTTTAACTCTGTTGGTGTGATTTTTTCTACCATGTTGGATGTGTCTATTAGAGGTGGAAATTAAGGCCAAAGGTGGTCCACATGGAACATTGGATGTAGAAAAAAGAATGGTGGAATACTAAACTCGAAGGTATTCCCCCCTACAACCTTGGTGATGGTGTAGGGCCCACATCGGAGCAAGTGAATCTTGCGGTGGGGTCCAGCAAGGCACTCCTTCTACAAATGTAAACACACTTTGTCGACCACCTGGAAGTTGTGTGGCACCCAATGTTTATCATGTCATTTATTGTAATTAGCATTAGCTCTATCAAATATGTCATGAAATTGTTCGCATATGTGCCAAATGAGTTCAATGAAGTTATTCACCTTGGCATATTGAAACTGGACATGAGTCGAATTTGCCTGAGTAGCCACAAATGGAATGGTTATGTCAATGGGACATAGTGGCTGGAATCCCAAGCCCACATGAAAGGGGTTGTGGTCCGTTGAGCTATGGAGAGCCCAGTTATAGCTATGTTTTACATAGGGGAGTCTCTCATCCCATGTGCATGGATGCTTTAAGTTGTACATGCGTATAATGTGTACGATCATCCTGTTGATTACATTTATATGTCCATTAGTTTGGAGATGAAAAGTTGTGGACCTGGTGAGCTTGGTGTCTAGCATCAACTAGAGGTTCGACCAAAGTATACTAGAGAATCTGTTGTCCCAACCTGAGATGATATATTGTGGGATCCCAAAGTGTACCCACACACATTCAAAGAAGAGTTTAGTAGTGGCTTCTACTATGATATTCTTCTTGCAGACCGCCATAATGGACGTCTTTGAGAATATGTCGATGACCACAAAAAAACAGTTGTTTCCATGCTTAGTAGAAGTAATTCCCGACATGTAATCGATGGAGATGGATTCCCAAGTTTGATTAAGGGTAGGTAGAGAAGTATAGAGGCCTTGCTTCTTGATGTTCAGTTTGGAAATGGTGTAGGTAGTGCAGGATATGATGTACTTCCCAACATCATGTCAAAGGTTCATCCAATAGAAATACTTCTGCAGTACCATCAATGTTTTTTTGACCCTGAAATTCCCAGCAACCCAACTATACTGCGCTTCAAAAACTATCTTGGCACACTTTATTGAAGGAACACAAAGGTGTCCTAGGTGACATAACACTGCATCTTGGAGGTGAAACTTTGGAACTTTCTTACCCTCCAATAGCATCTTTTATGTGTGGCTGAATTATCGATCTGCTTTGTAGAGAAGTGACCAATCATAAGTCTCATGCCCACAATATTTGAGCACAGTGGGTAGCGCCATGATCGGTGGTCGATTGAGTAAGTCTGAAACATTATTGGTTCTTCCCTTATTGTACTTGATGTTCAAATGAAATTTTTCTAGGCATGTGGACCACCTCTGATGGAAATTTTTATGAAAATTCCCTTGTGTCTGTATTAACTATAGGGGTCGGTGGTCTATGTGGATGATCGTTTCCTTACCCTAAATGTAATGCTTCTATTGTTGGAAAGCATGCACAATGGAATACATCTATTTTTAATAAGTGTGATATTTCCACACTGTGTCAGAAAGTGTCTCACTGTGATATGCCACTGCATGCCCTTGTTGAGTAAGAACTGCCCCAATAGCATAGTCATAGGTATATGTCTCGACCTAAAATGGTTTTTGCAAGTTTTTTAATGTAAGCAGTGGTGCAGATTTGAGGCAATGTTTAAACTCTATGAATTTTATTGAGATTCAGACCAAAATAATTTTTCTTTCGTTCCTTCCTTGGTGACCTGAATCAAGGTCCAAGTGACATGGGAGAATCCCAACACAAACCTGCAATAGAAATTGGCAAGACCTAGAAAGTTCTGGAGCTCTGTTAGAGTGGTTGGGGCTACATAATCTCGAATGAATTGGATCTTGGTTGGATCCATATGCACCCTATGTTCATCAATATTGTATCCCTTATACTGAACCTAGGTCATGTCAAAATTTCACTTCTCCAAATTGGTATAAAAAAAAAATTTCCACGATGTTTGGTGGACTTGTCAGATGTGGTGGAGGTGTTCTTCCCAATTCCGGATGAAGATCAGGATGTCATCCAAGTACACCACCAAAAATGAGTTTGTGAATGGCCACAAGATGTATTCCATTAACTTCGTGAAGGTTGCGGAAGCATTCATCAACCCAAAAGGCATGACCAACCATTTGAAAATAACCTCCTTGGATTTCAAGGTATTATTCAACATATCGAATGGTTCGATTAGTACTTGGTGATACCTAGACTTCAAGTCGATCTTGCTAAAATATTTTTCCCCCTTGAGTTGGTAAAAAAGGTCATCAATCCATGGGATCAGGTACCTATTCTAGAAAATTATCTTATTCAACACCTGATAGTCAATATAGAGCCTACAAGTCCCATCCCTCTTCTACACCAATAGGATCGGGCTCCCATAGGGTGATGAACTTGGCTGAATGTGACCTTTCTATAGCATCTCCTGAATCTATTTATTTATTTCGTTGTTCTCCATAATAGAGTGCAGATAGATTGGTCCGTTTGGAATCAACGCACCTAGGGTCAGATTGATGGAGTGCTTGACTTGAAAGTGCATAGGCATCCCTACGGGTGAGGTGAAGATGTCCCCACACTCCTCCACGAAATTTTCCATTTGTTGTTTTCATGCGGATGAGCCTTGTCTGGAGGTCATGGCCACATTCTTTCTATTTCCTTGAGGGTAGATCATCAACAAAAAAAGGTTCTTGACTTTGGAAATGAGATTACTGCATTTCTTTTCAGTAACCAAAGAGATGGTGGTAGGCAGTGCTACCTACGGTATCCTATAGAACTTATTTCCAAAAGTAACAATAATAGCGCAAGGCCTGAACTCATACATAGCATGTCTCTTCCACAAGTATGGTTGACCTAATAATACATCAAAAAAATCAAGAGGTGAAATGTCACATAATATCTCATCTGTGAGGGGCTTGATGTTGTATGGAAGGAGGCACTACTGGCTAACACAGAGATCCCGTCTTTGGTGAAGCCACTCGATGGTGTATGGTTGTGGGTGTGTTTTGGTCGACAAGCATAGGTGCTTCATGACCTTTGCTAAAATGAGGTTATTTTCACTCTTGCTATCAAGAATGAACTACAATTGGGAACCCTTTACCCACATAAGGGAATCTAAGAGGTGCTACTACTCCTCTGGATCTCCTGGTTCCTCCTTCTGGATCTTCATGGTGGCAACGGTGGTGTTGGCATTTGCATCAATAATCTAATTTTCTTTTTAATTCCCTTTTTCATGTTCTAATTTAGAGTCAGAGCATGAATATGATTTAGAAGCCTTTAGCTTGGCCACCAATGACTACTTGTCTCAATGTTCACTTCTGCTGTGAGTGGAGCTCTTATGGAACTCACACCACTTTCATGTGTCCTTCTTTGGGTTCACATCATGTTTCTTTGCTTACAACCTTGGCGGGTTGTACTGGGCCACACCACCTTCATTTTGTCCTTTGTTCTAATGTTTTGGGGTACCCTTCCCTTGCTTCTGATTCACAAATCCAAAGTATCACCTCTTCTCTTTTAATTTATGGTCAATCTTGGCAGCATACTGATATGCTGCACCAAGCCAAGAGATGTCAAAGAAATCCATTTTCTCCTGAATTTATATGTGCAGACAACTGTCGTATTTCAACACCAAATGTTTCTTTGAATCTTTGATACCCAACTTTGTGCGCAGGGTATGGAACATATCTATCACCTCATGAACATGTTCATCCCTTTGTATTCATGATATAGTTCATTGTATGTACTTATCCTCAAATCTCTCCACGGGATATTATTATTCCTTGATGGCATCTCGAAAGAACCCAAAGTGGGTGCGATGGAGAATAGAGAGGGTTCCCTCTCGTCCTTTTGCTCAGAGTAGGTTTCCCACCAATCCTTGACATGGATGTCAGTTTTTACGAGTGTGTTGGCTTCAAGGGTCCTAACCTAGTTTCAAATTTTATGGGTAAACTAAAAAATGCTCCAACTACTGGCCCTCTTAGCAATGACTTTCTGGCACAGATCAAAGTCTCACCCTAAGTAGTGTAGGGGGTATTGGAACCAAGTTTCCATGCCCTAAGGGAGAAAATAATGAAGTGGTCATCAACAAACTAAATGCAAACTTATATCAATTGTAAAAATATGCATGCAACAATATACATTAGGATCACAGAGAATGTGCAGTCTTTAATAGAATAAAATAGAGTCATTATTCACCTTGGCGCAAAAAAATTATAACATAAACATATTCAAATAAAAACAATGCTCGATTACTTAGCTAGATTCATCAACCATCATTAAGCATTCATAATCATAACAAATATCCTTTGCGTGATGATCAATGAGCAATACAGATACTACGATCTTAACAGAACATAAATAGTAAAAAACTCAGATTCATAACATAGTAAGCTTACCAAAAAAATTTCTTTCTATTAGCTTCAGATCTTTTCAGTACATCATACTTTCAATACATCAACTTTCCCTTAGAAAACCCTTCCATGCACATAGCTAGTGGAGTCCGCACACATCCAGGTCTAGGTCTTCGCACACAAAGCCATCAGGAGCCTTTCAACCCAACCCAAACAACCCTTACAATGTATTACAGAGGCATAAACATGAATATCACGAACTTAACTTAACTTAATTTCTTAGACTCGATCTATCTATTTATATTCGCCTAATGTGTAGATAATATGGTCTCAAACCATGGTTTGAGGTCCACAGTTTACCCTTAAGCCCATTTACACCAAAATTATGGACTTTGACCCACCCCAAAGCTGATTGACTGAATTGCATACCACACACATAGAAAATTATACAAAATTACATCAAAAATAGTGCCTCAAGGTACCCTGCTTCAATAGGCCCCTAAAAAAAGCATGTGACTCATCCCAAGTCATTGAGGTGCCTGCTCCTTGATCTTGGCCTGAAGCAAGATGAAATAAGTTTTGAGAGGGAGCAATAACTCTAAACTTTGTGATGTGCTGCCTTGTGCTTGCTAAACTAGCTTTTCTATGGTAGTCCCTTCAATGGCCATCTCGATTTTGTGTTGATTTTGTTGGATGGTATTCAATGTGTTGTCCAACATCTCCAAAAGTTGAAGTGTTTCTTATTCCCAAGGTTTCATGCATTCTTTCATTAGTTTTTCCTTCCTACACAAACCTTTGATCTTTGTTTGTATTCTTCTACATTCCTGCAGACGAGTGAGGCAATGTGTAAGAACCAATGTTGGTGCCACTATCCTGATTTCCTAGAATTGCTACTCCTTTTGGTGGAGAGCATCACAAAACTACTGAACTACTGGATCATTTTGGACAGAGGTCCAAAAAATCATAGCTTTGTCTAAAAAATTTCCACACTAGGTGATCACAGCAGCAATACTATCTCAAGCCTATTTCACTTCAATTTCTCTCTGCGTGTGAACCTCTGGTAGGCTCTCTAGCTACAAATTTGTATGAAGGTCTGGAATATGCTGCTCATATTATGTTCTTACATTTTTCACCTATGCACGGACTATTTTCACTGTAGTAGCCAAGTCTTATAACTTTTCTTCAAGTGCAGCTATGGCTAGGACAACTCGAATATCTTGGCATACTTAGTGAATTTTGGCCTCCAGCGCAGCCCGTTGAGCTTCTGCTTCTCAACAAGCTACCTCTGCTCTTTTTTGATGTTGATGTGCTTGCTTGACCTTTTTCTATGCTTCCCTTGTATTTTTTCATGTGGTAGCCTCTCTGTATTGAAGCTTTTCCATGATCATTGAGTGCATAAGGTGTAACTTGTCTGCAGGTAACACAGAAAGTTTAATATGTACATCACCTGATACCTTGAATTCAAAATGTTAGTTGGGATCCATATGAATAGTTGGCATGGAGATTTGGAAAAAGCATCCATCCCTGTAGGTAGGTAAAGAAACGTCTAACAGTTGCGCACTCATGACTTGCGCGTTGGTTTGTCTTGCCTGAGCTACACTATCTTGAATCTGGATTGCCTATAACTTTAAATCCTGTAGTCAAACTTGTATGAGTTCTAGGGTGGACTTGTAATGAAACTCCATGTCTGTCTAATGATTCTTTGTCGCATATGTGACAATGTTTGCTATTTCATTTAGGTCGTCCTCTCTCACCGTCAGGACCTCCTCGCTTGCCTCTTTGGAACCTTTCCTCTTCCTCCACGATCCTCTAGTGGCTCGGGAAGCCACGCTTGGTTCCTTTAGGTGTTTCAGCTTCCCTTATTTCCTTTAGCATAGATCCATTATTTTATGTTACTATGTATGTTTCTAAAGTCTCGTCGGTGGTTTTGTGTTGTGAAACTAGCTCCAAAAATAGAAGAAAATAGATATCAATGCCTTAGAAATAAGCCACTTCGAGGGGGAAACCTCCAATAAATTACATTAATGAACAATTATTGGAAAAACCTCCTCTCTATATATAGGAGTCCATGGGGCCACAATGTAATCCTAGTGGGGCCACAATATAATCATAACCGACCTAACAATAATAATGTAAGGACACAATAATAACAATATGGGGGTTATGTGGGTACAAAAATAACAATAAGGGGGGCTATACTAACATAATAAGAGACTACACTAGTAATGTAGGAACCTAACATGCCCCTCTCCTTCAAACAAGTGTTGTCCTCAACGCTTGATTATTTCTTGATGCTTCTGTATAAAATTCTCATCCTCCCATGTGGAATCTTCTACAGGAAAGTTCTTCCACTTGCTAAGATAATAGGAAATTGATTGTACTTTTCAAGTTCTTGTTTCTATGAATACTTCATAACTTTCCAGTTGTTTCATTTGATTTTGCACCAAAGTTACGTTATCCTTTGAGAGTTGGAAAACTTGTTGTTGATGCTCGATGTGATAGTCCACTACTTTATCATCCATAATATATTTTATTTGATCCTTCAAAAAATCCAACTTAGCCTCCATTTATGCTTTTAAACCATCTATGTCATATTCAGTTGCTCTTCGTAAGATTGAAATTTGTTGCACTTGGTATCCTAATTTTGATATCTCATACTGCAATTCTTCTGCTTCATGCATCATAGTATAGATTTATGAGGGCTTAATGGGTATGGAATTATTTTTTGGAGGCATTATAGAACCCATGACTGATAAAAATTCTTCAATATGCCCTTGGAATCACTTCAAACTACTTTCTCAAACAAACGGTATGAAATTTTAAAAAACAAGTACCCAACTTTTTCTTGCTTTTGAGGAGATCGATATTGAAATTGACTTATCTCTGTGATTTCTAATCTCCAATATCTGAAATTTGGCCCTAAGGTGGCCATATGAATCCTCTTTTCAATTCCATAGGTCTAACCCGATTTAGATTCTTCAAGACAAAGTTATGTCCAATCTCCCACAATGACCTAATTATGGAATAGTTCAGTAGAGCGAACTTGTATGAATTGCCACATGTCACTGTTTTCTCCTTTGGCTCTAAAACGTATAGATAGGAAACTACAGTCTGTGTACTTCTAGTCACATTTTACATCATTCCAATCAGATGCTTAGAGAGAGAGCTATGAATATTTTCGCACGATCACCTCTTTGATATGAAATTAGGGAGCCTGGAAAAGACCTAACTTTCAGAGAGAACCATGCTCTGAAAGTTTGCGATGATGTTCCTTAGGACCTCTGCTTCGCGCTCTAAAACTTATAGCTTCCAAACCTTCATAGAAACAAATTTATAGTGCAAATGTCGTGATGACCTTTGTAAGTGAAATTCAGAAGCATGCAAAAAGCCCTACCGTCCACAGATCATATCTTCGAAAATATTGCAAAATAAGCTTTGAAATTTTTCGACGATGTTCCTTAGGATTTCTGCTTTGCACCCTAAAAATTTTCACTTCTGAACCTTCGTAGAAAAAAAATTATAGTGAAAATTCCACGATGACCTGTTTGGAGTAGCAAAACCCTAGAATCCAAAGCTCTGATACCAAATGTTGTGAAACCAGCTCCAAAAATAGAAGACAAGAGATATCAACACCTTAGAAATAAACCACTTAGAGGGGGAAACCTCCAATACATTACATGAATGAACAATTATTGGATGATGCAAATGACAAAACCTCCTCTCTATATATAGGAGTCCATGGGGCCACAATGTAATCCTAGTGGGGCTACAATGTAATCCTAGTCGACCTAACAGTAATAATGTAAGGGCACAATAATAAAAATATGGGGGTTATAGGGGTACAAAAATAACGATAAGGGGGGCTATACAGATATACTAAGAGACTACACTAGTAATATAGGGACGTATCATTTTGGGGGTCACTTCTTTTTCTGTGACCTTCTCTGTCACTTCCTCTGTAAATTTCCTTGTGGCTTTCTCCATTGATTTCCCTATTTGGCTGCCAATGTGAAAATTTGTGGCTGTGCTCAGTGTCAACTAGGCTGGAGGTCATTCTGTTGTTATTAGAATAAAATTATCTTCAGTCACCAGGAATGGTAACTCATACCATACTCCTTCTACAAAGCCCTTTGCGTTCATGCGTATATTATAGAATGTAGCTTTAAAATTAACTACCATCTTGAATTGGTCATACAATGTGGGTGATAGTCATGAATTTAACTGCACTTCTTGATTCAAGGTAGCATCATATAGAACCCATAATTTATTTTTTCTTTCACGTGCATCGGATCTGAGGAGTTCCAAAAGGTTGCATAGCCTATAGCTTCGCACATCTTCAACTCAATGTATGGGAACTTTGTATCTTTAGGGATCTTCAACCCAACAAGCCTGATCAATGGTAACAACCAAGAATACTGGAAATTATTTCCTTCCTCCTAGGCCTCACGCACAATTTCTAAAAATTCTTTAAAAAGGCAGCTAGACAAATTGTAAATCAACCCCTTTTCACATCGTCCTGCGAGTGCAATGACATGCGCAAGCAACTATTTAGGTCTTCATTTATGCATAATATTTTAGGCCTAGATGATCGTTCCAAAGTGCACTACAGGGTCATTAAATTCATCCACAATGAACCCCTGGCTCTTCCTTGTGACATTATACTTCTTTTTAATTTGATCTACCACGGCTTTCTCCTACGTATTACCTCCGAAATTAGCAATAAAGTCATCTCCTTTAGCAGGAAGACTCGTGATTCTATGGATTAACTCAGCATAAATAGGGATGTGCTCTCCCAACTAGATCGCATCGTCATATGCTAAGGCGAGCAACTTTCTGGCGCATATATCATTTATGGGGTTGTGCCCAAAGTGCGGGATTTGAAGAAAATTGAGCAAGCCTCCCTTGTGTAGACCTAACACCCATATTTTAGGCTCGAGGCCCAAAATTCCTCCTTCATACATGATCTAATCTAGGTATAGTTATGGTACGAGCTCTGGGAATTTCTTGACATCAGTGATGTTTGAATCATCAAATATTAGTTGCAAAATATTTGCGAACATGTCCCCTTCCATTGGGACATTCTCAGGGATTAGGGGTATTTGAATACCTGTGCACACCTTTTCCAGGTCCTAAGGTACTCTTACAGATGGTATGAGTGGTGCAATGTAGCTTCGCAACCATGAGAATGGGGCCACTTTGACCACATCCTCTTCTTCCTCCCTAATAGTTTCAGGGACTTCTGACATGGTTATTTTCATATTCTCACCCGTTGAAAGGAGTGACATTAGGTTCTTTTCTTGGGGAGATTTTCCCATTCTAGAATATTTCCCCTTCTTAGTCATAGAGGACCCGGGAATTTCCACAATTGTGACTTTAGGTGCAGTAGGGTCATCACCCAGTCTTGTGGTTGTCATCTTTTCAGGAATAGCGTAACCTAGCTCTGCTCGGCACAATGTGTCCTTGAACCCTTGAACCAAACCAGACATAGACACAGCAAATGCAGTGGATATCAAGGAGCTCAAAGCACAGAAATCACTCAGAAATCAAAGGGAATTATTATGACCCCATAGGTCATATTTATACTGGTAGTGCGTCTTCAACGGATCCTTGGACATTAATGAGGCTCCATTACTAACAAAATGGTCCCAAATCTGGTAAAATCCCTCGATTAGATGCATCCTATACACTCCCAAAAATGGTAATAAATCTGTCTTATCAAATTTTACTGTTCCAATGGCCAGTTTTTGACACCTCTGCGACCTAGTCAATCTCCTCGTGCAGCTACCACGTCCACGTCACACCTTATTGCACATTCGCCCTCCCATCTGTGTAGGTCTGATAGTCCAACCATATAGTCATTTGGTAGGAACATGGTCATCCCTTTATGGCTTCAGAAAACATCTATTAACATACCCAGGAAGGTATTCACCGATCAACGTGGCCAGACACGCTGCTCCTCCATCGTTGATTTCCTTCACAATATATCTCCCTATCCAATGCATTTTCAACTTCCCTAGGTGGCGCACAAACTTGATGTTATATCGTATGACCAAATAGTCTTCTTTGAACACCTTTTTCCTAATATTCCTACCATGCCATGATTTTTCACGTGTATTTTGAACTTGTTCGTGATAATTTGCAATAAAACATTCTTCTTCCAGAGTGACCAACTGTGATAACCAATCTTCCAGGGCATATTCTTTTGCCATATTGGTAAATGTCGCAATGCACAGAATAAGAAAAATGAAATGGATGGGAAACACAACCTCTTTCCCATATACCATTCTAAAAGGTGTCCTTCCAGTCAACCTTTTGCAAGTAGTTTGATAAGCCCAAAGAACTGCGGGCACTTGCTCATCCTAATCATTTATGTTAGCATTACATACCTTTGTCAGCACATTCTCCAGTATCTTGTTGAATGATTCAACTATGCCATTTCCTGAGGGTGATAGAGAGAGCTCTTTTGATGACACATCTTGAATTCTTCAGTCAAGGCTTCAATGGCGTCATTTACAAAATGTGTACCCTGAACGCTTATCAGAATCTTAGGACAACCAAACTGAGTCACAATATTCTCAAATATAAACTACGCAGTAGTCTCAGAAGTACAATCCTTCACTAGTTTAGCTTCAGCCCATATGCTTACATAATATGTTGTAGTGATAATGTAGTCCGCATCACTCTTCCTTCCTAGAGGATTAATAGGTCTGAAAAAATATATAGCCCATTTCTCAAAAGCTTGCAGCACCATCTGCGGATTCAAAGGCATCTCATCTCTATGCGAAGGCTTCCCTATCCTATGAAATACATCACATGCATGTGAATGTGCATAGACATCATTGTGAAACGTGGGCCACCATAACCGAACTCAAAAAATCTTCTCCGCAGTGGCCTTACCAGCATAATGACCACCAGAAACCCCTCCGCGAGCTTCATTTAGAATTACACATCTCTCATATTCTAGGACATACCATTGCAGGACATCATTTGCACCAATTTTGTACAATTTTCCAACAATAATGGTGAATTCCACTGTGCGTGCTATGAGTTCCTTCTTCTTGTTGAACTGTATACTCCTCAGGCGCGCGTCTAGTAGTAAAAAATTGAATGATATCAAGGAAATTCTCATCAACCACCTTTATCGCAAACAACTACACATTTGGTAATCCATTGTATATATTTGTAGGTTCCTCTCTGGTTTCAATGTGCGACAGATGGTCTAGCCTAACATTAAATCTACTTGGTTTCACCATAATTTCAAAATCGTATTATTGGAATAACAACAACCATCTACAAATATTCCCCCCCAACATAGGATTTTTGACCAGGTACTTCAAATCAGAATGATCAGTAAAAATATTAAAGGGACCTCCTAACAGATAGTGATGGAGTTTATGCAGTGCATAGAACATCGCTAGCCCTTTCCTTTCCGTGGTTGAGTAATTATTCTCTATGCTTGACAGTTTCTGACTTGCTTAAGACGTAGGGTGATCAATTTCCCATGCTCCTGGCTACACTAACTCAGCTTTGAGAACAATGCAGGAGACACCCACATGTACATGAAATTCCTTCGACAAATCTAGGAAGACTGGGATGGGCGCATTTACCATGTTTTCCTTTAGCAACTCAAAACTCTTTTGAAAATCCTCATCCCAGCAAAACGTTGCACCCTTCTTGAGAAATTTTTTGATGGGTGCAATTATTAGCACATATCCCTAAATAAACATCCTATAATACCCATTATGCCCCAATATTGAGTGCAAATGCTTAATATTCTCTGGTACTTCCAAATTGATTATGACTGCAATCTTTGCAAGATCCACCATCAACCCTACTAACTGAAAATGTGTCCTAGCAGTATTCCAAATGGTACACAGAATATACACTTCTTCAAATTCAAGGAGATCTAATAATTCCTACAAGTACCGAGCATTAAGTGCAGATTTGACACATGCTTCTTTAACAACCCAAATATAGTCCAATCATCAAAATATACCTCCAAAAACTTGTGTATAAATTCTTTGAAAGCAAAAACTACCACGTGCGATAAAATGGTAGAATAATTCTTCAATCCAAAAGGCATAACTATATATTGGAAGGATCCCTATTCAGTAGCAAAAGTGGTCTTACTCCTATCTTCTGGTGCAATCTGGATCTGATGATATCCTGAAAACCCATCTGTGAAGGAGTATGCTTCTTGAACACCAAAATTATCCAAAATTTCATCCGAGAATGGAGTTGGGAATGGATCATGCACACAACCATCATTCAGTTTGCACAAATCTACACAAATTCTGATTTCTCCCTTAGTCTTCTTATCCTTCACAACCATTGGACTTACCCAGTCAGATTCTTCTACAGGTTCAATGATGCCTACTGCCACCATTTTGTCCAACTCTTCTTCCACCTTTTTCTTATATCTGGGATTCAACCTGTATGGGCGTTGTTTTATTGGGTGCACATTAGGCTTCAATGTGATTTTCATCACCCCAAGTTCCCCAATGATTGCTTTCAAATCTGAAAAATTTGTAGGGAATAGATCTTGATATTTTTTTAGCAACTCATCAACCTTGCCTACAATATCATCATCCCAGTAGTCTCTAATATTTTTCAACTTAGGTTTTTCCTTAGTTAAAATATTCACCTCACTGAGCTTTAAGGGATTTGTCACATCCAATGAGGTGATTGAGAGCATATCCACTGTGCATTATCCCTTAAGTTCATGGATCATGATATTGCTTGGATCCTCATCATTCTCTTCTACTATTAGGTTCCTGCAATTAAAAATAGCTTTCATCTGTGCATCCCAGGCTGGTGGGGCACACTCGATTGCAGGCCTTGTTGTATCAAATATTAATTCTTGAATACTATGAAAATCCTATCCAATTGTATCAAATCCACTCTCAAAGCTAAATGTAAGAATAAAACTCTCTGTCAACATAGACCATTCACTAGTGCCTCTGCATAGCTCTATCTCCATGTACCATTCAGTAGCCACCTTTCCCAACGTGAATAAACATATGGACCCATTAAGGCCTTGGATCTACACCCCATACATAATTTCATATTTGTTAGAGTATACATATTCCATTTTAATGACCAAACATTCAAACCACAACCTTATCATGCACAGACATTCTTCCTAGTTGCCCATATTCTCCTTATGAGTTTCCCACCATCTTGCCGGAGTAGCGTGCAAGCCAAGATCCAAAGCTTGGAATATATTTCTTTCAGGAACATTCATTTCAAGCTATCCTATAAAAATGTTTACATCTATTGGGCCATCATAGTGCAACAAATCATGTACCTCAAATGTTATACATCGTAGAGATCAGGTCATGCGATTACAGTGTAGCACCGATATGTCATGCAATTAGTTCTGCCAATTTTCTAGTTCTTCATAAGATTTTGAAAAAAAATAGCTATACTTCTCCCACTTAAGGTTCCCATCTGTCATTTGAGTAATCCATTCTTCTTCATGCAAGTTTAGCTTGTAGATTTGATCGATCTCATGCTCAGCGCGCACTGGTTCAGTATACCTTTTTCCTTCTGCAAGATTAAGAGGAGTGATTACCCTGACTCCATTGCCTTCAAATTCCATCCTCCTTTTCTTCAGGTTGATAACACCATCCATGCAAATGGACCAATCTAACCCTAGTAGTGCAGGATAGGGATCAATATCATCTACTATTTGGATGACTTCACAGTCTGCCATCACCTTAACACCTTCTATATTGACCACATATTGTGACAGCCTCCCTAAAGGAATAATATCATGTTGATTGGACATGCGCATTTGAATGGTAGACCATTCTAGCTTTGGTTCTCCCATGCATTATAATGTTTCTTAGGTAGAACATTCGCATCTGATCTCAGATCTAGAATAACTTGGTCCATTTCATAAGCACCAAGTTTCGTGGTCATACGCATCTGACTACCCGTTTTCTTCTTGTTCTTGTGTATTTTATTGACAGCTCATTGTTCTACCATGGGTTATTACTTCTCTGTACAATTATCTATCAATGCCTACAGATTTTCTACAGCCTTCTTGTTGCCTAGAAACTGTATACATGCTTGTAGAAATGGTTTGATCTCCTCATCTCCTCCTGCTTCATTCATTGGTCTACCTGATGTCGATGTACTTCCTTCTATAAATTATTTCTATACTTCAATAAAGGTCTCCTTTACGCATTGAATATTAAATCCTTATTTGTTTTCTGGTGCTTTATGGATCCATACATCAGTGGCTAGTTGTTTTCCTTTATCTTCATTGGTGGCTACACCACTCCTAGTAACCATATTCACACTGGCATCTTCTTCACAAGTTTGCACGCGAACCATCTGAATATTTTTTGTTGGAGTCTGTGTCTTCTTTTCCTACATTTTAGCAATCAAGACAAAACCATATTATATGACATGATCAAATTTTCTATAGTATATGAAGGATTTTCACACTGGATTTGGAAAGTCTCGCGCATAATGACCAACATCTCCATAGTTATAGAAAATGACTTTTCCTCATCCTCGACCAGCTGATCCACCTCCTCGGCCTCTTCCTCTTCCTTGGAATCCTCCACACTGAGAAGAGGATTCTTGTGATGTAGGCTCAACCTGCATTCTATATATTTCAGCTTTATCTAGCATCATATCATCAGTACAATAATTCTCCTCATCATGCCCTAATGACGAAGAAAATTTTCAAAATAGTTACTTCCCGTCAAGTTGATACTTTCCAATCCTTGGGTAGGAATTTGTGTCATGTAATCCATCAATTTGATAGATTGTGCACCATATAGGAGAATTCAATGGACTAGGACCTCCAACATTTAGATAATTTTTGAATATAGGACACTGGTCTTTACGGTGTCCAGAAGCTTTACATTTTATACACCATACCTTTGTGCAAACATCCTTGCCTTTGTATTTGTGCACACTTTTAATATCTAGATGCATGGCTTCCAAATGATTCTGAATCTATTTATTTCCTAGCATAATAGGTCTTGGGGTAGCCTCTGATTTCATTGCAACCTCCACAACCTCAGCTTGTGTGGAAATATTTTGATGACCTAATGGTTAGCGCAAATGTGGCAGTAACATAGCAATGAACCATTCCTTATGTTGAGTATCATCAATAAAATATCCACCATCTCTGATGGTTCTCTTAAACCTTTGATCATCCTCCCATGCATATCCATTTGCCTCCTCACGAATATCTTAACTTTTGTGACCAGTTGTGCATATGAATTAGGCTTCTTAAACTTCTCTTTTAGGGCTTCTTTGATCTATTCCAAGGTAGCATTATGGTTTTATTGAGTGTACCTAATGTAAAAATCTAATGCATGATCTTGGACAGTAGTAGCCAACTGCGCCTTCCTAATATCAATATTGTTGATTTGCTGAGCCTGCCATATGGGCTCAGTCACAAACTAGAAGTGATTAGTATTGTCATTTCCAAGGCCTCTGAAATTAGGTAACTTCATTGATGCATCCATTTCTACTTCAGTGGGAGGTAAAGGTGGTGGTGGAGATGGACTACGTGGTGGAGTGGGTGATCTATGATGTAAGTGAAGAAGTGGAGTGTATGAGGTAGGAAACAAACTCAAGGTTTTATGATGTGATGATCTTTCTTCTTCAGAATCACTTGAGCTAGTAGTTTTAGGTTTAGATTCACTATCAGATCTAGGCTTCAGAGGGATATAAATAAAATTTTAAGAGTCTTCATGTTAAAGCTTTCCACTGCACGTAGTTGGACCTATTTGATGCATTCAAGTTGTATGTTTGCATAGACAACCTCTTTCACACAATAGCATTTTCAACAATAATTTCAATGATTGCATGAACTTACCTCTAGCACCTCTAAAAAACCTTCTTTCTACTTCAGGATATGAAATGAATTGATCAATGGAAAATTTAGTTGCAAATCCTCCCAAGAGGTGATCGATCAAATGATCTACCCTGCGGGTGATCTTATTATAAAACTTCTCTACTTTTTGGATCAATTCAAGAGTCCACTCAGTGACTACATCGTATTTTATGTAGTGATGGAATTAAAATACACACAACAAACACTCATGTAGTTCGTGCACAAAGGAACAAAAGAAAATTTCATGCAATTATGTATAAATATATTTATTCACCCACTGTTCATCAAAAAGCTTAGTAATTCTATTCTCTTGGAGCGCAAATTCAAGGATATTTCTATCCAACCAATCTTGCAACCGTTGGAAATATGATGCAATATGTTGTCCTTGATGGAAGCCTACTTGATGAATTTTTCCTTTATGGAAGCATACTTGATGATTTTCTTTTCTACAAGCAACTTATGTGTTAAATATGTAAAAAATGATGTATCTACAGAGCATTTTAGAAGTGACAGAGAAAGGTAATCCAGTTAGGATCAGAGAAATGATAAATATAATATGTCACAATGTATACGCAGGTTTTATGAAGACAACCCACGTATACATCTAGAATTAGTTTATTCATAGTTATTATGAAGAGAAGTCGCATATACATGCAGGTACGAAGAAGCAAACCCGTGTATTCCTTTTGTGCTCTAAATTTATGATACCAGGGGGGAATTAACATGGTATTAGCCCACAATATTGAGCATTGTGTCGTTTATTTCATTCCATCCAAGAATATCATTGGCAGTTGTGTGGTTTTGGATCATGGTACTATTAAAGGCTAAATCCATATAAGGAGAAGAATCTCATAGTGCAAGGAGTGTGCATGTGGAAGGGTTGTTAACGAATACTTATCTCTTAGGTCCCTATATTACTAGTATAGTCCCTTATTGTTGTTATTGTAACCCCCTTATTGTTATTATTGTACCCCTGTAACCCTCATATTTTTATTATTGTGCCCTTAAATTATTATTTTTAGGTCGGCTAGGATTACATTTTGGCCCCATGGACTCCTATATATAGAAAGGAGGTTTTGTAATTTGTATCATCCAAGAATTTTTTATTTATGTAATGTATTGGAGGTTGCCCCCTCAAAGTGGCTTATTTATAAGGCGTTGATATCTCTTTTATTCTATTTTTGGAGCTGGTTTCACAACATTTGGTATCAGAGCTTTGGATTCTAGGGTTTCACTACTCCAAACAGGTCATCATGGAATTCTTGCTATAAATTTTTTTCTATGAAGGTTCAGAAGCTGAAATTTTTAGAGTGTGAAGCTGAAATCCAAAGGAACACATTCACAAAATTTCAAAGCTTGGTTCAAAAATTTTTCGGAGATATGATATATGGACATTAGGTCTTTTGTAGGCTCCTGAAATTCACTTAAAAAGGTCATCGCAAAATTTTTTCTATAACATTTTTTCTACGAAGGTTCAGAAGCTGAAATTTTTAGAGCCCAAAGCTAAAATACTGAGGAACAATATCAAAAAATTTCAGATCTTTCTTCGCAAAATTTTTGGAGATATGATCTGTGTAAGTTAGGTATTTTGTGTTGTCGAATTTCATCTCAAAGAGGTTATTATGGGAAAAGATTCATAACTCGCACTCTGCTCTCCGAGAATCGTATTGGAATTCACAATTTCAGATATTGATGATTTTCAAGTATATAGATAAGTCAATTTCAAAATCAAGCTCCTCAAAAGCAAGTAAAAGGTGTGTATTTTTTTTTCCGAATTGCATAAGTCTTGTTTGAATAATCAAGTTGAATTGATTCCAAGGGCATATTATAGAATAGATATCAGTATGGGATTCTCAAATGGCCCCGAAAAATAATTCAACATGCATTAAGCCTTTATAAGGCTCTACTATGATTCATGAAGATGAAGATGGCAACATGACATATCAAAATTACAAGAGCAAGTGCAAAAAATTTCGCTCTCGCAAAGAGGAACAAAAAATGATATGGAAGTTTTGAAGAAAGGCGTGGAAACTAAGATGGATGGTTTGAAGAAAGGCATGGATGGTTTGAAGAATGGCATGGAAGCTATGATGGATGGCATGGAAGTTGGCATGGAATCTAAGATGGATGACATGGAATCTAAAATGGAAAACATGAAGAATGATCTAAAAGCAGACATGGAAGGTTTGACAAAGTTGATACAAGAAATGTTTACTAATGGTGAAAAGATAGTAGAGGAAACTCATGATGAGAACAAAATAAATGTTAATTGTAATTTCATAAACTCTAATGTTGGAGGGAAGAACCACAATATTCCAAAAATGGATATGAGGAAGTTTGATGGAAAGGATCTTGTAACATGGATACTACAAATGGAGCAATATTTTGATCTCAATAATGTGAAAAACACACAAAAGGTACACATTGAAACTTTACATTTAGAACAAAATACATTTTTATGGTATCCATGGATTTTATCCTGTAAACAAATTGTCACTTGGTCAATTTTTACAGAGGAAATGATAGCACATTATGAGGATACAAAGAGAAACACTTTCTTTACCCAATTTATAAATCTCTAACAAAAGTGTTCAGTGGGGGAGCACATTGAGGACTTCCAAAAATTGAATATAAGGGTAACTAATATTTTAGAGTAACACATGATTGATCTCTTCATAGGTACTTTAAAGGATAACATCCAACATGAATTTCACATTTTGGAACCTGATTCATTGGAGAAGGCATTCAGGTTGGCAAGAAAAATTGAATGTAAAATTATGGCGACAAGGAAGCCTACCACTCACTTCTATAAAGATGGAAGTGTTGCTACTCCTAGATTTCCACAACCCACAAGGTTGACACCACAACAATTGGAAGAAAAAAGAGCAAAAGGGCTTTGCTACAGTTGTGATAGCAAATACACTAAAGGTCATAAGTGTGCTGAGAAGAAATTATTTTACATAGATTGTGAAGAGGAAGAAGAAAATGAACAAGAAGAGGATATACACTAGGAACCAACCCTAGAAGATGAAGAAATGAATCCGACCATATCGTGTAATGCACTGGCAGGAATTACCACTCCTCAAACTCTCAAGATAGAAGGACAAATCAAGAAGAAAAAGGTAATAGTGTTGATTGATTCAGGTAGCACCCATAATTTTATTCATCGTAAGGTAGCCAAGGAATTAAATTGTTTCCTATACCCAGCACCAGAATGTCAAGTGATGGTTGCAAATGGAGGAACTATAAATTTCTCTGGAAAATGCCATAATATCAAGCTAACTATGGGGGAATATGTATTGACTAGTCCAATGCTTTCCATTCCTATGGGAGGTGCTGATGTTGTACTAGGAGTACAATGGTTACAATCTTGGGGGACGGTAGCTTTTAATTTTCAAGAACTTTTCTTGAAATTTTTTTCAGAAGGAAAGGAAGTCGAATTACGGGGTATTGAAGGGAAGCCGGGAAGGATAATAAGCTCTAATATCATGACAAAGCTTCTAAAGAAAGAACAACGAGGCGTAATTGCACAATTATGCTCACTAGAAGTTCCGACATCAAAATCATCTATTTCTGCAGATCTCCAACAAGTCTTGGACAATCATTGCAAGGTGTTTGAAACTCCCAAAGGACTCCCACCTATTCATGATCATGATCATGCTATTCATTTGATTCCAGGAAGTGTTCCTCCAAACATCGGGCCTTATAGATATCCTTACTTCCAAAAGAGCGAAATTGAACGTATGATTGCAGAAATGTTAGAGGCGGGTATAATTCAACCTAGTCAAAGTTCTTTCTCTGCTCCTGTAGTATTGGTACACAAGAAGGATGGATCATGGCGAATGTGTCTGGATTATAGTGAGCTCAATAAGCTCACCATTAAAGATAAATTTCCCATTCCTGTGATTGATGAATTATTGGATGAATTACATGGAGCAATTTATTTTACCAAGTTGGATCTTCGTTTATGATATCATCAAATTAGAATGAAGACTGAAGATATTCCAAAAACAACATTTCGAACTCATGAGGGTCATTATGAATTTTTGGTCATGCCTTTTGGCCTTACCAATGCACCTTCTACATTTCAAGGGTTGATGAATTCCATTTTCAAACCCTTCCTTAGAAAATTTGTGATAGTATTTTTTGATGATATACTAATCTACAGCGGGTCTTGGAAGGATCATGTTCAACATGTTGACAGGGTGCTCAAACTATTGGAGGAGAAACAATTATATGCAAAAACATCCAAATGTTTCTTTGGAGTACAAGAGGTGGAATATCTAGGTCATATTGTATCTCACGAGGGTGTTAAGGTAGACCCTAACAAAATTAAATCCACTAAGGAATGGAAAATCCCCACAACCATATAGAAGTTGCGAGGATTTCTCTGGTTAACAGGGTACTATCACAAGTTTGTTAAGAATTATGGGAGAATAGCAGCACCTCTAACAACATTATTGAAGAAATATGCATTTTCATGGACCCCTGAAGAAACTAAGGCCTTTGAACATCTTAAAGAGGCAATGTGCCTAGCACTAATCTTAGCTACACTAGACTTCAGAAAAACCTTTATTGTGGAATGATATGCCTTAGGAAATGGAATTGGTGCTATTTTAATGCGAGAAGGAACACTCATTGCTTTTGAAAGTCGTTCGATCAAAGGAAAGTATTTACAGAAACCTATTTATGTGAAGAAAATGTTAGCAATACTGCATACACTAAAGAAATGGAAAACTTACCTAATGGGAATACACTTCAAGGTGAAAACTAATCATGATGGTCTTAAACACTTTTTGGAACAAAGACTATCTTCAGAAGAGCAACAAAAATGGGTCACAAAGATGTTCGGTTATGACTTTGAAATAATCTACAAAAAAGGGAAGCTAAATGTTGTTGTAGATGCACTCTCAAGAAGTAATGAAGAGGTGGAAGAATTTCTTTGTGCCATTTATATTATCCAACTAGATTAGATAACTGAAGCAAGATAAATGGAAGAAGCACGAAGAAGTGTGGACACTCATTCAAAAGTTGCAGTAAGATCCTAGTAAATATGATACATTTAGTTGGAAGAATGATTCCTTATGGTACAAAGATCGCTTATATCTTTGTAAGAATTCCCAACTATAACAAAACAATCTTTGGAATTGCACACTTATCCTTTACGAGGACACTCAAGATTTAAAAAAAATTACCACAGGGTGAAGAAAGAATTTCTTTGGGATGGCCTTAAAGATGATATTCAAAAGTTTGTGGTGGAATGTTTGGTTTTCCAATAGAATATAGTTGAGACAATTAAGACCCTAGGTCTTATACAACCTTTATCCATTCCAAGTCATCTTTGGTAGGATATTTTAATGGATTTTATCTCAAGTTTACCTAAGTCCGAAGGAAAGAGTGTCATCATGGTGGTAGTTGATAGACTTACCAAGTATGCACACTTTTGTGCATTATCTCATCCACTTAAAGAAAGTACAGTTGCTACTACATTTATGGACACAATTCAAAAGCTACATGGGAACCCAAGGGTTATTGTGAGTGACAGAGATCCCATTATTACTGCAAAATTTTTGGATGGAGTTATTTTCTTGTTTGGGTACTCAATTAGCTCATAGCTCATCTTATCATCCTCAATCCGATGGTCAAACGGAGATAGTAAATAAATTTTTGGAAGGATGTATTTTTTGTTTTGTATCTGATAAACAAACACAATGGGTCAAGTGGGTACATCTTGCTGAATGGTGGTTTAACACTTCCTTCCATAATGTAGCAAAAATGACCCCATTTATATAATGATGGATCAGGATCTCTAGACCTGAAATGACTATGTACTTGATCTATTGAATAGATGATTAGTGACCTTCGGTTTCACAACATTGACTCTGAAGAATATCTGCATGTGATGAACTATGTTTTATTGGTAGATCTAAATCTATGATGCACCCTTGTATAAAATGATGGATCAGGATCTCTAGACCTGAAATGAATATGTACTTGGTCTATTGAATAGATAATTAGTGACCTTCCATATGTTTTTTGAACTGAAGTGAGGAAATTTGGGTAAGTCTATAGATCTGAAAAATTTTGCAAAATTAATATTTACAAGTCTATATGCTAGTTCGTCTCGGTGAAAAAGCGCGTATGCAAGTCAGGGTTTTCTAAATCTTACTGCAGAGGTTATTTTTTTTATTTCTATTGTATTTCTATTGTCTGTCAATGAAGTCTTCATGTAGATCTTGGTTGCTTGAATACTATATATGTTGCTAATTTGAATATGTAAAAATATGATCAATGAGTGAGTAAATAATTTTAATGATGACTGACTGATTAAGGGTTCTGAAATACTGAAAATATATCTGATTGAAAGCCTCGGATCTGGCTCTGAGACTAATCATATTTTTTAAATTCAATATTCTTAGATCTATATGCAGGTTGGTCTGGAGAAAAGCGCGTACACACACAGGATCAGTAAAGTGAAGTAGCGTATGTATTTTAAGATAATGAAATGTTCAGGGTTGAGATTGATTTTTCATATTGATTCTGAAATCCGGGTTTATTACTGTGTTCTAGTTACAATGATCACACTGTCCTGATTGAATTTTTGGTTAAGTTTATTATTGACAATCTTTATAATGAAGTGTGTTGAAGATGTGGGATCAGGTTTGAAAATTGATGAAACATGGTCTAGAGTGGTTCTGAGGGTTGAAGCCTTAAGTTTGGAAGTAGAAGCTTCCTGCCAGTAGAAGCTAGTGTTCTGATCAGGGGGTTGCAGCTCGCTTCCAATAGTGGCTGGTAAATGAGATCAGGGGGTTGGAGCTCCCTTCCAATTGTATTTGGAGAATGAGAGAAGGTTTCAGCCTTCTGCAAGTAGATGCCTGCATACTGATATGAGTCCGCATCAGTAGAATATTGTAAGTAGTTTTCCATATAATAAATATTGAAGATAAAGAGGAAAACAATGGTGGTTTTCTTTCGAATTGAGTTTCCATCTTAAATCTTGGTGTTCATGTGTGATTATCTTCTCTGATGATTTATTCTGTTATTACTACACATATTTACTACTTAACTATCTGATGCATAAATAATAAGCTAGGTTAAAGAATGTTTCTAAAAGTTCTTCTAACAATAAGGTTATCTCAGTATATGCACGTTTTTGTTAGTGTATCTGCATAAATACACTAGTTGGGTTGATCAAAGTCGCATATAGAAATCAGTAAGAGAAAAGTAAAATATTGTGATTATTGTAAATATTGATTCACCCCCACCCCCTCCCCCTCTTAGTATTTCTCCCAACAATTGGTATCAGAGAAGTTCCTTCTAAATAATCTTAATCACTAAAAGGAAGATCAGCTAAGATGAGAAATCAATATGGGACAACATCTATCAAGCCTCCTCTCTTCAATGGAAAAAAATTAATCTTCTCAAAGACAAGGAAAAGATCCTATCTTCAGTCACTTGGAGGATATGTATGGGTTGTACTTGAAGGAGGTTACCAATATCAAGCTTTAGTTCCAATAGATCTAACAACAATAAATAACTATGAAATCGATGCAAAAGAGGTCAATACATTATTAAGAAGTTTGACTAAATTGGAATTTGTCGAATTCATGCAGTTGAATAAAGCAAAGGAGATATGGAACAAAATCATTCTGAGCTATGAAGGTGATGCCAAGGTAAAAATTTCTAAAGTCAAAACTCTCAAAATACAATATGAAAAACTCAGAATGCATAATGAGGAAAGAATTTCTATTTTATTTTTACATCTAGATGATATTGTAAATTGCATGATAAATCTGGGAGAAACCATAACTCACATTACTCTAGTAGAAAAGGTTTTCAGATCTCTAACTCCCAAATTCAAGTCAAAACTGTCTGCTATTGAAGAGAAGCAAGATCTACAAACCCTTACATATTCTGAACTTCATGGGATTTTGACTGCATGTGAAATGAGGAAAGGAGGTCCACTTGATGTCAAAGAAGTTTTATTTAGAGCTGCTGCAAAAGGAAACAAAGTAGAAGAACAAGAAGAATTAGGGTATGTTTCAGAAGAAGATGAGATAAATTTTGTAAAGAAGCTACAACTTGGCATTGGAAGGTTCAGAGGTAAGCTTCCTTTTAAATGTTTTTCTTGTGGAAGAGTTGGTCATTATGCTGCTAAATGTCCCCATAAAGATAATCATGAAAAGGGAAAGGAAGTGGAAAAAGGAAAAAAGAAATGTTTTATCAATAGAAAAAGATATTATACTCATGAAGATAGTGATGGCCTATGAAATAGTGAATAAGGAGAATCTAATCAAGATATTAGACTACTCATGGCTTTTGAAAAAGACTCTAGTGAGGCTAAAGATACTCTTATGGGTGAATTAGA
Organism: Pinus albicaulis; assembly: GCA_034641835.2. Taxonomy (NCBI): domain Eukaryota; kingdom Viridiplantae; phylum Streptophyta; class Pinopsida; order Pinales; family Pinaceae; genus Pinus; species Pinus albicaulis. Next base: position 1,147,766,819 of record CM076583.1, read on the forward strand.
ATAAAATGATTTTCTTGAAGAAATAAATGAGCTCAAAATATGTTTGGAAGAAAAAAAAATTGTCATAGATACTCTAAAGAATCATCTTATAGAAAAGGAGAAGCACGATGAGAAATTAGAATGTGAAATAGTAAGTCTGAGAAAGAAAATTGAGAAAGTGAAAACTTTAAATCTTAGATTTTATAAAGGATCTGAAACCTTAGATGAAATTATCAAGGTACAATTCTCTCCTCTTGTAAAGACAGTTCTTGGATATATCAGAGAATCCTCTCAATATTCAACACCAAGCTATCTAAATGCAGTTAAACCCACCCAACAACATTTCGTCACTCATTTAAAGAACAAAGAGACTACACAGGTAAAGCATGACCACTTCAATTCAAGGAATAAAAATAGAAATATCAATAAATAGGTAAACATAAATAGAAGGTCTCATGATCGCAGAAATTTCTTCTTCAATGTACAATGCTTCTCATGTCATAATTTTGGTCATAAAGTCATACAATGTGTTGCATACAAAACCATCATGTCCAGAGAAGCTAGAAAGAAAAGAAATTGGACTAGAGTAAAGAAGAATACTTACAACAACGTTTCTCCTCTTCAAGGTGAAATTGAATGTTCTTATTGCAATAACTTTGGACATGAGAAATCAAAATGCAGGAGACAACTTCAGCCAAAAGAAAATATACCCACAAATTCCAAGGTATGCAGAAAGAAGGACTCATAGGTTGAAAGTTGTGGCATATTGTTATTTGTAGAAGGAGAATAAAATCAATGGTACATTGATAGAAGATGCTCAAAACACATGACACATGATAAAAATAAAATTATTTAATATAATGCATTAGAGAGAGAAAATAATGTTACTTTTGGAAATGACTCTCATGATATCATTAAGGGTAAAGGTTACGTTTTTCTCAAAGAAAAGGTTAAAGATAAAAATTTTATTTGTGTGGATGGGTTAAAGCATAAATTGTTGAGCGTAAGCCAAATGTGTGATTAAGGAAATTAAATTGTCTTTAGTTCAAAATAATGTGTAGTACGTGAACTTGACACAGGAAAAATGGTAATAAAAGGAATTATAACACCAAGAAATCTTTATATATTGAAATATGGCCAAGAGCAATGCTACTTAGGTAAATCTATATAAATTTGGCTATGGAACAAAATATTGGGACATTTGAGATTCTCTCAAATAAGAAAATCTAGCAGACCCAAAGTTGTTCATGATCTACCCAACATCACTCTGCCTGAAAGTACCATATGGAAATCATGCCAATTTTGTGAGTAAACCAAGGTGCAAGTCAATTCCAAAGAAGGACCAGCAGGTAAGCCTCTTGAACTTATACATACTAATCTATGTGGTCATGTACGGAAAAATTCACCCCGCGGAGAACAATATTATATTTTATTTATTGATGACTTCTCTAGAATGTATTGGATCGTTTTACTAAAACATTAAGATGAAGCATTTGAAAAAATTATGGTCTTCAAAGCTTTGGTTGAAAATGAATTATATCTAAAAATAAAATGTCTTAGATCTGACTAAGGAGGATAATATATATCAAATGAATTATTTGATTTATGTGAACATCATGGCATAAAAAGACAATTTTCTATAGATGGAACCCCACAACAAAATGGTGTGGCAGAAGGAATGAATAGAACATTTCAACATATTTCTTGTGATATGCTTGATGATTCTGGAACTCCCGATACCTTTTGGGGAGAAGCATCACATAGTGCAGTAAATATTCTTAACAAGGCTCATGTTCATGTGAACAATGATAAAACTACTTATGAGATATGGTATGGTAGTCTTCCTACTATAAAGTATTTTAGAGTTTTTGGAAGAAAATGTTTTATCAAGAACAATGATGAAAAACTTGGTAATTTTGAACCTAGAGCAGATGAAGGAATATTTCTTGGTCACTCTTCCAGAAGTAAAGCATATAAATGTTACAATAAAATACTTCAGAAGATTGTTGAATGTATTGATGTTTTAATTAATGAATCTCTCACAGCTCCTAAAAGGGAAATAAAAACAACAAATGAAGATGATGATGATGTATATTTTCCCTCATCAAATAGCAATAGTATAGAAGGAGAACCCAATGAAGCACCAAAAGAAGATATATATGAAAAGGCTCCATCCAGGTATGTTCAAAAGAATCATCCAGAATCCCAAATTATGGGAGAAAAGGGATCAGGTGTCAAAAAAAGAACTCTTATAGGATCCCCTAGCTATTTTTCATTATTATCCACTATTGAACCATAGAATGTAAATCAAGCTAGTAAATATGAATGTTGGATTCAAGCCATGAATGAAGAACTTGATAGATTGAAAAGAATCATACTTGGGAATTGGTTCCAAGACCTCATGATAAAAATTTTATTGGAACAAAATGGATATTAAAAAATAAGTTAAATGAAAATGGATATGTTGTTAGAAACAAAGCTAGACTTGTCTGTAAAGGGTATGCTTAACAAGAAGGTATAAAATTTGAAGAAACATTTTCTACTGTAGCCATAATTGAAGCCATAAGAACATTTCTTTCTTTTTCAAGTTTTCAACAGTTCAAAGTTTATCAAATGGATGTAAAATATGCTTTCCTCAATGATTATCTAGAAGAAGAAGTTTATATAGAACAACCATAAGGATTCATTCTTGGAAATGATGAAAAACTTGTTTTCAAACTTAAAAAGGCTTTATATGGTCTCAAACACACTCCTTGGGCATGGTACTATCGTCTTGAAAAATATCTTCAACAACAAGGTTTCATAAAGGGATCTTCTGACAGTAACTTACACACAAAAATATAGAATGATAAACTATTGATTATTGTTGTGTATGTTGATGACATCATTTTTGGAAGTAATGAACAGTCCATGAGTCAGGAATTTTCTTCTGATATGTAGCAAGAATTTGAAATGTCTTTACTTGGGGAACTAACATATTTTCTTGGCTTACAAGTACAACAAGAAAAAAATGGTGTATTTCTATCACAAGAAAAATATCTCAAGCAAACTCTGAAGAAGTATGAGATGGAAGCCTACAAACCTGTGACTACTCCAATAGTAACTAGATGTAACCTCAGTTCGCATGGTGATTCTCCCATGGCTGATAAAAAAAAGTATAGATCCATCATTGGAAGTTTTTTTTATCTAAACGAGACAAGACCACACATTATGCATGTAGTTGGGATTGTTGGATGATTCCAAGCTAATCCAAAAGAGTCTCACCTTCAGGCTATAAAAATAATATTCAAATATCTACAAGGGACTCAAGACTTTGGTCTATGGTATCCAAAGAATGTTGATCTCACTCTTCATGCTTACACAAATGTAGATTGAGAAGGAAATGTTGATTATTGAAAAAGCACTAGTGGTGGTGCATTCTATAAGGGGCCCCGTTTAGTCTCTTGGTTTAGAAATAAAATAAATCTATATTTCCTTATCTACAATGGAAGTAGAATATGTGGTTTTCGCATAATGTTGCACACAACTTCTTTGGATGACGTATACATTACAAGATATTAAAATCAAATTTTCACCTCCCATATCCATTCTATGTGATAATACAAGTCCCATTAGTATCTCAAAAAATCCTGTTATGCATTCCAAGACCAAGCACATTCCTATCAAGTATCACTTCCTACGCGAACAAGTTCTTGAAAAAAAGGTTAAATTGGAGTATGTTCCCTCCAAAGAACAAGTTGCAGATATATTTACTAAACCTCTTCCCAGGGAAGCATTCAAATATCTCAAACAGAAGCAGGGATTTGTCTCTGCCTCTCTTATCAAATCTGCTTAATTTCAGAAGATTAAATTTGGTACGCTTCTTTCATAAAGGCGAATAATGTATATACAAGACTTTCTAAACCACATATTGTTTTTGTTGACAAAATTTCTCTGGCTTAGTTTTCAGAACAGTCTATGGGGATGTTGGGAAAATCTCTGTTACTGTTCTAGTATTCATCTTACTGTACCTTTCTTTGATATTTATCTCCTTGATGAAGATGCTTTGATGAATTGGTTGTTGAAGGTGTTCAATATGCACAAGTTTAGGGGGAGCACTTGCCTTGATTGAAAAGGATCCATTGTTGGAATTTTGATTGGTTGTTGTGTTATCATCTCCTATTTTAGATTCTTTTGGTCATTTGATGAAAATTTCATGTTGAGACCTATGATGTAAAATTGTTATATTCAGATATGTAAGGACTTGTTCAAATTTTTAAACCCACTTGGTTGGGTAGTTGAGTCAAATATGTAATTCCACTTGTTTGGATATTTGATGTAAGTATGAGTCCTTGGTGATAGGAAAGGTCATACTCGGTTGAATTATAGAGTCATGTACTTCGTTGAAAAATTTGTCTAAAGATTCAGCACGAACTTAGGGGGAGCATGGTAATTTCAGTGCACATCATATCTACAGATCTCTTCTTTCTAAAAGGAAGAGAAACCTTGTTTTGGTATTGATCCACCCTTTTCCCTTAATGTCAAAGGGGGGGGAGTATATTAGTGTTTGAATAATGGTTATGATTAATGTATCTATCTGTTGTGGTGATCAAACATCATCATGGTTGTCATCAAGTTAAAAGGGGGATATTGTTGGAAATATGATGCAATATGTTTACCTTGATGGCAACCTACTTGATGAATTTTTCCTTGATGGAAACATACTTGATGTGTTTCCTTTTGATAAGAAACCTATGTGTTAAAGATGTAAAAATGATGCATATACAGTTCAGTTCAAAAGTGACAGAGAAAGGTAATCCATTTAGGATCAGAGAAATTATAAATATAATATGTCACAATTTATACACATGTTTGATGAAGGAAACCTTCATACATACATTACTTGGTATACAGGAAACCTACATATACATCCAGAATTAGTTTATTCGTTGTTATTACAAAGAGAATTCATGTATACACACAGGTACACAGAAGAAAAGTCGTGTATCCCCTTTGTGCTCTAAAATTATGATACCAGAGGGCATTACCATGGTATTATCCCACAGTATTGAGCGATGTGTCATCTATGTGATTCTGTCAAAGAATACCATCAGTATTTTTGTGATTTTGGTTCATGGTATTGGTAAAGGCTAAATCTATATAAGGATAAGAATATCATAATGCAAGGAGTGTGCATGTGCAAGGGATTTTAATGAATACTTCTCTCTAAAGTATATCTGCATGTGGTGATCTCTATTTTGTTTGTAGATCTGAATCTATGATGCACCCTTGGATACAATGATGGATCAAGATCTCTTAACCTGAAATGACTATGTACTTGATCTATTGAAGAGATGAGTAGTGACCTGGCGCATGTTTTCTAAAGTGAAGTGAAGAAATCTGGGTAAGTCTACAGATCTGAAACATTCTGCAAAATTAATATTTACAGATCTATACACTAGTTAGTCTCAATGAAAGCATGTATATATGTGGCTTTGTCTCAAAAAAAGTGCATATAGAAGTCAAGGTTTTTTGAAGCTTACTACAGAGTTTATTTGTTTATTGCTGTTGTATTTTTATTTTCTGTCAATGAAGTCTTCATGTAGATATTCGTTGCTTGAATATTGTATATGTTTCTAAGTTGAATATGTACAAGTCTGATCAATGAGTGAGTAAATATTTTTAATGATGACAGACTGATTAAGGGTTCTGCAACACTGAAAATATATCTGACTGAAAGCCTCAGATCTAGCTCTAAGACTGATCATATTCTGCAAATTCAGTATTTTGAGATCTATATGGAAGTTGGTTTGAATAAAACCACGTATACACGTGGGATCAATAAAGTGAATTAGAATATGTATTTTAAGATAATGAAATGATCACGGTTGAAATTGATTCTACATACTAATTATGAAATTTGGGTTTATCACCGTGTTCTGGTTATAGTGATCACACTATCCTAATTGAAGTTTTGGTTAAGTTTATTGTTGATGATATTTATGATGAGGTGTGTTGAAGCTGTGGGATTGAGTGTGAAAATTCATGAAATGTGGTCTGCAATGGTTCTAAAGGTTGAATCCTTCAATGTGGAAGTAGAAGATTCATGCCAGTAGAAGCTGGTGTTCTGATCAGCGGGTTGAAGCTCCCTTCCAGTAGTGGTTGGTAAACAAGATCAAGGGGTTGGAGCTCCCTTCCAGTTGCAGTTGTAGAATGAGAGAAGGTTTCAGCCTTCGGCAGGTAGATGCCTACATACATATATGAGTTTGCATCAGTACAATATTGTAAGCAGTTTCCATATAATAAATATTGATGACAGAGATGATAACAGCGGTGGTTTTCTCCCGAATTGGGTTTCCAACTTAAATCTTGGCGTTTAGGTGTGATGCTCTAGTGTGATGATTCATTTTCTTATTACTTCTTATATTTACTGCTGAACTATCTGATGCATAACTAATAAGCTAGGTTAAAGAATGTTTTTGAAAGTTCTTCTAACAATAAAGTTATCTCAATATATGCAAGTTTATGTTAGTGTATCTGCGTATATACACTAGTTGGGTTAATCAAAGTTGCATATAGAAATCAGTAAGAGAAAATTAAAATATTGTGATTATTGTAAATATTGATTTACCCCCCCCACCCTCTGAATATTTTTACCAACAGCAACTCATTTCATGACGGATGCCACAACATTAAACCTCCGTCAAAATGATCTCGATCTCGAAAATGGAACAATTTTTTGGCTTGAGGGGTCCTGACCTAGTTTCATAATTTATGGAAAAACAAAAAAAAACCTACAACTACTGGCCCTTTCGGTGTAATATCCCAAAATAGGGAAAATCTACAACAATGGGAATATCTTAAGATATTCCAAAGTTGAAGCTACAACAATACATCAACACAATAAGGGATTTCAAATTATAAATATAATCATATGATGTGTTAAAAATGCATATCCATCAATTAAATCTACGGTAGCAAACTATACCTCATTTCACGATCCAAAATTTGGGGAAAAGCAGCATTTTAATCCCTAAAAACATTATTCCTAGAAAATAGTGCAATAACAGGGGAAAATAACGGTTCTATACTTTATATTATGCTATATGGGACTTACACCCAGAAAATATTCATAAAAAAATATCTTTTGCTTGCTTAAATAGGTCTCTCGGTCCCGGTGTGGGTCAGAAAGGCCCGAATCCAATGACTTAGCTTATGCAGAATTTACTGAAGCATATACAGTGTGATTTTATGAGGGTTTATGATGCAATATGATGGAAATAACATATATGGACTATATTACATCAGATCATGGAGGAAAATGGAGAATAACCTTCTTCTACACATTATAGAAATGACTCGGCAAGGTTTCTATGAGAGTACAAGTGAAAAATGTCAGATTTGCAGATCTGGATCTAAAAATGATGTAGACTAATTGAAGCTATGTATTTATATAGCTTAAAAATACATGGAATGAAGTAAAATCCTCCTTAAAAACTTTTTGGGAGACAGGTTGGCCTTTCCCTTGAGAAAGAAACTCAAACTTGAGGGGATTGACCCTCTCACTACAACACTGTAAGAAATGACATAGTTCTTGTAAGGGACTGTGATGTAGATTATGGGAGTACGTTGGCCAAGTGCCAATATGTGAAAATATACTTTGGAATGCTTCCTCACTGATCTCCCAAGACAAACAGAGCCTCCTCCTCTGAAAAACAAGTGTTGGAAGTGGTGTTGTGAACCCTCACTGCAACACCCTGCAACACAACATTATACTGCTGCAGAAATAACGTTGTAGCTGAAGGAGGATGCTTGGCCTCAAGACTAGATGTGAGGAAAACTAGTACACCCCTTCAAAAGGCCTCTCAAGAAAGGAGAAGGATTCCTAAACAGGAAATCCTTGTGCTAAGCAGCACAACAATCTCAACTAAACAGTCGCAGAAATCAAAATAGTCTCCTAGATCAAAATCAAATAATAAGCATAAAATTTTTATGGATTACTTGCCCTCCTTTTAAATATGTTTGAGAATTATTTCCTTGGGCCCCACTAATTAGGGTTTCCTTCACCAAGGAATCTTCCTCCCACTTGCATTGCACTGTCTCTATGGATGATCTCCTCCTATCATACCTGCGCTATTAACTTGGTCAAACATGACCTTGTCCTCATGCATTTGTCCCTGTTCACACATGAGAGTGTGAAATCCAGTTGCTATAATGATCATATTTCACACCAAGAGGGTTTTTATGCTGATTTTAGTTAATTATGGGTCTCTTCCCCCTTTTATTCATCTCCTAAGTGTAAAAATAAAAAATTAATATTCCCCTTAGTTGCTTCCTAAAGTAGGAATATTACAGTCCTCCCCTCCCAAATGTTGCTTGTCCTCAAAAAGCTGCAACGATAGAACTGAAAATTTTCCTCCCAAGGCATGGAGTTTGAAATGTGTTTGGGAGATATCATTCCCAGGTAAAACCTCCACCCCCAATCTATCATGCATACAAGGTGAGTGACCTCCCAACTAGGAAACTCCTAAAAATATTCCTCCACCTTTGGCTCTTGCAAAGTAGGTGGGCTGAAAATCTGGACTTGGTAGACAAAGTAGCCTACCCCATGCTATCCTCCTCTCCACTCATGATAAATTTAGAGTATGTGTTGATCTTGGGCTGCAATAATATTACCCTAAAGTGGCAAGATGAATATTAGACCTCCAAGGATCTCTTCTCCAATGTTGTAGATCAAGCTAGCCCAAAACATCTCATATATGATGAATAGGACATGATCATCATATGGTATCCAAATGAGAAGTTTGGTGAAATTTTTACATAGTGTTGAATGATACAAACAATGTATCAAGTGGACACAATGCAGTCTTTCCCACTACAACTTCAGAAAATATCATGGCAAGTGACTTTTTGACAAATGGCTAGTTGTGTGAATCATCACATCTACTAGTGAATAGTAAATGGATGAATGCATCAAATGAGCATACAATAAATATTCAAACACTTTCCCAAGGTTATATAAAGGATGGCTGTCTCCATCATAATAGTTGGCAAAATTCTGCTTATGGGGCTCAACAATTGACTTGCCCTTTTGTGGAGCAATGCACTATATGACAATGGCAAGAAGATGCAAATATTGTGTTAGATATTCAATAGATGCATAAACAATAATATTCCCATGTGATGAAAGTAAATTGATGCATGGATCCATGAATAATTCCATGCTTTCAAGGAACAGCGTGGCTGGCCTATACAAATAGGCTCCTGCCAACTCATAGCTCAATTCTTTGACATGATCATTGTCAAAGACTCCTCCAATAATGTTGCTGCAAATACGAAATTCCTCCCAAAATTGAAGTACTTACTGCTCATCTAAGGCCAAGGAGTATCCCCTTTTCACCATGATAGTGCCACCTCCTACTCCTGCAACATCATGCAAAGTGTGAGAGCACACCTGCCCTTGCTCTCCCAAGAATAACCCAAGCAACAAAAGTTTTTGCTTCCTCATCATACCTCCATCATACAAATCATGTAGTGAAAACATGGTGAAGAATGTAACATCAACACAACGCATCCATACTCTTTGCTTCTCCATGATGCAAGTATCCTACCACATACCCTTAGAAAGAGGATGATGACCAAAGTATTTCAAGAGCAACCAACGTAGCCAAGCCTCCTGCTGCCCAGTATCATAGATTTGCAAGTAGCTTTGCAGCTTCTTGCTCATCATCCACACCCATCCATTCGTATGTGCGTGCCTTTCATCATGTTCTTCCTTAGCACTCTCCCAAGGAAGAATATCATCCTCCCAAATCAGACTTTTGTCCTTGCATTTCATGGGATGTTTAAATGCAACTCCTTGGAGATCTTCTAGAGAACATCTCTCATTAATGTCCTTCTTGAATCCATAAGGATCCAAGTGTGATGAGGGGAAACCCTCCCCAAACTATTGAAGAACTTTTCACTCCATGATGTGTTGAAGTGCACCTCCCATGAGATCTCTCCATGAGACCCTCTTCCCATCAATGGCCTTCTAAAACCAATAAGGTTCTAGATCTATTGTAGGTAGAAGTTTCTCTTTGAGCTGGGGAGTGCTCATTGAGAAAGAGTCATCTACAAAGGAGAAGGGGTTTCTCACTTCAATATGTCTACCATCTATCATTCCATCCACTATTACTTCATGAATGAAGCTACCATTTGAATGCTCCCATAAATAATGGGTCCTCCTTTCTTGATATCTACTCTTATACAACACAGTGCAACTATGTTTCTCTAAATCAGTAGTATACAATAATGTAGATCCCTCCATAATATTTTCTTAAATGACAAGAGATGGAAACTTAAGCATAACTTGGTAAAATGTGGAAGCAAGAGTTCCTTCCTCAACTAGGTTGGCTTCCTTCAATGCTAAACATGAAGGCTGCTCCTCCAAGGTTGTGACAACGCTGGTACATGCTCCTTCAAGTGGTGGTGAGGGTCTCTCTTTCTGTAATATTCCTTCACCAAATATTTTGATCACCCTTTGAGTGAAATATGCAAAAGTAGATACTTTTGCATGTCCCATATGGCTGAACCACCAAGTGGTTGCCTTACCCTCCAAGTGCAGCATTGAGATCTCCACAACCTCTCTTTCCACTACTAGATGTAGTAGGAAGAATGCTTCTAGTTTCATAACCCAAGTCTCTACTGCACATATGAATGATCCATCAAAAGTGGACAATAGAAATCTATTTCCCCTCATCATCCCATATTTGTAGGGTCTCTTTCCTTCTTCCAGCTAAATCAACTATGGTAAAGCTAGAGTCTCCTTGAAGGATCTAGGTTTAGCTGTGTATTCAACAAGCTATTCACTTAGAATTTCATATTCCAGGTGTCCTTCATGCCTTTTTTTTATCCTCTTTGAGAATAGGAAGTGCATGGCTCTTCCTCTTCTTGAAACTCCCTAGGAATCTCACTGCATCTTTTCTTCTTTATCTTCTTAACCTCCTTGGAGAATTTCTTCTTGGATCTGAAAAGTGATGAGATAAGGCTCATCCTCTTCATAATTCTAACATATTCTCTTATGATAGCTGGAACTCACATGCTTAGCCAAATACCATGCTCTGATACCACTGTAATATCGCAAAATAGGGAAAATCTACAACAATGGGAATATCTTAAGATATTCCAAAGTTGGAGCTACATCAATACATGAAAACAATAATGTAATTGCAATGATAAATAGAATAATATGATGTGTTAAAAACACATAGCCATCAATTAAATCTACAGCAGCAAAATATACTCTTTTTCATGATCCAAAAATTGGGGAAAAACAACATTTTAAGCCCTAAAAACGTTATTCCTAGAAAATAGCATAGTAACAAGGGAAAATAATTGTTGGATCCTTAATATTATGCTATATGGAACTCACACCCAGAAAATATTCAGAAAAAAATCTCTTCTACATGCTTAAACAGGTCTCTCGGTCCCGGTGTGGCTCGGAAAGGCCCAAATCCCATGACTTAGCTTATGCAGAATTTATTGAAGAATATACAACGTGATTTTATGAGGGTTTATGATGAAATATGATGGAAATAACATATATGGAGTATATTACATAAGATAATGGAAGAAAATGGAGAATAAGCTTCTTTTACACATTATAGAAATGACCCGACAAGGGTTTTATGACAGTACAAGTGCAAAATGTCAGATCTGTAGATATGGAACTGAAAATGATGTATTATAACTAAATATATGTCTTTATATAGCTAAAAAATACATGGAATGAAGGAAAATCCTCCTTACAAACTTTCTGAGAGAAAGGTTGGCCTTTCCCCTAGGAAAGCATCTCAAACTTGAGGGGATTGACCCTCTTACTGTAACACTGCAAGAAATTACATAGTTCCTACAAGGGACTATGATGTAGATGATGTAAGTACTTTGGCCAAGTGCCAGGATGTGCAAATATACTCTGGAATGCTTCCTCACTGATCTCCCAAGAGAAAGAGAGCCTCCTCCTTTGAAAATCAAGTGCTGGAAGTGGTGTTGTGAACCCTCATTGCAACACCCTGGAACACAATGTTATACTGCTACAGAAATAACACTGTAGCTAAAGGAGGATGCTTGGCCTCCAGCCTGGATGTGAGTTAAATCATTACACTCCTTCAAGAGTCCTCTCAAGAAAGGACAAGGATTCCTAAACAGGAAATCGTTGTGCTAAGCAACACAACAATCTCAACTAAATAGTTGCAGAAAGCAAAATACTATTCTAGACCAAAATAAAATGATAAGCATAAACTTGTTATGGCTGCCTTGCCCTGGTTTTAAACATGTGTGAGCCTTCTTGCCTTGGGCCCCACTCATTAGGGTTTCCTTCACCAATGAATCTTCCTCCCACTTGCACTGCACTGCCTCTATGGATGATCTCCTCCTCTCATACCTGCATTGTTGACTTGGTCAAAATTGACCTTGTCCACATGCATTTGTCCCTGTTCACACATGAGAGTGTGAAATCCAGCTTCTATAATGATCCCCTTTCACGCCAAGAGGGTTTTTATGCTGATTTTAGTTAAGTATAGGTCTCTTCCCCCATTTATTCATCTACTGAGTGTGAAAATAAAAAATTAATATTCCCCTTAGTTGCTTGCTAAAGTAGGAATATTACATTCCGCAATGACCTGCTTATGCAGATCAAAGTCTCACCTGAAGTAGAATGGGGGGGTGTTGGAACCAGGTTTCCGCACCCTAAGGGAGAAAATTATGAAGTGGTCCTCAAAAAACGCAATGCGAACTTATATCAGTTGTAAACATATGTGTGTAACTATATACAACAATATAACATAGAATGTGTAGTCTTTAATAGAATAAAGCAGAGCCATTGTTTGCCTTGGCACAAAAAAATGTATAACATAAACATATTCAGATCTAATAAATGCTCTATTACTTAGCCAAATTCATCAACCATCATTAAGCATTCACAATCATAACAGATATCATTTTCACGATGATCAATGAGCAATAAAGATTATTTGATCTTAACAGAAATTAAACAGTAAATAAATTAGATTCATAACACGGTAAGCTTGACAAAATTTGTCCTTTCTACTAGCTTCATATCTGTTCAATACATCAGAATTTCAATACATAAAATTTCCCTTACAAAACCATTCCATGCACACAACCAGTAGAGTATGCACACATCCAAGACTAGGTCTCCTCTCACACAGCCAACAGGAGCCTTTCAACCCAAGCCAAACAACCCTTACACTGTATTACAGATGCATAAACATAAATATCATGAATTTAACTTAACTTACTTGCTTAGACTTGATATATATATTTATGTTTTCCTAGTGCACAAATACTATGGTCTCAAACCTTGGTTTGAGGCCGACAGTTTACCCTTAAGCCCATTTACATCAAAATGAGGGACTTTGACCCACCCCAAACCCCCTTGACTCAATTATGAGGTGCACACATATAAAATTATATAAAATTACATCAAAAATTGTGTCTCAGGGGACCCCTCTCTAACTGAGTGCAAAAGTAATATTTTCCCAATAGGAAAAGTCATGAACAAAGAAATATTCTTGTAATAGATTCAACCATCTTCCTACAACATCTGCATCTATTTGGCCCTCAAATATGGGAATGTGAAATTTTACTTGCACCTTAAAAGGAGTAGCACCTCCAGAGTTATCCATCATCATGTTGCTTTGTTTCTCGAGGGCCTCCTTGAGAAATATTTTGGTAGGATCTCCTGTTCACTCATATTTATTTTCTTCCCCCATGGGTAATCGTCTAGTTTTGGAAGGTTAATATTCCAAATTTTCAACCATATCAAGCCCATAACTCCTTATACCCTGACCTCATTGAGGACATGCAAAGAAGGATTGAGAAAGAGAAGACCTCTCTGATACCACTAATCCAAACTTATGTAGGAATGCAATAAAATATAGAAATACACATAAACACATAGATGCAGTATAAATAACACTTCATTTCATTAATATCAAATAACTGAGGTATTAATAAACTAGCTAGGGTGTTTGTAGCTTATCTCTGAGAAGAGATGTGGCAGCTACAAGCCTCTGAACTATGTTACAATGAGGCTCAAGGGCCTTTCTATTATCAAACAACATAGGAAAATCCTAAACAACCAATACCATAATCCTAGGAGATCAAATGCCAAGATTTTGTGGGCCCCATTGAGGTTAGTTGGGCATCCAACTTCCCATGGTCGTAACTTGGTCATATTATCTCCATTTGGCACGAATGATGTATCATCAGAAAGGTCTCTCTGAGTACTATTGGTTTTGCCACAAGCCCTTGCCTATGGTTATGGGCCTGGTACATACCTCAAAAAAAGGTCGTTTACGGGGTCAAAACTACTTTGGAAGTTCAAGGCCTGAAAAAATGCTAAAAATAGTAAATGCTGCTATAAAAAATTAAATTGATGAAACTGATTGGATTTCTACTTGGAATAGTTTGGTGGCCACCAATATCCACCTGTATCATTAGTGCTAAGAAATGTAGCACTAGGCCACAAAGTATCTTCAAGAAACCCAATAGTTTGAGTGCATAAAGTTGAAACTTAATCCTCAAGGTAATTAGAGGCTTTTCCCCTTCAAGAATGCTCAAAGAGTCCAAAATCCAAAAGTCCCTTCTCTTTACAAGAGGGTTATATTTATACAAATTAAGGTGACTTTTCACCTTCCATGACTCTTCACCTATCCTCATGTCTAATTTTTAATTTACTTTATTTCCTATTTTTTCTTTAATTACATCAAAATTCAAAATAAGTAAAATAAACACATATCATGAGCTTAACTCCAAAACGGACAAATATTGCACTTGAATTTGAAACCCTTGGGTCATATGGGTGTACTAAACCTTCTATTCTAATGCAATAGATAAAACCTTTCTTGAAATTAGCCCCTCATTGACGATTTCATACTTTCATGTATTAGAATTCATTATATTCAAATCAACATGGATTTTGTGTAATAATGAAGTAAGCATTGTGCGTATCTTTGTCAGTTTCACCAGGTTCTATTCTACTGCTTCTTTGGTGGGATTTGTATCTTTCTATTTGATAGCTAGTTTTCATGAATGCATCATCTCTTGTATTTCATGTTTAATTTCTTGTTCAAGCCTCACCTCTCCTCTTGCTCTCATGGAGACTAATTTGTGAGATTTTATTAACCTCTGCATTATGATGTGGTGTTGATGATAAGTTCCCATATATCTCATCGCATATTTCTCAGCCTTTTCTTGGTCTCTGATGGCAATATCGACCTCTTATTTATCCCCTTCATTGCCCAATTCATCTTTCCTCGGCAAAGTCTCTGTTGAAGACGGGTGTTATGTACCCCAGCCATGCATTATATTGATCATTTATAAAGTATCCTTTAGATACACTCCTTTTTCTTCAGCTACATTTTCAACCCATATGGGAAATATTTATGGAAATTAAGTTATTCGAATCTGAAACATTTTAAGTTGAAAACTTCTACCAGTGCCTCTCTGAAATTATTTACTATGTATATTACTACATAGAAGGGATATGTAGGGCATGGTGCTTTATTTATCCATGATAGAATACCTCCAAATATTGTGGCTATTCGATACACAACCTCCTATAAAATTTTCAATATTGTCAGTGACGAATAATGTGAGTTTTTGCGAAGATTTTCATGATCAAAAATCTTTGATGTATGTAAAATCGGGTGGAAATAACTAATCGACTACTTCTTTTAATGATTATTTAGCGCAATATAACCTATAAAGTGAATCATGGCCAAAGAGAATGTGTAATAGTGGTGAAATAAAGCCTTCGATGATTCTCATGTATGATGCTACGTGTAGAGTTCCAAAGCTCCTTGCAATGGAAATCCAGGGAAAGAGTCAACCTACACCCCATCATTTTGAACTAAGACCTGGAGTATACACATTCAAGCACATATGAATCCATATATAACTCTAGATACTTTTTTATCTACTGGAGTTTTGGATTTTCTCACATTGGCTTGGATGGATGTTGCAAAGATTTCAACCTAGTTGAATGTAACTCCATCATGGGTGTAGGTATACATAAGTGGAACCCAACCCTCCTTGAATAAATCTAAAGTGGATTGGCATAAATTATAAAGAACATAATTTCAAACAGTTGATAATATTTCGTAAGTATGTTTGTTTTATATATTCCATCGACCTTGCCCCTAAATCTATTAGGGTCCCACCGCCAACTCGTTAAAATATATTTGTTTCTTAGGATAAACTCGTGATACCAACTCATAGAGAAATCCAATTGATAGTTAGGAAACTTATAATATGTAGCTATTTGAGGGTATGTGAGTCCATCTATGTCATTTTCATCACTATTTATTATAGTCATGTCCCTGATGTCAATGCATTTTATTATCCATTTAATAGTAAAAACCCTGACTTCCACAAATCATATCTCCAAAAATATTGCGCAAATTGATCTAAAATTTTTACTGTAGCTTCCTCAAGATTTCAGCTTCGTTTCGTAAAATTTTTAGCTTTTGAACCTTCGTAGAAAAAATTTAGAGCGAAAATGCCAAGATAACTTGTTTCAGATGGCGAAATCCCTTTCCTAAGGAGGAAATGAATATCACAATTTATATGAATGGTTAGGTTGAGAGGGGCTTCAACAAGTGAACGTGGGATGGATTTTAGGAGCTTAAAAAATATTAATTATGACTTTTCAATGACCCATGCCCCAACCCCATGGGGTTTTAGCCCACTAACTAGGGGTACAAACTTCAAACATGAATATCTCTCAAACCGTGAAGAATTACATGGTGTGCCATATATCAACGGAAACATCTCGAAAGTTAGAAACCATCAAAAGAATTATTGACCCAGAATATATTAATTTGGTAGGTCAAAATTCCTATGCAATGTTGGGTTAGCCCCTGGTGTTGCTTGGGTTGACATCAATGACAACCGCTGATCAACATATTGTTGGATGTGATGCTACTTTATGTAACCTTGATCTTCTAACATTATGATAGACATTGATATCTTCTTCTCCATCGAGGCATTCTCTCCTTGCAAAGGTGATAGATCTAAACATATGGAATTAGACTTGTTAATAAAGTATCCTATGTCAACATATATAGGTAAAAAAGCAACAACACTTTCCTCTGATCCTTGCTCTGTGGGTTGTTTTCCAGGCCTTCATTTTGGTGGAGCCATATTTTTAGATGAGGACATGCTCATATGGTACGAATATAATATGCTTGAAAGATTAAAAAAAAAACATTCATTATAGAAACTATATTAGAAATCATAATAACTTGATGTGCAGTGCAGATGATAGTGTAGTCTGATGGTGTGGATTATGTTATGGTGTAAGTAAAGAAATTAGGCTAGGAAGAGGGATTGTGATGCAATATAGAAATCTATTACAACATGATTTTATGGTGTGCCACATTGTCCCATTATAGTCTAAGCAAGAAAAATGTGTCGTATCTTAAGGCTAAGAGTCTTACTATAAAATGGGAGTGTGACTATGACAGGAGAATTAATTGTAACATGATTATATGTGCATCAAAGACTCTTATCATAGACTAGGTAGGGGAAATTTTTCATTGTGCCATATTGGAGGTTAGACTATAAAACATGTTTGTAATGTGACATGAAGAAATGCAATGTAGCAATGTGGTGTGCATGACATGAAAGGGGTATGAATGGAAATGGTTAAGTATTGAGGTGGACTAATAATTTTCATATATATATATATATATGAAAGAGGAAAGGGAAAAGTAGATGGATGGTTTCACAAAAATAGGTAACACTAAGCTTATTGACAAAACAATGGTTGCGTGAGTCAAGTGTGCAGTACATTCCTTGAATGTGGTGTAGGAATTACCAATCCTTGCAACATAACGCAACTCCAAATAGTAGGGAAGAGCTACCAAATCAGAAAAAACAAGGAGATAAAAAATAGCCTTGCGATAAAAAATCATAGTGAAAAAGAATGGAATAGGTGGTATATATATATATTATTGATGTGAGCACAAATAATGTGTTATCGCAAATGGATTACAAATAAGAAATACATTGCAGGATTGCGACGCACTAGAATATAATTCCACAATGTGCCATATGCATTATTTCACATATTCTAAGTTAAAACCCTCATATCCATGCAACTTAAAGGTATGAAGAATAGCTTTAAAGTCTAGATCATATAGATGTTTAATATTTTGAAAGAGGGGACTATAACTTTTTTCCTCTTATCAAAAATTTTTAGGGATATTGTAGCCACTACAATAGTACCTTAGAGTCCATTTTAATCAATTTTGTGTCCCCTCACATTCATTAATTGTATACATTAATGACTGGTAATCAAATGGTTTCCCCCATGCTCAACATAAACTCATCTATTCACATGTTGTAGATCTGTACCATCGGGGTTGAATAGAAGACATTGAGATACAAACATATCACACTTATATGGCACCATCCCAAGCTATGTTGCATTTATGTATCATTTTATGTACTTTGAGCACTTCTATGAGGCACCTTTATTTATGTGTCTAAAGTCTTACTAATGTATATTGTGACATAGATCAACATTGTATGTCACATGGATCTAATATGTATGGATTCTGGCCATGTATTGGAATTTCATGTCATGGATCTACAGTGTATGGTTGGTAGGCATGTTCAATTTATCTTTATGAATAGCATGGGTATTCTTGTCTTAGGAATTATGATTTCATGATTTATGGTGAGCCCTAGTATTGCACCAAGAGTACTACAACTCCCAGAGGCTACTCAACTTTACTTATCAACCCGAGGTTCATACAAACTTGGACGAGAAAGTGCTATATGCACAACATATGAGCTCTACTCATGCCATCCTCATCTTAGTTATACAATGAGGTGCTACTAACTATGACTAATCTAAAAGAGGATGTATATCACACTTCTAACTGCAACGTAATACAGGAAGCAGATCATAACCATTACTCTATTGTCAAGAAAAGAGATTACACTATATTGTACTAGTTCATCTATTTAATTTCTACTTTTGCAAGGAAGAAGTGTTAATACTGATTCTAAGTACAAGAAAGGAAATTATATTAAGTTTCATTCATTATCTATTCTACTTGATTAACTTGCAAGAAGGAACTAATCTATATTTTCACACATGATAAATTAATTAGTAACCAACTTCTATAGAATTCATGCTAACTACTGTGCTATTGATGAATCTTATGATAGACTAATCTCACTTCAAATTACTCTGTTTTGTAGCAAGAAAAGAGGAAGTTTGGGTGTCCTAAGTGTGTTCCTGAACTAAGGATTCAAATCCGGAGGTCTAATAATGGCTTTTCTAGGCTTAGGTAGGTGGAGGTGTGATTTTGGGATGAATGAGAGGGCTCTCAACACTGCAATAGGATTCTTGTTTTGCTACAGGATATCCTGTAATGCTACAGGTAATAGGCCAAGAGGGTCTGGAGGCCAGAAATGATGGGAATAATGCTAGGAAAGCTGAGGGAAAGGTGGATCCCAGGAAATGTAGGATTACCAACCCCCTTATGCAAGTTCATAGCTCTCAAAAAGGCATGTCTTACACCAAAAAGGTTTTTCTTGGTGGTGTGATGATGGTCTCCAAAACAGGGTTGTGGGTTACTTGAATTGAAGGTCACCGATGAAAGGTGAAAACTTAGAATGATAGTGCTACAAGGGTCTTTATCTGTTTCTATAACCAAACCTTCAAACAAACCATCTACTCATGCATTCATTATCAACAAACTTATCGTAGAAATGGTGGAAAAGATGACTTGAATTTAACTAGAACTACCTATGCACTTGAAATAGAAAACTACCTCTGAACCTAAAGCATATTCATGATAAGAAAAGTAAAATTTATCCCAAATTTTCCAAGAAATCGTAAAATGAATATGTTTGGTCTATGGTGGAAGACCTTCCTCCTCAAGATCCAATAGAGGAGGTGAGAGAGGGAGACTTGGCAACACAGTTCCGATATTTTATATGCAACCAAATGAAATGAGATTAACCAACTACTGAAGCATAAAGGAAAGACAAAAGTGTATAGAAGAGAGACTGCAAACCATGGATTCGTACCTAACCCACAAGCTAAGTGCCTTGAAATCAACTCAGTGAGAAATAAAGCAAATGCTCATCTTATTTCATAACCAGTCTCTTACATTCATAATCAAAGTAAAAAATGCCTATTACAGAGCCATGAGTTCTATAGCTTCATATAAAATTTGAATCCTAATAAGTTCTCACTCTTGTATATTTATACATGAGGGTAGCTACCAACAACTATCTAAAAAGTAGGTTTTGTTCCCTTGAAACTCGAGAGAAGTGGACCTTGGATCCCTCTTATCATCCACTTTCTTGGCTGCCTTTGACTTCTAGTTGTTGGAGGAGGATTTGAAGAGATATTGATTGCTTCTAGGAGTTAAGAAGGTGGTAAAACTCCCTATTATTTCTCTTTGTTTTCTACTCTGAGCGCTGACATGGAATCTTACCCAAAAGTATCATTATTTATTTCATTTCCTGCATTTAAACCAAATTACGCTTCAAGTCATGAAAATCATTTTTACACCATTATCACTAAGTAAAACGTGAAAAAATGTACTTAAATGTGTGTGAGAGAGAGTAAATAAGCTAAAAATGTGACACTATAATCCCTTAAAATATACCTAATGATGGCCCTCATCATCACCCCCCTATTCAAATGTTTGCTCATCCTTGAGGAACTCAATCTTCCTTCTTCATTTCCTTCAAATATCTAGTAGTTTCTCTTATATCCCAAGGTATCATGCAGCGGGTTCCTTTAGGTGGGTAAAACCATGCATTATTTTACTCTTCTTACTATTCCTTTTGCTTCTTAATTTTATCTTTTCTTTCACTCAACACCAACAGCAAAGGTGGGCTGCTGTTTAATCCAAGCCACTAGATCTTCATTCGTTGCATGGCTCTTTTGTATAAGGGTGTTATTTGCAAGGCAACTCTCAATATGTCTAGAGCATGGTACTCTAGGTTCCTTAAGCTAACTGATAGGTCATTCCATCTCCTCTGACATGCCATTACAGTGTATTCTCCCAGTAATCTAGAGATGTCATCAAAATGTGAAATTGTTTGTGCTTAGGTTTCAAGGTATTTATCTGCAAGCTTAGCATCATTGGCGATAATTTGGTGATTGTTTGTGACACCTCTAGGGATGATGAGTTCTACATTGATTTGGGTGGGTTTTTTTTCTTCTCTCCTTCTTACCCTCTTGACTTCCTCTGCCTTTGTTTCATAATTGGCCACCCAAGATGCTAAGGCTATGAGTTTCATATCTCGCAACCTAGAATTTAGGTCCTAGATGTTCATATCAGTTAGGATAAGGTTGTGCATGTAGAACTCTCCCAACTCGAATCTCTCCTCCATTTTGGGTTGTCTACAAAAATAAATGAATTGCATATAGTTTTGGAAGGGAAATGAGCCATTTTGTGCTAATTTTTTGATCTGAAACTGTAACGATTGATATTTCAAATATATGGCATAAGAATTTGAGGGGTGCCTCTATTGTATTTCCTTCATACAAAGATCCACCATAGTGGAAATTTGTTTGTCCTTCTGTTGAAATTATTCCATTAGTATCATGTTCTCTTCTTGTGCCATTCTCAAACGTTCCTTCAATACTGCCTCTCTTATCTTGACATCAGCTAGGTCCCTCCCCATCTCAGTGATTTTTTCCACTATTATTCCCACATCTTCAACATTTCTAGCTTTTGAAATTTTCATCCATTCTTTGTTGTGCCCCCTCTCTCTTTCTAAGTCATAAAAGAGGGGAATGGAGAAATTATTAAGGATCATCCTCCCCCCTTCAATGAATTTGTAATAAGAGATTAAATTGGGCTGTGGGGTAGGTTTTTGGAATTCTATGATGCCTTTTTGGAAATTTTGTGGAGAGGTTGCCTCTACTTGTGGAGTTTGTTCTGTAATTTGTGCCTCTCCATTCATCTCTTTTTTTCCATCCTAGGAACTTTGCCCTTCGACATATGTCTTTTTGCCTTCAATTTGGGAATTATTACCTTCTACTTGAGGCTTTTTTTCTTCAATTTGGGCACCATTCCCTTATATTTGAGCCTCTTGTTTTTCAACTTGGGTACTCTTCCCTTCTAGTTTTGACTTTTTTTCTTCAACTTGTGCACTCTTCCGTTCTAGTTCTACCTTTCATTCCTCCCCTTGGACATTATGATCTTCTTGTAGAAATTTTTGAATTTCCTGTAGCAGAGTCTGAGTTTAATATAGCACACCCTACTTTTCTTGTAACATATTTTTTTCTCTCCTTGGAGGTATGTTGTCATCTTTGATTTATTTAGATATGTTAATCTAGTGGAATGTCTTCTTTCATATGTGCTAGTGAAGTTACTTCTTGAATATTTCCTTCTTATGTCCCTATTTATTTCATCTTGCTAGGTGATTCTTTAATGGTGATGGGGCTCTTTGTTGGAGTTTGATACCTCCCCTGTCTCACCCGTGTGCTTTTCCTGGTCCTAAAATACATGGGATTTTGCCTCTTTCTTTTATTTTTCACATGGATGCTTAGAGTGTCTAAAGTGGCAACTACTTCTTTTTCAGCAGCCCCTGACGAAATACTATTCAGCTGAGGTGAGATATCAGTGGTTTTTTAAGGCCTAAACGTATCCTCCTCTTCTATCTTGTCTTCTTCCTACTCTTCCTCCTTTTCTTCACTTTTTCTCTTTGTTTATACCTCTTTTATGTTTTCTTCCTCTGCTTCCATATCTTATTCTCCTTTTTTCCTCACATTTTCTTCTTCCCCTGTTTTAGTGTCCCTTTCTACAAGGCTTGAATTAGGGGTATCTGCAGGGGTGATGGTTTTTGTCCATATTAGAGCTTCCTCGTACATGTCAATGAAAGTGGACCATGGCACTGGAATTTTTATTTTCTTTAAACCATCTTCCACTATGAGTTTGATCAGACCATGATGAGCTAGGTGTTGATGTTTTCCTTCCATAACCCTATGGCTCATATTTATAATGGAGTGAGGAAGGAAATATGGTATGTCCAATGTTTGATCCAAGGGTGGATCCTATTCGAATCTCAACTCATGCAGGAGTCTAAAATGATATCCATAAACCACACTTAGTCTTCCCTCACAAGAGATACACTTCATGATGCGGTAAGCCACCTCATCCCCTGGGTAAGGAAAAATATCCCTTCTTACCCCAATCTTGTCTTCAATGTGTTCTTCATTGGGCAGAAAGAAACTCATTTTGTAAGTAGTACTAGAGGCCCTATCCTCTCTATTCCATTTGATCCCTAGGGGTAAGGTGGTAATTGTGTTGATCAGCTCAGTGGTGATATTTATTATTATCCATCTTATCACTATGGTGGCACTATTATATGCCTGAAAGTGCAAGGCCATTGAAAAATCTCTAGTCACTTCATCATCATATCCTTTTAGGACCTCAAATAACCCCTTCCATTGATGATTTTTGAATATGTCAGCAATAGGAGGATGTAACCTAATTCTCTTTATTTCTATGGGTTCCCTCCTATTAAAACCTCCCCCCATCTTTTGACTGTGTTTTATAGGTGTTATTTTGTGGCTTCTTTCAAATATAATTGGTGATATGGGACCTTAAGACTCTTTAATTTCCAAAAATGTGTGTTTTATTATCCCTTAACTCCTTATACAACTCTTCAATTTTCTTAATTATGGCTCTATTGTATGCAAAATGGCATAAAAATTCTTATGAATTTGATGGGGTGATGGCCACCTACCTTTATAATTATAATTTTTTTGACTTTAATTGTGGTGTGGTGGTGCTAATATAGCCTGATGGTGGCTTGCATGTCACTCCTCAACACTTTTTGACATTCCTGGAAACTTCCTATAGCAGTTGCATGGTTTCCAATAGCACTGTATGCATGCAAGAATCGACCAGTGATCAAAAATCCTCAGTGGTATCCTGACTTTGTCCTTTTTCTAATTGATCTCGAAATGAGCATAATTGTGAGGGGAAATCAAATAAAGTACTCTTTATGATAATTTGAGCAGGCTTGGAGCATTGTGGTGATGTGTACTTCACAAATTATTTCCATATTTCGACCGTTGGTCCCAGTCAAGCGTATCATTTCCTCTTCGCTTGTAATCAACTCCAACATTTTGTTATGTCCTACTGACTGGTGTGACAACCCTACATGGCATGAATGTCCACCAAATTTTCCTAGTTCCAATTTCAAGGGTGGCCAAGTTAATTGGCCACCTTTTTCCCTCTAAACCCTCGCTCTTCGAAATTTATTAATTTAGTAAATTGATGCATGGCGAGAGGGTGAGGGAGTCATTCTTGAGCCTACCTAGTTTTTGATGACTTGTAGGATCCTTGATAAATGGAGCTGGAGCACAGGAACAGTCATGAAGGTTTCCTTTTATTTCCTATTTTTTTCTTTTTTTTATCTTCTGAGTGAGGTGCTTACTGTGTCTTTCTTTGTTGTGTCTTCTGCAGGTACCTCATGGAGACCACAAGTTGTTGTTGCTAATGTAGCTTCCTTTTTCGAGTCCCCTAGTGATATTCTGGATCAAATCTTCTACATACTTCTACTGCTCTTGACGTGCTAGATGGTGTTAGGATATTCTGAGACATAGGAAATAGTTAAGTATAACTTGGTCTAGCATAAAGTTAGGTAAAGTGTGTTTCTTTAGTATGTAATTTTGTAAATTATAATCTGACGATCATAATATGTAGTGGCCTGACGGTTCATTCTTTCCTTGGTATTACCGACACTTGATCTGTGGCTTAACGCCCAATTGGTCCATGATATCTATTTAAAGAGCATGGAGGTTCATTTGTTTGGGTGACCTTTTATGAGAGAAGCTTATGCAAATTTTCTTTATTTATATTAATAAATTTCCTGTAACCATGTCAGATACTTATGTATGGATCTGTGACCTGTTTGTGAGCGGTGACCTTTGGTGTTTGATCTAAGGAACTTACCTTGTAAATTCCTACTTGGTATCAGAGTTGTTTGAGGGTTGCATTTGTTTTTTATCCAAATCCGAAGCTGTTTTTGACTACATGCGACTGTCGTTTTCCAAATCTACTGTTTCTGACCACTTTTAGGCTGCGAGAACTGCTTTGTTGTGTGTGGATCCTCTATTCCAATGAAGAACCCACTTTGTTTCATATGAAAACTTTTTTGGTTTCCCTAGATATGTCATTTTAGATCTAGAGGTATAAAGTATTTTTTGCAAATATATTTATTTATCCCTCTACTTATTTCGGTTTATAGTAATTTTTTTTATTATCGGATGTACACCTTTTTCTCTGTGTATGTTCTTTGCTCTGGGCTTTGTGCGATTTGGAAAATCGGAAACAGAAAGACCAAATTTTTCTCAAACGTATGCTCTTTCCCTGCGACTTTCTAAGATCTCAAAAAATCAAAAATAGCAAGAAAAATATTTAGTTTCTTGTTGGACATCATCTAGAAGGCTTGTATTTTATTTTATTTTATTTGTGTGGTTTTTTTGTTTCAGGAAAAATAACACACACCAAATTAAAAAATAAAAGTCTTCCTCTTTTTCAACAATTAGTAAATCTTTTTACTAGCTCACTTGTTCTAAAGTTACTTTATGAGAATACAGGTCATGGATTCCAGTCTCTTTGTCAAATTCCTTTTTCTAAAATTTTTTTTGTCAAGTTACATTTTCTAAAAAGCTTTTTTTCAAGTTACCTTTAAAAAAAAAATGATTTATTGTCCATTTAATTTAAAGAAAACACATGCAACTTATATTTTAAAGTTACTTTATGTAATAGTGTTTCTCACCCATTATAAAAAGTGAGTCACTTACAGTCTAAAGTCACTTTATCTTTTATTTAAGTTACATTATACTTGGTCATTAGTTCATAAAGTAACATTGTAAAAGTGACTCTCACTTATTTATAAAAGTGGGTCACATAAAGTAGTATTTTTTTTAAGTGAGATTATTATATTAATTTTGGAAAGGGCGGGGGGTGTTTAAGTATAACTTCATCATCAACTTTAAACCTATCACATGACTACTTGGCATATACTTCAACATTTCTTCAAAAATGCATAACTTCTTCTTTCGGGAGATTTTTTAAAAGTCGTTTTATTTTAACCAGGATAATTTTTGAGATATTTCAATTGGGGCAGTTATTTTCAACCGTTACAGCTTCAGTTTTTAAAAATGGAAATTGCATGCCTGGTTATTCTTAACAACACCAATTATTTCCAATGACTATCCTACATGGTAGACTTAATTAAAAGTAAAGGGCTTTATAGAATAGCCTCAATACTAGAATCTAAACCTACCGATGAAGATAAAAAAGGATAAATGGGAAAATAAACAAGATCAGGCACGAGGGTTGATAGGAATGTCCATTTATCAAGATATTATATTTCATATCCAAGAAATTGACTCCCATAATGGAGCTATGAAAAATCTAAATACTGTTTTTGGTATTCAAAATGAAATCAGAGCCCAGAATCTTGAAAATGAGTTGCTTACTTTGGACCACAATAATTTCTCCTCTATTGAAGATTTTTTGTCCAAATTCAAGATCCTTAGACTTCTCCTAGAAGGTTGTAAGGTCAAAAAGGAAGAGGGTAGTATTATCTATTCCATTATTACTAATTTAGGCCCTGAATACTCTGTATTTTTTTCCACCTTCCATTCCACTAGATAAGCCCTCATTTCTCAAGGAACACCCTACAAGTCCCCCTCTTTTGATGCCTTTTAAAATTATTTAATAATTTAACAAGAAAAAATCTTACATGTTGGTATTATTAATACTGTAAAATATTCTAATAGAGCCTTAGCATGCCAACAAAGACCAAATCCAAATAATCCTAAGAAGCAACATCCTAAAAATAATGGTCCTAAACCAAACAAGGGTCTTAAGCAATCTCAACCGCAAACTGAAAAAGTAACTCAACAAAAAGATAAGGAAAATAAAAATGGAGGGAATACAATATATAGACATTGTAAATTTTGTAATTTTGATGGCCACGTAGATTCAAAATGTTTTAAGAAAATGGAATCCTTGGAAGCAACAATGAAGAAGGACAACATCCATTTGGAGAACTCTTCAAATTCATCTTTGGGAATGAAACTTTCTGCATGTGGTTGTCAAGCATTAAGATATGGTTATGAATTGGATGCATCTTCTTCTTCTCATTCTCATGAGTGGCACATTGATTCTAGAGCATATTACCACAGGGCTAAAAATAAAGCCATGTTTTCTGCTTTAGATGACTATAACACAAAAAATATTTATGTTGCTTATAATAGATCTCTTAGTGTTGTAAGGTCTAGAACCATTCATCTAGATAATGGTTAGTTTAATTATGTATTATGTGTTCCTACCTTGTCCTGCAACCTTCTATATTTTTATGAGATAACTCATTCAGGTGAAGGAAAAACCATATAATTCTCACCTCATGATGTTGTAATTAAGGACCTAAGAGATCCTAGAAATATTTTAGCTACTGGCATGGTTGATGATTCCACAAGGTTGTATAAGTTTGACAACTTTGGGTGATCATGTCTTCCATCAATTTTTGTTGCTCATAATGATGAAGTGAGCAAACTTTGGCATGAGTGATTTGGTCACTTAAAACTATCTCTCTCTTCAAACTCTATGTAAAGAAAATATGGTCACAAATCTTCCTATGCTATCTTGCCAAGATGGTGTTTGTTCAAGTTTTGTACTTGGAAAACATCATCAGGATAGTTTTGAAAAACATGCCTCTTAGCTTTCTTCAGCCCCTTTGCAGCTTGTGCACAGTGAGTTATGTGGTCCACTTCTAGTTGTTTCTTTCTCTGGCTACAAGTACTTCTTATCTTTCATTGATGATTTTTCTAGACACACTTGGCTATACTTCCTATAACTTGGGAGTAAATTTTTTAACACGTTCTTGGCCTTTAATGCCTTTGTTGAGAAAACATTTGGACATCAAATTCTTAATTTAAGATTTGAAAATGGAGGAGAATATGTTAACAAAAAATTTATCAACTTTTGCACTGAGCATGGCACTCAATAGAAACATATTGTTCCATATACTCCACAACAAAATGGTGTAACATAAAGGAATAATCACACTCTAAAATAAATCGCTAATTGTATGTTTCAATATAAATGAATTAGTCTTTATTTGGGCAAAAGAAATTAACTATGAAAATTACATAGTAAATCACACTCCTTCTAAGGTTTTAAGGAATATCACTCCAGAAGAAGCCTGGAGCTCAATCAAACTAGATGTAGGTCACTTTCGGGTTTTTGGAAGTGAATCTTGGGCCCATATTCTAGATGAGAATCATAAAGCCTTAGAATATAAGAGTGAAAAATGTATTTTTGTTAGATATTCTGAAGATGCCTACCAATATAGAATTCTTCAACCCAAATCCATAAATTTAATCACTAGAAGAGATGTAAAATTTAATGAAAGTATATCGTCCTATGAGCCTATTTCAGCGAGTGTGCCACCTTTGGCCTATGAGTGTGATTCAACATCTGTTTCACCTCTCTTTATCTCTTCTACTTTTGAGAGCAATCCTTTTACTTCGAATTGTGACAACGAGGATCAAAATACCCCTCCACCTCCTCAGGAGCTTCCTTCACCTCCATAACTTCCAAAATGGGTCTGCTCTACTTGAGATGTAGTAGGTTCCCTTGTAGGTGACCCTACAGATCAAATTCGTACACCTTCTCAGTTCAACAAAGCCTCTTCTTTATTGGCTCAAGTTCTAGATAATTATGATCCAGATACCTTTGAAGAAGCCTCAGGTCATCGAGATTGGGATGAAGCTATTAATGACGAATATCATTCCTTATTATCAAAGGATTCTTGGGATCTTGTTCCTCTTCCAAAGGGAAGGAAACTTGTTAGATGCAAATGGGTTTAAAAAAAAATGTTTGGATGAAATGGAAAATTGGATAAACATAAAGCTTGTCTTGTTGCTAAATGCTTTTCACAAGTTGAAGGTATTAATTATACTGAAACCTTCTCCCCTATTTCCAAAATGAATTCTATCTGCCTTGTTCTTTCCTTTGATGCCTCCTTTAAATGGGAAGTCAATCAAATGGATGTTAAATCTGCCTTCTTACATGGGGACTTGCATGAATAAATCTACGTGTAACAACCCCCTGTATTTATCCAAAAAAAACATAGCCTTATTTTTCACCTTAATAAGTCTCTCTATGGTCTCAAACAAGCCCCTCACGCTTGGTATGCCAAAATGGATAGATTTCTCTTAGATAATGGATTTTCTAGATGTCATTCTGACAAAAATTTCTACACCAAGAAAGTGATAAGTTATTAATCATCCTTGTTATTTATGTTTATGATCTTATCCTTACTGGTAGTGATCCCAACCATATAAACCATGTGAAGTCTTGCCTCAAAAATAATTTTGAAATGGAAGACTTAGGACACTTGCATTATTTCCTTGGTCTTCAAGTCTTGCAATCCAAATAAGGTATTACCCTTTCTCAGTCCAAGTATGCCTATGATCTTCTACGCCACTTTCACATGGAAGATTGTAAGCCAGCTCCTTCTCCCTTTCAGTCTAGAGTCAATATTTCAATAACTTGTACTTCCCCTAAGGTTGATGCTACCTTATACCGTCAACTTATTAGTAAAATTTTGTATCTAACCCATACCCATCCTGACCTTTCCCTTTTTGTTGGTATTTTTTATCGCTTTATGCACAAACATTATCAAAGTCACTGGAAAGAAGCTAAAAGAATACTTTGATATGTTCTAGGTAAATTTCAGTTCGTAATTCATTATAGTGTAGGATCAACTCCATTATTGTTTGGTTTCACTGATTTTGGTTGGGTTGGTGGCCCTGGTGATCGAAATTCTACTACAAGTTATGCATTCACTCTTGGTTCATGACCTATTACATGGTCTTGTAAGAAAAAAATTGTTGTCTCCCTTTCTTCGGAAGAAGTAGAGTATCATGGTGTTGTTGAAGCCATCAAGGAAGCCTTGTGGATTCATCAGATCCTATCTGAATTTGGTCTTCATCAGCAGCATCCAGCTAAACTTTGGTGTGATAAACAAAGTGCCATTCAGCTACGAAAAAATCTAGTTCAGCATGAATGCAACAAACACAATGAGATATACATGCAATTCATCAGAAAACTCATTCATGATTGTGCTCCTGAAGTGCATTGTTTTTCAACTAATGATCAAGTTATTGGTATCTTTACAAAGGCTATCATAAAATAAAATTTTACCAAACTTCGATTTATGCTTGGAGTTCAGGAAAGTTATCATTAATGGGGGGATAGGCTCTAATGCCTCCTCTATTCTCCTATTGTGTCACCTTTTAAATCCTTCAATCCTATCCCAAGTTGTTCTTAAGGGGGGATGTTAGGATATTTTGACACATAGTAAATATTTAAGTATAACTTTGTATAGCATAAAGTTATGTAAAGTGTGTTTCTTTTGTATGTACTTTTGTAACTTATAATCTGACAGTCACGGTATGTAGTGATTTGACAGTTCATTCTCTCCCCAGTATCATCGACACTTGATACGTGGCTTAACACTCGATTGGTCCATGATATCTATTTAAAGATCATGGAGGGTCATTTTTCTGGGTGGCCGTTTATGAGAGAAGCTTATGCAAATTATATTTATTTATTTTAATAAATTTCCTAAAGTAGCCATGTTGACTCAGGCCATAGACTATTTCCCTCTTCAAGGGTTTTAACCATGTCAAATATTGGTGAATTGATTTGTGATATATTTGTGAGCGGTGAACTTTCGTGTTTGATCTAAGGAACTTACCCTGTAAATTCCTATAGATGGTGGTCGAATTGTTCTAGTGCATGCACATGTGGGCTACAATAAGCGATCATCTTCCTGTAGTAGTCCCTCTATTGTAGATCTGGAAATAAAAATGACATGAAGAATGGAGAAAACGATGTGGAAATGTTGGGGGTTGTATTAGGATTTTGATGGAGTGGTGTGGTTGTGGAAAAACATAAGAGAAGAGGCCTTGTGTTTGTGTTAGAGCAAACTGATTCAATGTGGTAGAATAAAGGGTAAGGTAAGGGATTTTTCATGCATGGGATGGAATTATGGTCAGTGATGGTAGGAATAGGTGGGGTAGCATGTTCTTATGCATTTTGTAGGGTTAGAGAGCTTCAGGTGAGTGCATATAGCCTCAGGTGTCCTTCCTGTATATTTTCAGGGTTTCTTGTAGCACTACATGATTTCTTATACCTACCTAGGACATCCTATAGCATCATAGAGATAAGGGAAAATTTGAAATTGTTTCTCTCCTAGTGGTAGAAATTGATGAAGGAATGAGTGTTGGGGTTGGGTGTGGAATGAGTAGCTAGAGGAGGGAGATAGTTATGGAATAATGTTTCTCCCTTTTTCCATATTATCCCTATTCAGAAAAATGTAAAAAAAGAGTAGGTTAGTGTGAAAAAATTAAATTGTATCTCTTTTTCCTTTTTCTCTTTTCTTTTTTTGAAGGTAGGTGGGTTGCCTTAACAGAGGTTTTTACCCCACAGGCCTTCCTTAGGTTCCTCCAAGGTGTTTTCACCCAAGGATATCTTATTTATTTGTTTTTATTTTTCCCGTTTTTTTTCATTTGCTCCAGGATTGTCTCACGAAGGTTTTCAACATTGGAGTTGGCCTTGGATGCCTCAGAATGGTTTTCACCCAGGCCTCTTTATTTTTTTCTTTTCTTTTCCTAGGAAGGTGATGGAATGGAAGCTATGAGGCTTCCAATTACATTTGCCTCTATGATTATTGTGTTGATGAATTTTTCCTTGGACAGGGTCCTTTTATACATGTTTATCCTGTAACCATTGACAAGTAGAGGGATCCCATCCTCATCTATGATCCCGATTTCAAAAACCCTATTTTCATGTAATTTATCCACTTGATAGGCTCTTATCCATCTTTTCATTAACTTTCCGTTAAATTCCTTGAATTTGGATTCATAGAGAAGAGCCCAATCCCCTTCCTGAAATGTCTTGCCTTTGATGTGATTGTCATGCCAAACATCCCTCTGTAGTTGGATTACATCTGTGTGAAGGAGGGCCTGCATCCTAAAATCATCCAAACCATTTAGCTGAAATAGTATTTCTTGTTGTCCCTTTGTGATGTCAAAATCCAATTGAGCTTCCATTGTAAGGGTGTTATACTCAAACTCAATGGAAAGAAAATATTTCTTCCCATAGACCAGATCATATGGAGTAAACCCTAAAATTGTCTTCCAGGTTGTGTTGTAATACCAAATGGCCTCCACCAATCTATATTCTCTACCATTTTTTCTTCTTCTGTAAGCATGTTCTCAAAGGCTCTATTTGTCACTTCCACCTACCCATTTTCTTGAGGATGATAGGCAGTAGACTTCTTATGCTTTATTATGTGCTGCCTCTTGAGGTTATCAATGAGATGAGATGTAAATTGAGCCCCCTGATTGGTGATGTTATCACCAAATTGAGCCCTGTTGGGCTACTTCGATGGTCAACTTTGCGTAACTCTTTCGAACGAAATTTTTACTGAGGATTAGCCTCTTCATCCTGAGAGGGATCTCTCAAATTATCAAAGGATTTACTCAATTAGGTCTTAAAACATATGGCTAACTCTGTGAGTGTTTTAGTGTGTGTGGTTGCAGGTGAAAAATGAGGAAGATTCAATTACCATTGGCCTCATGGAGTCAATAAAAGGGATTCAATGACAAGCATTCCTACTTATGGAAACTGAGGCTTTTTCTGTTTCAATAATAGAACAATATTAACACACTCATAGAGTTAGCAATCTGTTTTAATACCTAATTGAGTAAATCCTTTGATAATTTGAGAGATTCCTCTCAGGCTGAAGAGGCTAATCCTTAGCCAAAAGTTGGTTTGAAAGAGTTACTCCAAGTTGACCATTGAAGTAGCCCAACAGGACTCAATTTGGTGATAACATTTTGGTGCCGTTTCTAGGGACCTAAGGTGTAAATTTTCCCCAGGAAGAACGGCAAAGTTTCAGTTTTAAGGTCTGAGAGTAGCAGACACTTAGGCACATATTGGTTATATTTATGCTCTGGCGACTACACACATCAAATAATCAATTTTAAGGTGACTTCACTGCTTGATGAAGTTCCAAGATGAGTTCCATTGCAAGAATAAATGCAAGGCATGCCCCAATGAATCGGTCTCACATCCCTGCTTTTTCAAATCCTATTCCAAAATTCAATAGCTTAATTGATCTTCCCATATTTAAAAATGAAAATAAAGACAATGTTTCTTTCCACTTGGTTAGATTCCATATGCATGTACAAAGACTTAAGGTTCAGTTCCCTAAGTATTTTCTCATGAAGATGTTTATGGTCGCTTTAGAGGGAAAACCATGGTCTTGGTATGTAAGCCTACCAAATGGTTCATTATATTCTCTTGTTGATTTCCATGTTTCATTTTAGGAGATGTATAAATAATTCATTCTTAATTATTGCTTGTCAAAGACTGTTGTAAACATTTTTTGAGTTTTATTGAATATTTGGAGAATTGTTATGAAGATGATGAGTTCGTGGATGAGGAAATTTTAGAGGCCCTTCATGATAATCCCTTTAATCACCAAGAAAAAAGGGTAGTCTCTCTCTTGGATGAAAATGAAACCTAGTAGGAGTTTATTTATGAAAATCATGTTACATCCTCAGAGTTTGATAAACATTTGCAGCAGAATTTTTAGTATTTTGATCATCAGGAATATGAGAATCATTTCCAACAACATGAGGAAATACTCAAAGATAATTTCTATAATCCTCAGTTAAAATAAGAAATTTATTCTTCATGTCATTCCTTGCATCAACTTACAGCAAATGAAGAAATTTTTGAAAAGAAAATTTTAGACAATTAGATGAGTATGCTTGTTGAATCATATGAAGAATTACCTCTAGAAATTCTTGTGGTACATGCTTAGGCAGTTCCTTTTGAAAGTGTCCAAGAAGAATTCAATTTTTTCTTTCTCCCAAATGAAAACAATTACCAGTAGATTTTCAATTTTTTATTTGAGAATGGTCACAAGAGCTATAAATAAAAATATGAACAAGGAACACCATCAGGGGATCATATTTACTCACATTTTCTTGTTGATCAACAAGAATTATTCGTGCATACTCTCAAAGATCCTTTCACAGCTCTGTTGGAATCTTTTGTAGAAATTAATTTCAATATGATTTTTAGTTATGTAGACAAATTAAGATGGTGGAACAAGTTGTCATGTCTAGGGAATGGCTTTTTAATCAGAGAAGTTGAATGTGAGTTCCCATCTAGTACTCAACTTATTGATTGGCTTCATTGGAAGTGTGAAATCACTTGATTTAGCGTTTATACTGAGCAAGTAGAGTAGGATCATTTGTATATAAATAAGCTTAAGGACCAGCCATTTTTTCAGTTTTAGTTTTAAACTTTAGCATGTCTACTTTCATTTCTTTAGTAGCTACTGCTTTTTTTAGTGCCGAGGTTACAAGTCAGAGAATATTGCAATTTTTCATTTTGAATATGGAAGCAACTGAATGGAGGTGGCACTTGAACTACTAGTTCCTTTTTGTACCACAGGTGGCACAACATCCCCAGTGGAGCCACTGTTATCACGCTCAAGTTTTCAAATTTTTTTGATAGGGTCATCATAAGCTTCACCTTGTCACATTAGGTTAGATCATTCATTTGATGAGAAATTCACTTAATCATGTTTATTATAGGTCATATGCACTTCATTACTATTTTCATTAGGGTCATATCCACAATAATCGAACTTGGGTTCACTTGCATAGTCATCAAATTAAAAAAAAAATCACTTGTATAGTTTTTCATAGTTTCATAGGGAATACAGTGCAAAATAGGCAGATTTCGCTACGAAACTACCAAGACAATTTTGTCGTGAATCTGATGATTTCTCTGTTTTTTGACTTTTTGAACAGTCAACTTCAAGGGAAGTTTATGGGAAAATAGAGAATAATTATAAGAAAATGAGAAAGGCTATTGTCAACCACATATAAAATAACATTAAAATCTTTCACTTTTGTCAAAGGTGCTATAAATTGGGATATTCAGAGATGTCTTTCAGTGCTATTTTCAGAATGCATTTTTTTTCCTGTTTGATACATGCTTTTCAAATGTAGCTCTTGGAAATCTAGAGATGTTTTTCAAAAAATAAAGATAGGTTTTTATTCACAACAAAATTACCTACAACAACCTACTTCAGTTTTTCAACAGTTATCAAGGATATGGATGTTATGTAGAATTATGAATTAGGGATAAAACATCCTTCCCTTGATGTAGTGCTCATCTAGAACAACATATTAAAGACTTTTCTGCTAATTTTCCTAACTGTAGATAAACACATAGAATAGATCTAAGAACTTACTTGGAGTCCAAGTGCTTCCTATTCTCCTTCTTTCACTTTTGTTGTAGCTTCAAATCTGAGCTAGATCGCCAAAATATTTCCTGCAAAGATGAACACTAAACATCAAAGATAGAAATAATAAAGATGTCTATTGAAGTTATTTAGTTAAATCAATGAAACATAAACCATATACATCAGATAATAATTCATAATATGAAAGAAAAAATCTTATACAGATACATATGTGGGAAAGTAAGTAACAATCTTTATTAATGGATAGAAGGGGAAGTTACAAAACAATGATTGATTTAGTGTCACCATCTCCAGCAACATCCCAACCTCATCACAATGTTGGCAATATGATGGAGAGTGTTGTCCTTAATGGCAACCCACTGAATGAAGATGAAGACATGCGACTGTTGACTTATGTTGTCCTTGATGGCAAACCACTTGATGAAGTTGTGATTGATAAACTAAAATTGATGTATGAAGAAAGGAATTCAGCTTTTGCTAAATATATGAGAAAATATTATGTTTAAAGTAATACGCGGATCTGTCTAGGGGAAGTCACGTATGCACGCGGAAAAGAACGATCCAAGTTGCGTATGGGCAAAAGCGCTCATAAAGTGCAAAACCAGGGGTAACCACATGGTATTGACCCATTGTTTTGGGTAATGATTAGTCTAAATGACCCCGTCCAGGAATACCATCGGAGGTAATGTAGTTTTGGGCTCATGGTATTGAAAAAGGGGCTCATGGTATTGAAAAAGGGTAAACCTATATAAAGAGAAGAAATTCATTGTTCAAAGCAAGAGAGTGGGTGCATGAGTCTGAACTTGAATGAATACTTCTCTGAAGTATATCTGTATGGGTAAATTCTGCTCTTAATCAATAGACCTGAATCTATGAGGCATCTATGAACAAAATGAAGGTTCAATATCTCTAGATCTTGAAATGGTGAATCTCTTGGATGATCTGAAAAGAAGTGATGAAGACCTGGCGCAAATCAGTTGAAGAAGTCTAAGAAATCTGGGTAAGTTCATAGATCTGATCTGTTGTGCAAACTTTATCTTTTGATATCTATACGTAGTTTGGTTTCGTGAAAAGCACGTGTATACGCGGCTCTGTTTAATGAAAGGCGCGTATGCGCAGTTAGAATTTATTTGAAAAATTTACTGAAGTATACGCGGGTCTGTCTCCTGAAACACGCGTACATACGCGGGTCTGGTATATTGAAAGCGCGTATGGAATCTGAATTAATGGGGTCTCAAGGTTGAAAGTGCTTCTGAATGTCTGATCTGAAGTTTGAATTAATTCTGATATTCTGGTTACTGTGAATTCACTATTCTGTTGGTAGCATTGAGAAAAGTATGTTTATTGAAGAGTGAAGGGTTGTGTTGGAGCTGTTAGATCCAGTTTGAAAA
The DNA here is from genome assembly GCA_034641835.2 of Pinus albicaulis. Taxonomy (NCBI): domain Eukaryota; kingdom Viridiplantae; phylum Streptophyta; class Pinopsida; order Pinales; family Pinaceae; genus Pinus; species Pinus albicaulis. The sequence continues at coordinate 1,147,803,601 of CM076583.1, forward strand.
TTGATGAAACGTGTTCTGTAGTGGATCTAAGGGTTGAAGCCTTCAGTCTGATAATATCAGCAGAGGCTGGTGCAAATATTAGGGGGTAGTAGCTCCCTTCCAGGTGAGACTGGTAAACAAGAGCAGGGGGTTGAAGCTCCCTTCCAGGAGAGGCTGGTAAATGAGAGAAGGTTGTAGCCTTCTGCAGGTGGGTGCCTGCGTACTGGTATAATTCTGCACCAGTACATGATTTTAAGGAGCTTTTCTCTATAATAAAATATTGAAGGCTGAGACAACGACAGCGGTGGTTTTCTCCCGACTTGGGTTTCCACCTAAAAATCATGGTGTTCATATGTGATGCTTTTGTGTGATGTTTCATTCTGTTATTACTGCACATATCTATTGCTATATAAACATCTGATGAATGAATACATGTAAGGATCTTGTAAAGAATTGAGTATTTATTAATATCTCTGTGCATACACGTGTTTCATAAAGGGTAATCGCGTATATACGCGAGTCTGTATCAGGAAAGTAGCGTATGAGTTTTAGAAGCAAGAAAAAGTAAAAGATTTGAATATGCAGTAAATACTGATTCACCCCCCCTCTCAGTATTTTTATCAACACACAAGGCACATCTCTCCAAAAAAATGTCACTCAAATCATCCCTCAATTGAAATTCCACCACCATTTCTCTAATCAAAATATTCCTTCTCAAGCATGATGATCTATGCTCAATTTATAGATGAGTTGAACGTATTTTTAAAACCAATGAATTTATAATAATGGGGAAGACATTTTCCCAATATTATAGATGTTGAATGGACACATGGATTCGAAGTTTGACACATGTAAACTCTTCTAGAAGTCACTGGGCAAGTGGAGATTCCAGAACAATGAGAATTTTTCTCCCAATGTGACCAACGCACCTATGACTGTAAGGAAGTTCCTTGCAAAGAACACATGAGTGGGATTACCTGCATATATAATTCACTTATTCCCTTGAGAGGCAGCGTTGGTGAGCTATCATATGATATAATATAAACTTCAAATCTTGGAAACCTTACAAATGGAAGTCATTGATGATTTGTATTGTTCTTTGTCTTAGGGCATGTAGCAACTGAAATGATAGGGGATGATAGACCGTATTCATTGGTTCTAGAGATGATGTCCATTTTACCAAGTCATTGGGAATGGTGTCCAAATTGACCTATAACAATTCCCCCCTAAAGCATGAATTTAGAATAACAATAACAATATCTTGATTGAGATGCTTTATACTGTGATGGGTTGGAGATGAAGCAGAGTGATGACTTGCATCAATCTTAAAATACATTACATCATGATATATTCTCTTAATCATAAATTATTTAGGGAAGGCATTCCCATGCTCAGCACATAAACTATCTAATAACATGTACATAGTGCAGAAAGTCATCTACATTGGAATGTTTCCCGATATAGACATGCTTATAGATATAGGCCCATGTTCAGGTGACAATCTATATGTAAGGTCACTGTACAGATGATGTGTACAAAAATCTTGAAATCACAACCTAGATGGCTGAAACTAGATCTTGGGTCTTCTAAACTCGTTCACTCAATCATTCGGGTACAAGTCTAGCCATGAGAATATATGATTTGTACTCTAACATGGTAAGACATAGTTTGATTACCAACAAATGATTTGAGCTGTTAACAAATATGAGATAACCACCATTAATGTTAATGGCCCTCAAGGTACTGCAATATATTTTCTAAGGTGTGAATAGATGATTTGATGTCGAACGACAAACAAAATATTTCTGTCAAAAGTCTAGAAGCAAGGACCTTGTCAATTTTGTAACAAGCCTCATGGTACTGGAATATCATGTTTCTGAGTGAACTTCCTGGATAATGATTTTTCGTCAACAGGAAGCCACCATATTGTGAAACAGGAGTTACTGATTTTGGAGAAAAAGGTATGACTTCATATAGAAATGTTCAAGGATGACTATCATGAGAATGAAGGTTTATGATTATTGCACAAGGATGAGTATTCACTAGATGAATTCTCTTGAACATATCAGTGACACTGAGATGAGTTGGTAGCATTGACCCAAAACCAAAGTGAATGTATCATGAACCATAGGTATGAATGAATCATCAAGAAGATTACCCAACCCAAATAGTCATGGTTATGGAGTGAAGTGTCATGTTCAAGAGTGACATGCTACCATAAAAATTTATGTTCACTTTCTAAATTTTTCCCCGGCCATTTGTCAACTAGTACCTCTTTAGTTTTTAACAAACTTGAGGAGGATAACATATGCTTGATCTATAATTCAACCATTTGGGAAAATAAAGTATCACTATATAATAATTTAATGAGTCTAGTGATGAATGATACTTGATTCTTGCCATGATAGATGAGTCCCTCACTATTTTATGTTTTAACGAGCCTAATGACATTGAAAACCTGGTCCTTTTTTATATTTAGAGAGTTTGAAAAAGAGGACAAAAGAAAACTCCATAAGTAATTTTTTGTAAAGTTGTCGCCCAGATCTGAAAAAGTGTAAAATAATATCTGAGAGAACCTCTTTAGTCATGTTCGACCAAGGTATTCATTTTTCATAAATAATCTATCTCAGTCCGGAAAAGGGTTAAACTTATACTGAGTAGATATCAATTCATTTACTTTTACGAGCTTGAAAATACAAGTGCTTGGAAATATTTTCACATTATCAGAGTGTGAAAAGAGATGAAAGAAGACTCCATGGGTTTATTTTCACTGTTATCGAAGCTCGAAAAAGACATAAAAGTGTGCTTAAAATCATTTTTCATTTTGAACAAAGCTCGAAAAATAAGGAGAAAATGTATGCTTTATGTTCAAATCATTCTTGAAATAAGTATGGACGACTAATCTATTCATCAGCTATAAAACCTATTCAGACCAACATAAAATGGATTAAAAATACATTTTTCATGACAAAAAATATAATAAAACCATAGTCATAGCAATAAATATGATTTGAAAATAATTAAATGACCATTAAAAGGAGTTTTACTATTCATTTTTACCATTCCATAGTTACCATTTTCATTTTTGATCTCTGAGCTTGATTCCCCCCCTGAAATTTAGCTGTTGATTGTGATCATTTCTGTGGAAAAATTTCATTTATGTTTGATCTAGGTTACTGCCATGAACGTTCTCTTTCCTTCAGTAATCATTTCATTTTCTTTCACTGCAATTTTTTATGGTTTTGGGGTCCCTAGGGTAAATTATGCTCCCAAAGAGGGAAAAACACCCTTGGACATCGAAAGGTGTGTTTCATAGTAGCTAAAATCAAGGCTAGCTGCATATATAATGCACTGTCTCTTGTCCAGGGTTGCGTTGGGTGCAATCTTCACTTTTTATTTTTGCATCATGCCCAAAATTTTCCCAACTTTTTGTATTGAATGGAATCTAATGGTTCTTATGGTTGTATCTCAGGTTTTCATAAGATTACAATGACAACTACATGGAGAGAAAGAGAGCATGAAGAGCAATATATGATTTCCCTAAATGATCCTAGCACAGTAAGAGCCCTAAGAGATTGTGGATTGTTAAAGTACTTTCGGTTGTCAGGGATGAGGCAACAAATAGAACTCTTGGAGTTCTTAGCTCGAGTAGGGAATATAGCTATCGAGACATTTCATATTAATAACCAAGTGGTTCCCATAATAGTGGAGGATGTATACTTTCTCACAGGTTTGTTGAGGAGAGGCTTGCCTATTTCTCTCTCAAGGTCTATTCCTAGAGGAGAGCATGTGAGAGATTATGTTTTGTGACACTGTTATCCTGGGGCAGAGCGAAGAAAAGATGGAAAAAAAAACATCCGAGATGTTATAGATTTTCCTTTGAGAAGCATCCTTTTCACGATCGCAAAAATTGCTGGCACCGTTACACTACATGTAACGAATATATCATATATGCAGTATGCACTAGAGTGTATGGAGCCAAAAATCTTCAACTGGTCTGAAGCTGTACTTTCTCAGATAAAATAAAAAGTGAACAAATCAAAGGGAGGAAGGAAGAAGAACTTTAGCTATTTTTCGATCCTGATATCATTTTCTTTAGAACAGATTCCACTGATGCAGCCATAGCATGTGACACTGGATGTGTCTAATCCTAGAGATCCGAGGATGCAAAGATGGGTAGAACTAATGGGTAGGCATGTAGGCGAATCGACCATTGTGTTCTTGACTACATTCTTCGCCTGGTTTAGGTGAAATATTGCCGCCATTGATGAGTATGCATACGTAGGTTTTGATTTCCAGGGATATCCAGATTTAGCTTTATGAGAAGGTGCTCAGTGGGGTGCAATAAGTAAGAATCTTTTGACCCTGTTTTTTATTTTTCTAAGGTTTATAGAATGTTTTTTATTCTGATGTTTTCCCAATGCTAAACTAAATGTTTGACGTAATGCATATGTTGGTCGAGTTCAAACTGTAGAGGAACCAGAGCGTGTAGCAGATAAGTCAGTAGAGAGGGTTTTCGGGAGAGTAATACTTGAGGATATTGATATTGATGTGACTTTGTCTGAGCTTCGACAACACATAGAGGGGTTGACCTTTGGGATTTCGTATTTCTGGATCGAAGAGTTACCCATGTGACTGCAACATCACACTATAGGTGTTCCTAACCATTGGATGCAGTTACTACGTAGGATAGCTAGATCTAGAGCATGTTACCATGGGCACCACTAGTTTAATTTTGACCTTTTTCATACATTTGAGGTCAAATGACCAACTTGTCTTGGGCACAATTTTTTGTAAAAAACCTCTAACTATCTATCTATTTGATTTCAGTGTTTTCCTATGTTTATTGTGCAATCCTTTTCAATGGTGTGAATGTTTTATTTACATGTGTTGCAAATGTCTTTCTAAAACTTGATTGGCCAAATAATCAGTCAACGTGTTCAAATTTCTGGAAATGTGTTGATATTGAATAAAATCAAAGTGTCTTTCCAAAAGTCGAACTCTTAGGAACAAACGATGTAGTGTTGGATTTCTAACAGTATAAACACTAGTAATTTGTAACACCACAAGTTGTGAGTCTAACCTTATCATCATGCGGATAATACCAAATGAAATGACATCATAGAGAGGTTAGATTAACATGCTATACTCAGTGATATTATCTGTCGATCTACTGATAAAAATCCCTTGAAAACTCACTAACTCACCATTCGGAGCGAAAATGGCCCATGCTGTAGAGGATAGATTCTGCGTACTACGACTAGCACCATTAGCATATCCAACAAATGGTTCCAAAGTTTTAGACATCTGCGATGAAATGTAAAGTGGATTACTAATGTCAAGAAAACTCTAAAAAAAAAAACTAAGATAGTGAATGAAAATCAACAACATATATATACAATATAATACAAAATATTACTACACTCATGATTAAGCATAGTAACATTTCAAATACAACCCATTTTTGGGTTGTGCCAATAGAATTCCATCATAATCAACCAACTCATAGGCACTCTTAGGAAGAACTATTTTGAAAATATAGGGGCCCTGCCATAATGGCTCAAATTTCCTTATGCCTATTACATCAGCTTCTTGATCATAAATAAGGACCAAGTCACCCTCTAAGAAAATGAGAGACTCGAAATTTTTGTCGTATTGCACCTTTATGCATCTCTTATCTGCTTCATTGGCCAATTAGGCTTCATGATGCATTTCATCAAGTTGGATGAGGTTAAAAAGACATGCTTTTTCTTTTCAGGTGTTAGATAACAAGTCAATTGTGAGTTTTAAAGACTGTATTTCACATTGGATTGGTAAGATAGATTCCAAACCATACACCAATTGAAAGGGAGTAAATCTAGTTCTGTTTCTCACCGAGGTTTGATACGCCCACAAGGCGGGGTATAGGATCAAATATTAGTTTCTTTTACGAACTCGGATCATTCGTTGAAGCATATGTTTAAGAATATTGTTGATAGCTTCAACTTGTCCATTTGAATGTGGATAATAAGGAGTAAAATTATCATGTGACAATCCTAACTTAGTAGTCAATTTAGCCATCATGTGGTTGCGAAAAATCTTCCAATGATATGTAACTATAGCTTGTGGGACCCCAAACTGTGTAATAACATGATTAAATAAAAATAATGCAGTTGTTTATCCTGTGTTGTTCAATGTAGGCATCGCTTTAGCCCATTTGTTAAAGTAGACTACTGCGACAATAATACAACCATGCTCCCTGGACAAACTAGGGTTACAGGTCATGAAGCCAATACCCCATTTTGAAATGCTCCCATAGAGACAAGAAGATGCATTAGCGATGGTGTTTTGTGGATTTTACAATAAAAAATCTGGCATGCATGACAACTTCTGACCCCGAGAATCAAGTCCTGCAATATGGTAGGCCAAAAGTAACTAGCACTGATTATCTTCTACGCGGTAGCATAGACAGAAAAATTTCCACCACAAGCTGTATTATGACAATGATTTGAAACCTTTTCAACCTCCTCAAGTGTGAGGCACCTTCTTAAAATAGTATCGACAACACAACGATAAAGTGTATCGCCGAAGATCAAATAATCTTTGGCTTGGTATCAAATACGTCGTTGTTTAGAGCGAGAGGTATCAAGCCAAAAATTTTGATTTTGGAGATAAATGATGAAATATCCATACCAAGGATTAGATGATCCAATTAGAAACAAAGAATCGTCAGGAATTGATGGTTCTGACATAGTAGTAGTACTATCAGAGGGAAGGTCACAGAGAAGCTCTGCCAAAACTAAGGACTTATTTGAATTGGATTTGATGAATTCCAAATCAAATTCCTGCAAAATGAAAATCCATTTGAATATCTTCGCCCCAACAATTTACGTGATAAGATATAAGTCATGGGTTTGCAGTCCAAAATGATAATGGTTTTTCGAAACAGGATATAGTGGTGAAATATTTGGACAAATTGAAAATCTACCAAGGTAAGCTTTTCTATGTATGAATACTTAACTTCCATATCATTGAGATTACGACTCAAATAATAAATTGGATGATCTTCCACTTGGACCAATACCATAGCAATGGTCGTTTCAGCCACGAAGATATATAGGAAATAATCATTCTGATAATTAGGGGGTACATTAATGAATCCTGGACAAGAGTATCCTTAAAAACCTCAAAAGAGGCTTTAGCAACTTGTTCCCAATGGAATGGAACCCCCTTTTTTAAGAGTTGAGTAGATCCTTAGCCATTTCGGTGTAGTTGGGTATGAACCTCCTTAGGAAGTTAGCCTTTCCTTGATGTTTCTGTATCTAAATTAAATTTGATGGTGCAGGAAAATCAAGAATGGCCTGAACCTTCAATGGGTCTATTCAAATTCCTTATTTTGAGACTACGAATCCAAGCCAATGACCAGAATGAATAAAAAACACGCATTTATGTGGATTGAGGCATATTTTTTAGTGTCGGGAATGTAAGCAAATGGCTCTCAAATGCATCGGGTGATCAGTCTGATTTTGTGAATGCGGTGGTAAATCATCTATATAGGGTTAATCAATGTGCTTGATGTCATTGAAAGCATAATCCATTTCTCTCTGAAAAGTTTCCCCAACGTTCTTTAAACAAAATGGTAGTTTCCTATAAGAAAATTTTCCCTAGGGATAGATGAATGTTGTCTTATGTTGATCCTCTTGGAGGATATTGATTTGATTATAGCCAGAAAATCCATCCATGAACGAAAATATTTCACATCCAGCACAATCATCAATAATATAGTTGATAAGGGCAGTAGGATAGTTGTCTTTTGGACAAGAAATGTTGACATCCCGATAATCGATGCACACTCTGATGGTTCCTTTGTTTTTTCATTACAGGAGCAATGTTGGAAACCCACTCAGTTAGCGAAACAGGGTAAATGGAACCAGCACGGAAAATTTTCTCAACTTCTTCTTTGATGGAAACGACCTTCTTTGGATGAGCATGATGAAGGCGTTGACGCACCAGTTTGACATCAGGATACACATTAATAGTGTGTTCAACAATACTAGTATCTATGCATGGAATTTCCTCATAAGACCAAGAAAATAAATCACAGAATTCACGAAATAGAGAGCGATATAATTTGAGTTCTGATGGAGAAAAATATACACTGACATGAATACTTTCTATAAGGCTAGGTTTGGTCGAAATATCGATAGAAATGGTTTCTTCAATATCTAATAGATTTCGCTCGAAATCGATTGCATTAATAGGTAAATAATTAGAAAAGAAATTCTTGATTAATGGGTGATATAGTTTGCTAATATTATTTTCTTCATAATCAGGAAGATGGGAATGATGATGATAATCTCCCCATGGTTCTCCTTCTGACATTGTGGCTTCCAAAATATTCTTATATGTCAAGAAATCTGAGGAAAAAGGACCAGAAGGACTACCAAAATGTAAGTAATGATCAACCCAAACAACTGGTGACACTGATTTAGGATTCACTGCCCAAGCCAGATAGATTTATTGCTATGCTATCTCAATAGGGTTGGGTAGAAGAAAATCATCCAACATAACAATTTCAGAATCACCCGTACTCTTCCTTAATCTGGATGGAGTCGAAGAGATCATGTAGCAGGTATCTATACTTGCAATGTTTTCCGATGTCGCAGGCAGCGGTAATGCAAAGGTTCCCATGAGAGTGGAATATTTAAGAGTCCTACACCAATGTTCTGAAGTGCTAGTCGAGGTTGTTGAGATTCAACAATATGATGAACTTAGTGAAAAGTAAGCACCTTCACTAAGTGGGGCCCGTAGGCTATTTTTAGGTGTATGTCTATTTTTAGACATGGTTGGCATATTCTATAAGTTGCAAGATGCTATTTGTAGATGGTTTTTCAAATGAGAAAAATAAATGAAATGTTATTTTTAGAATATTGGGAAAAGTCTATTTATAGATCGTTAATCTAAAAATAGATGCATGTTGATTATTATTAGCCCTTAATAATAATCTGACAATAAATATCAACTTATTATCTTGGAGCACTTTATTTCATTGAATAGATTTGGAAAATCAGTGGGCTAAAGGAATTACGCAATTCCTAGGGTTATTGTTGTCTCATGCATGGAGGACTCAGTTAGAAATGAAGTGGCAAAGTTATGACATAGTTGGAAGAGTAGTTATGGGAGTTGTTATTTAGTCTAACTCAGTTAAGTGAGTTAAACTCAATTGAGCTAGTTGTATCTAGTCTAACTGAAAAATAAACTAGTGAGAGTTTAGTGAATTATTTAGTTAATTAATTCACAACTAATAACTCACTAACAACTGAAAAAATACAATAGTTAACTACTTGCATGTCAATTCCAGTGGAGACCCAATGGAGAGATAGGTGAAAGGGTGACATTCGACTATCAGTTGTGACTATAGTGATGCATTCAATGCATCTGACACACATTGGAGTCGCCAATGAGGATCACACAGTGAAGGCAAGGAAAATTTGAATTCATTCATGGGTCCTCTTCAACAGGGATTGAGCAGTGGAGGTAGGCTGTGAAGAGGAAAGAAATTGGTGCATAGATATGCAAATTTCTGCATGACAGCGTGTAATGATTTTTTATTGTACTAAGAGATTGATGTACTAACCTTTGTATGAGATTATTACATGATCCATTGATATACATAATATACGATAATTGGGGTTTTTAGCTTTAAGCTTTCCCGTTAAACAACTGTGTTTATGTGCGATTGATTTTTTCACATGTGTTGGCAATTTGCGATTTAATTTCCACAAGATTAACAGTGGAAGGATTCTATATTTAGGAAGAAGATAAATATTTTTAGATCAGGAGGATATGGTAATACATCAATATTAATAAATATCTACATGGTTTTGAACCAACGTTAATCACTAGAGATTGAAATTGTGGAGAGGCGTTGAGTTTTGTGTTGGTGGACAATTCGAATTTGCTGTAAAAATTTCTTGGTGCGATAGTTGAGTATTCATTGAAATGTATTTCAATGTGTCATGAATAGAGTATGCCCTTGAGGCTAGATCAAATTACACAGCCTGGAAGGATAGGATGGAGGTGGTGCTTGAAGATAATGGACTGAAGGAGTTCATTGATAGCAATGTTCCTAAGCCTACTTCTAGAAATGTTGCATTAGTTGACGCATGGCAAAAGAAGGTAGAAAGGACGAGAAGAATTCTGTTGGAAGGTGTGAAAGACCATATTGTATCAAGAATTCACAAGAAATCCACTCCATTTGGAATGTGAAAGGATTTGAAATATCTCTTCCAAAGCAGCAGCGACCATAGGAAGTTGGCGCTAAAAGATAATCTCAAAAAAATCAAAATGGAGAAGGGCGACAATATTCCAAAATATCTCAAAAAGCTTATCCAATGTAGGGATGAGCTCGGAAGTGTGGGTATTACAGTTGCGGATGTTGACTTGGTGAGATTGGCTCTCCTTGGGCTTCTGAATAGTTGGCATAGCTACGAAGAATCTGTTAATGGACGGGAGAAACTATCGGATTAGGAATGAATTTGGTCGGATCCTGTGCAAGAGGAGATGAGGCAGAATACTAGGGATGGCTCTCCATTGAAATATGATGATGAATAGAATTTTTCTTTGGCTTCCAAATAAAGGAAAGGGATGGGGAAGAAATTCCATCCAAAATCTGAGGCTAAAGGCAAGAAGCTGGATTTGTCCAAGGTGAAGTGTTTTCACTGTCACGAACATGGGCATCTCGCCACTAACTGCCCACAAAAAAAGAAGAACAAGAAGGACGTTGGAGGTGTAGTTGTAGACGCCTTAGCCTCTCAATTTGAACCTAATTTCTCTTTGATCACATTCTTGGTTTCAAGCGCAATGGGATCGGTGTGGTATCTTGATAGTGGTGCTTCCCTCCATATGACGGGAGACAAGGAGTTGTTTACTGAATTGTAGGAGAAGGATCTCCAAATGCATATAGAGATGGGTGACGATGGTAGATATAGTGCGATCAGAATTGGAACCATTACCTTTGAGAGGGAGTTAGGTAAACCATTTATGTTGAAATATGTTATGCATGTTCCAGGCCTGAAGAAGAACTTGGTCTCGGTTGCTATGTTGGAGGACATAGGTTATGATGTTTTTTTCAGTGAGGGAAAATATTTCCTGCGACATAAAACAACAGGTCAAATGAAGAGGATAGGGATTCATGTTAAGAATATCTACAAGCTGGAGGTAGATGGTTGCACTGCAATGATGGGAAAAGCATAAGAAGTTGTGAGCCAGGATGAGGGTGAATTATGGCACATGAGATTGGGCCATCTTCACCATGGCACCTTGAAGATTTTGTAGCAGATTTCTAATGGATTTTCTAAGGGTACTGTTGCATAGTTATATTAGTGCAAGGGATGTACTATGTGTAATTTTGTGAAGACCACCTTTCATGAGAAGGAGAACCATGCTTCAGTGATCCTGGAGAGAATTCACACAAAAATTTGTGGACCTTTCTCGGTTTCTTGAACAACAAAACACAGGTATTATGTTACTTTTGTTGATGAATATTCTCGTAGATGCTGGATCTTCTTCATGTAGAAGAAGACAAAAACATTCTCAAAGTTATATGAGTTTAAAGCATTGGTGGAGAAGGAGTCGAGGAAGTAAGTGAAGGCTCTGCGGAGCGATAATGGTCGTGAATATATCTCGAATGAATGCAAATAATTCTATAGAAAAGAAGGAATTTGAAGAGAAATCATAGAACCTCATAACCCACAGCAGAATGGGGTCACAAAGAGGAAGAACAGAATGATCGTGGGTGTTGCACGAGCTATGCTGCATGACCATGGCCTACCGATGCACTTGTGAGTGGAAGCATGCAACACTGTGGTTTATGCGAAAAACCGTTGTCTTCATAGAGTACTTGGCATGAGTACACCTAAAGAAGCTTTTACTGGTAAGAAGCCTTGTATTTCTCATTGGAAGATTTTTGGCTCAATTGTTTACATTCATGTGACAAAGGACACCAGGAAGAAGCTAGAGCCGACTGCGGAAGTTGGGATATTTGTGGGGTACACAGAAACACCCCATAATTATCATGTGCATTTTCCAAATAGTCGAATGACTGTGGTGCTATGGGATATAAAATTCAATTAGGTGAAAGCCATGAAGTTGTCTCTTGAGAAGGACCTACACTTGCATCCGGAGGAGGAACTTCTTATTCCCAAAGATGAGCCTCTAGATGTGGATCAGCCATAGGAGGAGATTCATGGAGTGGAGGAGTCCACTCATGCAGAACCAAAAATCAGAGCAGGAAAAAAGCGTACCACAGAAGCTGAGAGACTGAAGCTTGATGTGGCATAGCAGGTAGGAATCCCTACATCATAGTGCAGACAGAGACAGTCACATAACCGATTTACTGGATACATGGCTCTTACGAGCAAGTGTATCGTGACAGAGCCATCTTATTTTTAAAAAGCAGTGTAGGAACCCACATGGTTAGATGCCATGGTGGAGGAGTATGACTCCATTGTTAGAAAGAGTGCTTGGGAGATTGTTCCAAGGCCGGTGGGTAAATCAGTGGCAGGTTCAAGATGGATCTACAAGATAAAGCAAGCCGCTGATGGGAGCATCGAGAAGTATAAGGAAAGATTTGTTTGCTGAGGCTTCTCACAGATCGAGGGGATTGATTATGAAGGAACCTTTCCACCTGTCACACGATATTATTCCATAAGGACCATCCTTTCTCTCTTAGCGCAGATGGGTTAGCACATTCATCAGATGGATGTGAAGATTGTGTTCCTTAATGGGATCATTGAGGCAGAGGTGTAAATTGAGCAGCCTAAACAATTTTAGATATTCAGCAGTGAGTAGCATGTGTGCAAACTCCAAAGAGCGCTTTATGGGCTGAAACAAGCACCATGTGCTTGGTACACATAGACCGACATCTATTTCACAGGACGTGGCTTCACCAAGAGTGAGGTGGATGCAAACTTGTACCAAATTTTGGTGGAGGGTAAGCTTTTAATCATTATTCTTTATGTTTATGATTTAATGCTAACGGGTGATTAGTAGTTGGTACACTCATCCAAGGCAGATCTTGAAAAGGAGTTTGAGATGAAGGATTTAGGCCTCCTTCTTTATTTTCTTGGATTAGAAATATGGGAGCGAGAAGGTGAAATGTTTGTGTCTCAAGGAAATTTTGCTTGGGAGATACTTGGTAAGTTTCACATGGAGGATTGCAAGCCCATGGATACTCCTCTTCCAGGAAATTAGAGGAAAGAGGATGGTACATCAGTAGAGGTAGTCAATGCCATTATCTATCGACAATTGGTGGGTTCGCTAATGTATTTAGTTAATACAAGACTGGACATAAGCTATGCAGTGAACCAGCTTTCTCAACCGATGGTTAAGCGTACCAAGATGTTTTGGAGGGCAGGCAAGCATGTCCTGAGGTATCTCAGGGGCACATATGAGTATGGCTTATGGTACAGACAGATGGATGAGGTGAAGTTTCATGGCTTCACAGATGAAAATTGGGTAGGCAGCTCAATGGACATAAAGAGAACATCAAGAGGGGTTTTCAGTTTCATATATACAACATTTTCTTTGTACAGTAGGAAACAAAGATCTGTGGCACTCATTTTAGTGGAAGCAGAATACATGGCAGCAGGTTAAGCTTCATGTGCGGCTATCTGGATGAGGAAGATCTTGGTCAGTTTGTTCAATTCTCATTTAGATCCTACATTGATACGTTGTGATAATCAGAGTTGAATTCAACTCTCGATTAATCCTGTGTTTCATTATAGATCTAAACATATTGATATTCAGTATCATCATATCAGAGATTGTGTGCAGCAGAAGATCATGTTGCTTCAGTACATTCCTACATAAGATCAGGATGCAAATATCTTGACGAAGGTTCTCAGCAGGATAAAATTCGAATACCATAGAGACAGGATCGGGGTGAAGGATAATCCCTATATTTTTTAGAGGGAGTGTTGAGATTCAACAAGATGATAAGCTTAGTGAAAAGTAATCACCTTCACTAAGTGGGGCCCACAGGCTATTTTTAGACATGGTGAGAATATTCTATAAGCTGTAGGATGCTATTTGTAGATGGTTGGTAAAATGTGAAAATAGATGAAATTATATTTTTAGAATATTGGGCTAAGCCTATTTATAGATCTTCAATCTAAAAATAGATTCATGTCGATTATTATTAGCCCTTAATAATAATCCGACAATAAATATCAACTTATTCTCTTGGAGCACTTTATTTCAGTGAAAATATTTGGAGAATCAGTGGTCTGAAGGAATTATGCCATTATTAGGGTTATTGGTGGCTCATGCATGAAGTACTCACTCATAAATGAAGTGGCAAAGTTATGACAGAGTTGGAAGAGTAGTTATGGGAGTTGTTATTTAGTTTAACTCAGTTAAGTGAGTTAAACTTAGTTGAGCTAGTTGTATCTAGTATAACTGAAAGATACACTATTTAGAGTTTAGTGAATCAATTAGTTAATTAATTAAAAACTAACAAGTCACTAATAACTGAAAAAATACAGCAGTTAACTACTTGCATGTCAGTTCCAGTGAAGACCCAGTGGAGAGATAGGTGAAAGGGTGAGATGGACTATCTGTTGTGACTATAGTGATGCATTCAATGCATCTGACACACATTGGAGTCGCCAATGAGGATTTCACATTCAAGGTAAGGAAAATTTGAATTCATTCAAGGGTCTTCTTCAACAGGGATTGCACAGTGGTGGTGGGCTATGAAGAGGCAAGAAATTGATGCATAGATATGCAAATTTCTACATGACAGTGTGTAATGATTGTTGATTATACTGAGAGCTTGATGTACTAATATTTGTATGAGATTATTACATGATCCATTGATATACATAATATATTATATTTGGGGTTTTTAGATTTAATCTTTCCCGTTAAACAACTATGTTTATGTGTGATTGATTTTCTTCACATGTGTTTGCAATTGACGATTTAATTTCCACAAGATGAACAGTGGAAGGATTCTATATTTAGCAACAAGATAAATATTGTTAGATGTAGAAGATCCGGTAATACATTAGTATTAATAAATTTCTATAGGGGTTTGTGAACGAATGTAACACTTCCAATTACCTGCGAATCAGAGGAAAAGAAGGATAGCTGATTGATGACTGTGATAGTACCTTTATATGGAAAGGAAATTATTCTTAAATACGTAGAAACAATTGCAGTCATAGCATATACTCATGGTTGTGCAAGTAGAATATTATAGTCAAGGGGTACGTCAACAACCTCGACATCAACATTCACTATTTCCCCCCTAGTTCAACATGAAATTTATTAATAATACCACAAGTTTTATATGTACGTCCATCAAAAGCCTTCAACATCGTTGATGATTGAGATAAGTGTGGCGAGCCAAGTGACTGTCAACAATTTAGAGACATAATGCATGTATATGCTCCCTCATCAATAATAGTATGATGAACAAGGTGATTAAGAACATTTACTTGTATGGAGAATGCCAATTCTAGTGGTAGTTGTGGCAGATAGCCCATATGATTAAAAATGACTAGATTAGAATCAGTCGGATCAATTCCACCAATAGCCAACAATAAAGCCTATTTTGGGGAGGGAGAATTTTGTAATACCTCAAGAGTGGACATATCTGAAGGGGATTGAGCCAAGTATTCAACTATATTATAATTTTTTGCAGCTCTTGATCTAGGATTATATGTCAATTTATGAACGAATCCCTTTGGTGGCTTAATTATCAATGCAGGAATAACAGTAGGCGGCATTGATTCTGTAGACGAAATCATGGTAGAGGTAGTAGGCTGATTAGTGACTTGAATACCATAATATTTATTATGTGTTGACACAAAAATATATGTTGAAGGTTTTGTGACAGATAACATAAGCACTTGGGAACTAGAAGCTGGATCCGTAGCAACCAAGTTTGTGTTCGGATTCAGAAACAGATATGTCAACATAGCTGACACATGAGAAGTCTTAATGATTTTGGAGACTTCAACGTAGTGAGGAAAATCCCAAAAAAAGGTGTTCCTCATTACAGATTATGCATGGACAACGAGGTTTCCTAGGTCTAGATGATTGATTAGATGATCTTTCCTGCAGGTTAGAAGTTTTCTTTTTCTTAGATTTCCCCTTTTTCTCACTTCCGGGTTGCTTGTCTCTTTTTCCCTTGTTAAATGACACGACATTAATTTCAGAAGAAGGTGAAATATCATATGCATTATTATGATGTGTTCTTGCAGTACCAATCAAGCTATCTCCGACATGAGAGTCCTTTAATTGAGGAGGAACAATAAAATTAGATCTCGGCGCGTTAGCAATTTTATCATAGAGCATGCCAGACTGAGTATAAATCAAGTATAAATATTGGGCATGAGCAATAACCTGCTCTTCCATGACGACGCCACCCTTAGAAACATCCTCAGTTATAGATGGTAACAGGGAATTAATGAACCACTCAGCAAGGATCTAATCATGAATAAATGTCTGAACGATTATATGATGACGATGCCACTCATGAATATGATCAAAAATGTGAGTAGCATTAGTCTATTTGAAATTGGTCAAGAGTTTTGTTCCAATTACATATCGTATGGGTAATTAGAAGTGAGTCAAAAATACAGTAGCTAGTGCAGTGAAATTATCAGAAGAATCTCTAGGTAACTCAATGTACCACTTTGTAGCCGGACCAGTGAGCCTACGCTGGAAAAGACATAGTCAAACAGAATCATTATTGAGGGAGTTTGATGAAAACCACAAATGATAAGTCATGAAATGAGTCAACGGGTCTTCCCAAGGGTTTACATTGAACTTATGAATGTCCAAGGGTAATTTTTTAGGTATCACCAGCCACCAAGGAGCATAGTTGATTGGATCATTGGTTAGCCAATTTAAATCTGGTAACTCTAAATTTGCAAAAAAGGGAAACTGTCTATTAAGATCAGATTGAGAATAGCCAAGGTATGATGGAATTTCTTGAGCAACAAGTATTTGAGCACCAACATAAGGAATCTGCTACTGGTAACCCAGATAGGGTTTGTTTTGAAAATCAAACGCTTGAGGATTCTGTTGACCAAAACCTTGATATGATACTTGTTGAAATGAAGGTTGAGGCATTTGTGCCTGAGGCTGCCAAGGGGTCTGTCCACCAATGTTATAACCCAAATTAGGATAACTTGTATTTGGTTGAGGATATGTATAACCTGGTTATGGCTCTGACATACCATAAAATGGTAAACTATCTTGCGAATAAATGATTCTAGGTACAGGTTGTTGTTGTAAATTAACCAGAGGATTTAGGGTCTATGGACCCAATAATTGAGGGTATTGAGTTGAAGAACCCACCTGAAAAGGCTATTGTACAAAATTTTGATTCTGTAACAAGGGTAAATATGTATTAACAAGTGGAAATGATGTGGGTGTGACAAGTTGAACTGGTTGATACGAGTGTACAATTGTTTGTGGTTGGATATGGAGAGTGGGCTACCATTCAAAAACATTCATTTCAAAATTAGGTTGACCAAAAAGTGATGGAGTACTGTCATAGTGGGTGACCAAATGTTCCCCCCCAGCATGAGGAGGATAATAAGACGATAAATATTGCTCTCCAAATGTGGAGAGTCCAGTTGATATGGTACTAGATGAAATAGTCCCAGAAGGACCATCTTGATATTGCCCTGATGATGTGTATAAAGAATCAATTTGTTCAGTACTTACTATAGGTTTACCAGTTAGAATACTGAACGATGATGTTGGTGAAGTCCATGGTTTTGAAGATGCACCAAAGAATATTCTAGATAAATATTTATAACTTGATGGGACCATAGGAGCATCATGAAAATATGTCTCTAGTGAAGTTGTAAACAAAGATGGTGTAGCGAGGGATGGTACTGACATAATTGGAATAGATGACCCAACCGAATATGTTGGTTTAGGCATGGTTACTTGACCAAATGTATACCCTTTTGAATAGATGGGATTTTGAATAGGAATAGGATAAAAAAAAGCAGATGGTGGTGATTGGGGAAAATACTCATATAGGTAAATATCTGTTATAGGTCAAAATACCTCCTCATTAGCTTAGAGGAGAAGACAAATATGGAAGGAATGCAAAGACCGAAGTTAAACCTATTTCTGCCAAGGTAACGCCTCTCTATAACAACACAAGAGCATTATAACGCAACTGATCAGTGAATAGGCCACGTTAGTGGCTAGGGAAACACTCTGTTTACACTAGAGTGCAGTGTTACCCATGTTTTAAGTTTGAAACGGGAAAAACATGCGGAGAATGATTTGAATCTCCAGATTTTTCTCATAAGAGATTCAACATGAAAAGGAAACTGCAAAGCACTAACTCTTATTGGGCATTGCCATAAACAAATAAACTCTCAAAGAAGGCAAAAGCATGGAGGTTGGGGAAACATATTGGTTTTTTCTATTTAGAACTGGTGGAAAGAGAAGGGAAATGATCGCTCTCTCCATATCCTATAAAATGGAGTTGAAGGCTCTTGGTTCAAGGTCGAAGGATTGTCAAGTTTTCGAATACTTGTGAAGTAGAGATCATTGTTGTAGTGTGAAGGTCAAAGGTCAAAGAGGTTCATTGAGAACTTGTTGATCAAGACATCACCACTTTGAGGGATAGAGAGATTGGAAGGCTAAGGAGGGCTTGGTGCAACCGACGGTTGTAATCCTCTTTTTTATAAATAAATAGAACTATATCTATTTTCTCCATTCTATGCGTTGATATTTTCGTTAATATTTAATCACTTATATAGAATGAGATGAATGGCTTAGATGTGCACAATTTAAATGTTTATTATATATTGACTTAATTGATAGGAAATGTATGTTATGTTAGAAATTACACAGGTGCTTTAATTTATTGCAGGACCTAGATTTGGAGCTGGTGAAGGAGAACCGCTACTTCGCTATCTAGTGCTCTCCAAAGGAATCTAAGATCATTAAAGAGGTAATCTTCTATCTTTTTCTATCAAGTAGATTTAAGTTAATATGAACATGTATATGCCATCTTTTTGAACTATAGAACTAATCTTATTGTGTGCCTTGGGCACCGGAAAGCCCTGAGACGAATATACGATAACCAACAACCCAAGCATTTTACCCTATAGCAGAATT
Organism: Pinus albicaulis; assembly: GCA_034641835.2. Classification (NCBI taxonomy): domain Eukaryota; kingdom Viridiplantae; phylum Streptophyta; class Pinopsida; order Pinales; family Pinaceae; genus Pinus; species Pinus albicaulis. The sequence continues at coordinate 1,147,822,723 of CM076583.1, forward strand.
TGTGACTCCACTGGGGAGTTTCCCCATAGTTTCCAGACTATTTATTTCCTCCTTTCTTCTCTCCTCTGTTCACAGATCTTTCTGACAAGTATTTATGCCAAGTAGACATTTTAAAAGCTCGCAGAGTTCAATCCCGTTTCTGTTTGACAATTTGAAGAAATTTACCCTGGATAACGCTACTCCTGTAGGTTTTCCAGTGTGCTATAACACTAGCTCTGCTTAAATACAATGCATTAGTCTCTGGATTAATGTCATCTTTACTCAGAGACAGTGTGTTACTCAGCCAAAAATTGTTGTTCATTGTTATGATTTTGTTTTAGTTGCAGAGTTTTTTGGCCATTAGTTTCTCTCCATGACTGAATCCCTGTGCTTGTTTACTAAGCTGTCATTTCTATTTTTTAGCTCTTGTTTGAAAAGTTAGTGTTAAAAACATTTAATTTTTAGAGAAGAATTATTTTTTTTTAGTTTTTCTGCATCTAGCTGAGTTAATTCTGAAAATTTTAGTTCATAGACTATTAAGAAGAGGTAGATAGAAGTCTGAATCTTTAAAGTTGAACTATGTTATTTGAATTTTAGTGCATGGATGTTGAAAAGAAACCTCTCCTTCTAGAAATACTCTTCATCGAATTGAATATTTAGAGCATGTTTTGCATGGTTTCTTGAGTTAGAGTCTAATTACATTTCATACGTCCACTCCCCCTCCGCAAGACTAATAATAAAGTACACTAAGAATCAAGAAATAATAAAATCAATCACATTAATCCTTTTTGAGCTCACATAAACAGTAGTTCAGGCTAGGATCTTGGGTTAGGAAAAGTGAGAAAATCACCCAACATCTCAAAACATGAAACTAGAGTCATTAACTAGCAAAATCCTACTTCACTCATATTATCAGGACCGTTCCTTTACCAGAGCTCAGCGCGAGACAACACTTGGGTGCACAAGAAGGTAGCCCACCTTTGACTGCATCCGGTGGGTGTGTTATATATTAGGGTTCCCTTTGGGGATGTCGAAACTAGATCTGGGATCTACGTATTCTGCCCATATAGCACATTGTCCTTGACCGTGGACCCCCCTGATGATGTCTGTGATTTGAGATACCTTTAGTGGCCATAATTTTTAGGGACTTACACAAGGTGACTAGGACGGGATGTCCTGGTACCTGAAATAGACGGAACCACTCTGTATTCGATCTTTATGAGGGTACTCATCTTCATGAGAGTGCTTACACCTATTGTCTGAGGTTTGGGCGAAGCTCTAGAGTGACCGTAACTATACTTTCGACCAACCCTCTCTGTATACTATTGTGATACTGGATTTCATCACCAGCAAATGGTAGTACTCAGACAAGGGACCCTATTCCAGCTGCTTGTTGATTGATTTTAGAGAGTCCTTTTTTATTTTTTAGGTGTGTGGTTACTGTCATTGAGACTTTATAGTACATCAAAATTTATTAAAATTGGTTAAAAAAATAAAATGGTCACCGTGGCTTCATCTAACCCACACCATCTGTCTCAACGATAGCAAGGTCTACCTCCTCTAATTATTGAGGAAGAACTAAACCTTGGTGAACCCGTGCCTTCTCCGGAAGAGAAGTCTCCATTGACTAATCTTGATTTTCACATAGCCTCATATCATACAGAATTTCTAGAGGACCCTTTCATGGAAGTGGTTGTACCTCATTACAATCCTCCGCTCACTAATTCGTTGGGGCCTGTGATAATTCAGATTCTGCCATGCAAAGATATGTCTTCAGCCGCAAAAACATCCATTTCACCACCGTCATCCATAGGGTCGATGCCAATGGCAACCATCCCAGGTTCGCCACCATCCTCCCCGTCGGTGGTCAGTTCTATGCCATCACTTGGTAACCCCAGTAGTCAACATATACCTAATCCCAACCCTACGGCCATCACAACTGTCAGTAGCTCGTCAAATCCTTCGAGATCTACTCCTACTATGACCACGTTGGGACCCACAGTTGCTCCTCCCACGAGTGTGACTACTTCGGTGCCTTTTAGCAACCCTTTCGGTTGGAAACATTTCACTTCCCCTGCAATCCTTAGGACAAATGGGACAACCTATTGTCAAAACTTTTCGCTTAAGTGGTTCAAATATAGGTGTAGGGTCTATGCCATTGCCAAACTATGCAAGTAGTAGCATGCTTCTGGGAAAATATATTGCATCCATTTTGAATAACCAACCCCAACCTCCATCTGGAATGAGAGGGAATTTTTATGCTGGGGGCAACCAACTTTTTGCCCCACAATACAATATGCCCTATGGACAACAACAATATGTCCCTACTCCTCCACCTATAGGAATGTTTTATCAAAGTCCTACTTATCCTCCTGGTAACACATTGATGGGTGGACCCTATGGTCTAAGCAATCAATCCATATTGCCTTGGTTAGATTCGGGGGAAAATCCATAATTGCCATTTTTGGCAGCTTTGGACATCCCTGATATCCATAAACTAACTAATGACCCCATCAATCACAACCCGTTCTGGCCTCCAGTACCACATAAGATTCCTTTTGACATCCCGAAGTTCAATGGGAAATAAGGGGATGACCCAGCCTCACACATTAATACCTTCCATCTATGGTCTATGTCCAATTCCATGGTGGATGATAGTGTCCGGCTATGATTGTTTCCTTGCACCCTTATAGGCAATGCTTCCAAGTGGTACATTGAATTACCACGCACCGCCATCAATAATTTTGGCACTTTAGCGATGGAGTTTCTAAAGAACTTCCAATTACCAATCATATTTGAAACTGGAACGAAACTGTTAACCTCGCTGCACAAAGACACCGCCACCCACATCTCTGATCACATTCATGAATGGAGACGTAGGAGGAGGCTATTCAAAGCGCCAATCTTGGATCCTAGCAGGAAAAATAAGAAGAACAAGAAAAAGGCATCTTCTTCAGAAGAGCAATCGGATAATTAGAATAACCCTAATCAAAAAGACGCTGCCAAAAATGACAACGGGAAGGATAAACCCATGAAATTTCCTTGCAAGATTTGTGCGGAGGACCACTTGACTTAAAAATTTCCTCGGCTACAGGAATGCACCGATTTTATTGCCAAAAAGGATTCTGGGTGAACCCCTGCCGTTATTCATAATCCTTTCCCTAATCAATAGCATCAACATCAACACATGGTTGACAATCTTCCACAACCCCATCAACGGGGCAATGGTGGTTCACATCCTTTTTGTGAAGGACCATCCTCCATTTATGGCATTGAGAGTGTTGAACTTCAAACTGGAGCCAAGATTTATGGAAATCCTACCATATATGCTCAAGAACCTGGCACTATTTCAAATCCACCACCGCCCAATGATTTGCATATTGAACGGCCTACTGCTGACCCCATGATTCGTCCCCCCAAAGGGACACTTTGACGCACGACTCATAAAACCTCTGCACGTGCAGCCCAAAACTACAACATTGTAGAAGATTTGGCACAGGCACCGTCAACTATGTCTGCTCTCGAAGTATTACTAACCTGTCCAGCACAAAGGAAAACCTTGCTTTCGGCCATTGGTGGAATAGACCCCCAGGATTCCATGCTAGCTATATTTTATATGGAAAATTCTAAACCTTGCCTCTCACACCAACTCGCATTCCAGGTGCAAGTTGTGTCGAAAGGGAGACCAATCCATCACACTGTCATAGACAAAGGTGCTTCAACGTATGTTATGTCACAAGCTTGTTGGCTCAATTGAGGTTCTCCTACCCTAACACCACCATCAAATTCCCTCAAAGCTTTCGATGGCCACACATTCCTCCAAAAATGATACCTTGCTAGCTTTCCCATCACTCTGAGTGGGAAAATGGTAAACGTGGACGTTGAAGTCATAGAGCACCATCTAGACTATAATCTATTTCTTGGTCGTAGTTGGTCTGATGCCATGACCGCCATTGTGTCTTCGGTCTTCTGACTCATCCTATTTCCATTGGATGTGAAAATAGTCACAGTGGATCAGTTATCCTTCTGCACCAATGATTATGCCACGTTACCAAGTAGAACTGTAGCCCTAATAGGAGGCTCTCCTGACTCTTACGTCAGTATCGGTGCCGGTCTTCTGAAGGCATCTTCCCTACTGGGTTGTTTTCCTCTCCTATTAGTATAGATCCCAAACATGGTTACAATGATATCCACCACTTCAGATGGCTCTATCGACCCATGGATCATTCTGGCACCTTTAGACATTGATTCCTATGGAGATCAGATTCCGCTCTCACCAGCCGATTTGACCTACCAAGCCATCCAAATTACACCTGAACCCTCCACTGCTATGGTTTCGACAAAAGGTACAAACCTTCCGCCCATCACAGTTCTCTCTAAGGATCTCCTCAATGAAGTATTGCCTACAAACGAAGCTATTTGAGAGATCATGTCGCTAGAAGAATGACCTTGGGGAGAGTTTCACCATCGTGCTTCGATGATCGATTCAGACGTGATAAATACTAAAATCCCATCCTTTGACCCACCTTATATGGTTCCCTCTGCTTACACGACTATTCAAACTATCGATTTAGAAGGGAACATGGGTAATCTTTCTAAGACAATGCTCATTGATATCTCAATCAAAATGGGTATCGTGGAAAATATTCAGATTGGAACATATTGCAATCCCAAGGAAATTGCACACTTCACATCCCTTTTCAAGGAATTCCGCGATGTGTTTGCTTGGTCTTACAAGAAAATTCTGGACATAGATCCTTCTACTGACGAGAAAGAGATCAAGAAATTTCAAGTGTTCCTTTTACAGCATTTTTCTTTCTCGTTAATCTGAAAAACCTCGAGTCCTCTTCTTAAGGCTCGTTAAACTTACACGAAGAAGCTTTGAGCGTTCTTTTTACAGTATTTTTCTCGCTCGTTAATCGGAAAAACCTCGAGTCTTCTTCTTTGGGCTCATTAAACTTACACGAAGAAGCATCAAGCATTCTTTTTACGGTATTTTTCTTGCTCATTAATCCGAAAAACCTCGAGTTCCCTTCTTTGGCCTCGTTAAACTTATACGAAGTTGATATCGATCATTCTTTTTATATGGTCTTTTTCTTGCTCGTAAATCCAAAAAACCTAGAGTTCTCTTCTTTAGACTCATTAAAACCATGAAGAAGCACTGAGCTTTCTTTTTAGGAACCTTTTTCTCGCTCATAAAACTGGAAAAACCCCAAGTTGAATTTTTTGGGCTCGGTAAACTACCACGATAGAGAGTAAGGAGCCATTCTTTTCAAAGCTCTTTAAACAAAAAAAGTGACTGAGTTTTCTTCGCCTGACTCATTAAAATTCCACGAAGGGCACCAAGTTTTCTCCGCGTGACTCATTAAAATTTCACGGAGGTCACTGAGTTTTTCTTTGTTGGACTCATTAAAATTTCACAAAAGAGTACTAAGTTTACTCCGTCTCCTCGTACTCATAAAAAAATAAGGTATACGTCCATCGAACATATATTTCTCACTTTTTCGGCTTCTATGGACTAACTTATAGAAAATGAACTATTTCGGGCTTACTATTATCCCTTTGTCGTGCCCGGTTATCAAGACATGACAAAGGTACCCCAATGGATTCATATTTTACGATATTTTTCAGACTCTCTAAACATGAAAAATTCACCGAGTTTACTCGTTTGAACCCATTAAACCTAATCAGACAGGGCATGAAGTTGTGTTTTATAATATTTTTCAGACTCTCTAAATATGAAAAATTCACCGATTTTACTCGTCTGGACTCGTTAAACTTAATCAGACGGGGAAAAATTTGGAAAAAATGGATACTACCTCTATTACATTTCAGAGAGGTCGCTTTAGCAGCAAAATTCTTGAACATGGCACTTCCCAGAAAATTCTTTCACAGTTAGCTGAACCCTACCATCTATGAGTATTAGCCTTCATCTCCCAGTGTCCCTGGACCGGTAAAATCCTAACACACTCTTTGGTGTTCATTAAGCCTTAGTTGCCTAGTAACCTGTTACAGTTCCTTATATTGTTCAAGCAGATCTCGCTATCTACTGCTCCTGTTATCAACCAAACTGCTCATTATGCTAAAAATTATTTGTCATCCGACATCCCCATTTACTCTTCATTATCTTAATCATAAACAAAATCAGTTGGTTTCCGTTTCATGTTGACTGATGTAGGATGCCTCAGTGCCTACCTTTCAACAGATCTCTTCCTATCGACTTCAGCATCTTATCTAGGACATTGATCCAGAAACCCATCAATACCCAGATACTTGCAGACATCAGTGGCAGGTAGTCTTGTGTTTGATCATGAGTCTTCATCATTGGCTCCTGGTCGAATGATTCTATGATTGTTCGACTTCAACTCATTTTATTCACACTCGCTAGATTGTATTGTGCATGTTAGTGACCATCATCATTATCGGTGGCCACCATCATGTCTATTAATAGTTTGCATTATCGACTGGTAATCAGATGATTTCTCACATGTTTGAAGACAGCTCCTTCATTCACATGTTGAGGAATATGAATTTTAAGCGAATCAGCAGTCAAGACCTTGGGGCAAAGGTTACATCATTAAATTTGTGTTCCCTTCCCCAAGTTGCAATATTGTTTATGGAGACCGCTTCTTCAACCTGATCCTATTATGACAGACACTCCCACATTGTGATTATCGTTGGATAGATTATTCATATCTATATTCTAGATAAATCATGTTGTTTAATCTATTGAGCATGGGAATGCTCGACTCAAGGCAGATACTATATTTTCTGACATAAGTTGTTGTTTCAGGTTTTCCTTAGTATTTCAATCTCTTTATCTCTACTACACACATTGTAAAGTATTTCGGCCATCATATTCGTCTCTGACCTTACACTTTAGGGGGCATCTGTTACAGGTCAAAATACCTCCTCATCGGCTCAGAGGAGAAGACAAATATGGAAGGAATGCAAAGACCTAAATTAAACCTATTTCTACCAAGGTAACACCTCTCTATAACAACACAAGAGCGTTATAACGTAGCTGATCAGTGAATAGGACGCGTTAGTGGCTAGGGAAATTCTTTTTTTACACTAGAGGGTACCGTTACCCATGTTTTAAGTTTGAAACGGGAGAAACCCGTGGAGAATGATTTAAATCTCCAGCTTTTTCTCACAAGAGAGTTAGTAAAAAAATGAAACTGCAAAGCACTAACTCTTATTGGGCATTTCCATAAACAACTGAACTCTCAAAGAAGGAAAAAGCATGGAGGTTGGGGAAACATCTTGGTTTTTTCTATTCAGAATTGGTGGAAAGATAAGGGCAATGATTTCTCTCTCCATCTCCTATAAAATGGAGTGGAAGGCTCTTGGTTCTAGGTCGAAGGATTGTCAACTTTTCGAATACTTGTGAAGTAGAGATCATTGTTGTAGTGTGAAGGTCAAAGGTTAAAGAGGTTCATTGAGAACTTGTTGATCAAGACATCACCACTTTGAGAGATAGAGAGATTGGAAGGTTGAGGAGGGCTTGGTGCAACCGACGGTTGTAATCCTCCTTTTTATAAATCAATAGAACTGTATCTGTTTTTTCCATTCTATGCATTGATATTGTCGTTAATATTTAATCACTTATATAGTATGAGATGAATGGATTAGATGTGCACAATTTAAATGTTTATTATATATTGACTTAATTGATAGGAAATGTGTGTTATGTTAGAAATTACATGGGTTCTTTCATTGATTACAGGACCTAGATTTGGAGCTGGTGAAGGAGAATCACTGCTTCGCTACCTAGTGCTCTCCAAAGGACTCCAATATCATTAAAGAGGTAATCTTCTATATTTTTCTATCAAGTGGTTTTAAGTTAATATGAACATGTATGTGCCATCTTTTTGAATTGTACAACTAATCTTACTCTTTGCCTCGGGCACCAGAAAGCCCTGAGAGGGATATACGATAACCAAAAACCCAAGCATTTTACGCTATAGCAATATCCTCCCCAAAATGCGTTGCAGTTAAAGGTGTCTTGTCTTGTGGGATTTCGTCAATCAAAATTAAACCAGGTGGAACTACTTCACCGTTAGGCCCAAACTATAGTTTAGGAGGTTGAATGCGTGATATCGGAGACTCAATGGCTACAGAAAATTGTGGGATGACCAATGCAGGAACAAATTATGGTTTTTCGACTTTGAGATTCAGAAGTTCTAGCAAAAAGGAGATAGGATCTTAGTCAACTTCTGGCTGAACAACGTCAGGTCCAGAAGGTATCATCTCACTGAATGGATGGATCATGACCACAGGTAACTGTGAGGACTCTGTTTTGACAATAGTAGACAAAATCGGATGTGTAGAAACAACTTGTGCCAACTCTGGTATATGGGAAAATGATGTTTCAGCAGAGGTACTCATAGAACTTGATTCGGTAGAGTGTTGTCGCATTCACTGAACAAGAGTAAATTATGGTAGTAAAGGTGGTTTCAATGCTAATCTATGCAAACGACGGGGGAAATGATTTTTTTATTCCATTATTACTAATTATTTTAACCAAAAACAAACAAACAAAATAAAATGGTAATTCCAGGAAAAAGGTTTACCAAGAAACTGTGAACTATAGAATACCTCCTGGTGAACCAAGAAGTATGGGCAGGCAATCTCCCAGAATGTTGTGGTTGGTGTATCACAATATACAAGGTGGTCAACTCGGTTCAATATGGATGGATAACAACCTGAATTTATCCTCCCAAATATACCTAAAGTTACATGGAGGCCCAAGTCTGTATTAGCACTATCTGATGCGAAACCGCACAGTGAAAGCACCCGTTTATAATTTTCGTACTGTAACATCGCCTGATATAGCCAAAAGTACATGGACGAGCTACAATATAATTATGTATGTGGAGTGAGGTATCGCACTCGGAATGTATCGTAGACAATTAATAGCAGCTGCTATGTTTTACGACACCGGAACACGTCTCTACCCTAGACCTTCTAAATGTTATCATTATGGTTCCAATGCTTTGTTAGGTAAATCGAGATAAATTTTAATTTGGTCTTGTTTATCAATTTTCCTTTCAAGGTTCACCACGATGATGTATTGGAAATTCCGAAAATGCAAAATAAAATGATAAGAAATCTTTCACTTTTATTTTTTCAATGAAAATCCTAGCTACTAGAGGGAAAGAGCAATCAATTTGAGAGAAAAAAATCAAAGAGCACAAACTAAAATGTAGCTTTCCTTATTTTTCCTTTTGCAAAACGCACAATCCCCTACATGAAAATGTAGGTTTTTCTTTTCATTCCCTTTAATTCTATGAATGCAGAAAAGGAAACTAAGTGCATCAAATCAATAAAAACAAATGCCTTTTACTTTTGAGAAATGAAGAATTTAAACAACTATTTTTATTTTGAAGGAAAAATGAGGAATTTAACAATAATTTCTCCTATCAAGAAACGAAGAATTTAACGACAATTTCCTTTTTCAAAAGAAAATGGATCTAATGTAGAAATGAAAATAATTTGAAATTAATTCGTCAATGATAAATAAAAACACTTTAAATAAACATTGAACAAACTTTTCTTTCAAAGGAGGAAGGAGTAGGTAAGGTCACTGATCAATCTAAGGCATCAGGCTCTTTAAAACACAACAAAAAATTAAATTGAAAGAAAATGCAATGAAAAAATAAATGTAATTTTGTTGATTATAGGGGGAAACAAAGTCTCTAAAGGGAGACATAGCATTGCAACGCACCCCTGGAAGGGAGATAGTGCTATACAAAGCATTGTGTCCTGTTCAACAGTGCGTTGAGCGTAGTTAGAGAATGGAAAATCAATTGTTTAACACAATTATAATGAAAATTTTGATTTCAAAAAGCCTAATGTTTCTGATTAAATGCTACTGGGTGAATAAAGAGAGAAAATCAGAGGAAAATACACTAAGGATGAAGGGTAAACTCCCCAGCGGAGTCGCCAATTTGTTATGCGGAATTATGAATTACGGATAAAAAATTCTTCCATAGATTTAGTGCTCATCTAGAACAACATATTAAAGGCTTCGCAACTAATTTTCCTAACTGTAAATAGACACAAATAATAGATCAAAGAACTTACTTGGAGTCTAAGCACTTCCTATTCTCCTTCTATCGCTTTTGCAGTAGCTTCAAATCTGAGCTAGATCGCCAAAATATTTTCTGTAAATATGAACATTAAATAACAAACGATAGTAATAATACAGATGTATATTCAAGTTATTTAGTTAAATCAATGAAACATAAACCATATACATTAGATAAGAATTCATAATATGAAATAAGCTTATAAGGATACATATGTGGTAAAGTAAGCAACAATCTTTATTAATGGATAGAAGGGGAGGTTACAACCCAGTGATTGATTTAGTATCACAATCTCTACTAGCATCCCAGCCTCATCACAATACACATCTCTCCAACAACATGTCACTCAAATCAATCCCCCAATTGAAATTCCATTAGCATTTCTCTACTCAAATTCTTTCTTCTGAAGCACTAGGATCTGTGCTCAATTTATAGATGAGCCGAAGGTAGTTTTACAATCAATGACTTTCTAATAATAGGAAATAAATGTTCCCAATCTTAGAGATGTCAAATGGACACATTTATTCAAATTTTTACACATGTGAACTCTTCTAGAAGGCACTGGCCAAGTGGAGATTCTGAAACAATGAGAATTTCACTCCCAATGTGACCAACGCACCTATGAGTGTCGGGAAGTGCTTTGAAAAGTACCCTTGAGTGGGGTTACCTACATATGCAACACACTTATTCCCTTGAGAGGAAACGTTGGTGAGCTCTCATATGATATAATATAAACTTCAAATATTGGAAACCTTGCAAATGGAAGTCATGGATAATTTGTCTTGTTCTTTGTCTTAGGACATGTAGCAACTGAAATGATAGGGTATGATAGAATCTGTTCATTGGTTCTAGAGATGATTTCCAGTTAACTAGGTCATTTGGAATGGTGCCCAAATTGACCTATAACAATGGATATAGGAGCTCATCTCTAAACCCTATTTGTTAAGAAAAGACAATCATTTTATTGGTAAATAAACTTACTAAAGGTGAAAAGGATACTTTTTAAAGAGGGTAAGAGGAATTTTCAAGCAAGTTTTCCTTATCATGCTTCATATTAATATCAATTTGAAAAAATACATGTGAAATTTTTAAGAAAAAGAGAGAATTTTGAATTTTTCTGTAAAGTGAGGCAGTTTCGTAGCGAGCTCTAGGATTGAGGGCCGAAATTCGCTACAAAATTTTTGTAGGATGTTTTTTACTTAAAAAAATCAATTTTGATGGAGATCCAAGGATGATTTTTTTTTTTATTTAGCTCAATAGCCCCAAGGAAGATCCTCCAATAGTAATAAAGGTCAAAGGTTATGCAAAAGGTGTATTTTGGAGTTTGTTACGAAATGAGCGCTACGAAATTTTCTGTACATGACTGTTTTAGCACTCAAATTCAAGTTTTATTTATGAAAAAATGAAAAAGAATTTTGGAAACATGAAAGAGGTTTTTCTTCATCAAATACCCATATAGAGACACCTCTCTCAGTTTCTAGAAATCCATCAGGGTTTGGAAATTATACGCTCATCTTTGAAGCCTATTTTTCAGCATTTTCGCTAACTAGATTTGTGAAAAAAATGTAAAATTCGACTTGGAGGAGGTCCAACTCAGCATCCATGAGGCATAATGACACATCATCACTCTAGTACATAGAAAATTAGTTTTTTTCATTTGATACGGGTTATTAAATTGATTTTTTGAACTATTAATGAAAGAAGAGTTGTTTTTGTATTCAAACTCTCCAAAGCATAAATATCCCTAGGAAGTCTCCAAGTGATGGAATCATGTTTTAAATAGGTCCGTAAGGTGGGAATTCGAGGTGAAAAAGGTTTAAAATCATTTATATGAGTCCTCACTCTATAAATTAGAGAGTTTTAGAGTTATAAAGGGTTGGGAAATGTTAGGTATGCACTACTATTGTAATATTTCACCATTAGTAATATACTTTTGCAACAACTTGTTTCAGACCAAAATTCATTGGATGTTCTTATCTCTGCTTGTTTATTTTAGTCCTTTTGATATTTATGTAGTGGCTTATGTGTAATCACTTGAAATTCAGTAATATCCTCCAATTTCTTGTACACATGTAGTTGTTGTTTTGTCCTTTATGTGTGATTTGATAATAATATAAGTGCCTTGACTTCCATGAAATTTTTTGTTTTGTAATTGAGGTTTAAAATGAATCCATAATCCTAATGGTAGAAAATACTCTACATTTTCCACCTGCAATCATATACAATCAATTCATTATCATAGAGTTAGCCATATAATATATTTTTTATTGAAAAAAACATATCTTGAGAGAGCCCTCTCAGACTGAACAGGTGCTGTAGGGTAAAATGCTTGGGTTGTTGGTTATCTTATATCCCTCTTAGGGATTTTCGGTGCCCAAGGCAGACAGTAAGATTAGCTATATAGCTCACAAATATGGCATGTGCATGTTCATATTAACTTAAAACCACTTGCCCTCCTCAGCCTTCCAATCTCTCTATCTCTCAAAGTGGTGATGTCTTGATAAAAAATTTCTCAATGAACCTCTTTGACCTTTGACCTTAACACTACAACAATGATCTCTACTTCACAAGTATTCAAAAACTTTGACAATCCTTCGACCTTGAACCAAGAGCCTTCAACTCCATTTTATAGGAGATGGAGAGAGCAATCATTACCCTTCTCTTTCCACCAGTTCTGAATAGAAAAAACCAAGATGTTTCTCCAACCTCCATTCTTTTGCCTTCTTTGAGAGTTCATTTGTTTATGGCAATGCCCAATAAGAGATTAGTGCTTTGCAGTTTCCTTTTTGTACTAACTCTCTTGTGAGAAAAAGCTCGAGATTCAAATAATTCTTCGTCGGTTTTTCCCATTTCAAACTTAAAACATGTTTAAGGCTGCCCTCTAGCATAAACAGAGCATTTCCCTAGCCACTAATGTAGACTATTCACTGATCAACTGTTTATAACACTCTTGTGTTGTTATAGAGAGGCGTTACCTTGGTAGAAATAGGTTTAATTTAGGTCTTTCTATTCCTTCCATATTTGTGTTCTCCTCTGAGCTGATGAGGAGATATTTTTACCTGTAACAGATGCCCCCTAAAGTGTGAGGTCAGAGATGAAGACGATGGCCGAAATACTTTACAATGTGTGTAGTATAGATAAAGAGATTGAAAGACTGAGGAAAACGTGAAACAAGAACATATGTCATAAAATATAATATCTACCTTGCGTCAGGAATTCCCATGCTCAGTAGCTTAAACAACATGATTTCTATAGAATAGAGATATGAAGAATCTATCCACCAATAAGCATAATGTGGGAGTGTCTGTCATAACATGATCAGGCTGAAGAAGCTGTCTCCATAAACAATATTGCAACTTGGGGAAGGGAACACAAATTTAATGATGTAACCTTTGCCCCAAGGTCTTGACCACCGATTCGCTTAAACTGCATATTCCTCAACATGTGAATGAAGGAGTTTTCATCAAACATGTGAGAAATCATCTGATTACCAGTCAATAATAAAAAATATTAACAGACGCGAAGGTGGCCACCGATAATGATGATGGTCCCTAAGATGCACATTACAATCTAGTGAGTGTGAATAAAATGAGTTGAAGTCAAACACTCATAGAATCATTTGACCAGGAGCCAATGATGAAGACTCATGATCAAACACAAGACTACCTACTACTGATTTCTGCAAGTATCCAGGTACTAATGGGTTTCTAGATCAACTTCCTAGATAAGATACTGAAGTCGATAGGAAGAGATCTGTTGAAAGGTAGGCACTGAGGCATCCTAAATCAGTCAACATGAAATAGAAACCAATTGATTTTGTTTATGATTGAGATAATGAAGAGTAAATGGGATGTCAGACGACAAATAATTTCTAGCATAATGAGCGGTTTGGTTGGTAACAGGAGCAGTAGATAGAGAGATCTGCTTGAACAATAGAAGGCACTGTAACAGGGTACTAGGCAGTTGAGGCTTAATAAACACCAAAGAGTGTGTTAGGATTTTACCAGTGCAAGGACATTGGGAGATGAAGGCTAATACTCATAGATGGTAGGGTTCGGCTAACTACGAAAGAGTTTTCTGGGAAGTTCCATGTTCAAGAATTTTGCTGCCAAATTGACCTTTCTGAAATGTAACAGAGGTAGCATCCATTTTGTCCAAATTTTTCCCCGTCTGATTAAGTTTAACGAGTCCAGATGAGTAAACTTAGTGAATTTTTCATATTTAGAGAGTCTAAAATATATCATAAAAGACAACTCCGTGCCCCGTCTGATTAGGTTTAACGAGTCCAGACCAGTAAAATCGGTGAATTTTTCATGTTTAGAGAGTCTGAAAAATATCGTAAAAGACGACTCCATTGGGGTACCTTTGTCATGTCTTGATAACCGGGCATGGCAAAGGGAGAATAGTAAGCTCAAAACATTTCATTTTCCATAACTTAGTCCATCAAAATCGGAAAAGTGAGAAATCTATGTTCAATGGACGTCTACCTCATTTTGTTATGAGTACAAGGAGACGGAGTAAACTCAGTACTCTTTGAAAAATTTTAATGAGTCCAACAAAGAGAAACTAGGTGCCCTCCATGGAATTTTAACGTGTCATGCAGAGAAAACTTGATTACCTCCGTGAAATTTTAACGAGTCATGTGGAGAAAAATCGGTTACTTTTTTGGTTTAAAGAGATTTGAAAAAGAGGAAAAGAATGGCTCCTTAATCTCTATCGTGGTAGTTTAACGAGCTCGACAAATTAAAATTGGGGTTTTTTCAGTTTTATGAGCGAGAAAAAGGTTCCTAAAAATAAATCTCAGTGCTTCTTCATAGTTTTAACGAGTCTGAAGAAGTGAACTCTAGGTTTTTCGGATTAACGAGCAAGAAAAAAGACCATAAAAAAGAATGCTCGATATCAACTTCGTATAATTTTAATGAGTCCTAAGAAGGGAACTCGAAGTTTTTCGGATTAACGAACAAGAAAAATACCAAAAAAAAATGCTCGAATAAACATGAGTATGTCTGCATATGAAGCCTGATCACTTATCAGAACATGAGTACCAAATCTCAAAAGTTGCAACACATGCGTAGCAAGAATTCACGACTTTTTCTAACTAGCTTAAGAGAGTCATGCCCCAGAATTGGCTATAAGAAGGTCGGAAGACCTTCATTTTCACTGTTTTGAGTGTTGTGAAGGAGCTCTGGGGTTAAAAGGGGTGAAATCTTCAGCTGACGATTACGGTCAATTCGGAAAACGGTTTTCCTTCCCGATAGATCCATGTAAGAGCTAAAACCTCTTGCTATCATTTAATTATCTTTTTGTTACTTTTTACTGGTTCAAAATGAGAAAATGGTGAGGCCCCAAAAAATGCTTGCACCTAACGTGGGCCAGTAGTGTTGCAGATGTGTTAAACGCATAACCTGTGAAGGGATGCTACGTTAGAACGCTCTGTTTTACACTGGGGCTAGCATTAGGTGCACCGTGTTTTTTAGCAACTTGTTTTTTACTGTTTTGAAGTGGTCTAGGCAAGTTTTGATCAGTTGAAAATGTTGCATTTGTAGGTATTCAGTTGTTAAGCATGAGTATTTGGTGAGAGAGAGAACATGAACGAGAAGAACGAGAGATGGTGATGGATGCTACAATCTTGATCGCTCTTCGCAGATGTGGATTGCTAAAATATGCCCACTTAGAACTGATGAGGGGTCAAGAGGACCTCCTGAGGTGGCTAATACAGCAATGGGACGAATGACACCATGTCTTTCAGATTTGGGGTAATGATCTCTCAATAAAAAAGGATGATGTATACTTTTTGACCGACCTATCATGCCGTGGGCCGAGGCCCAACTTGACGGGGTCCAGAGCTGACCCACGTTCAACTACTGATCTAATTCATACGCATTACATACGTGACACTCAGGCTATGAGAAACTGGGTACCGATAATGGAGGTGTCTTTGAGACCATTTAGGTCTATCTTATGGATGATTATTCTCTTGGTAGGTGCTAAGAGTCAGCATGTGGCCACCAAGGCCGAGCTGCTCCTAGCCTTGGACTATATGCAGCCTTAGGTTTTTTACTACTGTGACGGAGTTTTCTATTGGGTCTGAGTAGAACTTACCGCATGTAAGACCCGTACCCAGAGAGAGTTTGGGTACGGTACACTGATTGTCTCTTTCGTACTGGATCGGGTACCACTGGTGAGGCCCAAGATCGTTACAGTGCCATTGGGCCCACGTGAGCCAAGGTAGGCTTGGTAGCCAGCCTTGCCTCCACGGACTGGAGAGGATCCCATTCGCCACTATTTTGATGATCGATTTTTTGACTGGCTAAAATCCTAGATTATTATGATTGAGGATTATCCCTATGTAGGGATGAAATTCACAAGTGATCTAGAGTTAGTATTGCCTCCTGGAACCCAGTCGAGGCTCGATGGTAAGAAGGAAATGATCAGTGGATTTCATGGAAGTACTTTGTTTTTTTTCTTTTGAATTTTTATGAATTTTTTTTGTTGAAATAGGGTGAAAATTATGTTTTGAAATGAAGCATTTGTTTGCTTGAAACAGATGTGGCACCTATCTGGCTGGTTGGGGCCCCTCGCTATGCATGGTGAGGACTGCAACTACTTGGGGCTAGCACACCAGCAAAGGATGCAGAAGCCGCCGAGGATGATGATGCCCAGTTTTTACATTAACTCTCTAGAAACCTGGAGGGTTTGAGTATGGGCATACCACCCCTTCCTATGCTGGAGGTTCTCGTTCGTTTGTAGCGGCATACTGTAGGTGTGTTGGAGAGATACCTAGTGCCTCTTTGGAGGATAGCTAAAGTAGTTGTATGCTACCATGATCATCAGGCCTAGCTAGCGGAGTAGATGTATTAGTGTCAGAGCGTGGCTTAGTGTAGCCAAATTTTTGAAAAACACCCAAGTTTTGGAATATTTTTTGATGTGACTATTGTACTGGACAGGACATATATATATATATACTTTTTGGTGATTTGTGTTTTTTAATTTTTTATGTATTTTTCAATTGGATGAAAATACAATCATGTATAAATCTTTTATAATAAATGTAACAAATGCCAATCTAACACATAGTTTGCCAAAGAATCGACTAATGCATTAAATTAACTAGGAACATGCTCAAATGTAATTGTTTGAAATTGAAATTCTAAAATTTGCACCCTTAAAAAATAATGTAACAAGCCTGGATGACAGACATGGTAATGATTGTTTAACTGCATAATGATGAGTTGGGAGTCTAACCTGACCACTAAATTGGAGATGTCATGAGATGACGCTTCCATGAGGAGTTGGATCACTGAAATTTACTCGGCAACATTATTGGTGGTGCTACCTACGAAGATTCCCCTGCAACCAAGAAGGTCCGACTTAGGAGTGTAGAGAACCCAAGCAGTTGAAGCAATGCGTCTAGTGTGACGACTAGCACCATCTGTGTATCCGACATATGATAAGGAGGGTGACATCATCTGTGTGAAAGAAAAATATTATTCATGAGAAAAAAAACCTCGAAAACCAAAAACTATCCAGAAACATCAAAAAAATAGGCAAAACTTATATACATAAAATTACAAAGCATATGCCTAGTGCGAAACTAGGCAAAATACTTCTTTAGATAGAGCCCATTGCGGGGCTTCGTGAGTGGAATTCCATTACAGTCCTGAAGTTCATAAGCCCCTTTTGAGAGGACTTTAGTGACAATGTAAAGACCAAGCCATAATGGTTGGAGTGTTCCTGCCCCCAAGAGGTCATGTTTTTTATCATACGGTAGAACAAGATAGCCCTCTTAGAAAGAATGAGGCTTGACAGATTTTTCGTATTGAGCTTTAACTTGGCACTGGTGAGCTTCGAGTGCTAGTGTATCATCTAGACGAGTTTCATCCAAATGATCGATTGAGAGCAAGCACTCTTCTGTGGCGGTGGTGCCAGACAGGAGTTCAACGACAAGTTTGAGTGATGGAATTTCGCACTCGACTGGAATTAATTCCTCCAGGCCGAATGAAATATGGAATGGTGTGAAACCTGTGGCAGTTTTGATTGACATTAGGTATGCCCTTAACGCGGAATACAACTTCTGATGCCATGTGTTTTTATGATTTTCGACCAATCGAAGAATCATGGTTTTGAGGACACCATTTACAGCTTCGACTTGACCATTAGCTTGAGGATAATAAGACGAAGAATGATCTTGACGGAAACCTAGCATGGATGTTAATTTGATCATCATATGATTCTCGAAGTGGGATCCATGATCTATGACAATATATAGGGGCACATCAAACCGACAGATTAGCTAATTGAATAGGAAGAGAGCGGAGGTTTTGCCATCGGCCTTGAAAGTGGGAATGGCTTCTGCCCATTTCGTAAAATAGTCGACCGCAACCACGATGTAGTTGTGTCAATTTTCTGAAGTGGGATTGCAGGTGATGAAGTCAATTCCCCATTTAGTGAAAGGACTAATGGAGATAACCGGATGAAGGGGGGCAGGATGAGCATGCTTTTTCTTTATGAGAATTTGACGCAGATGGCACTTCTAGACCGCTGCAATGCAGTCTTTAAAGAAAGTGGGCCAATAGTACCTTGCGCGCAGGATTATTTGGGCAATAGCTATGCTCGAAAGATGACCACTGCATGCCCCTGCGTGGCAGTAATTCAAAACGCGTTCTGCCTCATCGAAAGTGAGACAACGTCAGAGAATATTGTCAACACCACGATGATATAGTGTACCGTTTAGCACGAGGTAGTGCTTTGCTTGGTCGCGGATATGACGATGGTCATCAGATGTGAGAGTTGGGTGGAAGCGTTGGGTTTGTAGGTAGACCAAAATGTCTCCATACCATGGGTCTGAAGAATTGACCAAGTATACAGATTCATCAGGAAATGGATCATGAGCTACTTCTCCTGGGTCGATTCGGGGAAGATCCGATAATCATTCAGTCAAGACGAGGGATTTATTTGCTTTGGTAGCTGAGAAGACCAAATCAAATTGCTGGAGGATTACGATCCATTTGGAATATTTTCCTCCAATAATTTTTTTAGACAAGATATGTCGCCTGGGTTTCTCCAAAGCAATAACCGTAGTCTGTCGCCGCAATATATAGTGTCAGAGTCGGGTGACAACAAAAACTACTGCCAGAGAAAGTTTCTCCACATGTGAATAATGTAATTCAAGTCTGATTAGACCTTTGGATAAATAGTAAATCACATTTTCACTGTCGTCACTATAAATTTAAACCAGAACCATTCTAAGTGAGGATGATGAGGCTGCCAGGTAGAGGAGAATGTCACGTGAGTAGTTAGGGGCACTAAGGAGTGGGGCTGAAATAAGTGGATGTTTTAAAGCATAAAATGACCGTTGAGTTTGGTCATCCCACAAGTATAGTGTTTATTTCTTTAATAATCACATAAATCCTTTCGTCATCTCGGCATAGTTAACGATGAATCGACATAAAAATTTTTCCTTCCCTTGTAAACATTGGAGTTGAAGGATGGATTGTGGTGTCGGCAATTCAAAAATCACCTTAACCTTATCAGGATCAACCCTAATCCCATGCTTGGAGACAATGAAACCTAATAGATGTTCAGACTCGACCATAAATATGCATTTATAAGGATTCAAAAGTATATTGTAGAATCTACTCCTAGCAAAAATTTCTTTCAGATGAGCGAGGTGATCAGGTTGTTTCTTGGAATGGGCCAGAAGGTCATCCAAGTAAGCCTGTACAATATGTCGAATGTCATGAAAAGTGTAATCCATAGCCTGCTAAAAATTTGCTCCAACATTCTTCAGTCTGAATGGGAGTTTTCGATATGCAAATGTGCCCCAAGGACAGATGAAGGTAGTTTTATGTTGGTCATATTTTTTTATTGCAATCTAGTTATAGCTCGAGAATCCATCCATGAAGGAAAAATATTTGCATCCGGGACAATCGTCGAGAATCTGATCAATGAATAGTGTAGGATAATTGTCTTTGGGAAAAGCGGCGTTCAGATCATGATAGTCAACACAAACTTGAATGGTGCCTTGTTTTTTATCAACGGGAACTGGATTGGACACCCATTCTGTTAAGGGAATGGGATAGATGAAACCAACGTTTAAAAGTTTTTCTACCTCAATCTTGATGCTAGCTGCTTTGCGCAGGTGGACAGGTCTGAGTCGCTATCGAATTGGTTTGGCATTGTCATAAATCTTGATTTCGTGCTTGACTATAGATGGATCTATGTCGGGCATTTCTTCATAAGACCAAGAAAACACATCACAGAATTCCTTGAAAAGAAATGTGAAGCATGAAATTTCCTCAGGATTGCAATCGGCTCCAATATGAATATTTTCCATGATACCTGTTTTGACCGAGATATCAATGAGCATTGTCTTAGAAATATTACCCATGTTCCCTTCCGAATCGATAGTTTGAACAGTCATGTAAGCGGAGGGAACCATCTCAGGTGGGTCAAAGGATGGGATTTTAGTTTTTATCACATCCGAGTCAATCATCGAAGTGCGATGGTGAAACTCTCCCCAAGTTCATTCTTCTAGATACATGATCTCCCGAATAGCTTCACCTATAGGCAACACTTCATTGAGGAGATCTTTAGAGAGAATTTTGATGGGTGGGAGGTTTGTACCTTCGGTTGAAACCATAGAAGTGGAGGGTTTAGATGTGATTTGGATGGCTTGGTAAGCCAACTCGGCCGGTGAGAGCGGCATATGATCTCCATATGAATCAATTTATGAAGGCGTCGGGATGATCCATGGGTCGATAGAGCCATTCAAAGTGGTGGATATCATTACAACTATGTTTGGGATCTGTGGTGGCGAGAGAGGAAAACAACCCAGTAGGGAAGATGCCTTCAGAAGACTGGTACCGATACTGATGTAAGAGTAAGGAGAGCCTCCTATTAGGGGTATAGTGCTACTTGGTAACGTGGCATAATGAGGGGTGCAGAAGGATAGCTGATCCACTGTGACTATTTTCCCATCCAATGTAAATAGCATGAGTTAGGAGATTGAATACACAATGGAAGTCATGGCATAAGACCAACTGCGACCAGGCAATAGATTATAGGCTAGATGGTGCTCCACAACTTCAACATCCACGTTTACTATTTTCCCACCCAGAGTGATGGGAAAGCTAGCAAGGTATCCTTTTGGGAGGAACGTGTGGCCATCGAAAGTTTTGAGGGAATTCGATGGCGGTGTTAAGGTAGGAGAACCTAAATTGAGCCAGCAAGCTTGTGACATAACGTAGGTCGAAGCACCTTCGTCTATGACAGTGCAATGGATTGGTCTCCCTTTCGACACAGCCTGCACCTAGAATGTGAGTTGGTCTGAGAGGCGAGGTTTATATTTTTCCATATCAAAGATAGCTAGCATGGAATCCTGGGGGTCTATTCCACCAATGGCCGAAAGCAAGGCTTTCCTTTGTGCTGGATAGGTTTGTAATACTTCGAGAGCAGACATAACTGACGGTGCCTGTGCCAAATCTTCTACAATGTTGTATTTTTGGGTTGAACGTGCAGAGGTGTTATGAATCATGTGTCGAAGTGTCCCTTTGGGGGGACGAATCATGGGGTTAGCAGTAGGTTGTTCGATATGAAAATCGTTGGGTGGCGGTGGGTTTGAACTAGTTCCAGGTTCTTGAGCATCTATGGTAGGATTTCCATAAATCTTGGCTCGTGTTTGAAGTTCAACACTCTCAATTCCATAAATGGCAGATGGTCCTTCTCCGGAAGGGTGTGAACCACCATTTCCCTGTTGCTGGGGGTGTGGCGGTTTGTCAACCATGTGTTGATGTTGCTGATGTTGATTAGGGAAAGGATTATGAAGAACGGCAGGTGTTCACCCAGAATCCTTGTTGGCAATAAAATCAGTGCATTCTTGCAGCCGAGGACATCCGTATGTCAAGCGGTCCTTCGCACAGATCTTGTAAGGAAATTTCATAGGTTTATCCTTCCCTTTATCATTTTTGGCAGCATTTTTCTGATTAGGGTTATTTTTATTGTCCAACTGCTCTTCTGAAGAAGATGTCTTTTTATTGTTCTTCTTATTTTTCCCACTAGGTTTTTGTGAAGTTTGCACAGAATTTACCTCATTGGTAAGAAGAGTAGTCGTTTGGTGAGGGGTGGTGGCAGCCGAAGATGGTTGGGAGGCTTGCCCCCGAGACTTTTTTGTGGCTACACTAGAGATCGTGCCAACGAGACCGTTGGCATGAGCTCCAGTTTTCTGAGTAGCCGGAGGATTTATGTTACCAGGGGCATTGGGGAGAAAATAATATAGTGTGCCAGATTGTGAATAGATTAAATCCAAATGTTGGGCACGGCAAATGCATTGATCTTCTGTAACTGCACCAAAAAGGCCAATGTGTTTAGAGATGTGGGGTAAGAGAGATTTACAAAACCAATTGGCTAAGAGATGATCTGGGATTGGTGCTTTGACTAGCCTCCCCCTACGTCTCCATTCATGAATGTGATCAGAGATGTGGGTGGCGGTATCTTGGTGCAGTGAGGTTAACAGTTCTGTTCCAGTTTCAAATATGATTGGTAATTAGAAGTTCTTTATAAACTCTATCACTAAAGTGCCAAAAGTTTTGATGGTGGCGCATGGTGATTCAATATACCACTTGGCAGCATTGCCTGTAAGGGTGGAGGGAAATAGTCAAAGCGAGACACTATCATCCACCATGGAATTGGATATAGACCATAGATGAAAGGTAGTGATGTGTGCGGCTGGGTCGTCCCCTTGTTTCCCGTCGAACTTTGGGATTTCAAAAGGAATCTTGTGTGGTATTGGAGGCCAAAGCGGGTTGTGATTGATGGGATCATTAGTCAGTTTATGGATATCGGGGATGTCCAGAGCTACCAAAAATGGATATTGTGGATTTGCCCCCGAATCTAAACAAGGCAGTATGGGCTGAATTTTTAGACCATAGGGTCCACCCATCAATGTGTTACCACGAGGATAAGTAGGACTTTGATAAAATTTCCTATAGGTGGAGGGGTAGGGACATATGGTTGTTGTCCATAGGGCATATTGTATTGCGGGGTGAACGGTTGGTTGCCCCCAGTATAAAAGTTCCCTCCCATTCCAGATGGAGGTTGGGGTGGGTTAGTCCAAATGGATGCAATAGAGTGTCTTGGAGGTATGATACTACTTGCATATTTCGGCAACGGCATAGACCCTACACCTATATTTGAACCACTTAATGGAATAGTATTGAAAATAGGTTGTCCCATTTATCCTAAGTATTGCAGGGGAAGTGAAATGTTCCCTGCTACCTAAATTCTGGTGACACTGCCCCCTAGTATAGTGGCCAGGGAGTTTGAACTCAGTAAAGGGTTCCAACCGAAATGGTTGCTAAAAGGAACCGAAGTAGTCACACTCGTGGGAGGAGCAACCGTGCATCCCATTGTGGTCACGGTATGAGTAGATCCTGAAGGGTTCGACGAGCTACTGACAATTGTGATGACCATAGGGTTGGGATTAGGTATATGTTGACTACTGGGGTTACCAAGTGATGGCATAGAACTGACCACTGGTAGGGAGGATGGTGGCGAACTTGGGATGGTTGCCATTGGCATCGACCCTATGGATGCTAGTGGTGAAATGGATGTTTTTGCAGCCAAAGACATATCTTGGCATGGTGGAATTTGAACTATCACAGGCCCCAACGGATCAGTGAGTGGAGGATTGTAATGAGGTACAACCCCTTCCATGAAAGGGTTCTCCGAAAATTCTGTATGATATGAGGCTATGTGAAAATTAATATTAGTCAATGGAGACTGTTGTTCCGCAGAAGGCACGGGTTCACCAAGGTTCAGTTCTTCCTCAATAGTTAGAGGAGGTAGACCTTGTTTTCATCGAGACAGACGACATGGTTCGGATGAAACCACAATGACCTGTTTAGTTTTTAACCAATTTTAATAAATTGTGATGTATTATAAAGTCTCAATGACAATAACCACACACCTAAAAAATTAAAAAAGGACTCTCTAAAATCAATCAGCAAGCAGCTAGAATAGGGTGCCCTATCTGAGTACTACCATTATCTGGTGATGAAATCTAGTATCACAATAGTATACAGAGAGGGTTGGTCGAAATTACATTTACGGTCACTCTATAGCTTCACCCGAATCTCAGACGATAGGTGTAATCACTCTCGTGAAGACGAGTACCCTCTTAAAGACTGAAGATAGAGTGGGTCTACCTATTTCAGGTACCGAGACAGCCTGTCCCAGTCACCTTGTGTAAGTCCCCAAAAAGTATGGCCACTAAAGATACCTCAAATCACAGACATCATCAGGGGGGTCCATGGTCAAGGACATCATGCTATATGGGTAGAATACCTAGATCCAAGATCTAGTTTTGACATCCCCGAAGCGAAACCCAGTATATAACACACCCACCGGATGCAGTCGAAGGTGGGATACCTTCTTGTGCACCCACGTGTTGTGTCATGCTGAGCTCCAGTAAAGCAACGATACCAATAATATAAGTGCAGTAGGATTTCTCTCATTAATGACTCTAGTTTCAAGTTTTGAGATCTTGGGTGATTTTCTCACTTTTCCTAACCCAAGATCCTAGCTTGAGCTACTGTTTGTGTGAGCTCAAAAAAGAGAAATGTGATTGATTTTACTATCGCTTGATTCTTAGTGTACTTTATTATTAGTCTTGCAAAGGGGGAGTGTACGTATGAAATGTAATGAGACTCTGACTCAAGAAACCATGCAAAACATGCTCTAAATATTCAATTCGATGAAGAGTATTTCTACAAGGAGAGGTTTCTTTTCAACATCCATGCACTAAAATTCAAATAGCACAGTTAAAATTTTAAATATTCAGACTTCTATCTACCTCTTCTTAATAGTCTATGAACTAAATTTTCAGAATAAACTCAGCTAGATGCAGAAAAAATAAAAATAAAAATTTCTTCTCTAAAAAGTAAATGATTTTAACACTAAATTTTCAAACAAGAGCAAACAAACAGAAATTCCAGCTTAGTAAACAAGCACAAGGATTCAGTCAAGGAGAGATACTGATGGCCAAAAAACTCTGCAACCAAAACACAATCACTGCAGTGAACAACAAATTTTGGCTGAGTAACACACTATCTCTGGGTAAAGACAGCGTTAATCGAGAAACTAACACACTGTATTTAAGTAGAGTCAGCGTTATAACACACTGGAAAACACACAGAGGTAGTGTTAGCCAAGGTAAAGTTCTTCAGATGGTCAAACACAAATAGGATTGAACTTTGCGAGCTTTTTAAATGTCTACTAGGCATAAATACTGGTCGGAAGGGTCTGTGAACAGAGGAAAGAAGAAAGGAGGAAAGAAATAGTCTAGAAACTATGGGGAAACTCCCCAATGGAGTCGCCAATTCTACTGTAGGGTAAAATGCTTGGGTTGTTGGTTATAGTAATCCCTCTCAGGGCTTTCCGGTGCCCGAGGTAGATAGTAAGATTAGCTGTATAGTTCACAAAGATGGCATATGCATGTTCATGTTAACTTAAAACAACTTGATATAAAAATATAGAAGATTACCTCTTTAACGATCTTGGAGTCCTTTGGAGAGCACTAGGCAGCGAAGCAATGGTTCTCCTTCACTAGCTCCGAATCTAGGTCATGGAATCAATTAAAGCACCCGTGTAATTTCTAACATAACATACATTTCCTATCAATTAAGCCAATATATAATAAACATTTAAGTTTTTCACATCTAAGCCATTCATCTCATGCTATATAAGTGATTAAATAATAAAGACAATATCAACGCATAGAATGGACAAAAAAAATACAGTTCTATTGATTTATAAAAAGGAGGATTACAACTATCGGTTGCACCAAGCCCTCCTTAGCCTTCCAATCTCTCCATCTCTCAAAGTGGTGATGCCTTGATCAACAAGTTCTCAATGAACCTCTTTGACCTTTGACCTTCACACTACAACAATGATCTCTACTTCACAAGTATTCGAAAACTTTGAAAATCCTTCGACCTTGAACCAAGAGCCTTCAACTCCATTTTATAGGAGATGGAGAGAGAAATCATTTCCCTTCTCTTTCCACCAGTTCTGAATAGAAAAAACCAATATTTTTCTCCAACCTCCATGCTTTTTCCTTATTTGAGATTTCAGTTGTTTATGGAAATGCCCAATAAGAGATTAGTGCTTTCCAGTTTCCTTTTTGTACTGACTCTCTTGTGAGAAAAATCTGGAGATTCAAATCATTCTCCACGGGTTTTTCCCATTTCAAACTTAAAACATGGGTAAATCTACCCTCAAGTCTAAAAAGAGTGTTACCCTAGCCACTAACATGGACTATTCACTGATCAATTGCATTATAACGCTCTTGTGTTGTTATAGAGAGGCGTTACCTTGGAAGAAATAGGTTTAATTTAGGTCTTTGTATTCCTTCCATATTTGTCTTCTCCTCTGAGAAGATGAGGAGGTATTTTGACCTGTAACAACAGGCTAATATTTATTCAAAATATGGGATGCAATAGTTACTCCAAGTTGACCATTGAAGCAGCACAACGGGAACTCGATTTGGTGATAACATGTATTGAAAGTTCCGAGAGTGGAGCTAAAGTCCTATGTTTGAAAATAAAATATTATCTCTACTAGGATATGTTGAGGCCTCAGAAATTTGTGGCAACAACAAGGGGGATAACAACCTATTCTAGACCTTAAGACAATTCATTTTCCATTTGGGATAGTGGCTCTGACTGGATATAATGGGACCAGTTTCCCAGAGTTGAGTTTTTTCTTTGATTGTTGGGTTTCACTCAAAGGATTTGCATAAAGAATTACCGAAAAATAAAACAAATTTATTCTAAAATGCAAAAATTTGAATTTAATTCTAATTTAATCTATCCCAATATAATATTAATTTGATGCGATCTAGAATTATTTATATTCAACTGATGATGATGAATATCATCACATATTTAATATAATTATTACTTTGTAAGATGATTCTCTTGAAAAAATAGTTAATTAAAAGAAAATAAGAAAGACATCGCATATAACTGATGATCATATATAGAAAAAACCAATTTCTATATTTATATCGTACAATAGCGCAACTGATATTTTAGACAAAAACAATTGATTTCATATATAATTCATGAAAGTCGGATTCATCACTAATATTCAAAAACAGAATTAGCATACATGATAATAGTACCAGATCTGTACTTCTATATTCATCTGATCAGTGATAATAGACCACATTCAACTCTTCTACCAATAATTATTTCAAATAATACAAAAGTGCATCAATAGTGATCAACAAAATGATATATAACTAAAAAGGTTGTGTTCCATTACTTTATCAAGGCATCCACAAGCTTACTTACAATTAAGCATTCTTTGCAAATGTTCTCAATAAAATTATGGACCCTTCTCTAAATGCATGAGAAGGGTTTAAATACTAAACTAACTACAAACTAAAATTAAATTATTACAAAAATTTAGAGGAGGTTTCAAACAACCTTTCTATAAAAACTTAACTTAAACGATAATCTAGGAACTTTGAACTAAGAATCCTGATTTTACGAATCCTGCCCTTCTTTCTGAGTGTGATCACGAAGTTGAAAAATATCTAGCATTGCATTAAGATGAGCTAGTTGTGATATCCGTGATCGAATCTATCCCTTGAAAATAGCATTTTCAATTACTAACTGATATCTTTTTGCTGAATCTGTAAGAGACTGAAAAGTTTGATGTTGATGGTAAGGTTTGATCAGAAAATTCCAGTAATTTTTCTAAACAAACTTATTAAATTTTTTGATCATGTTAGCCCCCCTGTAAATTTTTGATAGGCAAAGTAGGGGGCTAAATTTGTTTGATCCTTCATTGAAAGCATCTCCCGTGGAGACACATCATCCTTGAAGTCTACTGTGCCTTTGCCCTGTGATGAAATCCCCATTGTTGTATCCATACAACAAGCCTCCCTGATTGTGACAAATTGTGTTCCTAAAGGCTTCCATTTTCCCCTGGTATCCCTGAAAAATTCCGCATTTTAACCTTTGTTTTCCCCTTGTCTATTTCCCCCCTGATCCCCTAAATCCTCCCAAAATCCCCTTTACATCCTACTCACACCCCTTGTTTGGCCTGATTTCCCCATTTTCCCTCTATCGTTACCTTTTCCTACACTCAAATTGCATTAAAATGGCCCAAAAATCCATTTTCTCGATAATATGGGTCCTAGCCCCTTTCGTCCAAGGCCCCTATGCCTTTTTCCTCCACATGACCCAGCGCCGAAGCTAGGTGCCAAGCCAGAAAGTGCTTGCCGCATTTGTGTATCGGGGGCATTGTCGACCGTTGATCTATACAGATCGGACAGTCGTCGTGATCTCCATTGCACCCGTCGTTAAACTCGTTCACCACCCTTTCAAAGATCCGCCGTCCATTTGAGCGATGATCCGACGGTCTGCATTTTACCTGCCCTTGTGGTCCCCGCCACATACTATTTAAAAACCATCCGGTTTCTATCACACCACCTTTCAGAGGTAGGCGGTATTTTCCGATCGGCCAACAATTCCATACATCATCCGATGCATGGCAGGGGCACTATTTCAAAACCACTATCTCATCACGTGTTATCATTCGGTATAGGACGTGGAGCAATATGCATGTAGATCATCTAATCTAGAGCTCTCCATTCGACGGTCATCTCTCCACGAAGCTGCGCACGTGATAGTCCATGGCCTCCGTACCCCTGGCCCATCATCCATCATCGTCCAATGAGTCTCCAGCCGTCGATCTCCCCCTGAGATCGGAAGGTCAAGATTTGATTCCCCCCGCGGTTGACTATCCCACCATCTCCTGGTCCTACGACTTCCCCACTCCATGTGTCTCCACTATACATTCACTCGCCTCCATTATATATATTTGTTCCAAGGTCAAAGTTTAGTGTTTTTACGTTAAAATGTCTGCCTTGACGTTTTCCCCATGCATTCTCCGTTGTGCCATGTTTTCCTCCACAGTAGCCTCTGCAGTCATCATCCTCATCCATGCCACACTACCATTGTCACTTTCATCCATACCACCACCTCCATACATGTTTTTAGTAACTATTTTTGTGTTTTGCAGGTTTATTAGGTGGTAAAATCCGCCATGGTTCATATATGCTATTGTAATGGCGCAGTGTGTAGAGGAAGTTGAATTTAGAGCCCGATATTACAGGAAAATGTCCGGAAAGGTTTCTGCGACATAAATTTCATCGAAGGACATAATTAAAGCTCTACAAAACCTCGTCAGTGCCATTAAAGCACATATTTCATAGTCAGAGGAAATCTACAAAGTGGGAAAGAGTATCAGTGGAAAAATAGTGCATTTAAGGCCTGTAATTGCAGATTTTGAGCCTTAATCCAATTTTTCAAAGACATGGTACTAGAATCAAAGACCCAGTGGATCATTCAGATGGTCCAATGCACAGAAATATAATACTATCACGGTTTCCGTATCAGCAGAATGTTATTCCATGAAAGGACATGGTACACATTATTGTTTCAGTCTACATTGTGTCCAAATGAAGATTTCTTCCCTATCAGTAGTCCTACACCATCAGAAGCATTTGTTACATGGTATGGCAGACCCTAGCATCATTATTCTGCCTTTTTGTGCAATTCACCATAACACTGCAATGAGTACCAAAGATAAATGCTTAGAATTAAAACCGAATGGAACCTTGGCCCTCTTGCTGCTCCAAAATTTAATGCTGCAATTAAAATGTCATCTACTCATGTTGATTCTCTTCTCCTATAGGAATTTCCGAGAACACATTGCAAAGGTTGTTTTTCGGTTGCTGCCGTTGCTGTTAGAGGGGTTTACTCTGACTGTTAGAATGGTCTTGGGAGAGAGTAGCAAAGTAGTTGAATGTAGTAGGCTGGGAGGAGAAGTTTGGATTGTAACAGCCATTGAGCTCAGCGTACGTGACTGGTTTTGCATCAATTAATCAAAGAAAATTTCATAGGATCCTGGTCTATTACTATTGGTGATGTCTTTCTTACTTTTTTTTATTACTTTTCCATACTGTTTCATTTTCTTTTGGGCTTGCATCAGAAATATGGCATAGGATTTACCCTTGTTAGGTACCCTATGTATCTGCTCTCCTTGCCTTCAATGTTTTCTGCTAAATGTGTTATCTAAGGATTGATTCCAGTTAATTTAACCAGTGTAGTGGATGTGATTTCCTGCTAGCTGATGTATGGATTAAATGAATCTATTCTTAGATGTTCTTGTTGGGTTCAAGCTGGAATATTTGGGAACACTAGGGATTAAAGTTAGCCCTGTCCACTAGGATCCTTGTGCGACCAGCTGGCCTTTCTAAGATCTCTTCTGTTAAAATCATTCTTTGTTTTCCCTTGGAGCATGCTAAATCTGTCCTGGAGTTAAATGACCTTTGATCCTATCTATAAGCTGCCCCTTTGTCCCTCTTTGAGAGTTTCCTATGAGTATGTCCAAGTAGGTCTGGAGTTAAATGACCTCTGGCCTGATCTATAGACAAAATTTGGGTTGCTTACCTTCTTTCACTTTCTTTCCTTAATGTTCCATCCCACCATCTAATCTAAAAATATCCTTTAGTATTAGATGACTTGCCCTCTGAAAGCTTTGGCTAGTTGTTGCAAGTAATCCCCTTTCATGACTCCATAGCCCAATGGATGAAACTTTCTTGACCTATCCTCTTGCTGAAGCATCCTTCCATTTTGTTCCTTTCTTTCCATTTCTTTCTCAGTCTATGATCTTATGACCAACCCAGCAACCAACCAACCAAAATAATTTTAACCCCCCCCTCCTCCCTTGTGCTTCATAACTAGCCTAACATCTCATTTTGAGCTTCAAAGATACATCATTCTTTGCTCTATTTGGAGAGATCCCTCTCCAGGTCCAGGAGGGCTAGATCCTAGGGCCCCAAAGTGGTTTGATGTTGTCTTATCTTTCGGTATTTCCAAATCTACCAAAACATAGGAACCCCAACATAATGGCGACTCCACTGGGGAACAAAGACCAAAAGCTTGATTTGGTAAATCATTGTGGTGGACAGTAAAATTGTAAATCATCTACCTGGTGACTCCACAATTCCTGAATGATTAAAGGAATCCACTGGTGATTAGTAAGCCGCTGATTATTTGTGTGTTCACAAGACTCCATTGGGAGACCATGTCACAGTACAACATCATCCATGCCAAAGACCAAGTCACGTCACTAATGGAAGACCCTGAATGGTTTGTAGAAATGTTTTCAGATTTCATAGCAGTGTGTCATAATACAATTTCTAGTGACTTGGTAGAATATAAGGTGGAGGACCTTCCAGGGCTTATTCCTCTCAGCTCAAAAAGCACACTCATGCTCAGGAAAATATTCCTAGAGCTGGTGGTTGAAAGGTATGAAGTTGAGATTGAACTTTTGAACTCATAAGAGAAATCATACCAGTTCAGAGTCCCGAGAGCCTTTTTGGAAAGTCTCCCTCCTCCTAAAAAAGAAGAAATTCCACTGCTTTTTGAGTTGAAAGAAGAAGATGGATGGGCTTTCAAGAGCCACTTTGAGAACACAATGGAAGAAGCAATAATCAAATATGCCCGTGATACAAATAGCCTACCAGCCATGGCGGGCCTTAAACAAGAAAGTTTATATCATGTTCTGATTGATCCTGTGGCAGAATACATGGAGGCCCTGATTGGCTCAGCTCCTCAAGCATTGATCCTTTCTAAGAGCCAAATACATCAAAATTGGTCACTACCACTGGTGGCCTCAGTTTTGAAGATCCACATGCAGAGCATCCTACAGTTGTCTCTGATGAGCAGTCAGTTCTTCTTCCCCTTTTTTCTATTTCTTGACTGGCCGCATTGGCATTATTGTATCACCTAGAACATCAGATATTTCCAGTTAGGGTAGGGTAGGTAGGAAAGCTCAATAAAGCTCAGCCTATGAGCATGTAGTTAGCTGTTTTAATTTCTACAAAATCCAGCAAGTCAGACAGTCTAATCTTGGCTTAACTATTTTTCAATTTCTGTTGTAGAATGTAGAGAAGAAATCTGTTGGACAGTTTAATCCCAACAGATATTAGATTTGGTAGAGAAACATATGAGACCAACAGTCTAATCTGGTCTCATGGATCAATAAGGGTAGATTCAGAATATGTTTATTTTCTGTTATAAAAATAAATGATGTAAAGGGTCTGCTAGTTCAAATGCACCCTAGAATAAAATGCTAGGATTTTTGGATGGGTAGGTATATTGTTAGGAATGTTCTGCTGATCTATCATATTCGTGGCAGATAAGCATGAAAAAGGAAATGGATGTGCCAAGCAGCAGGCATCTGGCCTACACCAAAGTTTTATCCTCTAAATTCTTGACTCCTTCAAGAAGAAGCCATCCCCATGTGGAGCCACTGTTAGCCCCCCTGTAAATTTTCGACAGGAAAATTAGGGGGATAAATTGTTTTGAGCCTTCAATGAATGCATCTCCCCTGGAGACACATCATCCTTGAAGTCTCCTGTGCCTTTGCCTTGTGATGAGATCCCCACTACTATATCCATACAAGAAGCATCCCTGATTGTGACAAATTGTGTTCCTAAAGGCTTCCATTTGCCCCTAGTATCCATGAAAAATGACATTTTTTAACCTTTTCTTTCCCCTTGTCTATTTTCCCCTTGATCCCCTAAATCCTCCCAAAATCCCCTTTACATCTTGCTCACACCCCTTGTTTGGCCTGATTTCCCCATTTTCCCTTTATCGTTACCTTTTCCTACCCTCAAATTGCATTAAAATGGCCCAAAAAGCCATTTTCTCCATAATATGGGTCCTAACCCCTTTCGTCCAAGCCCCCTGTGCCTTTTTCCTCCACATGAACCAATGCCGAAGCCAGGCGCCAAGCCAGAAAGTGCTTGCCGCATTTGTGTATCAGGGGCATTGTCGACCGTTGATCTATACAGATTGGACGGTCATCGCAATCTCCATCGCACCCGCCGTTAAACTCGTTCACCGCCCTATCGAAGATCTGTCATCCGTTTGAGTGATGATCCCACGATCCGCATTTTACCTACCCCCATGGTCCCTGCCGCACACTATTAAAAAAAAAATCAGGTTTCTATCGCACCGCCTGTTAGAGTCAGTCCTTACAGCCCTCCGTCAGAGATCATTTCGCTTTTTGCATATCATTCTTAGGTGTCTCACTTGTTCCACTTCATTGCATTTCGCTAGGAGCATGCCATTGACTGACGAGGGGGTCTGGTTGTCATGTGTTTCCTCATGCTTGTACCTGCAGGGCTATTTAAAAATTCCTCAAAAATCACTGAAGTTCATCGTCATTTCATTCATGGTCATTAAAGATTAGTTTCGTTAAAAAGAGTCTTTAGTCCTAGACTCTAGGGTTTTCAGGTCCTTTGCATACATGTCATAAAGCCTGCAGGCCATGAGGTTGGTTTCGCAAATTTTCTATTTCATATTTTTATTATCAAAAGCATTTGAAGACATTTCTAGTCCAAAACTCTGTTTTGGAACTAGAAATTGTCTAATTTTATTTTTGTAATAATTGTATTTATTTCATCATAAGAAGCTTCAGTGCAAGCCTCTGATCTTTTCCAAAGCCAAGAGCCACATCCCTAGAGCCACATCCCCGCAAAAGACAAACAAGTATTTTTAGTCCAAAACTCGAAAAGCCAAAAGAGAAACATTGTATTAAATGACCAAATGTCAAAATGCCAAACATTATGAAAGTGGGTTATCACACAAATTTGAAATCAAATCTGATTTGGTGAGATATTTTCTTCATATATAAACATGGCAAACAAAATCATTTGCAAGAAATCCGCAAGGCAGAAGTGGAAATTGAGTTCTTGAAGGCCAAAGCCGTGTTTTCATAGCCGGGGACAGTGTTTGGAGCGTGCCCTACCCATACAGAGTGCGCGCTACCCACATGGTGCGCGCTACCCACTTAAACGCCACAGCCAGTGTTAATTAACACGGGCGCTACCCACTTGAGCCGTGCTACCCATTGGGCAGGGGCGCTACCCATACAGCGACAGAGCCCAGAAATTTTTGTCTTGCGCCCAGTTTCGTATCAAATCGACTCTAGCAACTTGCAAACAGGTTTTTATCATTGCTCAGTAGATTTTTAGCATGATTGTGGTGTTATTGATGTTGGGAAACAGGCCATGCTTGGAGAGAAATGTATAAACCCTAAATTCATATGCAAATTAATTCCTTAAGGGTTTTGAATATATATGGACAGTCTTGTGAAGGGTTTGAAAACTTTTGTGAATGGTAAATATGCTCATGCCCTAGCACATTGTGTATATCATCCTCACGACCTCAGTTTATCATCTTATCACTGCTGTCATGCCCTTTCATGTTTTTGCACAGTCTTATGTTGACTAGTCTATAGCCTCCATCACCATAATATCACCACTGCTATCATCATCATTCTATTACCACTGTCATGGCCATTTGTTTCACTATGGTCATTGTCATGTTGTCCCTATTCTCCATTTCATAAAACACAGTCCCATACTTGTTTGCTCCTTTGACAAATTTTGGCCATCATTATAAAATTGTACCATACATTTGCATTTGGTACTCATTTGTCAAACTTACTTGTGATCAAAACAGTGATAGTTTTTATGCCATTAAAACAGAGGCATCCTCATTATGATTGTGTTTTCCTGTGATACTTGGGTACATGGGTGACATTTATTGGGTTTTGAACATACATTAAACCTTTGCCTTCACTGCACCTATATCAGCATCCATATTGCAAATATCTTGTTTTCAAAGCCATGTGAGAGATAGATTCAGTTTATGAGTAGGAGTCTGACAGTGATTCCAAAGCAGAGGGTAATGTGCCACGGAGGCCTCACAGAGGTGGCAAAGGTGGTAAACATCTTAGGGAGGAGCCTACTTCTTTGGCTCAATTGCAAGCATGTCCGCTTGCAATGGATTGTTTTCAGGTTCAGTCATGTTTTCGATTCTGTGAAATGATTTCACAAACCCAGCTTCATCGTGAACTAGCTCGTCTGTTTTTTCTACATTTACATGATGGCCGTGTAAATCTCGCTGGAGTAGATTTCATTCTGTCACCAATGACTATTGCTCAGGCCACTGGCATACCAAATCTAGGAGAGGAATGGAACAAACGTCAGCAGTTAGAGAAATTCCACTATGAGCCATACATCAAACCTGGGTATATGAGGCACTTGGGCAGAGTTTTTCCTTTCAGATTCCTGAGGGATGAGCTTGCACCACTGATGAAACTCATCATTCGGTATTTCAGTTGCGAGGGAAGATTCTCGCGTCTCTTTGCATACCATGTCCGTTTGTTGATGCACTTCACGAGGGTACGTATGATGAACATTCCGTACTTCATGTATCGCAACATAGAGAGGATGATGATTTTTGTAGCCCAGCACAGCCGCATAGAAGTATATATCATTACGCTTTGATCAAGATCATAGTGTTACATCAGTTGGCACAGCAGGGCATCACTTGGGAGGATTTCATCTCCCGTGAGTTTTTCACAGCGTCACAGCCGCCTCCTGAGGTAGTTCATGATGCGGGAGAGCCTTCACACCAGCCTGGCATTCCTGAGATTGAGCATATCAGTGCTCCATTGTTTGTGACATATCAGCGAGGCCACAGGGCCTTATTTGAAGCTACACGACGAGTATTATCTCCACCCAGGGTGGAAGGGGTCTTGCCGACTTCATCAGCAGAGCGAGTATTATCTCCACATGACGTGGAAGGGGTCTCGCCTTCTTCTTCAGCATAGGTACAGATCCAGGACAGGGGCAAGAAGCCCATGCCTGATGAGGGCCCATCAGGAGGCCGGGACACAGATTTCACGATCATTGATGTTGATGCGAGCTCTCCTAGCTCGAAACTGAGGGAGATCATCTAGGAGCAAATGGATGAGAATGACACGCTAAAAGATAAATTGTAGAAGGCTCAGTGGGTGATAAAATACCTGGAGTAGTGCAACAAATAGCTGGAGGATGAGCACACACTTTATGGCTACGGCAAATCCGTGAGGATCGACAATTGGCCCGGAAGAGACCTGGTGATATGACACCGGCTGATCGAGATTCTGTACTCACGCATGTTAATATTCATCTGGAGAAGTTGTTGGCAAAGGCCAACAAAGAGAAATACATTCTTCGTCACATGAAAGGCCATTATTGGGCTCGCATGCATGTCTGCAAAGCGAGAATTAAGATTCTGAAGAGGAGGCTGAGCGAAGCACTAAAACGGCGGAAAAGGCCTGATCCACTTCGGATTTTGGCCGAGGCTTCATTGGATGGGCATGATACATGATGGAGGGTCTTCGCTCCGAATTTGAGAAAATTCGGAGAAATTTTTGTCATTTTGAAATATTTTGGTCTAAAAACAGGTTTTTCAGCTATACGGGTAGCGCGTCGATATGCTCACTTTTTTTTGGGACACTTGCTGAAGGAAATATTTACATTTTTGGATTTTTCATGGCAATTTATGCATCCTCAGGCATTTCCAAAGCATTTCATCAGATTCCAGATGGTCAAAAAGCTCAAAAACACCATGAAAACCACCTTGCTCCCAGCTTTTGCACCAGCAGGAAGTACTTCTGGGAGAATGAAGTTTTGAAGGGGTAAATGATCTCCACATTGGGAAATTCCACTTGTGTTGGATAGCCAACATCTAGGGCTTTCCAACGAGCTATCATGAGCTCAATTTAGATGCCGGAAATTGCCTCAAAATCAGGCTGAAAGGCGCGCTACCCACACAGCTCAGGGGCGCTACCCACATAGATTTTTGGCTGAATTTTCAACTTCCAGCTCAGAATTTCGGCCAGTTGGGACCAGTTTTGCTTGTGGATGAAATTTTTGGTTTTTCATGATGTAAATTGATGATTGGCATGTAACTTTGGCTCATTTTTACCTATTCTAGAAGATTCACTCTCAAAAAAGTGAAAATCATGTAAATGAATCAGTTTCCACTCTTTTAGAGTCAAGTGGTTAGCTGTCTAGATTTTAGCTCCTTGATTAGAATTTGTTGGAACTGCTCCTAGAAGGAGGATTTCGACCCCTAGAGGTGTGGGGAGGGGTTAGAGTGATCTATATATTGTAAATTTTGAGACATTCTACAGGTTGGACTCTTGGGAAACTTTGGCACACATTGTACATATTTTTCATATTTTGGCTAAGGAAAGATCAGAGGTTTTGCAGCACCTGTTGTGATTCTTGTGGCTTTCAGTTCTTAATGGTGTTTTCTCTCAGTTTATTGTAAGTTCCTTCATGTTTAATGTATGCCATTTCTCACTTATGCTTCTTAAATTAAATGAATGAGTAGATGAGGTTGAATCCATTATTCACAGTGCTCTGCCTTTGAATTCATTTAGTTTTTCATGTTTTCGCCTATTTGAAAAGGATCCATGTTCATCCTTGCCCTTTTCAGCTCCTTTTTGTTCTGATCCATCCATATATCCAATCAAAAGCATTAAGACTATTTCCTACCTCGCCCCAACTTGAAATCTGCAAAGATCTGACCTTATCCCCGGACCCAAAATTGTTTTTTCCCATTTCTCCAACAAAAACCCAAAAAATCAAAATCAAACATTCCTATCTCTTTACTAGCCTAAAATTAGTATTCATTGTTCATTATAAGTCATCTCAGCCCCTTTGAAGATCCTTTGCCGAGATAGACCCGGAGAGAGCCCTCTCCTGCCCTCGTAGGGCTAGCTACGAGGCTGAGCGTGGTTTGATGTAGCCTTGAGTTTTACCTTATTTCAGCCTAAGGTAGATTTGAGCGCTAACATAGTGGCGACCATACTGGGGAGAATCTCTCAATGGTTTTCTTGTTGATGTGTTTGTTTCATAAGTCTTAGATGGAGTCTGAAGTCACGCCAGGTAGCTTTCGAAACGCTTTTGTCATGCATAAGCGGAAGTAGATAAACGTTGCTTCAGTCGATCTCCGGTAAGCTTGTGAATGCAGCACTTGATTTGAAAATTACCCCAGTATACTTGTTCATTCTAGACCTTTGGATGATTGAGTCTAGAAGTTGAAAGGCTGAAGATAATTGATTGTGTTCCTTGAAATTTATCCCGAGAAGATCAATACACTGGCTTCAAAAAGGAATACTAGGTCAAATCCTGACCCTAATCCACCAAGGATATTTGAAAATCCAAATCTGATTCCTAGGATCCTTAGAAGACAAGGAAGTCAAGAAAGTTTTGAAAGAGAATGTCAAGAGAGTTCTGGAAGTTCCAAATCGCTTTCTAGATCTGCATCCTGTCCTGTGAAAATTATATATGTTGATGAAATTCCTTTTGATGAACGATTTGAAACATCCTTATTTGTAAATTTTTCTGAAACTGAATTATCAAGATTAGTTCTGGATCCATTGTTTTTTGAAGATTTGCAATTCTGATTTGTTTCATATCACTTGGATAGACAGTTGCAAAATTCCATTGTGGCTACCAACATTCCCGAATTCACTGAATCTGCTTCACAAACTCTTGGACCATCTGAAGTTTCATCTAGTTCACGGACTCCCACTGAACCTTCCTTTATCCCTACCATTCCCGTTCAACCTGAGATTTCTGATCAGCAATCAGCAGTAGTTTCTCCTCCGTCTCCACCGCATACACCTCGTTCACCTACTGCTCCCTGTCCTCCTGTTTCTCCGAGACAGCAGATTATAAATCCGCCAAGAGTCATCGCAGCCAGATTTGCACCTTTTGCTTTGCCGGCCAATTTAGATCCTATGCCTACTGATTACCAGAGCAAGATTCCCATATTTGATGGTACACCACAGAGTATATCAGCTCAGCAGCATATTGTCCGGATGACAGACTTTTTGGACCTACATGAAATTAATGCAGAAAATTTTTCAATGAGATTGTTTGCCCAGACTTTTGGAGGAGAGGTTCGTAAATGGTTCAGAGCTCTACAGGCCAGAAGTATCAATACATTGCAAGAGCTTCAAACACAGTTTTTAGATCGATGGGAGATAAAAAAATATCCGTTGCAGATCACTTCAAAGTACACAAACATCAAGCGTAATCCTGGTGAGTCCGTTCAGGATTATATCATCAGATTTAATACAGTGTATAATGCAATTCAGATGACTTAATACCGTCTAAAAAGTCAGCTCTTCTTAAATTCACGGATGGTTTTGATCCGGAGATGGCTTATTCGCTACGTGACAGAGATCTGCCTACCTTAGAAGATATGCAGAAGATGGCCGTTAGTGTTGAGGCGAATCTGAACGATAAGAGAGCACGGTTGAAAGCAGAGAAAAGAGTGACTATAAAGGAAGAGCCTTCCACATCTACATCCGAACAGCACTTGCTTCGTGAGATGGAAAAAATGTTCAAAAGGATGACACATGACAAACCAGAAATGCAGATTCAGAATCCAAACTATCGTGGCTAGCAGCAGCCACAGTTCAGAATAAAGTAGCGTGAACAAAGACCACAAGAGCCGGCAGCCCAGCAGCAGATTAAGACACCTCTTTTGTAGAATTTTGTGAGTCAAGATTCAGATGATGATGATGATGTAGCAGGTGAGAAAAATCATTTCTTCACTCCCGACGATTTGCCTATTTATATTACTTAGGATGAAGAATATGGAGAAAGTTCATCTGCACATAAAGATGAATATTTCATTTTAGCAAATGATGCGGATTTAGAGGAAGAGTCAGATGATTACCAAAGAGGATATTTGAATGCTTTGTCCGCTCAACAGAAGCAATACTCATTGAGAAACCGAGATGTGCCCATAAATCCAATTCAGAAATGAAAAGAAGCTTCAGCACCAAAGGCAGATTCACCGATACCACAGAAGAAAGGAAAAGAGACAATTGATCCCGTAGCTAGTAAAGTATCATCAGCAGAAAAGGTAAATCAGCCAAACATAGTGAAAGATAAGGCTGAAAAGAAGGAAGTTCCGGTCAAAGAGGTTGAGAAAGTTTCAGCATTTAGTTTGGAAAATGAAATTTCCAAATTAAAAATATCTATTCCTTTGACAGAAATCATGAAGAACAGCAGCTACCGTGGTCAAGTCTCCAAAATTCTGAACTTTGATCCAATGTTCGATACGATAAATGTTGAGGATGATCAGCCAGAATTGATTTTCGGGCCTGCATTAGATGGTGAGTCCCCTGACAGTGATGTTCCTCCCTTTTATATCAGTTTGAGGCTGCATGAATATGTTTTTCACAATGTCATGTTCGATTCGGATGCTTCGCATAATTTGATGCCAAAGGCGATCATGGAAAAGTTGGGACTATACATTACAAGAAAATATCATGACTTGTATTCATTTGATTCCAGCCGTGTGAGGTGTATAGGACTCATCAAAGATTTGGTTGTAAGCTTAGATCAAATTCCAGCGAAGAATGTCTTGATGGACGTGGTGGTGGTGGACATTCCTCCGCGATTTGGTATGCTCCTTTCAAGATCTTGGGGGGAAAAGTTGAAAGGTACACTTCAGTTATATTTCTCTTATGCTACAATTCTAGTCTTCGGTCAAATGAGAAAGTTATATCGAGAGTAGAAGATGAAATACATGATAACTAGCAAGGAGAAGCCAATCAATCATCCTGTAAATTATGTACATACCAACTTAGAATCGTTTGTTTTATTTGCTGATAGTTTTAATGATATAGATAGTCAATTAGTTCAGGCGGAAGATATACCAGAAATCACTGAGAATTTTAGAGAATTTCTGCAAAAAGAAAGAAGAGAAAAACAAGCTACTGTGGAGCAATCAGCTGAAGACAATGGGCAGCAAACAGAAAAAACAGAGTTGACGCAATTTCAGCATTTAGAGGATGATGAAGATGGTCTTTGGACCATGGATTTTGATGGCGCAGTGGGTAGTGACGGTGCTGGAATTGGGGTTTGGATTCGTAGTCCATTTTCCACTCCGGATAAGGTTCCAAGCAATGTCAGAGTGTGTTCCTACAAGCTTGCATTTGACTGTTCTAATAATGAAGCGGAATATGAGGCTCTAATTGCTGGTCTTAAGATTCTTAAGAAGCTGAAAGCGAAAAGGATTGCAGTGTATGGTGATTCGGAGTTGGTGATAAAGCAGGTTAAAGGTGAGTTTCAGGCCAAGCATCCTCACATGAGGGCTTACCGCAATGCAGTTTTATACATTCTGAAATTATTTTCTAATCATACCTTGACATGTGTGCCTCGCATACAAAACGGTGTTGTTGATGGACTTGCTAAAGCAGCAAGCAATTTAAAAATTCCAATGAATTCCAGCAACAAGTTTGAGATTCATCTGAAACACCGCCCTACCGTTCCAGATAATCAACGATGTTGGCAAGTCTTTCAGGATGATGAGGAGATTAGTGAATTTATGCAGAATAAGGGTAAGTTTAAAGACACCTCCATAGATACAGAACATGATGATGGTAATGACGACATAAAAATAAACCAAATGGAAGTGTTGCAACTTAAGGATAACATCATTCCTAAGGGATTGATTCCTTTGGAAGAACTATTTGACCAAGACGATGTAGCCCGCAAACCGACATTGAGGCCAACCGAGAAAGGGGTAGAAGAGGTAAATATTGGGACAGCTGAGAATCCCAAGATGGTTAAGTTATCAAAGTCATTATCACCAAAGGTAAAGGCAGAGTATGTGAAATTGTTGTCTTCATTTTCTGATGCTTTTGCGTGGGATTACTCAGATCTAAAAACATATGATACTAAGATCATTCAGCATACTATCCCCATTAAACCAAATCATAAGCCTTTCCGTCAAAATTTGAGGAGAATCAATCCAAAGCTGCTACCATCGATTGAAAAAGAGGTAAACAGGTTGTATAAGTCAGGAATCATTGTGCCTATCTGATTTTCAGATTGGATATCAAATTTGGTGCTCGTGAGAAAGAAAACAGGTGAGATCCGTTTATGTATTGATTTCAGAAATTTGAACAAGGTATCATTAAAAGAAAATTATCCACTGCCAAAAATGGACCATATATTGCAGCGAGTAGTTGGAGCATCAAGGATGTCACTACTCGACGGCTATTCAGGTTATAATCAGATTTTAGTGCATGAAGATGATCGTGACAAGACTGCGTTCACCACCCCATGGGGAACATTTCATTATGCAAAAATGCCGTTTGGTTTGAAGAATGTAGGCGCCACCTTTCAGCGTGCAGTGGACATGGCTTTTGCCAACGAGAAAGATGTATTTTTGGTTGTTTACCTTGATGATTTAACTGTGTTTTCAAATTCTGATGAGGAACATTTATATCATTTGAAAATTGTTTTCCAGAAGTGCAGAAAATATGGCATTTCACTAAATCCGAAAAAGAGTCTTTTTGCCATGGATGAAGGCAAGCTCCTTGGTCACATCATATCGAAAGATGGCATTCGAGTTGACCCTGCACATGTTGAAGCCATACATCAGATTGAACAGCCCCGGAACAAGAAAGAAATACAGTCATTTAATGGTAAAATGAATTTTCTGCGTTGTTTCATTCCAAATCTTCCAGAGCACCTTAGAGAAATCACGAACATGCTGAAAAAGGACAGTCAGGTAAGGTGGACAGAAGAGGCGGTGAAATCATTCAATTTGGTAAAGTTAGCTCTTTCTTCAGCCCCTATTTTAATCAGCCCGGACTACACACATGACTTCATTTTGTTTTCGTTTGCTTCTGAGCACACATTGGCAGTTGTCTTAATGCAGAAAAGGGATGGAGTTGACAAGCCCATTGCTTTTTTCAGTCGGATTATAAGGGATGGAGCATTGAAATACAACATTATTGAGAAACAAGCACTTGCGCTTGTAAAGGCCTTGAAATATTTCCGTGTGTATATACTGCATTCCCACATTATAGCTTACGTTCCTAACGCAGCGGTTAAAGATGTTTTGGTACATGCAGATCCAGAGGGAAGACGGGGTAAGTGGATCGCTGCGTTGTTAGAATACGATGTGGAGATTAAACCAACCAAGCTGATTAAAGGACAAGGACTCGCCAAGCTTATGGCTGAAACAAATCTACATGCTCTAGATATAAATTTGATCGCTGCCATGTCTGATGAAGATGAGGAAAGTATGTTTGTTCAGGTATCTGAAATTTTTGTTTCTTCCCCTTGGTATGCTGACATTTTATACGTGCTTCAGAATTTGTCTCCACCTCCCGGGATGCCTAGAAATAAGAGTAGAACATTTAAGTTGAGAGCTGAAAAATTTTGTATATTGAATTCTGCATTGTATTGGAAAGACCCTGGGGGAATGTTTTTGAATTGTTTGGTAGAGAAGGAAGCTCAAAAAGTTTTGGAGGACTTTCACAAAGGTGATTGCGGAGGCCATTTGTTTTGGAAGACCACAGTGAATAAGATTCTAAGGGTAGGGTATTATTGGCCTTCTTTGTTTTTTGATGTATTTAAGGCTGTTAAAAATTGTCATGAGTGTCAAATTTTCGAAGGGAAGCAGAAACTACAGCCTTTGCCTCTCAAACCAATCGAAGTTAGTGCACCATTCCAGCAGTGGGGATTGGATTTTATCGGGGAAATCCACCCAGCATCTTCCGGACAGCATAGATGGATATTGACAGCTACGGACTACTT
This sequence comes from Pinus albicaulis, assembly GCA_034641835.2. Lineage (NCBI taxonomy): Eukaryota > Viridiplantae > Streptophyta > Pinopsida > Pinales > Pinaceae > Pinus > Pinus albicaulis. The sequence goes on from CM076583.1 coordinate 1,147,866,361, forward strand.
CACAAAATGGATCGAGGCAATTCCCACTCGACAGGCCACGGATGCGGTAATTATCTCTTTTCTTGAAAACAATATTCTGTCACGTTTTGGGTGTCCTAGTAAAATAATCACAGATAATGCAACGGCCTTCAAGTCTAAGAGGATGGTTGAATTTTTCTATAAGTACAATATTAGTTTGGGACATTCGACTGCCTACCATCCACAAGGGAATGGCTTGGCGGAATCTTCAAATAAATCCTTGGTGAATATCATTAAGAAATTGCTGGAAATCAACAAAAAGGGCTGGCACAAGAAATTAGTGAATGCACTATGGTCTGATAGGGTAAGTCGTAAAAAGTCTATTGGCATGTCTCCTTTCGAGTTGGTGTATGGAATATACACGGTTTTTCCTACTTCGCTTGTTGTCCCGGTGATCAAATTGGTTCAGGAAGCTGGTAGCGAGGAGGATCCCGTGCAGCGGAGGATTAATCAGATGATTCATTTACAGCAGACACGGGAGGAGGTATTTCAAAATACTTTCAAGTTGCAGGAGTGCATAAAGAAGATCTATGACAGAAAGGCAAAAGCAGATAAGCTTCAGTTGGATGAGGTGGTTTTGAAATGGGATGCTCAGAATGAAGATAAGGGGAAGCATGGTAAATTTGAAAACCTATGGAAGGGTCCTTTTAAGATCGCAGCGTATCATGGTCAAAATGCCTTTCTTCTCAAGGAAATGAATGGAGATGATTGTCTTGGAGGACCGATCAATGGTCGGTTGCTGGAGCGATACCACTTCTGAGTATTTTCTGCTGATTTCATCATCATTGTATATATCATTTTATTTCTATTTTATTGCAAGTGTGTACTGATCTCTCATCTTCAGTCTGGGGCCCGGAGCGAAGGCTATAATTCTGGAGATGGAGATTGGTTCGTTTGAAGTTTTTCAAGTCAGTTTTATCAGTCTTTTCAGTTTTAGAATCGATTCAGTTTTGGTCAAGTTTCAGTCGCTTTTCAGTCAAGTTTGCAGTCAATAAATGTTTCGAAAGTTTTGTTTTATTTGTTGAAATAATGATTCCATCACCCAATGAATGAAGGCACTGTCTGACTCCCCCAGAGATCTGCCATTCTTGGCATCTCCATAGAGCCACCATCCCCATTGGAGCCAATGTTAGAGTCGGTCCTTACAGCCCTCTGTCAGAGATCATTTCGGTTTTTGCATATCATTCTTAGGTGTCTCGCTTGTTCCACTTCGTTGCATTTCGCTAGGAGCATGCCATTGACTGACGAGGGGGTCTGGTTGTCATGTGTTTCCTCATGCTTGTACCTGCAGGGCTATTTAAAAATTCCTCAAAAATCACTGAAGTTCATCGTCATTTCATTCATGGTCATTAAAGATTAGTTTCGTTAAAAAGAGTCTTTAGTCCTAGAGTCTAGGGTTTTCACGTCCTTTGCATACATGTCATAAAGCCCGCAGGCCATGAGGTTGGTTTCGCAAATTTTCTATTTCATATTTTTATTATCAAAAGCATTTGAAGACATTTCTAGTCCAAAACTCTGTTTTGGAACTAGAAATTGTCTAATTTTATTTTTGTAATAATTGTATTTATTTCATCATAAGAAGCTTCAGTGCAAGCCTCTGATCTTTTCCAAAGCCAAGAGCCATATCCTTGCAAAAGACAAACAAGTATTTTTAGTCCAAAACTCAGAAAAGCCAAAAGAGAAACATTGTATTAAATGACCAAATGTCAAAATGCCAAACATTATGAAAGTGGGTTATCACACAAATTTGAAATCAAATCTGATTTGGTGAGATATTTTCTTCATATATAAACATGGCAAACAAAATCATTTGCAAGAAATCCGCAAGGCAGAAGTGGAAATTGAGTTCTTGAAGGCCGAAGCCGTGTTTTCATAGCCGTGGACAGTGTTTGGAGCGCGCGCTACCCATACAGAGTGCGCGCTACCCACATGGTGCGTGCTACCCACTTAAACGCCACAGCTAGTGTTAATTAACACGGGCGCTACCCACTTGAGGCAGGGGCGCTACCCATTGGGCAGGGGTGCTACCCATTGGGCAGGGGCGCTACCCATACAGCGACAGAGCCCAGAAATTTTTGTCTTGCACCCAGTTTTGTATCAAATCGACTCCAGCAACTTGCAAACAGGTTTTTATCATTTCTCAGTAGATTTTTAGCATGATTGTGGTGTTATTGATGTTGGGAAACAGGCCATTCTTGGAGAGAAATGTATAAACCCTACATTCATATGCAAATTAATTCCTTAAGGGTTTTGAATATATATGGACAGTCTTGTGAAGGGTTTGAAAACTTTTGTGAATGGTAAATATGCTCATGCCCTAGCACCTTGTGTATATCATCCTCACGCCCTCAGTTTATCATCTTATCACTGCTGTCATAACCTTTCATGTTTTTTCACAGTCTTCTTTTGAAATTGAGCATATCCAATGCGTGATTATCTTTGAAATAAAAAGACTTCCTCGGGTTGACAATTTATGTGGAGCTTGAATTGTGAAAGCAATTAAAGCGACCAACAACTCACGCCTCGTTTATCATTTTATCATCACATATGCTCCTTTCATAAACAATATGTTGACTAGTCTATAGCCTCCATCACCATAATATCACCACTGCTGTCATCATCATTCTATTACCACTGTCATGGCCATTTGTTTCACTATGGTCATTGTCATGTTGTCCCTATTCTCCATTTCATAAAACACAGTCCCATACTTGTTTGCTCCTTTGACAAATTTTGACCATCATTATAAAATTGTACCATACATTTGCATTTGGTACTCATTTGTCAAACTTACTTGTGATCAAAACAGTGATAGTTTTTATGCCATTAAAACAGAGCCATCCTCATTATGATTGTGTTTTCCTATGATACTTGGGTACATGGGTGACATTTATTGGGTTTTGAACATACATTAAAACTTTGCCTTCACTGCACCTATATCAGCATCCATATTGCAAATATCTTGTTTTCAAAGCCATGTGAGAGACAGATTCAGTTTATGAGCAGGAGTCTGACAGTGATTCCACAGCAGATGGTAATGTGCCATGGAGGCTTCACAGAGGTGGCAAAGGTGGTAAACATCTCAGGGAGGAGCCTACTTCTTTGGCTCAATTGCATGCATGTCCGCTTGCAATGGATTGTTTTCGGGTTCAGTCATGTTTTCGATTATGTGAAATGATTTCACAAACCCAGCTTCATCGTGAACTAGCTCGTCTGTTTGTTCTTCATTTACGTAATGGCCGTGTAAATCTCGCTGGAGTAGATTTCTTTCTGTCACCAATGACTATTGCTTAGGCCACTGGTATACCAAATCTAGGAGAGGAATGGAACAAACGTGAGCATTTAGAGAAATTCCACTATGAGCCATACATCAAACCTGGGTATATGAGGCACTTAGGCAGAGTTTTTCCTTTCAGATTCCTGAGGGATGAGTTTGCACCGCTGATGAAACTCATCATTCGGTATTTCAGTTGCGAGGGCAGATTCGCGCATCTCTTTGCATACCATGTTCGTTTGTTGATGCACTTCACAAGGGTACGTATGATGAACATTCCATATTTCATGTATCGCAACATAGAGAGGATGATGATTTTTGTACAGAAGAAGAGCCCAGCACAGCAGCATAGAAGTATATATCATTACGCTTTGATCAAGATCATAGTGTTACATCAGTTGGCACAACAGGGCATCGCTTGGGAGGATTTCATCTCCCGTGACTTTTTCACAGCGTCACAGCCGCCTCCCGAGGTAGTTCATGATGCGGGAGAGCCTTCACACCAGCCTGGCATTCTTGAGATTGAGCATATCAGCGCTCCATTGTTTGTGACATATCAGCGAGGCCACAGGGCCTTATTTGCAGCTACACGACGAGTATTATCTCCACCCAGGGTGGAAGGGGTCTTGCCGACTTCATCAGCAGAGCGAGTATTATCTCCACATGATGTGGAAGGGGTCTCACCTTCTTCTTCAGCACAGGTACAGATCCAGGATAGGGGCAAGAAGCCCATGCATGATGAGGGCCCATCAAGAGGCCGGGACACAGATTTCACGATCATTGATGTTGATGCGAGCTCTCCTAGCTCGAAACTGAGGGAGATCATCCAGGAGCAAAGGGCCGAGAATGACACGCTGAAAGATCAATTGTAGAAGGCTCAGTGGGTGATAAACTATCTGGAGCAGCGCAACAAACAGCTAGAGGATGAGCACACACTTTATGAGCTACGTCGAATCCGTGAGGATCGACAATTGGCCCGGAAGAGACCAGGTGATATGACACCAGTTGAGCGAGAGACTGAACTCACGCATGTTAACATTCATCTGGAGAAGTTGTTGGCAAAGGCCAATAGAGAGAAAGACATGCTTCGTCACATGAAAGGCCATTATTGGGCTCGCATGCATGTCTGCAAAGCGAGAATGAAGATTCTGAAGAGGAGGTTGAGCGAAGCACTAAAATGGCGGAAAAGGCCTGATCCACTCTGGATTTTGGCCGAGGCTTCGTTGGATGGGCATGATACATGATGGAGGGTCTTCGCTCCGAATTTGAGCAAATTCGGAGAAATTTTTGTCATTTTGAAATATTTTGGTCTAAAAACAGGTTTTTCAGTTAAGCGGGTAGCGCGCCCATATGCTCACTTTTTTTCGGGACACTTGCTGAAGGAAATATTTGCATTTTTGGATTTTTCATGGTAATTTATGCATCCTCAGGCATTGCCGAAGCATTTCATCAGATTCTGGATGGTCAAAAAGCTCAAAAACACCATGAAAACCACCTTGCTGCCACCTTTTGCACCAGCAGGAAGTACTTCTGGGAGAATGAAGTTTTGGAGGGGAAAATGAGCTCCAAATTGGGAAATTCCACTTGGGTTGGATAGCAAACATCCAGGGATTTCCAACAAGCTATCATGAGCTCAATTTGGATGCCGGTAAGTGCCTCAAAATCAGGCTGAAAGGCGCGCTACCCACATAGATTTTTGGCTGAATTTTCAACTTCCAGCTCAGAATTTCGGCCAGTTGGGACCAGTTTTGCTTGTGGATGAAATTTTTGGGTTTTCATGATGTAAATTTATGGTTGGCATGTAAATTTGGCTCATTTTTACCTATTCTAGAAGATTCAATCTCAAAAAAGTAAAAATCATGTAAATGAATCAGTTTCCACTCTTTTAGAGGCAAGTTGTTAGCTGCCTAGATTTTAGCTCCTTGATTAGAATTTGTTGGAACTGCTCCTAGAAGGAGGATTTCTACCCCTAGAGGTGTGGGGAGGGGTTAGATTTATCTATATATTGTAATTTGTGAGACATTTTACAGGTTGGACTCTTGGGAAACTTTGGCACACATTGTACATATTTTTCATATTTTGGCTAAGGAAAGATCAGAGGTTTTGCAGCACCTGTTGGGATTCTTGTGGCTTTCAGTTCTTAATGATGTTTTCTCTCATTTTATTGTAAGTTAATTCATGTTTAATGTATGCCATTTCTCACTTATTCTTCTTAAATTAAATGAATGAGTAGATGAGGTTGAATCCATTGTTCACAGTGCTCTGCCTTTGAATTCATTTAGTTTTTCATGTTTTCGCCTGTTTGAAAAGGATCCATGTTCATCCTTGACCTTTTCAGCTCCCTTTCGTTCTGATCCATCCATATATCCAATCAAAAGCATTAATACTATTGCCTACCTCGCCCCAACTCGAAATCTGCAAAGATCTGACCTTATCCCCGGACCCAAAATTGTTTTTTCCCATTTCTCCAACGAAAACCCAAAAAATCAAAATCAAACATTCCTATCTCTTTACTAGCCTAAAATCAATATTTTTTGTTCATTATAAGTCATCTCAGCCCCTCTGAAAACATTTTCCGAGATAGACCCGGAGAGAGCCCTCTCCTGTCCTCGTAGGGCTAGCTACGAGGCTGAGCGTAGTTTGATGTAGCCTTGAGTTTTACCTTATTTCAGCCTAAGGTAGATTTGAGCGCTAACACCGCCTTTTGGAGGTAGGTGATATTTTCCAATTGGCCAGTGATTCCATACAACATCTGACGCGTGGCAGGGGCAGTATTTCAAAACCACTATCTCATCGTGCATTATTGTTTGGTACAAGACGTAGAGTGATATGCACGTAGACCATCTAATCTGGAGCTCTCCATCCGATGGTCATCACTCCACGAAGTTGCGCACGCGATAGTCCATGGCCTCCGTACCCCTGGCCCACCATCCATCACCCTCCAACGCATCTCCAGCCATCGATCTCCCCCTGAGATCGGATGGTCAAGATTTGATTCCCCCCACTATTGAATGTCCTGCCATCTCCCGGTCCTGCCACATCACCACTTCACGTGTCTCCACCGTACATTCGCCTGCCCCCATTATATATATTCGTTCCAAGGTCAAATTTCAGTGTTTTTACATTAAAACATTTGCCTTGATGTTTTCCCCATGCATTCTCTGTTGTGCCATGTTTTCCTCCACAATAGCCTCTGCAGTCATCATCCTTGTCCATGCCACGCTGCCATTGTCACTTTTATCCATACCACCACCTCCATACATGTTTTTAGTAACTGTTTTCATGTTTTGCAGGTTTATTAGGTGGTAAAACCTGCCATGGTTCATATATGCTATTGTAATGGCGCAGTGCACAGAGGAAGCTGAATTTAGAGCCCGATATTACAGGGAAATGTCTGGAAAGGTGTCTGCGACATAAATTTCATCGAAGGATAGAATTAAAGCTCTGCAAAACCTCGTCGGTGACATTAAAGAACAAATTTCAGAGTCAAAGGAAATCTAGAAAGCGGCAAAGAGTATTAGTGGAAAAATAGTGTGTTTAAGGCCTGTAATTTCAAATTTTGAGCCTTAATCTGATTGTTCAAAGACAAGGTACCAGAATCAAAGACCCAGTGGATCGTTCAGACAGTCCAATGCATAGAAATATAATACTATCAGGATTTCCATATAAGCATAATGTTCTTCCATGAAAGGACATGGTACACATTATTGTTTCAGTCTACATTGTGTCCAAATGAAGATTTCCACCCTATCAGCAGTACTACACCATCAGAAGCATTTGTTACATGGTATGGAAGACCCTAGCATCATTATTTTGCCTTTTTTTGCAATTCACCAGAACACTGCAACGAGTAGCAAAGATAAATGCTTAGAATTAAAACTGAATGGAGCCTCGGCCCTCCTGTTTCTCTAGAATTTAATGTTGCAATTAAAATGTCATCTACTCATGTTGATTCTCTTCTCCTATAAGAATTTCCGAGAACAAATTTTAAAGGTGGTTTTTTAGCTATTGTTGTTGTTGTTAAAGGGGTTTACTCTGACTGTTAGAATGGTCTTGGGAGAGAGTAGCAAAGTAGTTGAATGTAGTAGGTTTGGAGGAGAAGTTTGGATTGTAACAGCCATTGAGCTCAGTGTACATGACTAGTTTTGCATCAATTAATCAAAGCACATTTCACAGGATCTTGGTCTATTACTATTGGTGATGTCTTTCATACTTTGTTTATTACTTTTCCATACTGTTTCATTTTCTTCTGGGCTTGCATCAGAAATATGGCATAGGATTTACCCTTGTTAGGTACCCTATGTCTTTGCTCTCCTTGCATTCAATGTTTTTTGATAAATGTGTTCTCTAAGGATTGATTCCAGTTAATTTAGGCTGGAATATTTTGGAACACTGGGGATTAGAGTTAGCCCTATCCACTAGGATCCTTGTGCAACCAGCTGGCCTTTCTAAGATCTCTTCTGTTAAACTAATTTTCTGTTTTCCCTTGGATCATGCTAAAGCTGACGTGGAGTTAAATGACCTCTGGTCTGATCTATAAGCTACCCCTTTGTCCCTCTTTGAGATTTGCCTATGAGTATTTCCAAGCAGGTCTGGAGTTAAATGACCTCTGGCCTAATCTATAGACAAAAGTTTGGTTGCTTACCTTCTTTCACTTTCTTTCCTTAATGTTCCATCCCACCATCTAATCTAAGAAGATCCTTTAGTATTAGATGACTTTCCCTCTGAAAGCTTTGGCTAGTTGTTGCAAGTAATTCCCTTTCATGACTCCATAGCCCAATGGATGACACTTTCTTGACCTATCCTCTTGCTGAGGCATCCTTCTGTTTTGTTCCTTTCTTTCCATTTCTTTCTCAGTCTATGATATCATGACCAACCGAGCAACCAACCAACTAAAATCATTTAAAAACCTTCCCCTTTTTGCTTCATAACTAGCCTAAAATCTCATTTTGAGCTTCAAAGATACATCATTATTTGCTCTATTCGGAGAGATTCCTCTCCGGGTCCAAGAGGGCTAGATCCTAGGGCCCCAAAGTGGTTTGATGTTGTATTATCTTTTGGTATTTCCAAATCTACCAAAACATAGGAACCCCAACAGATCATTTCCTCTTGTGTATATGCTCTCTGTCTCCACTTTATTTCTACTTCCCTTGTTCTTCAAAACACATCAGACGTGTTTTCTTTAAGAAGTTCTGATTTAAACAATTGATCACATATAGACTGAATAATCTCATTTGATTTCTTGGACGTATTGGTTGCTACTTTCTCTACTTGATTAATTTGTGCTCTCCATTCTATGAATAAAAATTCTCTGTGAAGCTTATCTATTTGTGGTATATTAGCTTTCTTTCCTGTATATAAATTTTTCCATCGAATTTGTTCTTCGTTTTTATTTTCAAGTCTCTCACATTCCAGTTCCTGAATTTCTATTTTTTTAATCATTATATTATTGGAATCACAATAAGAATCAATCATGGAAGCTTGGTGACAAAAACCTTCTTGTTCTTTCTTTAACATGGTGTTTACATCAAGTTCTTCTTTGATGAATTCTTGTAACTGTGGTTGACTCTGTAACTCAGCCATTGCTCTTTCCAGATGTGCTTGATTTTCATTAAGCTCTGTCTGATACTTCAATTTGAGGTTTTCAATATCTTCATGAAATTGAGTTGTGCTTATTTTCATCTACTCCATGGACTTGGATTTCTCTTTATTTAATAACTAATCTAATTCTTGTACTCTCACTTCCTTTTGTTTCCACAATATTCTAACCTCAGTAGCTTTATCAACAATAGCGGTGGCATATGCCCCTACATATTTTGACAACTTGGTTAGATGTTCAGTGGGATCATCTGAGGAATCCTTCCAAAGTACATCAACTGATTCATCTATTGGTTTTCTGTAACGTCCCTTTTTCAGAAATATCACAAGTCTTTTCCAGAGATAGACTGTGGGGGAATTTTCCGTATATGTCACCTCTAAAGAGAGGGTGAGATCCAGAGGCTACCTAGCCCTTCACAGACTCTATCTATAGCTATGTGAGATTTCCTATTAGGAAAAACTACTCTTTTGAGAATTCCTCAAGATAGAGCTACAACAATAAGCAAATACACCATTTGACAAATAGCAGTGACACATACTCATAAACATGTAAGAGGAATCCATAGCTATCTCATTATAATAATAGAAGCAACATATGTATACAAAATCTTTAGGGAAATGATACTCAAGATGCACAATTCCAAGCCTCAAGAAAAGAGTACGTAAATCATGAAGAACTCTGCTGCACATATAAGCCCTAGCTATGACAACACAGTCTTAAAGAGCAACTACCTGCTAGAAATGCCAAATGCATAGATATAAAATGATATGGTACAAACTAACATTAGGAGTGAAGATATAAACTCCCAAATGTTACCTCTTATCAATCCTGGAAGGATTGATCATAGAACACAAAATCTGAAAATGCCAGAGTAGCTGGGTAGCTGCAGCAACTCAGAAATAGAAATGGATGGAGATGGCTGAATCTGATGCTCAAACTGAATGTGCCTCCTCCAATGGATATTTCAAGTAAAAGGCTGATCCCTTCACTAAATATCTCTCCCTACAATACTCTACAAGAGACCTACTACAAATGCCTTCAAGAAAATAACGCAGACACTCGGTAAACTGCGGTATAGGGGCAAAAGAATGAGATGACCTTGATGCCAAATCTGCAATGATGCTCTGAAATCTTCCTCACTAAGTCCTCAAAGGGATAGGGACTCACTTCCTCTAAAAATCAGCTCCGGAAGTGGTGTATATGTCCTCCACTACAACTCTCTTCAATGCAGCAACTCTCCTGAATAAGAATAATGCTGTCACTGGAGATAGCAGCTTTGGCCTTGAACCATGAAATTTGGAGAATGAATATCAACCTTCAAGAGGCCTCTCAAGAAGGGGAATGAATCCTAAATAGGAATTCCTCTGGAAATTCTTGCTGAACAGAAAAGAATTCTCTCTTCTCTGAATAAACAATGAGATGAATAATACTCAACATGATTTGCAATGGCAACCTTGCCCTCCTTTTAAGAAATTTGAGACCTCTCTCAATGGAACCCACTCATTAGGGTTTCCTTCCTCTAAAATTTTCCCTCCTTATCCCACTGCGCTATCCCACAATGTGCTCTCCACCTCATGCTACTGTGCAGTTTGACTTGGTCAAACTTGGCCTATCCTTCTTGCATAAGCCCCTTTTCACACATGGAGGTGTGAAATAGAGCTTCAAAAGTGATCCTCCTTTATAAAAAGAAGATTTTTATTACATATTCATAAAATTAATGTGTCTTCTACCCATTTTATTTATCTTCAATATGAAAATGGAAAAAATTAATGTTACATAAAAATTGGGAACATTACAGTCCTCCCCTCTCAAAGATTGCTTGTCCTCAAGCAAGTACTAGGAAAGACTAATTTATTTCCCCTTAATTTCCCTGTAGCATCCATGCATGATAAAATCCTCCAAGGAAAGGATGCCATATCATCAATCAAATGTTCAGGTTGTCCCTCCAACATATGCAATCTAGCCTTTGGTGAACATCCCCAAATCATTGTCATGTAAAAGAAAATATTCATGAAGGAAAAAATGGGCTATCTAAGGGCCTCCTTGAGGAATGAGATCTGATATAAAGCGGGAATCATCATCTCCATATGACTCTCCCATCCCCAAGAAATCATCCATACAACATGAACTGCCTCCAAACATATCAACTCAAAGAAAACTCTCTCCACCTTGAGCTCTGGAAAAGATGGTGGGCTGAAAATATGAATATGGCAAGCTCCATAGCTCACCCCATGATGTCCTCCCCTCCAATTATGATTAGTGTGGAGTGTGTGTTGATCAAGGGCTGAAAATTTATTACCTCCAAGTGGCAACATGAAGAGAAATCCTCCAAGGATCTCTCCTCCATCAATGAAAATCTAGCTAGCCCAAAGTATGTCATCCATGATGAGTAGGACATGATCATCATATAATACCCCAATGAAATGTTTGCTTTAGGTTATATCATGTGCAGCAAGGTGCAAACATTGTCTCATAGGGATACAATGCAATCTCATCCACTGCAGCTGCAGAAAATAACATGGCAAGTACTGTACAGGAAATTTCACCTCTACTACTGAATAGTGAATAGATGAGTGAATTAGAAATAAAAAATCAAATACATGCCCATATACATACAATGGATGGATATCATCATCAAACTCATGTTCCACCTCCAAATAAAACAAATAAGTGGCTGTGGTGACCATGTCTGTTCTCTTGTTCCCATTAGAACATGCCATGCATAAGTTGTGGGAATCATCTCCCCTCAAAGACACATTCAAATCAAGTTTCAATTCACCCATAATGCTCCAAATAATAATATGGAAAATATTAGAAAATGGAAACATGCTCCTCATCAAAATAGAGGAAGTAGTGATGGTTTCATATGGTGTTGGAAAGTACCAACAGTTTCCCAAGAGTGCATAACGTAGTTTTGCAAACTGCTGCTTAAGAAATGTACAAGGCAAAATGTTTTGAAGTACAATGCTAATTATATGAATTAGCTGATCATGTGTATAATGGAAAAACATTTTCCCGAGGCCATGTGAAAGATGGATGTCTCCATCATATGGCTTGGCCCAACTTTGCTCATGGAGTCACATGAAAAATCTGCCCTTTTGAGGAGCCATGCACTGTAACATAATGATAAGAGCATGTACATCAGCAAATGTAAACACAAGAATCTAACCATAAGCTGGAAATAAGATGATATATGGATCTATTTATATGATCCTCTTCCTAAGTGTCAGCGCTGTAAGCTCATGCAGAAAGTCTCTTTCCCATGTCAATCTCTGTTTCTTGACATGCTCCTTGTCAAGAACATCTCCGGTGATGCTGTTGCAAATGTGAAGCTCTTCCCAGGATGGAAATGCCTCCCGATCAATCCAAGCCAAAGATTAATACCTTTGCACTATAGGAGTGCCCTCTTCCACTCTTCCTACACCATGAATCATATGAGAGCAAATCTTCTTGTGCTCTCTCCAAGATAGCTCAAGCAACCCAAGTGCTTGCTGACTCCTCATGCTCACATCATGTAACTCATGTGATGAAGGTACCATGACTGATACATATACCATATCAGCTCCATGTATCCATGCTCTCTTCTACCCAATGATGCAAACATATTGCCACCTCTCCTCTACTCCCATCCTCCTGGAAAAATAGTACTCCACGTGATGGCCAAACTCCTTGAAGAGGAGCTAGTGTAGCCAAGCCTCTTGCTACCTAGTATCATATATTTTCAAGTGGAAAATCAGCCCCTTGCTTCTCATCCACACCCACTCATCTCTTTGTGGATGTCTTCTCCTTTTTCCTCCTTTGGTACTTCTCCTATGAGGGCTATCATTCTCCCAAGGCATATCTTCCCCTTCGAATTTCATGGAAGGTTGAAATATAGTTTCTTGGAGACCTCTTAGAAAATATATCTCACCCATGGATATGTTGGATCCATGAGGACCCAATTGTGATGGAGGTAATATCTCCTCTCCACCCATGTCTGACAGCGCTAATTCCTCCAATAGTGTAGCAGTTGTTTCATCCTCTGGTTCAAGGTTTGTTCCCTGACTTATCATGAAGGTGCCATGGTTTATTCCATCCTCTAATGGTTCACATCCCACCCTCAAGGCATGGAAAATTTTAGGGGCTAATATTCGCAGGTGGGCTAATTTTCCATGTTTTTTCCAAAAAAAAGATTCACCAATTTCCATTTTTTTATAAATTTTATTTGCCCAAATTTTACAATATAAAATTATTTTAACTTAAAAATTGCCAACATTATATAGAGAGTATATAGAAAATCATTATAAATTTGAATAATTTGACAAATATATCAATAAAATTTTTATAGTTTTTATATTAGGGACTAGTGAGATTTGCCAATGTTTTAAACTTCAAAATAATTTCCCTTCCTTAAAATTTTCCTTGCCTCAAAGGCTGAATGAGACTCATCAAAAGTTCCTGAGGATGAGGGTTTACTTATTCCTTAAACCCTTTGCACAGCGCAGTGCAATCATGGTGCTCTGGAATAGAAAAAGATGTAGATCCTGGGACCTTTAAAGATAAATTTCAACAATCCTTTAAGTTGTTTGCTGAAATGAAAAGTGGAACTTCACTCATACCTTGATGGATCCTGGGGTCTTCTTGTGTGGCAGCAGTAGTTTCCTCCTCTAATGCTATAGCTGAAAAAGGCTGCTCTTCCTTTGTCCTCTCTCTGTCAAAGTTTTGAATCAACCTTTGAGAAAAGTCTTCAAAAGAAATTACCCTTGAGCAAACCAATGGTTTGTACCACCAAACAGAGGCTTCACCCTCCATGCGCAGCGCTGCAATCTCCATTGCTTCTTCCTCTGCCACTATATGTAGCAAGAAAAAGGCTTCTATCTTTTTCACCCAAGCTCTAGTTGAAGCATCCCCATCAAAAATAGACAATAGGAACCTATTTCCACTGATTTCTCTTATTCCATAGGACCTTCTCTCCTCCTTCTGTTGAATAAATTGTGGGAATGTTGTAGCCCCCCTGAATGTTGCAGAATGGGATCTATACTCATCCAGGTATTGATTTAGAACCAGATGATCCAAACATCTCTCATGCTTGCTTTCTTTCTAAGAATAGGAAGTGCATGGACCTTCCTCTTCTCCTCTTTGCTTCTCCTCCTCAGGGAGGTTCTTCCTTGTTCTGAAAATAGATGAGATCAAGCTCATCTTCTACATCATCATCATCTTCCTCTTTCTTGGGCTTGAAGGCCACATGCTGAGCCAAGAAAGGTTCTCTGATACCACTGTAATGTCCCTTTTTTAGAAATATCACAAGTCTATTCCAGAGATAGACTCTGGGGGAATTTTTTGGATATGTCACCTCTAAAGAGAGGGTGAGATGCAAAGGCTACCTGGCCCTTCACAGACTCTGTCTATAGCTATGTGAGATTTCCTATTAGGAAAAGATACTCTATTGAGAATACCTCAAGATAGAACTACAGAAATAAGCAAATACACCATTTGACAAATAGCAGTGACACATACTCATAAACATGTAAGAGGAATCCATAACTATCTCATTATAACAATAGCAGCAACATATGTATACAAAATCTTGAGGGAAATGATACTCAAGATGCACAATGCTAAGCCTCAAGAGAAGATTACATCAATCATGAATAACTCTGCTGCACATTTAAGCCCTAGCTATGACAATGCAGTTTTAAAGAGAAACTGCCTGCTAAAAATGCCAAATGCATAGATATACAATGATATGGTACAAAATAAGATTAGGAGTGAAGATATCAACTCCAAAAGGCTACATCCTATCAATCCTGGAAGGATTGATCATAGAACACAAGATCTGAAAAATGCCAGAGTAGCTGGGTAGTTGCAGCAACTCAAAAATAGAACTTGATGGAGATGGTTGAATCTGATGCTCAAAGTAAGTGTGCCTCCTCCAATGGATATTTCAAGTGAAAGGTTGATCCCTTCACTAAATATCTCTCCCTCTAATACTCTACAATAGCCCTACTACAAATTCTCTCAAGAAAATAATGCAGTCACTGGATGAACTGCGCTGTAGGGGCAAGATAATGAGATGGCCTTGAAGCCAAATCTGCAATGATGCTCTAAAATTTTCCTCACTAATTCCTCAAAGGGATAGGGACTCCCTTCCCCTAAAAATCAGCTCCAAAAGTGGTGTAGATGTCCTCCATTACAACTCTCTTCAATGCAACAACACTCCTCAACAAGAATAACATTGTCACTGGAGATAGGAGCTTTGACCTTGAGCCATGAAATGTGGAGAATGAAGATCAACCTTCAAGAGGCCTCTCAAGAAGGGGAAGGAATCATAAATAGGAATTCCTTCAGCAATTCTTGCTGAACAACAAGGAATGCTCTCTTGTCTGAATAGAAAATGAGATGAATAATACTCAACATGATTTGAAATGGCAACCTTACCCTCCTTTTAAGAAATGTGAGAACTCTCTCAATTCATCCCACTCATTAGGGTTTCCTTCCTCTAGAAGTTTCCCTCCTTATCCCACTGCGCTGGCCCACAATGTGCTCTCCACCTCATGCTACTGCGTAGTTTGACTTCGACAAACCTAGCCTATCCTTCTTGCATAAGCCTCCTTTCACACATGGAGGTGTGAAATAAAGCTCCAAAAGTGATCCTCCTTCATACCAAGATGATTTTTATTACAATTTCATGAAATGAATGGGTCTTCTACCCTATTTATCTTCTATATGAAAATGGAAAAAATTAATGTTCTATAAAAATTGGGAACATTACATTTTGGAGTTGTTTCATAAATTCTTCTTCTTTTATTCCTTTTAAATATAGCCTTGTAGCTAGGACTATAGTAAATATCTAATGATGAAATATCTTCAATCTATAAAATTATCTGATCTGTAGGGTAGGCTAGTATGATTTCTTTGTCATGTACTGTTGGAACTCTTTGTAGCGGATTGACAATCTCAACTATTTTCTGTGAAGGTTCTGATGTTTGAAAACTTGATGCTTGATTAGTGTTGGGATTTTCTTTGAGAGTCTTTATTTCTTTGGAAAATTATTCCCATTCATTCGTCATATCTTTTACTTGAGATGGCTTGGACTGATCTAACATGCTATGAGTCTGTTGAATTGTTTTTGAATTCGATTTTGTCCCATTGTTCCTTGTTTTCTCCAGCACTTCTATCTCTTGAAGAATTTGGTCAATTTCGGAATTTTCTTTCTTAGATTTGGATTCATTTTCAGATTGATCTAAATTATCAGACTATTACTATGATTGACCTGATTTATTTTCATATATATCTTTCATTTCAACATCTAGACTAACACTTGGAGTGTGTTTTTCATACTCAATAGGAAACAAATTTAAAGGAACTTTTCTAGTCTTTTGTTTCTATATTCTTGAAAAGCTTCAACATCCTCTTGACTTAAGTCACTAGAAATGTATTTGGAATTATCAGAGAAATTTTCCATGCCTTGGAAGAAGTCATCGAATTCATCTTCTTTCTTTAAAAAAGGCTTCATTTTTAGCTCTACGATGTAATTTTTAATCACATCATTGGAGTCATATAATCTTCCTGGCATAAATTCCAATTTCAATAACTGAATCTTGTGAAACTCTTGGTATGTATGGCCAATATTAGCCAGAACTAAGGTGTCACACTGTAGAGGGAAAGTAGGCCAAATAGCCTTTTTTCCATCCTTTAGCTGCTTTGTGACACCGTTGACAAGCTTATAGGCTATTTATTTTGCAAGAAATTTATCTGGAACATAGTAAGGTAAAACATGGGGAGATTAATAACTCCCAAATACTCTAATATATGTGAAATTTTCTTCAGCAAACCATCTTGCTACAGGAAAAATATCTACATTGGCTTCTTCAGAAACCCTAGGATATTTTTTGTTAAAAAACATCTGATGCATGGGCAATTTGAATCCATAGCATATTTTATAGAAGTGTGAGTGGAACTTAGAATCTGTTATAGGTCAAAATACCTCCTCATCAGCTCAGAGGAGAAGAAAAATATGGAAGGAATACAAAGACCTAAATTAACCTATTTCTGCCAAGGTAACGCTTCTCTATAACAACACAAGAGCGTTATAACACATCTGATCAGTGAATGGGCCACGCTAATGGCTAGGGAAATGCTCTGTTTCCACTAGAGGGAAGTATTACCTATGTTTCAAGTTTGAAAAGGGAAAAACAAGCAGAGAATGATTTGAATCTCCAACTTTCCCTCACAAGAGAGTCAGTTCACAAAGGAAACTGCAAAGCACCAATTCATTATTGGTCACAACCATAAAATACTAAACTCCCAAGGAGGAAAAAGCATAGAGATTAAAGAAACATCTTAGTTTTTTCTATTCCAAACTAGTGGAAAGAGAAAGGAAACAATGGCTTTCTCCCTCTCCTATAAAAAGGAGCTGAAGGCTCTTAGTTGAAGGTCGAAGGATTGCTAACATTCTGAATACTTGTGAAGTAGAGAATAGTGTTATAGTGTGAAGGCTAAGATTCAAAGAGGTTCCTAGAGAGCTTGCTGACTAAGACTTCACTACTTGAGAGATAGAGAGATTGGAAAGCTGAGGAGGGCTTGGTACAACCGACGGTTGTAATCCTCCTTCTTTCAAAATCAATAGAGCTATATCTTTTTTGTCCATTCCATGCTTAATATTGTCATTATTGTTTGAATATTTACATAGTATGATATGAATGGCTCATATGCGCATAATTTATATGTTCATTATATATTGGCTTAATTTATAGGATATATGTTGTGTTAGAAATTACACGAGTGCTTTGATTGATTGCAGGACTAAGATTTGGAGCCGGTGAAGAAGGACTCTTGTTTCACTGCCTAGTGCTCTCCAAGGGACTCCAAGATCGTCAAAGAGGTAATTTTCTATCACATTCCATCAAGTTGTTTTAATTTAATATGAACATGTATAAGCCATCTTTGTGAACTGTACAGCTAATCTTATTGTCTGCCTCGTGCACCAAAAAGCCCTGAGAGGGATATACGATAACCAACAAGCCAAGAACTTTACCCTATAGAAGAATCCCAGAGTTCTCTATGGTAGATATGAATTGGGGTATGCTCTTTGGTTGTCCATTTCCAACCCATAGTTGGAAAATTAGAAGTGAAACAGATAGTGTCCATGACATAGGTAGACATATGAAACGGAGGTATTTGTCTAAGCGAAACACTTCTCTTACTCCTATATTCAGTGATATGCTTGAATATGTAATTGGATAAAATGTCTGCCCAATTTAAGATAGATGAATTGATGATTTTTTCAATTAGGGGAACCCAATCTCTTGAAAATCTAGTACTATCAGGCTTGGCAAATATTTTACATAACATACCAACGACATAACAATAAGGGTTTGGAGTTTGTGCAATTGGGTACATACCAGACTTAGCTTGCTTCAATTTCCCTTCATTTTCCTTCCATTCATGGATTACTTTGATAAGATCTAGATGTTTTTCTTTGAAAGTCTGCACATATTTATTGTTTTATTTCTGCTACAGGGTTGGTAGATGATACATTGCTGCTAAATCCTTGGCTTTGAAAGAACCCATAATATCTCCTCTCGCATTCTTGAAAATTCTATCTTCAATGTTTAAGAGGTTAATTTCCCACATAACCATGTCTGTATAAAGAAGAATCTTTCGTCTCACAGCTATCCGATGAATATGCGAGCATGCAATGTCAAAAACAGTTTCATCAGAGGTAGAATCAGTGCTTGTTCCAGAAACTTAATTTATCACCCTTGGTCCTTCATCTTCGAAAAGTTTATACATTGTCTCCCATGAAGAACTGCCACAATCTTTGTTACAAATGGTGTCTGAAAATAATGAAGACATATCTGTGTCTTCTATGGACGATGTTTGAGAAATTTCTTTGCCCTTTTTGCTCATTTTGAACTTCTTTAACCTGATGATTGATTTCCTGAGAGCGAAGTGAATTTAAAATATTAGGAGTATTATAAGGGTAAATCAATCATTTACTTCAAACACATGCGAGAAGATGTCAATCTATCAATCATCTATCATAATTCCTATTTTAATATTTCACACTTTGCACGTAAGATCTATCAATCGTTTTAAAGACATTAAGATCATAGATTTCATTTTATATGACACAAGTTGTTTTCACACACTGAATTCATTAAATACACAAATCAAAATCATTCCTTATAATATTTCATGATTCTCAACGTTTAAAGGTTGCGAAATGCGATCTATGCAAATTGCAGATCACAACTTTTATAAGATAGTGCTTGAGTATATATTATAAGTTATGTGTGATGCAAATTGCAAAAAACTTAAAGTGAACGCGATCGCGAAAGATTTTATATTTCTTGTTTTATTTTCTTGTCGGGTCCGTGGGTATCGCAACTTATGCCGTTTGTTTCTTAAAGCTTTATTGATTAAATAAAGTGTGATACGAAAAGGAAAAATAAAACGATGATTTCATTTTTTTACAAGGTTTTTAATTATTTCTTTAGAAAGGCTTTAGAGCACATTTCGCAATTCGGATATGTTATATTTTATATTTCTTTTTTGAAATAAGATATGTAATATGTGAAGCACTTTAAGGGAAAAACAAAAAAAAATATTTTCTAAGTTTTTTATTTCAGGAAATTATAAAAATAATTTCCTATTTATTTCTAAAGGTTCCCTATTTATAAAATTAAACGTGGGGTTGTTGTATAGCACAACAATTGGAGATTCACTTGGACGAACCAAATGTCTGTGATAAATTTTTTGAAAATTATTAACCTTTTTGAAAATAAAATAGTTTAAAGGAATGAAATTTCAAATAAATAATATCTTTTCCAAAAAATGAAAATTTCTTTTATTCACTATTCATGAGAATTCCTCTATAAAGATATAAGTATGAAAATCTATATCAGTCCTTAGTTTAAAAGGATAAAGTAAATAACCTTTGTAGATAAGCTTTATATAAATTTACTCTTTTATCACAGACAGAGTATCTGTTCCAATAGGCAATTTTAAGCTTTTGGCAGGGTTACCTTTTACCCAGCTATGATCCATCTTTCCATCCAGTATTTCTCATCATTTTCATAAGTAAATTCTAATTTATAAAAACTTTATTTTATATATTTTTATCTACTTAAAAGACATTGTCTTGGTTTGGTAACCAAATAAGGACAATACCATTCACAAATAGTAATTAAACTAATCAAGCTGGCTCATGATGAGACCCCTTGTATTTATGATATAATCTCAATTCATTACATTGTTTTGGTGGACAATATTAGTAACGTCAATTTAACTATTTCTTTATGAACATGGTACACAAGCTCATGGTGAGACTTATTATCTTTTAAGTTTTTATTCAAATCATCTCTTTCTATTTTCTTTTGAATTTTTTTTGAAAATTTATGAGATTTTCCGGATGGGATGAATCATAAGTCCTTTTAAGATACTAGATGATAATGTTGATTTTTTAGATTGCTTTTCTGCAAGAAGGTTTCTTACTATATTAAAATTTATTTTCTTGACTGATAAAAGAATATTCACACTATATAAAAATGAGAGTTCATCAAAACAAATAACTGTTTTATTGAAATTTCATTTTTTAGAAAGATAAATTCAATCTGTCTCTCTAAATCCTTCGATTTTCCTTCCTTAACATTTCCATTTTTTATAAGTGAAAAGAAAAATCAAAAGAAAGTTATCTGAGATTTTTTTTGAAAGGCCAACTATTAGTACTAAGAAATTTTTTATTTTTACAAGAAAAAAAAAAGTTTTTAATATACAAGGATAGAAGGGGTTACCTCCTATGAGAAATATTTTTTCAAAATTTGCCCATTATCATGAAAAGAATCCTTTTTGCCTGATAAATCTTGTAACAGAAATGTTGATGGGCATATTTCTTCAATTATTTGAAGTGGACCTAGCCAGAGTTTTAGAAAATTTCTATGTTTACCCTTTTCCTCATGTGCTTTGTCCCATTTGAATACCAAATAACCAATTTGAAAATGCTTTGGACTAGCAAAAGTTGAATCAAATGAAGCTTTTATTATTTTTTGATGATGGATATGAGTTTGTTTGGATTTTTCTCTTTCATATTCCAACCTAAGAATTTGATCTTGTCTAAGTTGAAGGGAAGAGGAAGGATTTTAATCAATAAACTACACTAAAGAAAATGATGGTATAGTTACATTTGTGGGTAGAACTGCTTCTTTCCCATAAACTAACACAAATGGGGAAGTACCTATTGAGGCTTTTTGGGTGATTCTATCTGCCCAAAGAGCAAATAATAGTGCTTTGCGCCAATTTTTATGTTTTTGTTCTATAGCTCATTTGATGATTCTAATAAGGTTTTTATTTGTAGATTCAACTAATTCATCACCTTGTGGGTAATAGATAGCTGAGTATTTTAGTTTAAAACCTCTTTTCAAAGAAAATTCTATCATGGCATTTCCATAAAATTAAGATGCATTATCAAATATCAAAGGTAATGGGAGACCAAACCTAGTGATTATGAATTGATCAATAAAATCTATAATACTTTATGTATTAACCACCTTTAATGGGATAGCTTCTACCCATTTTGTGAAGTAATCAGTTGCATTTAGAATATACCTATGTTGTTTTGAAGAGTTAGGAGTTATTTCACCTATAATGTCTAACCCCCATTGTTCAAATGGTTGTTGGATATTTACTGGATGTAGTGGAAATTCTTCTTTCCTTTCTCTTCCTGCTGTAGTTTGACATACTTTACATTTTCTCGCATATTCATGTGCATATTTAAATAGAGTTGGCAAATAATAACCAACATGTAGTATTTTATGAGTTGTGGTATTTCCTCCAAAATGACCTCCAACTGGTCCATCATGTAATTCCTACATTACTCTTTCAGCTTCAGTTTTTTCTAAACATCTCAATAATACATAATCATAATTCCTCCTAAATAACACATCATATATGAGTTGATATTGATTTTCTTTAAGTCTCAGAGCACGCTTTGTTGTATAACTAAGATATAATGGAGCATATCCATTTTTGAAGAAATATTTCAGATCAACATATTGTGATTGAGAATCTTTTAGGCTTACCTCGAGTAGTTTTATCTCATTTAATTCATATTCCTCTGTTGGTAAATGAGAGGCTCTAGTTATCATCCTGTAAAGACCTTGTCCTTTAAAAATTTTAGCAGGATGTATCTCTACATCATATTATTGAAGTGCGGTGACCTAATTTTCTCTCTTCTCTCCTACTTCTCGTTTAATTAATAATTGCCTTACTGCTGAGTAAGGTACTATTATTTTAGTATGTGTTTTTAGGAGAAAAGGTTTGAAATGTTTCAAAGCTTTAAAAACAGCATAAGCTTATTTTTCCACCGTTGAATAGTTTAACTCAGCACCTTGAAGGTTAGAACTAAAAAACGCAATCAATGTTTCAATGTTTTGATCATTTAATTGTGTCAAAACTTCTGTGTATGATGTATCAAAAGAAAATGTATATAATACAAATGATTTAAGAAAATCAGGAGTTGTTAAGGAGGGAGCTTCACTGATGGATTTTTTAATCAACTCAAAATAATTTCTCTCTTCTTTTCCCCATTTAAAAATTGAATTTTTCATGATCATTGATTGTAGGGGTAAGATGATTTGGGAAAAATATAGAACAAACCTTTTTACAAAATTAATTTGTCCTAAAAATGATTGCATCATTTTTTTATTGTGTCGTAGAGGAATATTTTAAATTTCTTGAATCCTATCAGGATATATATGAATTCCTTGTTTAGAAACAAAGAACCCCAATAATTTACCTTCCGATAAGGTGAAATAACATTTTTTAGGATTCAAAGAAATGTCATATTTTCTACATATTTCAAAAATATTTTTTAGGTGATTAATGTGATTATTTCTATGCTTAGAGTAAACAATAATTTCTTCTAAGTGTATAACAACTGAGCTATTGATTATTCCTCTAAAATCTATATCCATAACACGTTGAAATGTAGCACTAGCATTAATCAGCCCAAAATGCATTTTTTGATATGCATATGTTCTCCACTTTGTTCTAAATGTTGTTTTTAATATATTGTCAGGATGTACCATGATCTGATTGTACCCTGAAAATCCATCGAGAAAAGACATCAATTCAGATCTTGCAACTGATTGTAATATATGTTCCATAGTGGGTAAGGGGAAATGATCTTTCTGACAGGATTTATTCAAATTTATAAAGTCTATGCAAATCCTAATGTCTCCATTATTTTTTCTAACTGGAATAATGTTTGACACCCATTTCGAATGTCTAACAGGAAAAGCGACTTTGGATTTGAGCATTTTATTTAATTCAGATTTAATTTGACTTTCTAGATTTGGCTCATTTTTTCTAAGTTTTCGTTGAATAGGCTTATCATCTGAGATCATAGGTATGGTATGTTGAATTATAGAAGTATCATATAGATATAAATAATCCCATGCAAATATATGTTTATATGTTTTCAAAAATTTAATGAATGACATCCTTTCTTCAAGTTTGAAACCAAGACCTAAGTTGATGTTTTGATGTTTTTCTGGTGTACCAAGATTAATCAATTCAAATTTTAAAGTAGAACTCTGAGTTTTTGAATTGGTCACCTTCTTAAACCTATATTTCAAATCATAGAGGTCTTCTATTTTTACTACAAATTTGGGAATTAAATTAGTATTTGGTTTATCTTCAATCTGTAAATCATGTTCATGTTCGTCTATGATCTGACCTTCATAAGCTCTGTCTGATGTAAGAAATTATATTGTATCTACATCGTTATTAAATACTCTCCAATTTGTTACATTGTCAGGAATGGAAGGCCTAAAAATTAACTAAATTGAAAATCTATCTAGGCTAAATTATTTGGATGGTATGAGTCTGGATGCTACATTAGCAAGTAAATCTACACTTGCATTTTGTAATCTAGGAATTGTTGAGGTATTGAATGCAATAAAATGAGAATTAAGATTCTGAGCTAAAGTTTGATAATGATTTAAATGTCTAGAAATACAATGAATCATATTTCTAACTTGTCTAACAATTATTTCAGAATCTCCATATACTTGCAAATATTTAACATTCAATCCTATAGTTTTAGAGAGACCTTGTATCAGTGCTTCATATTCAGCAGTATTATTTGTGCACTGGAACTCAAGTCTGCAAGCTATCATTGTTTTCTCTCCTTGTGGATCGATTAAAATGTAACCTGCTCCTGCACCATCTTCTGATTTTGAACCATCAAAATATAGAGTCCAAATAAAGACTATTTTGGAATTTTATTGCTAATATTAACACATCTAGGAGAGTTTGTTTTAGAAAAAAAATTCAATTTGAGAAATACTAGTGCTTATTGAAAAGGGTGAAACCTGAGCATTGAATGATCCAAGAAACGATTCAACTGAATGATTTCCTATGATATTATTGGTGAAGGCTACATGCTCATTTGCTTCTTCTAGTTCAGTGACTGTATGTTTCATGAGTTTTTCATGTTCAATTCTGATTTTATTTGGTTTTCCATTGTATGGTAACCACATGTGTGACCAATCTGTAGAAAAAATATCCATGTAACTTTTCAGACAAATCCCTGCTTAGAATAAGACCATAAAATTCAGGGATTTCTTCGACCAAAATATCAATTACTTGTAGTACCTTTGGATTGAAAGATAACCTAATAGATACTGACAACATTTATCCAATAACTTCAACTCTTGTTCTATCCAATTGAACTATATGTACAACTAACTTTTGAGGAGTGATATTAAATTTTGTACACACTGTTCTTGACGTAATGTTTGAATAAGCTCCTGAATCAATAAGACAATTATGAACATTTTTGTTGAAAATATCATAAGTCAAAAGTAAAGGAGGAGTGTGAGAAATAGATCTATCACCAATTAAAACAGGATCATTGGGATTTAATTTGTTTGTAGATGATGTAGGTTTTACCATATCTTTAGAAGCTTGTGCTATAACTGGTGGTTTTATAAGCTCTACAGGGATTGCCTTGAGTTATCTACGCAAAATTTTCTAATGTTGTTTGTGTTTGTTCATTTCATGTAATAAAATATTTTCTTTAGTCTTTTTCATATATTCAACTATATTATATTCCACTCTATCTGAAACTATCAAAGTTTTAGAAGTTGTATTAAGATTTCGTGGAATAGAATCTATTTGAACAATTTTAGATTTTCTAACTAATGTTCTCCTTGGTGGGGGGGAATTTTTGTTTCTGATTTGATACAGTTGAATCAAAAGATGATTTATTTCTTGTAGACACACACATAGATTCAATTTCTTCCTATGTCGAGAGGATGAAATCCCATAAACCATTCAATTCAACTTCTTCTTCAGATTCTAGATCTTGTTCAGATGGTGAGGGATCTTCAATATCTTGATCGGATTCAGCAATTAAAATCACATTTGGAGGTTAAGATGTTGAAGAAGGGTTTTCTTAAATGGACGAAATTATTTTCTAGGGACTGACGTTCCAACAACGTATTTATTTATTTCAATCATATCGTTTGAAATAGTTTTTAAAACTTTTTGAAGACCTTCAAGATCAAATGGATCTTTCGAGACCTTATTTTTTGAATCTTGACTAATTGTCACTTTCTTGGATTTCATGTCTTCTATCTTTGAACATTTTTCTAATGCTAAGCTTATTTTCTCTACAGCAAGAGTTTCTTTCATGTTATCTAAAAGGGTAGCTTTACCATCTCTATCTACAAAAATAGCTATATTAGAAGGAAAAAGAAGAAATATACCACTCTATTTGTACATCAACAACAAGTTTGGAAGCAATTGGAATTCTGTTTAATAACTTGTTAAATCTGGAGTTGAAATATATAATTTTTTCCCCTGAATTTGTTTGAAGATTGGAAAGAGCATTGATTAGGGATGAAACAGTTCTATCATCTCCAAATTTTGCAAGGAAACACATGCTCAAAATTTTCCTAATCGGCAATAGATCCCGTTGAAAGTGAAAAATACCAAGATCCTGCAGATCCTTGTAAGGTATAAGGAAACAATATAACTACAATATCTTCATGAGAAACTTCATTTAGATTCACGGATAACATAAAATTATTGATATGTTCTTCAACAGGAATACCATCATCTAGATTATATTTAGGGAACCATTTTTTTGGATGATCTGGAAGAGGATTTGGATTTTCTATTAATACAACATCGGGATTTGTTCAAGGTCGATTAGCCGTAATTGGATTTGAATTTTGTGAAGATATAGAAGTAGATCCAGAAGTAGGGGGAATGAATGAAGAACTCATAACTAGAAGAGTACTAATAGCACTGATTGTTTGAGTAAAAGAAACAAAAGACTGAGAGGATGCAGATTGAGTAAGAGGATGTGAAGAAGTAACTGAAGGGAAATTTGATGAGACTTCACTTGTATCTGACTTAGCTGTGGATATAGAAACTTTTTTTCAAAATTACTCAATTGGAAATTCAAAAGGTTGAATTCCAAGTTTCTCACTTTTAGATATAGTTAATATACCAGTTTCTCTAAATAAAGAAGTAACACTTTCCTCAGAAGCTTCTGGGTTAATAGGATTTTTGGCAGAAATAGATATTCCTTCTAATTTCTGAATTAAATACTAAACTTGGAGAGACTTGGGAGTGAATTCTAAAGAAGATGAATGTCAAAATACTTCAGGAGATGATGGAAAGGTTTCTACTATTTCCAATTTCTGAGTTGGTGATCTAGAATGTGATCGGGAAGTTATAGAATGCTTTTGGGGAGGTCGACTCTTATGAGGGCTTATATTTTGAGGTTCAGACTTATATGCCATTCATAGTTTCCCTCATTACAGCACCAAAAATGTTGAGGCCTCAGAAATCTGTGGCAACAACAAGGGGATAACCACCTGATCCAGACCTGAAGACAATTTCTTTTCCATTTGGGATAGTGGCTCCGACTGGATATAATGGGACAAGTTTCCTAGAGTTGGGTTTTTTTCTTTGATTGTTGGGTTTATCTCAAAGGATTTGCATAAATAATTTCTAAAAACTAAAACAAATTTATTCTAAAATTCAAAACTTTGAATTTAAGTCTAATTTAATCTAACCCAGGATAATATTAATTTGATGCAATCTAGAATGATATCTATTCAATCTGTGATGATGAAGATCATCAAAGATTTAATAGAATTATTACTTTGTAAGACGATTCTCTTGAAAAAATAGTTAGTCAAAAGAAAATGAGAAAAATATCGCATATATTTGATGATCATATATAAAACAAACCAATTTCTACCTCTATATCGTACAATAGTGCAACTGATATTTCAAACAAAAACAATTGGTTTCATACATAATTCATGAAAGCTGGAATCATCAATAATATTCAAAAACAGAATTAGCATACATGATATAGTACTAGATGTGTACTGCTATGTTCATCTTATCAGTGATAATATACCATATTCAACTCTTCTACAAATAATTCTTTCAAAGAATACAAAAGTGCATCAACAGTGATTAACAAAATGATATATAACTGAAAATGTCATGTTCCTTTACTTTATCAAGGCATCCAAAAACTTACTTACAATTAAGCATTCTTTGCAAATGTTCTCAATAAAGTTCTAGACCCTTCTCTAAATGCATGAGAAGGGTTTAAATACTAAACTAACCACAAACTAAAATTAAATTATTACAAAAATTTAGAGGAGGTTTCAAACAATCTTTCTCTAAAAACTTAACTTAACAATAATCTAGGAACTTTGAACTAACAACCTTCATTTTATGAATCCTGCCCTTCTTTTCGAGTGTGATCACGAAGTTGAAAGATATCTAGCATTGCTTTAAGCTGAGCTGGCTGTGATATCCATGATCAAATATGTCCCTTGAAAATAGCATTTGAGATCACTGACTGAGATCTTTTTGTTGAATATGTAAGAGACTGAAGAGTTTGATGTTGATGGTAAGGTTTGATCAGAAAATTCTAGTAATTTTCCTGATCAAACTTATTAACTTTTTTGATCATTTCCCCTTATGTATATGCTCTCTATCTCCACTTTATTTCTACTTCCCTTGTTCCTAAAAACACATCACACATGTTTTCTTTAAGAAGTTCTGTTTTAAACAATTGATCACATATAGACTGAATAATCTCATTTGATTTCTTGGACGTCTTGGTTGCTACTTTCTCTGCTTGATTAATTTGTGCTCTCCATTCTATGAATAAAAATTCTTTGTGAAGCTTATCTATTTTTGGTAGATTATCTTGCTTTCCTGTATCCGAAATTTGCCACTGAATGTGTTCTTAGATTTTCTTTTCAAGTATCTCACATTCTAGTTTCTAAATTGCTATTTGATGAATCATTGTCTTATTGGAATCAAAACAAGAATCAATCATCGAAGCTTGGTGAAAAAACACTTCTTGTTCTTTTTCTAAGATGGTGTTTACATAAAGTGCTTCTTTGATGAATTTTTCTAACTGTGAATGACTCTGTAACTCAGCCATTGCTCTTTCCAGATGTGCTTGCTATTCATTAAGCTCTGCCTGATACTTCAATTTTAGGCTTTCAATATCTTCATGAAATTGAGCTGTGATTATTTTGATCTACTCCATGGACTTGGATTTCTCTTTATTTAACGACTGTTCTAATTCTTGTACTCTGGGTTCCTTTTGTTTCAACAATATTCTAACCTCAATAGCTTTATCAACAGTAGTGGTGGCATATGCCCTTGAATATTGTGATAACTTGGTTAGATGTTCAGTGGGATCATCTTAGGAATCCTTCCAAAATACATCAACTAATTCATCTTTTGGTTTTGGATTTGTTTCATCAATTATTCTTCTTTTATTCCTTTTAACTACACCCTTTTAGCTAGGATTGTATAAAATATCTAATGATAGAATATCTTCAATCTGTATAATTATCTGATCTGTAGGGTAGACCAGTATGATTTCTTTGTCATGTACTGCTAGAACTCTTTGTAGTGAATTGACAGTCTCAACTATTTTCTATGAGGGTTCTCGTGTTTGAAAACATAATGCTTGATCAGTTTTGGGATTTTCTTTGGGATTCTTTATTGCTTTAGAAAATTCTTCCCATTCATTCATCAGATATTTTACTTGAGATGGCTTGGATTAATATAACATGCTATGAGTATGTTGAACTATTTTCGAATTTTATTTTGTCCCATTGTTCCTTGTTTTCTCCAGCACTTCTATCTCTTGAAGAATTTGGTCAATTTCTGAATTTTCTTTCTTAGATTCAGATTCATTTTCAGATTGATCTGAATTATCAAACTACTGCTGTGATTGATCTGATTCATTTTCAGATATATATTTCATTTCATCATATATACTAACACTCAAAGTGTGTTTTTCATCCTCAAAAATCAACAAATTTAAAGGAAAATTTTCTAGTCTTTTGTTTCTATATGATTGAAAAGCTTCAGCATCCTTTTGACTTAAGTGACTAGAAATATATTTGGAAATATCAGAGAAATTTCCATGCCTTGGAAGAATTCATCAAATTCATCTTCTCCCTTTACAAAAGGCTTCATTTTTAGCTCTACGATGTAATTTTTAATCACATCATTGGGGTCATATAATCTTCCTGGCATAAATTCCAATTTCAATAACTCAATGTTGTGAACCTCCTTGTATGTATGCCCAATATTGGCTAGATAAAAGGTGTCGCAATGTAGAGGGAAAGTAGGCCAAATAGCTTTTTTTTCCATCCTTTTGATGCTTTGTGACACCATTGAAGAGTTGATAGGCTATTTATTTTGCAATAAATTTATCTGGAACATAGTAAGGTAAAACATGGGGAGAAGAATAACTCCCAAATACTCTAATATATGTGAAATTTTTTTCAAAAAACCATCTTTCTATGGGAAGGATATCTACATTGGCTTCTTCAAAAACCTTAGGAGCCTTTTTGTTGAAAATCATCTGATGCATGGGCAATATGACTCCATAGCAGATTTTATAGAAGTGTGAGTGGAACTTAGAATCCCAGAGTTCTCTATGGTAGATATGAATCGTGGTAGGGTATTTAGCTGTCCATTTTCAACCCATAGTTGTAAAATTAGAAGTGAAATAGATAGCATCCATGACATAGGCAGACATATAAAACAGAGATATTTGTCTGAGAAAAACACTTCTCTTATTCCTATATTGAGTGAAAATTCTTAGCTAGGTAATTGGATAAAATATCTGCCCAATTTAAGATAGATGAATTGACAATTGTGTCAATTAGGGGAACCCAATCTCTTGAAAATGTAGTACTATCAAACTTGGAAAATATTCTACATAACATACCAGTGGCATAACAATGAGGATTAGGAATTTGTGCAATTGGGTACATAATAGACTTATCTTGCTTCAACCTTCCTTCATTGTCCTTCCATTCATCGATGACTTTGATAAGATCTGGATGTTTTTCTTTGAAATCATGCACATATTTATTGTCGTATTTCTGCTGCGGGGTTAGTAGATGATACATTGCTTCTAAATCCTCTGCTTTGAAAGAACCCATAATCTATCCTCTCAAATTCTTGAAAATTCTATCTTCAATGTTTAAGTGGTTAATTTCCCACTTAACCATGTCTATATAAGGAAGAATCTTTGGTCTCACAGCTATCCTATGAATATGCAAGCATGCAACGTCAAAAACGGTTGCATCATAGGTAGAACCGGTGCCCATTGCAGAAACTTTATTTATCACCCTTGGTCCTTCAACTTTGAGGAGTTTATACATTGTCTCCCATGAAAAACTACCACAGTATTTGTTACAGATGGTGCTTGAAAATAATGAAGACATATCCATGTCTTTTGTGGATGTTGTTTGAGAAGTTTCTTTGCCATTTTTTCTCATTTTGAACTTCTTCAACCTGGTGATTGATTTCTTGAGATCGAAGTGAATTTAACATATAAGGAGTATTATAAGGGTAAATTGATCATTTAATTCAAACGCACACAAGAATATTTCAATATATCAATCATCTTTCATAATTCCTATTTTAATATTTCACATGGCTTTGCACATAAGATCTATCAATCGTTTTAAAGCCATTAAGATCTTAGATTTAATTTCATATGACACAAGCTATTTCCACATGGTGAATTCATTAAATACGCAAATTTCAATTATTCCTTATAATATTTTGTGATGCTCGGCCTTTAAAGGCTATGAAATGAGATCGGCGCAAATCACAGATCACAACTTTTATAAGATACCGCTTGAGTATATATTATAAGTTGCGCGCGATGTGAATTGTGAAAAAATTAAAGTGAACGCAATCGCGAAAGATTTTATATTTCCTGCTTTATTTTCTTGTCGGGTCCGCAGGTATCACAACTTATGCCATTTGTTTCTTAAAGCTTTATTGATTAAATAAAGTGTGATGTAGAAAGGAAAAATAAAACGATGATTTGATGTTTTTACATGGTTTCTAATTATCTCTTCGGAAAGGCTTTAGAGCGCATTTCGTAATTCGCATATGTTACGTTTTATAGTTCTTTTTTGAAATAAGATATGTAATATGCGATGTGCTTTAAGGGAAAAACATAAATTTTATTTTCTAAGTTTTTTATTTTATGAAATTATAAAAATAATTTCCTATTTATTTCTAAAGGGTCCCTATTTCTAAAAATAAATAGGGGGTTGTTGTATAGCACAACAACATAAAAATACAGAGTAGGATTTGGTGGTGCTTCAATTGTATTTTTGATATCTATTGGAGGGATATGATGTCCATTCTAAACCGAAGCTCCATAATATTCCAAAGGGGGGAATGCTAACTTATCAAAGTCCTGTGTATCTTCATTTTCTAGAATAATGATAAACCTATTTGCAGAATCCCCTCTAAAATAATCCATTAAATCCACACTTTTCCTGCTTGAAATTCCCAAATACCTAAATGTGTATAGACACTTAACTTCAAGGGAAAAATAATTCTTCTAAATCTAGCCAAAATGAAAGCTTTGGTGCTTAAAAAATGTAGACCTAGTGGACGATACTCTCAGAGGTGAGTATTGTGCTCTTTATTAACAAAATTATGTCTAATGTATCCTGGCTATGGTGAAAAAAGAGCCCATGATTGTTTACCCATTGAGCATGAAGTTAGAGGTAGAATGCCCACATGGACAAAGACTATTCCTATGGCCTCTACCAATTTTCAGTTAAATTTATCTATTCAGTGTCCCAAAGGTAAAATGCCTACAATATGTTCCTCTATAGCATAGGAATATGCACCTAAGTAAAAATAAACAAGAAATTAAACTCGATTCAAGTTTAAGATTGATCATATAATCACACCAATATAAAACACACATGGTAAATTACAACCAACCATCACAAATCACCATACAAATAGAGTCATAATAGAGAATATGATTGACACCAAAATGGTATTAGCTCGATTTGACTACAATGGGCATGAAAATCACAACGCGAATACAAATTTTTGAGTGAGGAACTTATATCAATAAAAAGGGAAACTAAGTTATGGATGAAACCTTTCCTCCCAACCTTAGGAAAACTGTACGTGAGCCTCTCTCATAGAGTTGAAACCCTCAAGACAATACCCAAAGAACGAGGGAATGCTTACAAGACCCAATCCAAGAACTAATCCTAACCCAATTTGACCCAGTCCCCTTGGTTGTATCCTTACCTCCAATATAAAGCCTCCGCTATTTTTTTCCCAACCTAGAAAAAATAACATGGGACGATGAATGTTCTCCACCTGTCAATATTGTTCTAGAATTTTGTATTATTTTTTCATGTTAGTACTAATTGATTTTTGTGTTTTTCTGTCTAATATTACCATCCAATCACATACTTCCACTTAACCTCTTTTTTCCCTTTTTTTCCAGTTTTCGGAAGTAGCATGTCCACCTTAGCCCTAGAGTTAGTTATCCAAATTTGACTAGGCCCGTGTGCATGTTTATAAAATAAAAATTACTAGGGATATTACATACAATAATGCCTAAAATAATTGTAGCAATCATAATAATAATTCAAATACTAATGATATATATTACATTGATGGAATTTAAAGGGAAATATGCATTATGAAAAGAAACGTACGTGGTAGTCACTCTTTTACAAGAAGATCAATTGATATTTTGATTCACTTTATGAAGAACTCAAAAATTTCACCCTTCACCTACATGCCAATATTAACAAAAGTGTATGTCCCATTTTGTGGCTTTATTATCTTGCCAATTCTCTTGAGTCAACTAGTAATTTGATCATCATTGGAATGGGAGTTGTTTATGGCATTCCAACAAGCAAAGGACCCACATATTTGAATAAGAAAAGAAATATAATCATCACAGTTATACCCCCATATCGGGTGACCAAAGGAGGCCTAGGAGATATCGATAGCTCATCACCCTTATCCACATGGCATCACCAACATATTCTCCAACATGGAGAATCTGAGAAATTATAAGCCGACATTGGTTGCATGATTCAGACATCATCCAGTCCTCAACATCCCATACATGCGACATTGATGCTTAGAATATATCGTAGCCATTATGGAAGTATGCATGTTTTATGGGGCATCAATTTAATTACATGCGTTATGGCTCATTTCTTGTATTCATTTCTTTTCCTTTCCATATCTCTCTCTATGTTGGATTGTCCTCTGCTTCTTAAGTTCTTCACTCCACTAGCTCATCCCTTTCCATATTATCACAATGATTTCTTATTGAAATCCCTCTACAGCCCAATGGAACCTCGCTCAAGTTGTCGGGTCCAGCTAGAATTATGTTGCACACATGGAAAAAATGCCACTCTTTATGTTGCCTGATCCTTCCATTGCAAGGACTCTCAAAGTTGTCACAAACACTTAGGTTATTGGAGGATGATGGCCAAAAGGAAAAATCTATTCTCCAATATAAGGATATCAAAATCCAATAAAAAACTTGATCCCATATCTTAGTTCTAGTCACATTCATGTCACAATTTTTAAAAAATGTTTGAATTATATGTGCATACAAAGTCCTTTGTAGCTCACATACTCTTAGCGCAGGAGGAGGAACATATGGAGCTCCAAGGTCATCTAGATAGATGTGAAAAGTAGGGTAAGTTCCTTATTCTCTATTTATGGTTAGTAAATAAGAACAATAATTTTTTGGCCGCAACTGTATGAGTTGGCTCACATGACCACCCCATTAATATCTCAATAGATTATTAAGCCAAGTAGGTTCCTCTAAGTTTCTAGTTACATTGTTTTAGCTCCTCGCCCTTGAGGCTTGAGAAATCACTTGATGTCTCTAAGTATTATTGCATATTAATTATAGAATTTTATGCAGATTTAGATCTTCATTTTGACTCTACTATTATTTTTTTGTGTAAGTTGAGGCTTGATATTGATAAACCCTTATCAGCCTAGTTTCCATGATATATGTAAACTCATATGTTTTTGTTAATAGATTATATAGACATATTAGGAACAGAAAAGGAAAATAATACTCAAACTCATAGCATAAATATTATTTCAAGTAGAAAAGGTTACAATGGTCACCTATACATGTCATGTTTCTATTGGAATTCTCCTTGACAAATGGGAGTATCTTGATGATGTTTCAAAATGGGCACGGATCGGAATGGGAACGATAGGAACATTTTTATTGGAATTGTTTCCAAATCCAATATGTTTCACTCCTAGAACCAAGTTCCCTAAAATAGGATAATCGTGAGTACAAGTTCCCTATGAGTCGGCAGCAATTCCTCTACTACATTACTTAACAAAAATAGAAAGAACATCAAAAAAATTCTTACTTTAAAATTTTAATATAGATTAAAAAAGTATTAAATCATCCTCAAAAAATATAATAAAACAAGTCATATCTAACATGAAATAATGTATTTGTTCCTAACTGTTGAATATTTCAAAAAGAAATAGTGAAATTGGCATCCGGAAACATCATTCCTTTATCCTAGTGAAAATAAGCACCTACACTAGGTGAGGCTCACACGGGCTATTTTTAGGTGATATGTCCATTTTTGGAATTTGGATCAAAGTTTATTTTTAGCAGTAACCTATTTATAGATGGTTGATAAAATTATATGGATGGATGGGCATCTAATTTTGGAGTGCATGTGCGAAGTTGTTTCGTGGAATTCGTGTCTAAAACTAGAATGCATGTCAATTTTTGTTAAGCCCTTACCAAAAATTGGACAATAAATAATTGTCTATTTTCAATGAGCACTTTTAAATGTTTAAGTGAAGTGGAAAATTATTTAGCTAAGTGGATTTCAAGTTGAAGTGGTTGGTTGGTGGACCATGCAATGGACTTCGTTGTAACTGAGTGATACAAAGTTTTAATAGACTTGGATGTGTAGTTATGTGAATTGTTATTTAGTTTAACTCAGTTAAGTGAGTTAAACTCAGTTGTGCTAGTTGTAACTAGTTGTAACTAAAGATACACTAGTGAGAGATCAGTGAATTAAATATTAAATTAATTAACATGGAGTGATATCACTTGCAACTGAAGAAAGACTATTGTTAACTACATGCATGTCAGATCCAGTGGAGACCGAGTTGAGAGGTAGGTGAAAGGGCCTAGTTGACTATTAGTTGTGACTATAGTGGTGAATTCAATGCATATATAAACACATTAGAGATGCTTATGAGGATTGCACAGTCAAGAATGACCATATCAAAATCATTCAGAGGTTCTTGACCATCATGGATTGCGCAGTGGAGGCAGGCTGCCAGGAGGCGGTAAATTGGTGCATGTGTTAACTAATTTTTGTATGACAGTGTGATACGATTGCATATTGGACTGAGAGTTCTTGGAGTAGAGTTTTGTATGAGATTTTTTCATGATCCATGATATAAATAATATATGATTCTTGGGATTTTGAGATTTAAGCTTTACCAGTAAAAACATCTTGTTATGTGAGATTGATTTTTCTTCATGTGTTTGCAATTGGCGATTTAATTTCCACAAAGAATTAATTAGAAGGATTATGTATTTAACAATGGATTTAATTTTTAGATCAGGAGATTCGAGTAATACATCAAAATATTGTTTAAATTTCTACATTAACCTTTAAACACAAAATTTAAAGTTGTAGGAAGGACCCTTATGAAAATAAATAGAGGTAAAAACACGGTTGGAAACTTGAAGCGTTATCACTTGAAATAGGAGTCAAATGGAAATTAGTACCAATTTCATTGATATGTAAACTTCCATGGATATTCCACTAGACATATTTTCAGAACATATATGATCATAATATATTAAAAGACTGAAATTTCACATTATTATAGTTTTATCAAAATTCTAGATTTGTGTATTTAACTCTAGCTAGTGCATGCATGTGAATCAAAATTATGTAGAAAATTATATAATGAAAAAATAAGTTCACACAAATACATAAGACACAATATATGCTCTATTGGAAACCCTTTTGGGGTGAAAACCGAGCTGAAAGGTGAGGTTGCTTTGCTATTTTTCTTTGTCTGGAAACATGACTGCATGTACAAAGAAGTAATGCATGTGGATCGTGGGCTACTAAAGTATACAAATCCTTTGTATATGATATTCCTACTATCTCTCTTGGATATCATTACTCAGCTATGGAAAAATAATTTCTTGAAAGAATGGAATGCCTCTTCCTCCTAATGGCTCGGTTATAACACAACCTGATAGGTTACTAGTGGTTAATTTTGACTACATGAACTCTTAATTAGAGATACAATATAGAAAATTATATAGTTTTTTACATCATAATAATGTGGTTAGCCAAATTTTTATGAATAATTGGTGCTGATGAGACATCCTTGTGAATATAGGTGTTAAAATATGATGGTCAACTTCTAAGTGGCATAAACTTTGCATACGGACTCTGATTGACACACTTGTTGCAGCATTGGATAGATCTATGTGTGTTGAATAGCATGAAATGGTGCTGCTATTAAGAAAAAAATATTTTCCCCCCAAAAATGGTGTTTTATGGATCAAAAAATTCTCCTATAAGGTTTCAAACCTTGTTTTGCCAAACTGGGCTTCATCGGTAAAAATAATATCGTGAGTTGATTCCTCCATGTTTTCAACTCCAAATCCATTGAGGTGGACGAAAAATAATATAATAATATAATATAGATCACACCTCCCAATTTTAGGAGGATTTTTATTCCCAAAAGCTTCTATTGGATGAGGCGAGGAAATTTTTTTCTCCACCTTCTCTCTGATGTACTATTTAGCTTTTCCTAGAAGTTGTCCCTTCAACCCAATATGTGAATGCCCATGCTTCCCCTGTATTTTAGTTCTATAACTATTCTATGAAACTGTATCTTATGTAATATTTTCATGGGCATATTGTGCCGAGTCCTCCAGAGAAGGTAAGATGTGTTCCTCTTCCTGATATAGCATGGAAGGCTCATATAGTTTCAAATTCTCTACATTTACAACTAAGTAAATTCACATATATGGTGGTAAATTGAGTCGATAGGAATTATAACCCACCTTTTCCAGTATTGAAAAGGTACCATAACTTAAAGCCTTGATTTTATTAACATTCCCCTGTGTCCTCTCCTTCTTCAACAATAATCATACTTTGTTTCCCACCTTGAATGAATTCTATACTATTTTTTTTATCATGTCTCGCCTTATAATTCTCCTGCAACTTCTCTAGTGTTTTTTGTACCTATAGATGGATATGCCTAATATTCTGTATATTTTTTTCAGCGCTCAAAGCATCTGCTGTAAGATTTTCCCTCTCTCCTGCTTATTTCCCATATGAAATATCGAAAGGTGAACATGGAAAATATCCAAAACAAGTTACAAATGGGGACTTCCTTGTAGAATTGTGGACTGCTATGTTATGAGAATGTTGTATATGTTTGTATGAAATTTCTTGTAATGTGTACCAACAATATCTCACTTAAGTTATAGGTTACTAGTTACCCTAACAACAATTGTGGTTACTTATACTTCAAATCTACAATAAAAATGTATGAAAAATATGCATAAAAGTAGTTGTATGTGATCTAAAATAATAATAAACAAAATAAATCTCATGTAATAACCCAATTATGGAAAATAATTTGAAAGAATAGTTTTTTATTAATAGCACCTAGTGAAGGAGATTTAAAAAAGGTTCGTAAATGCCCCTCTGTGGGATGGTTCCTTTGATGTCCTTGACGCTTCAGTATTATAAATTCCTCTTTCAATATGCGAAACCCAAAAAAATGTGTAGAACTCTAGTGGGAGATCAAAATTATGGAGACAATAATGGTGACAGTGATAATGATCATGGTTATAAATGAATGAAAAACCATCTTATTTATAGCAAAGTATTGGGTTGATCTCGAAAATGGAGAATAATAAAATAATATTGACCAAAATCTAGATCTGATCGTTAGGAATACTTTATTATATTTTTGGAGAGGTAAAATATATTCAAAATGGTAAAATATATTTATTTAGAAATAATTAACAAATAAAATTATTTATTAATTATTTTACGAATAATAAGAAAAGTGTGAAAATAAAATAAGTATTAAATAGTGATTTAACAATTATTCCAAGAATGAAGTTAAGGAATAATAAATAAATAGTGATTTATTTAGTTATTCCTAAGTGATTTAGTCAAATGTGACAAGGAATAATTATCAAAAAATGATTTAATAATTATTCCTAGAGAAAATTAAATAAATAATGGTTTATTTAATTGTTCTCATGGGCTTTAATCAGAAATAACTTAATAAAAGTGGTTTATTAAATTATCTCCTATAGTGAAAGTAATTTTACTATGGTAAAATTAAACTTACATTGTGTATTTTGATCCAACTAGTTAGAAATGGTGAAGTGATCATTTTTTGGTGATAAAAATATATATACCATATTTTCATCCCACGTCTTCAGATGCTTATGGTTGTATGCCCTCAGAAGTTGCAACAAAGTCTTCTTGAATAATTCCTCCTGCCCATCTGTCTCTCGATGGAATGTTATATATCTATTCAACTTTGTGAATATATTCTGCCACAATGTAGTCCAAAATTCACTGAGAAATATTGTATCCTTGTCTACAATGATGCTCTATGATATCCCAACGTGAACCTAGACATGTCCAAGGAATAAGTTTGTTTCTTCTTTCCTGCTAATGGTATTTTTACAGGGAATCATAATAAACATATTGGTGAACTTGTTAAATACCATGAACATGTACTCATGTCCCTTCCTAGTTGCTGGTAAACATCCCAAAAATTCCATGGAAATTATTTCCCAATGACGATTAGGTAAAGGTAAGAGATGATATAGACCCTTTTTCTTGTTACTATACTTTTTATACTTGATCAACATATGAAACTTGTTATCACAAAATTGGACCTGATAAGCTGCTTGATTAGACAATCTTATGTAACTATCTCAAACCAATATTTTGATTGAGGCTTAGCCCCCTCAGCTTGGGAGGGCTCTCTCAAGGGTTAATGATATGGATAAATATATAGATGGCTAACTCTATTTAGGAAATAAAAAGATTGTGATAGATGTAGGTTGAAAATAACATCATCGTGTATAAATTGGGCTTATGGAGTCAAAGCATTTCAGTGAATCATTGATTCTACTTGACATGGAAGTTGAAGCATATCAGAGTTTTTAGTCATAAGGCACACACACTTGAAACATGTAAAAACATAGTCAATTCACTCATAAAGGAAGTCAGAGCATCTTATAGATGAATTCTGAGTAATATAGAAGAATACCACTACAAATGAGATATCTAAGAGATACATATAGAATCAGAAAACACTAAAAAACTCCTTTAGAATCTCAAGTTGGTCAAGTAAAAGATCTATGTATTAGCTGAAAACAGTCAATTCACAGTAAGCTATAGTTTTTGCCAAAAATGTCCAACCCCTGAAAAATTCGACCCCGTGGCCTTTAATAGAGTTGTTACATCATAAGATGATCTACCTCGAGGCTATATACATCAAATTTTTTCCTACTGAAACCTTTCATAACCATAAAACATCAAATTTATGACAAACAGACACCTATCCTACTTGACAGTCCTATTTCAACTAGGACTCAAACTCTTCATTATTATCTTTAACAACCTTATCTACTAAAAGAAATTACATATTTGACAAGTATGTTGTCACATGGTCAAATTTAGATGATGGTATTCACGACTTTGTGGCCACTTAACTGACCTCCTCAAAACTAGGAAACAAAACCCTATTTTTTTGGTAAGTGGTCTTCTTCTTCTTTGAATATTTTGGCTATCATCTGGTCTTGAATTCATGGTCCTTAAGTGTTTAATAATTTATTAACATGGTATTTAACTCTTTCATGACATCTATCTATCCAAAAAATAATCCAAAACCTACTAAAAAGACTGAAACACAGTGCACTACGAAAGTAAGGCAGTTTCGTAACGCACTTTTGTAGCACTTTAAAACAAGCCTTTATCCTAAAATTTTTTAACTCTTTCCTTTAGCATAAGTTTCCTTATCATCAAACACATCCTTCATATCAAATTCATCTCTCAACACCCTCCATAACTATTCAAAAGCTCAAAATAGCATTTACAGTAGTTTCGTAGCGCTTTGTTGCCCTTCAAGCTTGGAGGCGCTATGAAACTACTGAAAATGCTGATTTTTGTAAATTTTGAAAACTAAAGCCAGTAATTTGCCTAAAAATTCTATATAACATGTCCTAATCCTTAAATTACCATAAAGAAACTCACCTTATGATCCTTGAGGTGTCAATCTCACCTTTCATATTTAAGACATCCTTGCATATTTTTCCTATTTTTTCCTGAAACATGGGTCTTGGATCAAAGCCAATATCTCTTAGTCCATGATGTAGTTTGAGAAACAGAAGGAGGTTTGTGTAGGTAATTATTTCATGAATAAAAATCTCCTTTTTTTTTTTGAAATACATCTCCAACTATACAAAAACTGCATTTGTAAAACATGTGTAAAACAGGAAAACTTTGTTTTCTGAAAATAGGGCTTCAAAGAAATCCTTGTATATCCCAATTGGTAACACCTGTGAGAAACATGAGAGAGGTTATTATTATTGGATATGTTTTAGAAAATAATCTCTCTCATTTATTTAAAATATATTTATTTTTTCCAAAAAACTGCCCTTGAATTTAACTGCTCAAAGTTAGAAAATAGAGTTTTGCTTCATATTTCGCTACGAAACTTTCAGCAGTTTCGTAGCAAAAGTGACTTTTTACGGTGAATTGCACTATGAAACTGTGGTTTATTGGCTAATTTTTCACTTTTTGTGCAAAAATTTTTGGAAAATTAAATGAATCAGAGAATTATGAATTATGTGGCATGAAGGAGTTAGAATATGGGTGGGTTTAGACCTTAGGGTAAGCTTAAACAAGAAAAAATTGAAATTTCCCTTGAGAAAGTAATAAAAAATGAATTTTATGACCCTACCATTTACAAATGAACTTATTCAGCCTTGTCAAATTATGCTTCATTTTTTTGGGTGATAACAA
Source organism: Pinus albicaulis (assembly GCA_034641835.2). Taxonomy (NCBI): domain Eukaryota; kingdom Viridiplantae; phylum Streptophyta; class Pinopsida; order Pinales; family Pinaceae; genus Pinus; species Pinus albicaulis. The sequence goes on from CM076583.1 coordinate 1,147,907,708, forward strand.
AAATATTCTAAAAGATACATCCACTTGTAATGGATGGTTTGTTGTAGCTTACTTTGGGTTTTCAAGCAATATAACAACTAGTGACATGTGTGGATAAATGTCTCGATTGCCATCAGATAGTGCTTCCCCTTCTTCATAGCTTGCATCATGGCATCAAGTTCCTTGTCATATATAGGGTATTTAAGAAGTGCACCAAGAAAAAATTCATAATGGTAACATACAAACCTTCCTCCCTGCATCAAGACAAATCCCATAGCATACCCACTCGCATTTGTCTCCACTTGGAAAGGGCATTGAAATTTTGGTAATACTAGAATTGGTGATTGAACGATATTTTTATTTAACTCCTCAAAATCCATTTTCTAAACTTTTCCCTACTATAAACTCTTTCCACTTCCTATTATGGCCTTGAGCGGTGCTACTATCATTGAAAATGAGGCTATGAATTTCCTCAGGTTCTGAGTTTCCCCAATGAAACTCCTAACCTTAGAAACATTGGTAGGAACTATCCATTTAATGATGTCTACAATCTTGGAAGGATATATATTCAACTCTCCTCTACCAATCATATGCCCCCGATACACCAAAGACTATTGTGCAAACTCACACTTCTTGAGATTTTCTATCAGCTCGTGCTTCTTAAATGTTTCCAGCACCTGTGTCAAATGTGAAATATGCTCCTCCTTGGTATGAATATATACTATTATATCATCCAAATAGATAATAAAAAATGAATCTATAAAAGGGCACAATATATCATTCATTAATATCATAAAAATAGCTTGGACATTACATAGGCCAAATGGCATGAATAACCACTCATACACACCTATCCTCGTTTTGAAGGTGGTATTCCATGTATCTTCTTCTTTGAATTGAACCTGCTGATATCCATACTTCAAGTAAAACTTAGTGAACTATTTTTCTTGATGAAATTGATCTAATAAATCATCTATCCTAGGCAGGGGGTATCTATTATTGAGTGTGATTTTGTTCAATGCCCTATAATATATACACATTTTCCAAGTACCGTCCTTCTTCGGCATAATGATGATGGGTGACTAACATGGTGATGTACTTGGACAAATGACACCATGTTCCAGTAGTTGCTGCAACAATTTATTCACCTTACTTGCTTCTATAATAGACTACATATGCATCCCAATATTCATTAAGGGGGAGTCTGACAATAGTTGGATATCATGTTACACTTCCTTCTTATGTGGTAGTCCTTTAGGGGCTCAGAGAAAATCCTTGTATGCCTGTAGAAACTCCTCCAGTTGTTGTTTTTTTCTTATTACACCCCTCTAGGGATGCCTTGCCTCTTATTGACTCCTTTGCAGACTAGATTTCTCTTAAAAATAATAAATCATACCTCTTGCTAGGACTGGTCAATTTCTTGTCTTAGTTGATGACGAGCTCCATCATTAGGTACATTTGGACGGGTTAATGGTAACCTTTTTACTTATTATGTCTCTTTTTATCTCATTTTAACTATATTGTGGTCTTGTGTTGCTAGTGTAGATGGTGATTGAGGCTTGTCATACTTCGAGTGCCTAACATTAGTTAAATGTAGGAAAATCATGAAGATATTGAATTTTTGATGAAAATTTTACAATTAATATCGAAGTTGACAACACAGAGATATTGTAGGGGGGTTTTCCACCTCCTTAACTCCAAAAGGTAGACAAGGGATCCTTGAGATTCCATCCAACAACTCAAAATCAAAGGCAGCCAAGAAAACTCAAGTTCTAAAGCTACACCTCACTTGGAGTCAAAGTGGACACATCACCTACTTTTTAGGGAGATGTTGGTAGCTACCCTATAGGTTAAATAGGGCTAAGAAATATCCCATTAGGATTCTAATTCTGGAGGAAGCTAATATGATCTTAGCTATTGTAATAGGTTTTTGAGACTTTCATGTTGATGTAATGAGACAATCTTTTGCAATAAAATGAATATTCAAATTGCGATTCACTGATCTACTTTTAGAGGGCTAGGCTTGTGGTTTAGGGCCCAATCCATTGGCCTTAGTCTCTCTTTTGTATGCATTATTTACTTTTATCTCATTTTAGCTATTTTTTCTTATGAGTATTTTACCTAGTCTGCTTGCATTTTAATTCATTTTTTTTAGTTTGCTTCCATTTATCTTTTGTTGTAATTTAGCTTGCTTACATGTTGGTAGGGTAGGTCATAAACTTATAAATTTGTGTGTCATGGCTCCCCCTCTCATCTCTTTCATTGGAGCTTGAGGAGGGTAGACCTTCCCCACAAGCCAAAATTACTTTTAGTTTATGATTTCTTGGAATGAATAAGTTAGGTTGTTGTAGTTCCATGAATATGTTTAGAATGTTGTGTCAGATCTATGTTTCTAGGCTAAAGTAGATTTTGTTTCCAAATTCAACTCATATTTTCCATTTCCTTTATCATGAATTTGTCCATATTTATTGCATGAATAGGTATTTTTCTTGCAGGTTCACGAAACACAAAAAAGGAGGACTTCACTAGCAACTTCAACTTCATTTCTCACCCTTCATCAAAATTCTATTCATCAAAATCGTCATCAGCACTATTTTCAGATTTTTCATATCCATGCCATAAGAAAACCATAAAGGTGAAAGAGAGACCTCTCAAGAGGTTTAGATATTTTCCAAGGGGCTGGCCACCTTACACTCATCCAAACCCACCTTCAATCAACCTTCCCTAGACTTTGCTCACCCATATTTGGCCTCAGATTGCCCTGAGACTGTTTCCTGTAGCAATTCAGGAATTTCCTATAGCACTATTGGAAACTTGTAGCAGCACTAGTGGGCCCCTTATTAAGCCCAGAAAAAACCATCCACCTCATCCGGACTTGCCAAAACCACACATACAACTTCATCCTTGCGCTCATGAGTTCAAGCCTTCCATAAGCCACCTTAGAGATTTCTTCTCCTAGCTGTAAAACAATGCATTTACAAGTAGGGTTATGTCATGATTAGTTGCATGATTAAAAGCATGATATATAGAACATAGATTCAATAGATTTTATTTAGCCATTTGGCCCAACAAAGTGCAATTAGTTTAGTTTCCTTTATGAAATTTCAATTCAGCAATTTACTTCATGCAAGATGCCTAGTTTGCTTTCATTTCTTATCATAGTCGAATGTGTAGATTTATTTCATTGCAAAGTAGTTAGATGTAATTTATTTTTGTACTTTCTGGTAGAGTAATGGTTTTCAATCATTTGTAGCCGTAGGCCTAAATTCAGAAGTGTGACAGACTTCATCTAGAAACCCTAGAAGTAGCACCCTTTTGTAGAGCTTAGAAGAGGATCACATGCGTAGAATTCATCTGCTATGTATATAGCATTGTTACCTCCAAGTTTTTATGAACCTTAGCTTGATAACTTAAATTAGAGTAGCCTCTGGGATTTGCAACATTTTTGGTGTAATACCAGGGCTCACCACTTTTTCGTGTCTTTGCTAGGGAGGTTTCTAATAGATGCTTTGATTTTGTTTTAGCATTATTTCTTGCTTTCATTTTACACATTATTTCAAAACTAATGAAGAAATAAATAAAAAATACGATTTTCATGCCTCATAGGAGTAGGGATACTCAAGGAATTTTTTTACCTAAAATCCCCACATCACCACATAGTCACCCTTCACTCTTCTTCAGTGGTTGTGAAAATTTTTAAGCACCTATTGGAGAAGAAGAAGATATTGTTTCTCTTGAGGAACCTACTTCACCTATTCAAACCATAGGTTAAACTGAACCCAGGGAGCCTTTCCCATTAGAGAGGTGGATGGGGAAACTAAAATGAAGAACATTAGCCCCCCAGCCCTTCCACACTTTTGTGGACTTACCTCTGAACATCCTGACACATTCATGTTTGAATTTGTTGTTGTCTGTAGTACTTATGACTATGCCTCATATGATCAAGAGTTGAAGCTATTCCCATATACCCTTAAGGATGAAACCTTCCATTGGTTCATGGGTCTACCTAGGAACAACATCACTATGTAGGGATAGATGCAAGAGGAATTCAACAACAAGTACACAGACTACTGGAGGTCCAAGGAGACTAAAGATGAGATATTCAGGATGGCTCTAGGGCCTGATGAATCCCTATAAGACTATGAAGAGAGGTTTTAGTTAAACTATAAAATATTCAAATATACTCTTGATCCTGAATCACTTAAACTAGTACTTCTCTGAGGGATCAAGGAGGAGGTGATAGAAACACTCAATATGTTATAAGGAGGAGATATCTACCAACTGCCTTATGAAACAATAAAAAATGTTTTTAGGAACCATTCTAGGGTATCTAGGAAGAAAGGTAGAGCTATCCAAAGTACAAACAATACCCCTTCCTCTTCCACCTCCATAAAGCATGAGATTGGAAATATGCTAGAGGACTTCAAGAGTGACATGTTTCACACCTTTACCTTGCAAACAGACACAATGCAAGTCAAGAGGAAGAAAGAGGAAGCAATAAAGGGCCTTAGCTATATTTTTCCCTAGATGTACTACAAAAAACCATAGGAATGAATGTCAATTAAATGTCATAGATTTTTTCTTATTCCATGAGAAGAATCATGCCACAGAAAAGTCTCCCTCCTTACCTAGACTCAAAGTTGTATATCAAGGTGGGGAAGTAGGACTAGAGAAACTATGTTTCATCTACCAAAGAAGGCCTCAAGGCCCTAGATCATATCAACATTGTATGCAAGCTGCACCTTACTCTTACTATCACAATAATTGGAATGCACCCATGAAATATTCATACACTCCCACTCCTCCATGCCATCCTACACCTCCTACTTGGCCTTACAACGCTCCATACCATCCTCATCTTGTGAACCAACCATTTCACCATTTTGTTCCTCAACAACCTCAGGAACAAACCATGCAAGGGTGGAGGCTTCAACATAATCAACCACATGCTCTAATGCCTCCACCCCAACCTCAGCCTCATCTTACTCGTGTTTCTCCACCCGAGTTGCCTCAAATTCCTTCATAGCTCAATCCGAACATGAACAACAGATAGCAACAACATGTTTATAGTGGAGAGACATCCTATGAAGCTTATGATGTTGAGATACAATAGATTAATATCAGGTCAAGAAGAGTAATCCCGAACAACCACCCTCCATCTCCACCTGTAGAGGTTAGGGACGAAAAGGAAGGAAGGAACACTCAGATCCAAAAACCTCCTTTTCCTAAGCACTTGATCCATTCCAGTCAGCAGACCCAGAGGAGACCGAACTTATGGGAGAACCAAAAAAATTTTGTTGTAAATATACTGCTTCTCTAGGCCATTAAGGATGATCCTATTTACAATAGGCTCATCAAGGAAAATTTCTTTAAGAAACCTTGGAGAAAGAAGAAAGATACCCCCACCATCAATGTAGTAGGATAACTATCTGACTTAATGTTGGGAAGGGTGATTCTTTCCAAAGTACCTATACCTTGGCAGTCAAGTTGTATACGTGCACATAGATGGTGTCATAGATCCCAATACTCTGATTGATTGCAGGGATGGCGTTAATTTCATGACCAAGGAAACTATGTTAAAACTCAACCTCCAAGGGACTTTTAGGAAAACCACAACGATTTTGCAACTTGTAGGTCGGTCCACAGTAACTTTAAAAGGAATTGTTGAGGATGTTATTTTTTCAATTGAATCTTAGGAGTATGCTACAAATTTCCTATTTTTGTTGTAAAAACCCAAGTTCAATGGATATCCTTTAATATTAGGGAGACATTGGTTAGCCACTACTCATGCTTATATCAACAGTCAAGCCAGAAACATGACTATTAAGAATGGGCCCTTGTCTAAATAGCTGGTATTATATCCTCCAGCCCAACCTTCCATTCATCATGATGTACCTATATGGTTGGAGGATGAATAAGATGAAGTATACAACACTACCCCCATTTGTACCATAGATGTTTTTCTTAGAAGGGGGCAGATTGATGAAGATGAACTTATCGACTATGTCATTCAAAACTAGTCCCCCACTAACAACCCACTTGAAAACCTAGTCAAAGAATCTTAAAGCCAACCTTGGATGGAATTACTCTCAGTCGATTCAACCTATGAAAACACCAAGGATGCGGAGTTTGGCCCAAACAGTTCTCTAAAAAATAACTCAAACCTCTAAGATAAAGTAGAAAAGAAGTTATGCCAACTTCTTAAAGAAAAACTAGATTCATTTTCTTGGGATTACAAGGACATGAAAGGGGTGCTTCCCTCACTATGAAAACATCTTATCTACATTAAGGAAGGATGAAAACCTAAGTTCCAACCCCAAATTCAGATGAAATCAGCTCCAAAGGACATATTCAAGAAAGAACTGTAGAAATTGTTTGATACATGTTTCATTTATCCTATATCATACAATGAGTGGGTATCTCTTCTTGTCCTAGTTGTAAAGAAGAATGGAAAATGGTGAATATGTGTTGATTATCAGGAACTCAATAAAGCCACCAAGAAGGACAATTTCCATTTTCCCTTTATAGGCCAAGTCCTTGATGGCCTTACAGGAAAGAAATTATATTCATTCTTAAATGGCCTCAGTGGGTATAACAAGATCCAAATCAGCCCTGAAGACTAGAACAAGACTACTTTAACCTACCCTTGAGGTACCTTTCCTTACTAAGTCCTACCCCTTGGGTTGTGAAATGGCCTAGCTACCTTCCAAAGAGATTTCTTGAGAATTTTCTCCAAGTTATTCCATGAATCAGTTGAAATCTACATGGATGATTTCAAACCCTATGGGGATGACTTCCAGGAAGCTCTCTCCAGTTTGGGAAAAGTGTTGAGAAGGTGCATTGAGATGCATCGCTCCTTGAGCCCATAAAATTGTGAATTCCTAAAGAGAGCATGAGTTGTACTCGGGCACTCAATCTCCCAAGCAAGAATATAGTTTGACCCCAGCAAAATCACCATCATCAAAATGGTAGCTTCTCCTCAAAAGTAGAGATATGTTAGGAGTTTCTTAGGGTTAGTTGGCTATTATAGAAGTTTCATCAAATATTTCAACAAGTTGGTTTCACCACTATTTGGTTTGTTGGACAAATATGCTGATTTTACTTGGTCCAACCCTTGTCCAGAAGCTTTTGAGCTCATTAAGGGAAAGTTAAATACTGTGCCCATTCTCCGAGGTCCAAATTGGACTCTGCCTTTCCACATCTACACAGATGCATCAGAAAAATTTGTGGGAGTAGCATTGAGGCAGTTAGAAGACAAATTACCTTATGTAATCTATTTCATCAATAAGAACTTGTTTAAGGCTGAACTCAATTATACTGGCATATAGAAGGAAATTCTAGCCATTTTTCGTGCTTTAAAAAGATATAGAAATTATGTCACTAGTTATCAGACCTTTGTACATACAGGCCATGCAGCCATCAAAGTATTTGATGAAAAAACCATATGTTAATGCTAGAAAAATTATATGGTTATTACTATTACAATAGTTTGACCTAACCATTGTTGATAAACCTGGAAAGGAGAATGCTATTGTAGATTTTTTTATCTAGGTTAGCTCTATTTGTAGATGAAGAAGGAATGGTGGATGACCAGCTACCAAATGAACACCTTTCTGCTATCTCAGCACTCTCACCATGGTTTTCTGACATAGCTATCTACTTGGTTGCTGAAAATTTCCCTCCTAATCTCTACTCAAGGAGAAAAACAAGATCATCATAAAAAGTTCCCCTTTCACATGGATTGGGGGAAACCTCTTCATGTTATGCCCTAACCAAATTCTGAAAAGATGTATGAGGGATGAAGAAGTTTTTAAATTTCTCTCTGCATTTCATTATACTCCTTCTAGGGGCCACTTTTTTGCAAAAATCACTTCCTTCAATGTTTTGCAGGAAGGATACTATTGGCCTACCATTCACTAGGATGCCAAAAGATACACTAGTAGGTGCGACCAATGCTAAAGGATGGTGAAACCTACATAGATGAATCAAATTCATTTTCACCCTCACGTGGCTCTTGGTACATTTAAAAAGAGGGGAATGGAATTCATTGGACCTATTGATCTACCATCTAGACATAAAAATTGTACCATAGTCTACACTAACTACCTGACAAAGTGAGCTGAAACAGAAGTTGTGAAGGTGGAAACCGAGGGAAAAGTAGTAGAATTTCTGAGAGAAAATGTGTATTAGAAATTTGGATAGCCCAGAGAAGTAGTCACTAGTCATGGGGCACAATTCACATATCATCTCATTGAGAATATTCTGAGGAGGCACAAGATAAAGCATAAGACTTTCACTGCCTACCACCCTCAAGAAAATGGACAAGTGGAAGTGACCAATAGAGCCATGCAGAATATCCTCACCAAGATTTTGAGCAACCATAGAAAATATTGGATAGAAAGATTGGTAAAATATCCCTAGGCCTACAACACTCCTTGGAAAATAACAATAGGTTTCACTCCTTATGACCTGGTTTATGGCAAGAAAGCTTTGCTTTTAATTGAATTTGAGTTCAATGCCTTAAGGATGGCAGCTGAGTTAGAACTATATATATCAAATTCCCAAAAAGAGAGGTTGCTGAAATTAAATGGATTGGCTGAGGTCATGATGCAACCACTCCTTTACACAGAAGTGATTCAGCTGCAAAGGAAGGTCTGGCATGGAAATTACATTAAGGAAAATACCTTTCAAGAAGGATATTGGGCGTTGTTGTCTGACTCAAGGTTTAAGGATTTCAAATGGAAACTAATGACAAGATGGTTGGGACTATGAAAAGTGGAAAAATGTTATGATAATGGCGCAATTTATATCAGAACCATAGATGAGGAAGGAGTTCCCTTACTTTTCAATGGTTATAGCATTAAGGTTTACAAAAATCCCATGTCTAGTACAGAATTCATAAATTCCATAAACAGGGAATTGTATGTCATGGGAAAATCCATAGTTTCTAGTGTCTCCCCCCTAGAAAAAACTAAAAGAAAAAAAAAGAAGGAGGCATGGGTAAAAACCTCTAGGAGGTGCCCTAGGCAAACTAGAGGGTTAAAAACCTCCATGAGGCAATCCTAGAGCAAAAAAAAAAAAAATTGAGACAGAGAGAAAAAGAAAAAAACTGAGAATAAAAGATCCTTGGGTGAAACCTCGTTGAGCTGCTGAAGGCAGGTCTGTGGGTTTAAAAACTCTATGGAGGAAGCATACTTTCCTTCAAAAAAAAAAAAGGAAAAAGAAGAAAAATACCAATGAATTTATGTGTTTTTCTATTTTGCATGTTATTGATCAAAGATGGTTTTTGGGATGCAGAGGAGTAGTTTCTCTTCATTTACTCTTCTTCTCTACTTTCACACTCCATGAGACACTTAAAAATACACCCCTTCATCCATTTCACCCCCCAGATAGGAAAAAAATTCTTTTTTTTCCCGAAACTGTAATTGTTACAAGCAAGTCGAGTAGCTACATGATTCTTGTAGCACTACAAAAAACTCCTGTAAATTATACATGAAACTCATTCACAAATGAAGAATCTCTCTCAAGGATTTATGAAATTCAAGGAGAGAATGATCATTTATGTTTTGTGTATACCTACCATTCACAAACCCTTATTTCACTCCATGCACAAGGATTCACTATATAAACCCTATGTTGCACCACTAGTAGATAGATCATTGGAAATTAGGCATGAGACCCCTTCACTTGCCTATCCTATAATCCATTCATTCCATGACTCCCTCCATAGCCTCCATGAGCCATAACCCTCCATTTATAAGAAAAATTAAGCAATACGAGGCAAGAAAAATACTACTACATGCATTGGAAACTTTCTTGTACCAATTTTTTTTGTGGCACAACAAGGCTAAAAGATGAATGAAAATTGATGAGGATGACTCCAAAATACCACCAGAAAACTCCAGGAGGATAAGCACCTCAACCGTGGCACCTGAAGACCTCCATGTAGCACCTGAAAAAAAAGAAAAAAAAATATTAATCAGCTCACTCAGAAAATAAATAAGAAGTGAAAATACAACAAAGAAGAGATTATGGCTACAACCACCAGCTCCAGCTCCTTGTACCATCTCATTCAAAACCACACAAACATCAATTAGGCTCAGGTATTTCCCTTCACCTCTCGATATGCATCCATAATGACCAAAATGGTTTAATGTCGAGTTCTATAAATTTAAAAGGAAAAAAGGTGGCTAGTTAGGTTCGCCACCTTCGTAAAGTTAATATGGAGGAAAATTGAAAGTGCATGCCACCTAGGAAATTCAATTAAATTCAAGGGGAACTAAATGTGTATGAAGAGGGTGATGACGAGGCTCAACAATCATTAACTGGAGTTGGATCAACGGTCTCAAAAAGGAAAAATCGTGTTAAGTACGAGTCAACACAATACTCATAATTTAGTTAAAAATGAAATAAAGGTAAGACCTCTCTGATTTTCACCATTTTAATGAGAATTTTGAAGAGAATTAAGAGTCGGAGAGCAGTGGGAGCCATCAGGAGAGCAACATTGATATTTGATCTTTCATGCACCATTGTGCTACAAGAAACAGGGGTTTTATACAGGCAACTTCAGATACAGATCAACAAGGGTATAAAAGGAAACATAGAGTCACCTGTGGGTGAATTTTACTCCCAAATCCACCATCTCTCAAACAAAAACAAAATAGGACAAAGGAAAGTTGTTTTCATCCTCCAACACTAAAATTTGTCCATGAAATTTTCACATAGAAAGTTAAATTTGGAAATTAAAGAATATTTTTTTTTTGCATTTGTTTCAAGAAATTGATCTCTAAGAAATAAATCTCAAACATCTCACCACCTTCATATCACAACCATTAAAATGGGTGGGGGATTAAAGAGAAGGGAGGCCACTGACATTAAGAGAATTATGCAACATCCTCAAGTCATGGAAATATTCATAAATCACAAATGGCTAGGGTTATTTGAGCTTTTGAAAGGTTTTGATGACGAGATAGCTCGAGAATTTGCAGTGGCTCTACAATCACACTTAGAGGAGAGAGCCACCAATATGGGTAGAGGCCTAGCCATCACACTATCACCTGAACTCATAATCATAGTTACAACTTTTCCCTTAGGAGCCAAATGGGTTAAGGAAAGAATGCCTAGCATTGCAGCCAATAAGATCTTCTTTCTGCAAGGATAAGAGTACATTGAAGACAAAAATGGAGTGAGGAGAGAAAGCCTTCCATACCCCTAGGATGAAGTAGCCTTCCATATCATGAAGTTTATTTCTTGTGAGGGCAACCTTAGTTTGGTATATGGGTATAATTTCAGATTGTTGAATGAACTTAGGTTTCCAGGAGAACTCCCTCTAGAACAGATATTAAGAATCCCTCACTTCCTCCTGAACTCCATAACTGACATGAGAAATAATCTGAGGCAAAGAAAATATTAGCAGTTGGTTCATCATGGCCTCATAAAACTAATTGTGAATGATGCTTTGAGGAAATTGAGCCTACCTGTATCATGGTATTGTTTCATAGACATGGATAAGGAATCCTTTATAGCTACCCAAATAGGGAAAACCTATGCTTCTAGCCTTAGAGAGAGGGAGGTAGAAGAAGAAGAAGAGGAGGGAGAAAATAAGGAAGAAAAAGAAAAGATGGAAATTGAGGTAGAAAATAGAGCGGAAAAAATGACAGAGAAAGGAAAATCTGAGGAGAACGAGGAAGATAAGACTGAGGAAAAGAAAGGATTGGACCCTATCCTAGGCAGTGAAACCTCCCCTTAGGACACCAACATGTCACTATAAATTATAGATCAAGAAGTGGTTGCTACCCTAACCACATTGAGCACACCTCTCAAAACAAAAAGGAAGAGGAAAACACCTATGTATTTGAAGACTAGGAAGAGTCAAAGGGTGAGGGAAGGGAAACCATAGACTCCCGCCGATAGCCCTATTTCCATTGAATAACTACCAAAGAAAGATGAAGAAATAAGATAGAGGAAGGAAGGGTGCAAGAGGTCACTTCACTTGTAAGGACCCCTATAACATACATCAAAATACACTAAGAAATATTGGCATTCCATATGCCTCATGAAACCCCCAAATACCCTAAAAGGACTGAAAAGAGTGAAAAAAAAGGGAAAATAGGGCCTTCAACAAGAAAAACGAAGTTTTCTATAGGAAACTATTTTTTCTCTACAGGAAACTCCATCAAGCTTGAAATTAGAGAAAAAGGACTTGGTTGAGGAAGAAAACACAACCAAATATGGGCAAGAGGTCAAGGAAGTTGAGGAAAGGGCACAAGAGGAAAAACAAGATGAAAAAGAGGTAGGAAAATATGACAAGGAAGAGCCCACCTCACCAAAACCGGTCCTGAAATATGTAGCAGTGGTGCCAAACCCTAGCCCTCAACCCAATCTCATCTCATACTACATATATATTGAGGGGGACAGATTGGTTCCTCAAAACTTCACAATGCCCTTCTTTTATCAGTTGGAAGAGGAGAGGGTCTAGACTCATCATTGGATGAAGCTTGCCACATCTAAAGGTGTGCATGAAATAGGGGTCATGGAAGAAAAATTGGATGAGTTGGGGAAGGTTTTATCTGATGTTAGGATTATAGAATCAATGTTGAAAGATCAACTTCAGAAGGCCCAAGAAGAGAATGTAACATTACAGAAGAAGCTTCAGCAAAAGGACAAACAGATGGCCACGATGGCAGATTTGTGAATGGAGGCCATTCAACACAGATATCCATCAAATTCCTATGTATTTTACCTCAAGGAGAAGTGGCTCCTATTTTAAATCAAAACATTAGCCTCCGATGGATCCTTACCTTTTCAAAAATGCAAACAGTTCATTGATTTTTGCAACCAATCAAGTATGGTAGATAAGGAAAAAATGGTAGATTTATACATTCATAAGCTTCTATTGATAGACTGCAACATTTTTTACCCCAATCCTAGGATGGGAGACACGGAATTAATGGCATTGGCATCATGGATGATTAATGAAGAGACCAGAGAATAAGAAATGAGAATGGTTATGAGGAGAGAAGACAAAGAACCTTTACACATTAGGGAAAAAATACTCATCCCTAGGGGAGTCATCAATAATCATATTAAGATTAGAAAGGATACTGCACTTGCAGAAAAATAGCTCCACACACAAGCTCAAGCTATGGTTCACTTTGATGATGTTTCTCCATTGTTGGGAGATGAGTGCATAATGGCTAGCCAAAGGATATGGAACAACCTCCCTCATAGCCTTAGAAACATGGAATACCACACACCAGAAACATTGAGGGGTGCCTTAGAGAGAGCACCATTATATAAGAGGGCCATGTAGGCCAAAAAGATTAAGTGGATTGGCTTGAAGCTTGGTCCACCCTTGCTGGTGGGGCTAAGTAATGGAAAGGAGCAAGATGAGAAGAAAAAATAATTGGAGGAAGAAGTAAAGAATGATGGTTTTTACCCTCCTGAAGGGACTCCCACACTACTTCCTTGGGAAGTTAGAGGGTCCATCATTTCTTTGAAAGAAATGCAGAAGGAGGACTAAGTTTCCTAGAGGATGAGCAACCATTTGGTAGGGTGGTGATGATGAGCTCCATCATTAGGTACATTTGGAGGGGTTAATGTTCACATTTTTGCCTTATTAAGTCTCTTTTTCTTGCATTTTAGTTATATTGTGGTCTTATGTTGCTAGTGTAAATGGTGCTTGAGGCTTTTCATACTTCGAGTGACTAACATGAGTTAAATGAGGGAAAATCAAGAAGATATTGCATTTTTTATAAAAAAAATTCCATTCAAGCTCAGAGTAGACAACAAGGAGATATTCTAGGGGTATTTTCCACCTCCTTAACTCCCAAAGGTAGCCAAGGGATCCTCGAGATTCCCTCCAACATCTTGAAATCAAAGGCAACCAAGCAACCTCAAGATCAAGTTCACCAAAGCTACACCTCACTTACAGTAAAAGTGAACACATCACCTAATTTTTAGGGATTTTTTGGTCGCTATCATATAGGTTAAATAGTGTTGAGGAAGAGCTCATTAAAATTTGAATTTTGGAGGAAGATAATAGGCTCTTAGCCCTTGTAATAGTTTTTGGAGACTTTCATGTTGATGTAATGAGACGATCTTTTGCAACAAAATGAGTATTCAGATTGTGCTGCACTGATCTAGTTTAAGAGGGCTAAGCTTGTGGGTTAGGGCCCAATAAATTAGCCTTAGTCTCTTGTGTGTATTTATTCTTTACTTTTATGTCATTTTAGCTACTTTTTCTTATGAGTATTTATCTAGTTTTCTTGCATTTAAATTAAAAGTTTTTATTTTGCTTCCATTTGTCTTTTTTTATATATTTAGCTTTCTTGCATGTTGGTAGAGTCATTTATAAACTCAGAAATTTGTGTGTCAAGCCTACCCATCTTATCTCTTTCAATGGAGCTTAAGGAGGGTAGACCTTCCCCGCATGCCAAAATTAATTTTAGTTTATGATTTCTTGGAATGAAGAAGTTAGGTTGTTGCAGTTACATGAATATTTTTAGAATTTCATGTTAGATGTATTTTTGTAGGATAATTTTTTTTTTTTTTTCCAAACTCTGTAATGTTCCAAAATGGGAACAGCTACACTATTGGGAATAATTTGAGTTATTACCAATGTGGAGCTTCAACAACCCATGAGCATGGAAATGAATATCATCTCAATATATGTAAAATAAAATCAACCCACTAGATGAAAGGACCTCAGCAAGATTTAGGTCTATATTCTCCTTCCCGGGTGGGGAAATGCAACAATATGGGGCATAAAATTGTTGTCTTCAGAAAATAATGCTATACAAGTGATAAATGGGACTAGGATTCTGTAGAAGACATGATATAAAAATTTTAATCATAATTATAGGTGAAAGAAATCACTCTAGCTCATATAAACAAATCTCCCAAAGATATGCAGCTAAAATAAGCCCAAAACCTTATAGTCTAGCTCATGCAGAAACAATGAAGAAAGGAATTTGTTATTCCAATTAAGGTTTATGTAGAGAATTATGTAATAAATATGATATTGAACTAATATTAATAAAATAACAGATAAATAAAGGTTTAACCTCTTTTACACAAGGAGAAAGGCACCCAACAAAGGTTTCTGGAAAAATTCATGAATAATAGATAGTACTGTAGAAAATAATGTAGTTACTACATCTCCGTATTAAAAATATCTAAAAATGATATGAGATATCAAAATAATACAAAGAAATGGTCCTATGCCTCTTATTAGAACTCCCGGAGGGAAAAGAGCACCTCCTCCTCAAAGATTTGCATCAAATCAAAGGGTGAAGCTGTGCTGCTGCATAAGGGACGCAGTTTTCTGAAGGAGACTGTGATATGGTTGAAGGTGGATGAATGGAACCAAGCCAAATACTAAAATTAAGCCCAAATAATTCTCTCTTGATCCTTTAAGCAATCTGATCCAAGGAGAGGATGGAATTCATGCACAAGAATCCCTTGCACTAAGCAGTGCAACAAATCCAGCTAAACAGTTGAAGTATGCAATTGGTCTCTACCCCAAGAAAGCTGAATACATGAATTATCTCCCTTTGATGCTATGCCTTCCTTTTATCTTTGGTGAGCCTCCTCACCCCGGACCCCACACAATGTTGAGGTGACTTCTTCATGAAGCTTACTCTTTCAAAAATGTGTTTCCCTGGCTTGCTTCCCTCCTCTTGTGGCTGCGCTATTGAATTGGTCAACTAATACACCTCCAATGCCTCTTTCACAATAGGGATATTCAATCTAGTTTACATATGTTGTGTGTCTTAGGCTGATCCTTGTTCACATTGAACTAGTTTACTTAGGTGATATTTTCCTCCACAAGAGTGCATGTTGACTTAGTCAAAATTGACTATGTCCTCATCTATTTTGACCTTGTTCACACTTGTAAGTGTAAATTTCAGCTCCTGAAGTGATCCCATTCCTTATTAAGGTGGAAATTATTCATATTCTATTGTTCATGGGCTCCCTTACCCATTTATTCCTCGGCTAGGTGAAAGTAGCAAAATCTAATGTTCCAAATTGCTATGTGCAAATTTGGGAACATTAAAGTCCTACCCTCCCAAATTTTGCTTGTCCTCAAGAAAGTGCAAGGATAAGAATGAAGAGAATCCTCTTCTCCCTTGTAGCACCCTCATAAGGTGAAGCCTCCCAAGTATAAAGGTGTTACATCATCAATATATCTTCAAGTTACTTCTCCCAAGTGTGTAAGCTATCTAAATAGCTGACATTTGTGACAGTGAAATATATATGGAAGACAAAATGGGCTATTTGAAGGTCCTCTTGAAGCATGAGGGCTGATGTAAATTGGGATTCATCATCACCCTTTGAGTCTCTCCTCCCGAAGCTATCAATGAAGAAAAATGAGCCACCCTAAAAAATGGTAACTCATGCAAATCATCCTCCACTTGAAGCTCCAGCGAGGTAGGTGGGCTGAGATTTTGGACATGGTAGACATAGTAGCCTACCCCACGTTTTCTTCCTCTCCACTTAAGATAATTATAGAGGATTTTCTAATACCTACCATCATGTTGCCCTCAAATGGGAAGAAGGAAGCTAGACCTCCAAAGTTCCCTCTCCCAGTGGTGTGTATCAAGATCGCCCAAACCATCTCATACATAATGGATAAGAAACCATCATCATATGGCTCTCCATCCATCTCATGTTCCTCCTCATAAAGAGAAAAATAGTTTGCTGTAGAGGCCATGTCTCTTCCCATGCTCCCCTTAGAGCATGTAATGCAGAAAGTGTGGGGATGTTCCTTCCCCAAGAACACACCCACTCCATGTGTTCCTTCTCCAATCATGCTCCTCATACAGGAAAGAACAATATCAACAAATAGGATCATGATCAACATCATCATGATAGAAATACTGAAGGTTCTATGTAGTGCTAGAGTGTACCAACAGTCTCCCAAGTGGTCACAACGCAGTCTTCCCCATTGCAGCTTCAAAAAATAGCATGGCAAGTTGTCTCCTAACAAATGCCTTGCTGTATAATTCATTACACCCACTAGTAAATAGTAGATGGCTGAGTATGTCAATTGAGCACACAAGAAGCTACCATATAATTTCCCCAGATCATACATTAGATGGTTGTCTCCATCATAATAGTTGGCCAAAAATAGACGATGGAGCCTAAAGAGAAAATTTCCCCTTTGAAGAGAAATGCACTGCAAAGAAATGGTAAGAGCAAAATATTGTGTGTTATAATCAATAAATGCGATAATAGAATCCTTACCATGTAGTGAAGACAAAATGGTGACAAGATCCATAGATGAATCCTTCATAGTGGTATGGCATATCAATCCGAAGAGGAATGAATCACATGCTCCATGAAAATCCTCCTTCTTATGCTTGGACATCCAAGTCAAGGAGAACATACCACAGCAACCAATGAGTCCATCCACCACTCTATCAATCTCAGCTCCTCTATGCCCCCCAAGTGCATCAAATATGAAGTGATCCTGGGAACACTCCATCAACAAGCTCATGCTCCAAAGTTACAACGCTACTGGCCTATGAAAATAGGCTCTTGCCAACTCATGAATACATTCTATGACATTTTCTATGCCAAATACTCCTCCCATAATGTTTCCATCACCTCCTATTGCAACATCATGCAAAATGTGAGAGAAACTATGTCCTTGCCCTTTCTCAAATCTCCAAAGCAACAAAGGTCTTTGCTACCTCTTCATACCTCCATCATACAACTAATGTAGTAAAAAAAAAATGACCATATCATCATAATTCATCCACACTCCTTACTTCCCCATGATGCAAGTATTATGCCAGGTATCCTCCTCCCTCATACCCTTAGAAGAAGGATATGCCACATGATGGCCAAACTCTCTCAAGAGTAGCGAATGCAGTATTTCCTCTTGTTGCCTAGTATCATATATTTGCAAGTAGCTCTCCATCTCCTTGCTCTCTATCCACATCCTTTTGTCCTTTGATGGATGCCTCCTATCATTCTCCATCTTGGTACTCGTTCAAAGGAGACTATCATCCTCCCATATCAGATTTTTCTCCTTGAATTTCATGGGATGCTGAAATGAAACTTCTTGGAGACCTCTTAGAAAAGATCTCATATCCATCCTTATTTTGAAACCCTCAATATCCCATTGTGACAAAGGAAAATTCTTCCCATTGCTATATTTTGACAGCACTAATAGCCTCTCTGGTGATCTAGTTGTTGCCTCATAGTCCATAAAATAGATGTCTGATCACAAAAGTAACTTAATCTCCAAGCACCAAATCATAAGGGGTGGAACACATGGTACAATCACGCAACTCAGGATCCAACATATAGGATGTTGTTGTACTAAACTGCAACATATAAGGGTGAATTACATCACTGGCATAAACTGAATGGACTGTCAAAAGTGAACTAAAAAATGTTGATGCAACCTAAGGTCTTCATCGATCTCGATGGCACAATTCTACACAATGGGAATAAATGAGTTGAAGTCAACCATGTGAGAAATTGTTGGATTAATGGTCAATAATGTATACCGTTAACTAACGCGAGACAACCCACCAATAATGAAAATGAGTGTCAAGGTGCCCCAATACAATCTAACAAGTGCGAATAAATGAGTTGAAGTCGAACACTTGGAAGAATCTACCAATCAGGGGGCAATGATGAATCCCCACTATCGATAGCGAAGAGTCTGCCACTGATGAATGTAAACCCTAAGGTACTGACAAAATACTCTAGACCTTATTCCCAGAGAAATGAGTCGGAGTCGATGGGAAAATATATGCTTGAAGGAAGGCATTAAGGCATCCCAAACCAGTCCAGCGCGAGTGTAACCCGCAGGCCAAAATTTGGAAGGAATCGAATGAAGTAGAGTGACAGAACCAAACCGAAGTACGTTTATGACATGCACAAGATGAAGCTAGCGCACAGAAGAAACCCCCTGAAGCAACCAATAATAAAAGCTGACACAGAGGCGAGATATCCACCGATAGGGTCAAATGGAAATCAAGGTACTGCACGAATCCCAAGTGTGATAATGTATGCTGACGTCGAACACAAGGAAAAAAACTCATTCAAAGACCCATAATGATGATCAAATGCTGAGCATAAGGTCACCTATCAATGATGGAAATAGGGCCAGGGTGGCGCTCTAGGTTTACTCTCAGAGCAATATGTCGCAGTCGATAAGAGACAAACCCATTAGCAAGAAGTCAATGGAGACCTTCTCAAACCAGCACGAGCAGAAGACCAAAACATCTGATGTGATAGATCAAGATACTGAAAAGACCAGGAAGGTCGACTGAATAATGAGTCAAGAGACACCACAGAGTGGCCGACTCTGGTTAGACTTCCCTTGAACAAAAGCATGACTCATGATGACCATGGCAGTAAAAAGTGACATTGTATAAGTCTATTATGCAGGAGGCAAAAACAAACTCTCCATATGATTGGAAGAGATAACCAATTGAGGGAGGACTAACTAGTGAAACAAGGCAAAATCTGAACCTAGGTCAAAACTAAAACCATCCCAAATGAAGGAAATATATAAGTTTATGTGCTTTGTTCAACGGTGAAAAACTGAAACTGTACTGCCATCAAATTATGACGTAACATCTTGTTCCCACTCTTTTTGTTATATTTGATTTTTTTGTCTTTTTCATATAATAAGCCTGAAAAGGAATAAAAGAATGCTATGGTACAATGGATAGAACAAGTATCAAGAAACATATGCACTAGTTCCGGGGATAGGAACAATCCTATGCTCAATGCAAGGTGGCAGAAACTGGTCAGCGATACTCAAAGGAATGTTCCATCCATGGGTAAAAAGGGTGTCAAGTCACGATAGCTAAGTGCATGCAACGGTTAACTTATAGAGACAGTCAAGTTCAAAAGATGGCTTAAACATCGAGTCAAAATGAAGCCGGCTAAAGGCCAGGATAAACAAGTAGCCAATATGCAATGCAGTAATACAACTCAACAACATCAGGGAGCCTCTATGGTAATAGCTAGAATAATGATAGTGAAGAAGAAGAAGAATGAAGCTTCAACACCTAAGTCATGGTGGGACTAAAGAGGACTCCTGAGCCTACATAAAACACAGAATGGGCAACAAGTGATAGTGAGGAACTAATTAGGAAGCCCATGTAAAGGAAGGCTCTACCACCAAGTCATGATTAAATAATTGGAAAGTTAAATGGGTGAAATACTCATGACCTGATGGGATCGACCCTATGGCAAGTGATCAGTATCGAGGCTAGTATGCAAAATGCAACAGAAAGTGGATTTCCTAACCTATATGCCAGTGAAGATCATATACCTGCCATGACGGTCAGCATTCATGGATCAAAAACCGGAAAAAATCTCAACTTCATCAAAATGTACCTGAAAATATACCAATCTGGGCACTTCCAAGCATCCAAGTTATGCAGCTTAAGATAGATCGAAAAAATAAGCATAACAAATTTTTGCAAAAATTTTCAAATTTTTGGGCATAAATACACATGTTACCTCATATTTGTTTCATTGTGACTTGCTGATTTGGAAAAAAGAGCTCTGGAGAAAAAGCTTCTTCTGTCAGAACAGGAGCAATAGACTGTCAAACTTCACCAAACTAGTCACGTAAGCTCTTAATCCATCTTTGTCATCAATTTTTTCCATTCATAAGTTTAGAATTCGAGAATTTCACCATAGAAATATTTGTTTTAAATTGCGGTTCTACACATACGCGGGTTTATACAGACCAAGCCGTGTATATATGCGATTGTGTACAGAATAAGTTGCGTATGCGCAACCCGAAATGAAAAAATGCGTTTCTAATGGAAAAATTAATGATTTTTCTCAGGATGACTATATCTTGGAGGGAACGTGAGCATAGTGCTATTGACAATGAAGTTATGCAAGACCAACAGTCGCTCAATGTCCTCCGAAATTGTGGATTCCTCAAAATTTTCAAACTGCCAAATATGAAGAGTAATGTCCGGTTGCTCGATATGTTAGTAAATTATTTGGAACCGGAAGAGGATTGCTTCATAATATATCAAATGCCCATACATATAGAGGTAGAAGACATCTATTTCATTACTGGACTCTCCCGAAGGGGGGACCCAGTAGATTTGCACGGTAAGCCTTTGGGAGGGCTCACAGTGGATGACTATGTCCACGTCTACTGTATAGAGGGGTCCAAGAAAGTAGGGACCCAAATTGCTATAAAAGATTTAAGAGATTTGCACATAAAAATTCTCCTGTTCACCATTGGCAGGGTAGCAGGATCTGCTTCCCTACATCAGGCATCTAGGACACATATGAGCATAGCAGTAGAATGCTTAGTTCATCTATATGATTGGTGCACAGCTCTAATAATGAACATGAAACAACAACTGACTTCCATCCGGAAAGCAAAGAAAAAACATTTCAGATATGGTATGATCTTGATGACATTCTTCTTTGAAAAGATTCCTGGGCTTCGACCCAAATTGATCTCTTCAATCAGTAGCCCAAGAGACCCACGAATTTCCCGATGGGCAGATTTCATGAAGAGACTGGGGGGAAGTGAAGTTCCCCAAACCACTTGGGATGACGATTTCTTCCAATGGTGGGCAGAACAGGTCATAGTAGTGGAGGACTACCGTTATGTCAGGATGGACTTCAATGGTGATCCAGACCTCATCCTTCCACCTAGCATGGCATGGGGCACAATTTGCAATTTTTTGACTTATGTGATTTTTTTTGGATTTTTTCAATAAATATGAAAAAATGTGAAAATAAAACATGTTTTTTTGATTGGATTCCAAATGAATTACGATATTATAATGACCATGACACAGATATTGGACCATTCTGTCCTGAGAGTTACCCATGACATAAGCGCCACAAAGGTGAGGCGGATATAGCAGACCCAAATAGGACCCTCCACGCTGTACAGAGGAACTTGGGGGGGTTAACTCGCCAAGTACCTATGGCTGCAGTGGAAGATCTGCGTGAGGCCATCCAGAGAGATGTGGTGGGAGTACCATGTGACTGGGTGCAGCTATTCCGCCAAGTCGCTACTACAGTCGTGTTCTATAGGAACACAAATTTTGGGCAGGGTCCACAGGAGTAGATAGATATGATTACTGTATATTTTTTGATACTGAACATGATTGGGCATAAGCCCTAATTTTTTTATGACTTATGGATCCAAATTTTTTATAATTTTTTGACCACTCTGATGATATATATACAGTGATTTATGATGTGATGTGACAAATGTATAAACATGTATGATATTTTTTGATAATTAAATTTTAATGTATTGAATGATTAATATGCCAATCAATTGCTTGATTAGCTAATGAGTGTGCCATCCAATTTTCTGCTTGAGGAACATGAATGAATGTTAAAAATTGAAATGATCTTTGTAAAAAACGTACCCTCAAATACAACCGGAGTAAAAATGGATCTCGAACCCAATAAGTATTTTTCAACTGTGACACCACCAGCTGGGAGTCCAAGAAAACTACTAACGAATCAATAACCAAAGATATTGCCTCCAAGAGTAGATAAATAACTGTAGTGTATTCTATTATATTATTGGAAGCAGTACCAATGTAGACTCCTCTTGACACTAACAGCTGACCGGATGGACGATGAAGCACCCAAGCCACGGAAGCCAAGTTCCGGGTGTGTCTACTAGCAGCATCAGTGAACCCATAATGACTCATGACATTCGACAAAACCTGCCAAAGCAGATAAAAAACATAACCATCACATCAAAGACCAAAAAAACCAGATATGTGCAAAAAAAAACTACTACACACAAAATCAAAATGCCAGGCCGAAGCCTAGGCATAATACTTTTTCAAATAGAGCCCATTTCTAGGCTACGGCAACTCATTTCCTTCGAAATCAACCAAAGTATATGCTCATTTTTTAAGGAATTTTTTAATGATGAAGGGGCCATACCACATAGACTTAAACTTTCCTACCCCCAGGGCATCCTTCTCCTGGGCATAGACCAAAACAAGGTCGTCATCCGAGAAAACCCTAGGTTTGACCACCTTATCGTACTGAACTTTGACTCGTTTCTTATGCGCTTCATTCATCGTGGCGACATCCCGACACTACTCATCAAGATGTTCCAGATGAAGGAGGCGTTATTCAAGACTAGAAGTGTCAAGAAGAAGCTTGAAGACTAACTTAAGAGAAGGAATCTCACATTGAATGGGAAATACAGATTCCAGCCCGTAAACTAGTTGAAACGGAGTAAAGCCAGTTGCAGTTTTCACTGACGTCTTGTATGCCCAAAGTGAAGGATACAGCATGATATGCTAGTTTGATCAAGCTTTATTAATCGTCCTTTGAAGAATAGTCTTCAAGGATTTATTCACGACTTCCACTTTCCCATTGGCCTGAGGATAATATAGAGATGAATGCTCCTACCAGAAGCCTAATTTTAGAGCCAACTCAGCCATCATGCTATTCTGAAAATGACTGCCATGATCAGTGACAATCTCTCTAGGAATACGAAAATGATCAATAATCTGGTTGAAAATAAAAAGAGCTGTTGTCTCACCATCATTCCCAAAAGTAGGCATAGCTTCGACCCACTTCGTAAAGTAGTCTACTGCTACAATAATGTACTTGTGACCTTTAGCCGAAGGCAGGTTACAAGTAGTATAATCAATACCCCACTTTGTAAAGGGACCGCCAGTAATGACTGGAAAAAGTGGAGCTGGATGAGCGTGCATTCTTCGAGTATAAACTTGACATGGATGACACTTTTTGATCGACTCCATACAATATTTGAAAATGGAAGGCCAAAAGTATCCAGCATGCAAGATTTTTTGGGCTGTATCAAGCCCAGATAAATGACCACCACAAGCTCCACTGTGTCAATCATTCATCACAGCCTCAGCTTCTTCGAGAGTTAAGCAATGTCTCAGGATTGAATCAACCCCTCGACGGTATAAAGCATCACCAATAATCAAGTAATTTTTAGCCAAGTGATGCAAGTTATGGCGCTCATCTTTCCAAAAAGTAGAGGGAAGCTTCACAGTCTGAAGATACACAATGATATCTCCATACCAAGGATCTTGTGGAGAGATAAGAAACAAATGTTCATCCGGGAAGGATTCATCATAGACTATCTCTTCTCCACAGGGCAACTCAGAGATTAATTCCGCGAAAACTAATGATTTCTTGGACTTGGCAGACATAAAATCAAGATCAAATTCCTGCAAAATCACAATCCATCTATTGTATTTGCCCCCAATCACTCGCCTACTGAGAACAAACTGAAATGGATTGGCTGCTGCCAAAACATAAGTTTTTCGTAGAATAATGTAATGTCTGAGTCGCTGCACAACATGAATAGCTGCTAAATTTAGATTCTCTATCAGAGTATACCGGAGTTCAGGTCCTACCAAGCGTCGACTAAGATAGTATATAACATGCTCTGCCAGAGCATCGTCCTCCTGAACCAGAACCATACAAATAGTAGACTCTGCTGCTGCAAGATACAAAAGGAAATCCCTACTATAATCAGGTGGACTCAATAAAGGAGCAGAGGTCAATGTTTTTTTCAAAGCATCGAATGAGCGCTGAGCGAAGTCATCCCAAAAGAATGGAACTCCCTTCTTCAACAATCTCATAAATACTTTGGTAACTTTAGCATAATTTACGATAAATCTCCGAAGAAAATTAGATTTTCCTTGTAGACTTTGAAGTTGATGAATAGACGACGGGAGAGGCAACCGTAGTATTGCCTCAACCTTGAAGTTATCTACTCTAATCCCTTCCCTAGACACTATAAATCCCAATAACCGACCAGATGTAGCCGCGAAAACACACTTGTTCGGATTCAACCTAATCTTGTAGAAACGACATCGTCCAAATACTTGATGGAGGTGAGCTAGATGATCAATTCTCTTTTGAGAACAAGCAGCTAAATCATCCAAGTACACCTCGATAATATGTTTGATGTCATGGAAGGCATATGACATGGCCCGCTGAAATGTAGCCCCAGCATTTTTAAGACCAAAAGGCATTTTCTTGTAAGAAAAAGTACCCCAGGGACAAATAAAAGTAGTCTTATGTTGATCTTTAGGACAGATAGTAATTTGATTATATGCGGAGAAACTATCCATGAAGGAGAAAATCTCATTCCCAGCACACTCATCGATAATCTGATCTATAAATGGTGTGGGGTAATTATCTTTCGGACATGCTTTATTAAGGTCTCTGAAATCAATGCAAACTCCAATTGTTCCTTGTTTCTTATCTACAGGAACAGGGTTCGAAACCCACTCAGTCAAAGGAACAGGGAAAATAAATCCCACCTTAAGTAGCTTCTCCACCTCGGCTTTGATAGCTGTAGCCTTCCCAAGATTGACCGGACGAAGTTTTTGCCTCACAGGCTTAGCGTTTTCGTAAGTCTTGATCTCATGCTGGACAATAGATGGATCTATACCAGGCATTTCCTCATAAGACCAATCGAACACATCCCTAAACTCTTTAAAGAGATCGGTGTAAATTTGGATTTCTTCAAGGGAACATTCAACTCCGATGAAGACATTCTCTATAACATTGGGATTCCTGGAAATGTTCACCGGGATAGTTGGAGAAATCATAGCCATGTTCCCTTTAGCATATACCTATGTTGGTGCTAAAGGGTTCAGGACTGGGTGAACAGGACCAGTAGACAAAGGACTTGGAAAACTTGACTCAAATTTGCTCAAATCAGGTAAAAAGTAAGACCGATGATGCAAATCATCTCACAGTCTATCTATACTAGTCATAGCTTCCAGGATGGCCTCTTCAGATGGAAGAGTAGTATCAAGGAAATCCTGGGTGGAAGAAGAACTAAGTGTCCCAGTCGGAGCCACATCTCCATCCAACTCATCCGGAGAAAGAGGAGATGCAATGGACTCTGCAGAGTCAACAATAGATTGATAAGCAATCTCAGCTGCAGACATTGGAAATGCCATTCCACCCACTTGACCTTCCGCTAATGTGGAGGTAGGGGAAGGTAAGGTCCAAGGGTCTGAAAAATAATGAGTTATAAGGAACTCTCTTCAAAGAGGAGCCTTGGAGGATGAAATTGCATTTATATGAACGGTAGGAGGTGGAATATCAAAAGTACCCATCAAAGAAGAATACATTCCAGCCCCTAAATTCTCAACATGTGACTTGGTATTATCCAACTTTGGAATAGTTGAGTCAGTAGATGCATTTAGGTCTACAGGAGAACAATCCAGTTGATCCACTGTAACAATCCTCCCTTTCTGAGGGAAACAAATAATCCGAAATAATGAGGATGCAATGGCATCCATATCATAAATCTAGTTTCGCCCTAACAGAAGGTTGTAGTCCAAGCTCGCATCAACTATCTCAACCTCTATATTTACAGTTTTTCCCCCAACACAGATGGGAAAAGCTAGGATAATACCATGTAGTCTGTGAGAATGACCATCAAACGTAGTTAGAAGAGTAGCAGATGGAACAGCTGCAGGAGATCCAATTCCCTTCCAACATGCGAGAGACATCACGCATGTGGAAGCACCCTCATCAACGACCATTCGAAAGATATTGAATTTCCAGAATGACGATTTGATATGGAAAGCCATATGATGGGGGAGTCTCTTTTTAGAATTAGACGTATCGAATGTAATCATAAGAAAGTTCTTTGGATCGACAACCCCAATAGCAGTGAGCAGAGCACTGCGCTGAGCTGGACAAGACTGGAGCACCTCAAGAGCCGACATGGCACAAGGACTCTGTGCCAGATCTTCTACAATAGAGTAGTTCTGGGCAGACCTAGCATTTGGATTAATCATCGTATGCTTAGTAGATGCTTTAGGCATCTGAGGTATAGGCTCAATAGTAGGCTTCGTGATGTGAAGCGGCTCAGTAGCATCGGGAGCACCCTTGGCTTTCGAAGACTCATCTTCACCATAATCACGGGATCTCGTGGCGATATCCACATGAGCACTCATCATGTATATGTTTGACGGAGTTTCCCCTTCCTGGGTGCCCCCAGAGGAAGCCCCAGTATTTTGATTCATGCCAACAACTAGCTGTTGCCCTTGGGGAAAAGGGTTTGTCAACACAGCCTGGGAACTAGAAGAACCCTTCTGAGCTAACAAGCGCTGCGCATCCTGAATTTTAGGGCAAAGGTGAGTAAGATGGTCTCCAGCACATAAGTTGCATGGAAAATTCACTTTCTTCTTATCCTTTGGACCCTCACCAACATGCTCGTTGGATTTATTTGCATTACCCTTCCCATTCTTGCCCTTTTTCTTATTATTGTTCTGTCCTTTCTTCTTCCCTTCGGATTTTTGATTTCCTTTAGGGTCGGAAGTCTGAACGATAGTTATTGAAAATGATTGAGAAGGCGATGACTCAGCAGGCATAGCCTGACCAGAAGAAGTAGATTATATAGACAACTACTGCAATTGACTAAGCAGGTTAGCTGCACCACTATTGATCCACCCAATAAGTCCATACCCATGAGGACTGGGTTTAGTCTTGGACAAATCTAATTTGGAGCGAGGGGCATTAGGCAAATATTTATGAAGGACTCCAGACTGAGAATATATCAATTCAAGCTGCTGGGCCCTGAAAATGGCCTGTTCCTCATAAAATACCCCTGACAGGGATACATCCTTAGAAATATCTGACTGCAGAGATTTCAGAAACCATTCCAAAAGGAATTCTCTCAGAATATGAGATTTAATAAGCCTCTTCCTTCTCCACCACTCCTAAATATGATTAGAAATGTGGGTTGCGTCGTCCTACTTAAAATTAGCTAGGAGTTCAGTCCCGGCATCATAACGGACAAGCAACTGGAAATGATTTAGAAATTTTGTAGCCAAATCTCCAAAAGTAGCAAAACTGTGCCCAGTTAACTCAATATACCACTTAGCAGTGTTTCCAGCTAAGGTGGGTTGAAAAAATCTCAACCTAATCGAATCCTCGATCGGGGAGTTAGATGAACACCATAAATGGAAGGTGGTGATATGATCAGCCAATTCCTCCCCATTCTTGCCTTCAAACTTTGGAATGTCTGAAGGTAGTTTGGTAGGAACCGGAGGCCACCCCGGACTATATCGGATTGGATCATTCGTCAATTTCGACAGATCTGGCAAGTTTAACGTTGCCAACAAAGCTAAGCGAGGAGGAGCCTAAGGATTCCATCCTTGGTGGGATGAATTCCCTACATTCTAAAAAGAATAACCTAGATTTGATGAGGCACCAGGTTTCTAGAAAGAACTCATAAAAAATGTTGGGCCATAAGACCCAGCATTTGGAGAAGGACCCTCTCCCAACGTAGAGTTACCAAAGATCGGACCAGTTCCCTCCCCCGAAGTCATGAATGAAGAGGAAAGCCCCTGATAGGGGTTCCAAGCGTTGGAAATAGGGGAAAAAGTCTGATAAGTACTCGACGAAGCGAAAGAAGCATTCCCTTGTTGACCAGCATAAAATTGATTCCTTGCCCCCACTTTTGTAAATACAGGGTTCCAACCTGTAAAGGTAGTCGAACTCTGACCTCCAGACTAAGGGTTAAAACTCTAAGTCTGAGAAGTAAAAGGAAAAGACCCTAAAGAACGATTTGAACTAGGAATATGCCCAGTCCCGAAGGGGAACCCTTGAAAAGAAGCTAACCCACTAGCCATGGAAGACATGGGTGTAGATGCAACTGTAGCAGTGGAAAAGGAAAATGAAGGAATCTCACTAGTGGGGAGTCCAAAACAAAAGGGACCAGATTGAGAAGCATGTGCTTGGGTGAAACCAGAGCCAAACACAGCAATACTAGAGGCAATCAAAGATATAGCAATAGTGCCTCCTCCTTCAACTGAAGCAGGAGTCTGAATGCTTGCAGCACTCACAACCGAAGCTGCGTTCCTAGTCGTGGCCATCGAAAGGTATGAATAAAAAGGAGGACTTTCTAGTCTCTCTGATTCAGGTCTGATGTACTCAACAACAGACGGATAATCAGGAGGAAGAGGAGATGGAAGTGACTAAGGAAACTTAGGTACTTCCTCTACTTCTATTCCTAATTCTCTCGGAAACAAGACTCTCGAGGTGAGAAGAACACTCCTCTCGGAACCAACACTGGAACCAACTACGAAACCTTCAAGCCCCTGTGGAGGATCTTTCTCCACTGCGTCAGATATCACAGGGTAATATTCACCTACTATGTTACTCCTACGCCTTCTTGCAGAAGGCTCAACAGTTTCGGGAGATAACCCCCGAACTCTCCTCGATCGACGAGGCGCTTGATCAGCCACTTTAATAGATTTAATTAGACTCAAAAAAGTATAAAGCTAGGCAATCTAGGAGAAAAGAGCACTCACTACAAAAAATCCCTAAGATACAACCCAAACAAGCAGCTTTCAGGTATTTCCGCTCGAGGTGATTAGGACCGGACACCAAAATATGAGAAAGTGAAAAATAGGACTTCCCGAAATTAGTCTGGGATAATTACAGCCCATGCCTACTAGCGAAGGTAACATAAATAGTTACGCTAACCTCCTAACAATAGCCTTTGCCGGTGCAAGTACCAAAGCTTCGCCCGGGCACCCTCCAGAAGTACTGCTGGAAGTGATACGACGTCTGCCTCAGGTACCACCGGTATTCCCCCCCGCAGTCACCTGTGTGGAACCAAGGAATGGAAACTATGGGCACCAAGCTGTGTCAGAAGCCGGGCCGAACTGTCTTGAGGCAAGATCCAGCAAATCAGAGAGGGGGTATCTCTCTTCTCGGCCTTCACTTCCACTCGCACTTGACTCTTTGGAGGAGAGCTTTCCTGGTCCACCTAATGGAGTTGGATTTCGCTCAATTAATAAACTTCTATGTTTTAGTTTGAGCGGCCTTGGAGAGTTAACTCTCCACTCACCTAATCCAAGGCCCTACAACCTAGCTAGTTGGTGTATGACACTTAATAAAAAACTTTCTATTTGTTTTTAAATTATTGCGCTTATTTTATTTGGCTATTATATTAAGTCAAGGGGATATGGAAATGAAAATCTTGGTGTTTTATGACACAGAAAAGAAACTAATGAAAAACCAAACTACATGCAAATGTAGTAATTTCCTTTCGATGAAAAGAAATTTCTACACGGGTTCTACGAGACTATACTTTTTTTTTCTTTTATTATAACAAACTTCACACTCGCAAAAATTATGAAAAATACTAAATGCTTAAGTGCACCTAATGCAAATTACTAAGAGCATTCTAATTCTAAGATGCAAAAACTACCAAAGCAAAGAGAAATTTCCAAATAATCCTTCATTTTTATCACTTTTCTAGTTGTCCACAAAGCTAGTTCCCAAAATCAGAAACTCTCAGTATAAAGACACCAAAATATGCTCGAAACAAGAGAAAGAAATCAATGAAAATTCCCTTCCCAAATCAAGTCAGAAACCGAAGGCAAGAAATCTCAAAAAAGCTTCCAAATATGAAAAGAAACTAGAACAAAAATGTGAAACAAAAGCAAAGGAAAAACAAAATTTTTTTGAGCTTTTTGAATTTTATAAATGAAGACTTCAAAGAGACCGAGAAAACTATCCAATTACCAAGCCAAAAAATCTCTGAATTTCAAGCAAAACTTCAACAAAATGCTCCAAATATTATAGTGCGAACTAGTAGCAAGATTTATACGAGCAAAAAGGAAGACAAGAAACTCAGCCACTCAGCCCAGAAGAATAGCACAATATTGAAGCAAAAAAACTTCAAAGACCCAAAAATGACTCTTCAAAAATTGCAACAAGACCTAGTCACATGAAATCAAGAAAACTAATCGAAAAGTAGGAAAAAATTAAAGTGCTAAGAAAAACATAAAATGAGGAAAGAGCATACGAGCAGAAGCTCTCTGTCCTGACAAAGCAGAACAGCCGGGAATCTCCAGAAAGAGATCTTGGTACTCGAACCAGAAATGCAAGCACTAAAAAACAAGATTTTCCAAATAAGCCAGTCTTCAACCAAACAAGAGAGAAAAAGACGATTAACCACTATCAACACAATCTAGAGACTATAAGGACACTGCAGGAATAGGTCTCCATAGGCAGACAAGACTAAAAATTCAAGAAATCAAAAAATTTCAAAATTTGCCCAGGCATACGCTACTTATCAGCTTTTCAACAAGTGTGCATATGTGCCTGTGTCAAAGGAAACCCGCGTATACGCGACTTCCTTTAACAAAAACTGCCTGTATATACAACTGTGTAGAGGCAAACTCGGATATGGAAAGGTAAATAGAAAAATAAAAAATGGTCAAGCCTGGCTAAAGAACCAGGTCTTTAGTCTGACTGAGAAAAAGCTAACTAGACTGGAAGCAATGATTAAAACTATTGGAAACCTTTAAAACAGCTGAAACCACCCAACAGGGGAATCACAAGAATGCGATCCCCAGTGGAGTCGCCAGTTCTGTTTCAGGAAATAACTCCCTAGAGGTCGTTGGGTCAAAACCTCCACAGATTAGGGCATGCTATTCAAGAAGGATTCACACAACCACACTTGTACACTAAAAACTAGATAACATCGATTGTAGAACTCACCCGTAGATCCTACGTTTGATGTAGATCTTGTGGGGTCCAAACCCCCAGCAACCCTTCTTCCTTCTTAACCTAAAAACCAAGAAGAAACGTGCACGAAAATATAGTTGTACAACATATATTTCTCCTAAATGTCAGTGTAATCCATGTGAAACATCATATAAACAATAATAAATTCTTAATTAATAATCTTTTCACATATGCAAGAAGATATTAACACGTGAATTCAGGAACAAGATGGTTCTTCTTCATTACGAACAACATGTACAATGATAGTAAGGTGGAGAGATCAGCTGAATCGTTCCACGATCTTCGAACAGACCGTCGTCCGGATCCGTCCCACCCTTGCCTCGCTAAGATACTTTCAAGACTTGTGCACACAAGATGACATATAAACTGATGAACATCTCCAGGAAATAAGGGTTTCCTGTAAAAATCTGGGAAGTGTAGGAGGCACAGGAAATCAGACTTGAATTGGGGCTCCAACAGAGTATAATATCTATAATTTCTCTCTCCCTTAGGCCATGCGCATGAGGGGCTTTTATACTCCCTCAAAGTAGTTTCAATCAGTTGGAAACAGTTGGCCACGAGATGGGGTGGTTGAATTACTGGAATAACCATCAACCCAGCCTTGAAAATAGGGAATTTTATATATTTTTTAATGATTTTAATTGCATACAAGGAAAATTATCTCTGGACTCGCGTATACATGCAGAAAATTCTGGGCATACCCACGTATGGGATTTGAAACACTGTTTTTTATGAACTTTTATCCAAGTCTGTGGGAATGGGTGCCCAAGGCCAAAAACAAAATCATGAATCACATGAGGGTGAAAAATGATGCTATAACACCCACACAATGTTGAGGTGACTTCTTCATGAAGCTTCCTCTTTCAAAACCGTGCTTCCCTAGCTTGCTTCCCTCCTCTTGTGGATGCGTTGTTGACTTGGTCAACTAATCCACCTTCAATGCCTGTTTCGCACTAGGGATCTTCAATCTAGTTTACATATGTGTGTCTTAGGCTAATCCTTGTTCACATTGAATTGGTTTACTTAGGTGATCTCTTCCTCCTTAAGAATGCATGTTGACTTAGTCAAGTTTGACTATGTCCTCATCTATCTTTCCCCTGTTCACACTTGTAAGCATAAATTAAGCTCCTGAAGTGATCCCCTTCCTTATTAAGGTGGAAAATATTCATATTCTATTATTCATGGGATCCCTTACCCATTTATTCCTCTCCTAGGTGAAAATAGAAAAATATAATGTTCCAAATTGTTGTGTGCAAATTTGGGAACATTACAATTTCAACTCATCTCTTCCATTTACTTTATCACAAATTTTTTCATATTTTTTCATTAATAGGTTTTTTTCTTTCAGGTTCAGGTACCACGACAAAGGAGGACTTCATAGGCACCTTCAACTTCATTTCTTAGCCTTCATCAACCTTCTATTCATCAAAATCGCCATCAACATTGTTTTTAGTTTTTTCATCTCTACACTGTGAGTAAACAATAGAGGTGCAAAACAGGCCCCTCAAGAGGTTTTGAGCTTGGCCAATGGGTGGGCCACCTTCCACTCATCCAAAACCACCTTCAATCCACCTTCCCTGGACTTTTCTCACCCATTTTTGGCCTCGTATTTCCCTCGGAATGTTTCCTATAGCAATTCATGACTTTCCTGTAGCACTATAGGAAAAATGTAGAAGAACTTGCAGCAACACCAGTGGGCCCCTCCTTAAGCCCAAAAACCACCATCCACCTCTTCTAGACTTTCCAAAACTACCCAGACACCTTCAGCCTTGTACTCATGAGTTCAAGCCTTCCATAATCCACCTTAACACTTTCTTCTCCTAGTTGCAAAAGAATGAATTTACAAGCATAGTTAGGTCATGATTAGCTACATGATTAAAAGCATGATAGATAGAGCATAGAGTGAATAGAGTTTTTTTAGCCATTTGGCCCAACAAAGTGTGATTATTTTTTGTTTCCTTTATGCAATTTCAATTCAACAATTTACTTCATGCATGATGCCTAGTTTTATTTCATTTCTTATCATGGATTAATGTGTAGATTTATTTCGTTGCAAAGTAGTTAGATGTACTTTCTTAATGTGTAGATTTTACTTACTGGTAGAGTAATGGTTTTGAATAATTTGTAGTCGTAGGCCTAAATTGAGAAGTGTGAGATACTTCATCCAAAAACCCTAGAAGTAGAACCCTTTTGTAGAGCTCAGAGGAGGATGACATTAGTAGAATGCATATGTTGTGTATATAGCACTATAACCTCCAAGTTTGTATGAACCCATGGTTTATAAAGTAAAGTAGGGAATCTTCTCAGAGTTGCAACATTTTTGGTGCATTACCAGGGCTCACCAGTTGGCACTTACCAGTGAAATTTTTGAATTTCATTTGTGTGTATTGATGATGAATTGTTTTTCATCCTTGATGAGAAAATATTTGTTAGCTCTCATAAGGATTATTGCATCACACATGTACATGTATGGAATCCTAAACACGATGCCACATACATAAATGGGAACCACACCTTGATCCACTTCATCAATAAAATCAACAGAGATAACAAATCTAATTTTGCACTATTTTTTTACCTTCAACTCCACATCCTTATTTACCAATCCAAATTGATATAGGTTTGGATGCTAACAATTTTCCAACCCAAACTTTTTGACCATATCTACTCCAATGAGATTCTCCTGCGATCCCAAGTCAAATAGAGCATCAACCTTTGTCTTCTTTACCTATATCTTTATATGGAAGAGTTTGGCCATTTCTTTCTCTTTTTGTTGTTGACGGCTACTCAGATTCACCTCCTTTTGTAGTGACATAAAAACGATATTATCATCCACGCCCGAGTTTCTTTCAACTTGGTTGCTTGAATTATTGGCCATCGGATTCTTCTTCTTATTACCGTTCTTCCTATTCTTCAAGTTAATATCTAGATGAAACTTCCAAAACATTTCCTCTTTATGGCCATTGATGTTGCAGTGGTTGCTATATTCTTTGTATTGATCTGTTGTCGATATTGTCTTCTTATATTTTCCCCCTCTTTTCTTCTTCTTTCCCTCCTTAGAAGTATCTAGTTTCTCCTTTTACTTCGATCCACTTGATTGCACTCTCTTAAGGACTATGTTCTCCAGGTAATTTTCCTATACACAAGGCTCGTCCACCGATTTTGGATTAAACAACATCACTTTCTCATGTAGATGGTGGTGTACACCCCCAAATACTAGAGAAGTACATCTACGTTCTTTGGAAAGATACTTGACATTATAGCTGTTGTGAAACCAGCTCCAAAAATAGAAGAAAAGAGACATCAATGGCTTAGAAATAAGCCACTTCGAGGGGGCAACCTCCAATACATTACATGAATGAACAATTCTTGGATGATAAAAATTACAAAACTTCCTTTCTATATATAGGAGTCCTTGGGGCCACAAGTTAATCCTAGCCGACCTAACAATAATAATTTAAGGGCACAATAATAATAATATGTGTGTTACAGTAGTACAATAATAGCAATAAGGGGGTTACAATAACAACAATAAGGGACTATACTAGTAATATAGGGACCTAACATTCCCCTCTCCTTCAAAAACATGTTGTCCTCAATGCTTGAGTAGCTCTACATGCTTCTATATAAAATTCTCATCCTCCCATGTAGAATCTTCAGTGGGTAAGTTCTTCCACTTGATCTGATACTCTGGAATTGATCGATTTCGTAGCTTTCGAGTTCTTGTTTTTGTGATCACTTCAGGTTCCAATATGATTTTTTCTTCCTCATCAAGTTTTGGCAATATTGTTTGAACTAAAATATTTTCACCTATAACCTTCTTTATGCATGAAACATGGAAAATTGGATGCACTCATGAAGAAGCAGGAAGCTCCAATTTGTATGCCATAGTACCAATCTTTTGCAACACCTTGGAAGGACCATAATACCTTGGCGGTAATTTATTATCCTTCTTAACTTGCTTGAGGGACATTTGTTTGTATGGTTGTAGTCATAAAAATACCTAGTCTCCTATATCAAAACTTCTCTCGCTGAGATATTGATCTTCTTGTAGTTTCATTTGATTTTGTGCCAAATTCAGGTTATCCTTTAAGAGTTGGAGAACTTCTTATTGATGCTTGATGTGATCTTCCACTGCTTGAACCTTCAAATTTTCTCTTGAAGATGATGTGATGGATGGTGGATGATATCCATAAAGTGCCATAAATGGGATCATTTTTGTTGCAGTATGGAAGGAAGTGCTATACCACCATTTAGCAAGAGGTAACCACTTGATCCATTGTGTTTGTTTATCAGATACAAAACAATGAAGATACCCTTCCAAACATTTATTTACTATCTCAGTTTGACCATCAAATTGAGGATGATAAGATGAGCTATGAGATAATTGAGTACCCAAACAAGAAAATAACTCCTTCCAAAAATTTCCAGTAAAAACGGGATCTATGTCGCTCACAATAACCCTTGGGTTTCCATGTAGCTTTTGAATTGTGTCCATAAATGTAGTAGCAAATGTACTTGATTTAAATGGATGAGATAATGTGTTGATAAGCAGTTGTCATTGATGTCAACCGAAGCAGCACCAGGGTCTAACCCAATATTGAATGGGAATTTTGACCTACCAAATTTATATATTCTAGGTCAATAATTCTTTTTATGGTTTCTACTTTTCAGATGTTTCTATTGATATATGGCACGCCATGTAATTCTTCACGGTTTGAGAGATATTCATGTTTGAAGTTTGTACCCCGAGTTACTGGGCTAAAACCCCATGGGGTTGGGGCATGGGTCATTGAAAATTCATAGCTAATATTTTTTAAGCTCCTAAAATCCCTCCCACGTTCACTTTTTTAAGCCCCTATTAGCTCAAGAATTTATATAAATTGTGATCCTCATTTCCTCCTTATGTAAGGGATTCGACCATCTAAAATAGGTCATCGTGGAATTTTTTCTAAAAAAAATTTTCTATGAAGGTTCAGAAGCTGAAATGTTTATGAGGAAAATAGGAAATCCTAAGAAATCTTCTGTAAAAATTTGAGATCAAGGTGCGCAATATTTTTGGAGATATGATTTGTGGAAGTCAGGGTTTTTGCAGGCTCCTGAAATTCATCTCAAAGAAGTGACTTTGGTAAAATCGTCATAACTCTCTCTTTGAGTATCAGATTGGAATTATGTAAAAATTGGCAGATAGTGCATAGTATTTACTTTTAACTCTATCGATTTCAGATCGAAATGAAGAAACAGTGACATGTGGCATGCCGTACAAGTATGCACTGCTGAAATAGTCCATAATTAGGGCATTGTGACAGATTGAGTATAACTCTCTCTTGAAGAATGAAAATTGGGTTAGACCTATGGCATTTGAAATATGACTCACGGGAATACTACAGGACCAAAAGTTAGATATTGAGGATCTAAAATAACATAGATACACTAGATTCAATATCGAGCTCCTAGAAGGCAAGAAAAAGCTAGATCATGTGTTGTCAAGGGTTGCGTAGGACCAAAATTTCTACGGCAGAAAATCAAAGCAAGGTGTAGCAGAGGGTAGCATGACAAGAGAATCAACCAAGGTTCATAACAGCAGCAAGAAGTTCATCATATGAAGTCTTCAAGTGGGCAACACTGCATACAATCATTGTAAAGGTATCATTGTACTTAGTCATTTTAAATACATTATTGTACAAATTATACTAGTGTTTATCTACCAAGGGTTGAAGAGGTAGTGTTGGGAGGTCTAGGATCATCATTAGGTGGTTGTGTCAGATTTGGGGTTATGGTCTAGTATATCTTCTTCTTCTACATCATTTTATATCATTGTAAAGTGGAACATTTTCCCTGGTACGGGAGTCCATTCTTCTTTTATTCTTCTATAGGGTGGTAGGGTGGTGCTAGGGTGAGTTGTAGCTCATTGGGTGTTGGGGAAACCATTCAGTTGACTAGTGAAGAATATCGAGCATTGGAGTGTCCATACACTGGGAGATGGAGAAGAATGCTTTTCTAGATTCTAGGAAGTTGGAGGTTTATTTTCAATTGGAGTTGAATGTTAAAGAATTATTAGAAAATCATTAGGTGGTTTTTGTCCCAGAGTGGGTTTCCACCTTAAAAAATGTGTGCATTTGTGTTCCTCTTGTTTGCTACTATCATTGTACAAAGACTGATAATAATTGAAGATTAATTGTTGCTCTAATTGAAAGGAATACTGATACACCCCCCCCCCTTCTCAGTATTTCCAACAATTGGTATCAGAGCTTGGTTACTTCAATAGCAATTTAACAGCTGGAAGGAGGTCATGGAGAATACCAAGAATGGTGTACCTCTATTCAATGAAAATAATTATGCACTCTGGAAAGGAAGAATGGAGGTATATCTCTTGGCGAAAGGTTACGAAGTATGGGACACTGTTCAAAATGGATTTACATCAACTACGGATGAACAAGGTAAGAATAATTTAGTAAATGATGCAAAAGAAAATAATATTATTATCAGTGGACTTATTGAATCTACTTATCATAAGGTGATGGGTTGTAAAACTGCAAAAAATGTATGGGATAAGCTTGAGAATATATATGCAGGTGACTCAAATGTCAAAGAACCAAAGCTTCAAATCTATAGAGCAAAATTTGAGCAACTCAGAATGAAAGAAGATTGCAACATTGCTGCATACTTCCAATTCGGTGGTGAAATAACCAATACTCTGGAAGGATTGGGAGAGCTAGTTGACAATAAGAATATTATACAGAAGATTCTTAGAATGTTACCAGGGAGATTCAACCCAAAGGTATCGGTCTTAGAATATAGTGCAAATCTGGACAAACTCAACAAAGAGGAATTACATGGAGTTCTCATAGCATATGAAATGAGACTTGATGAAGAAGAGGGTACTTCCCATCTAGAAACTGCATTCATTGCATCTAAGAAAACAAATAAGGATAAACAACCTCCAATTGAAAAGACATGCACCTGCAAGTGTGAAGAAAATGGAGATGATGAAGAAGGTCTTTCAGATGAATAATATGCTTAGTTCATGAGAAAACTAAAAATTGGTAAGCGACAATTCAAAGGTAAAATTCCATTGATATGTTTTAGTTGTAATGAGGTTGGGAATTTTGCAGCAAAATTTCCAAATAGAAGTAATGGAAAATCAAAAGGAAAGAAAGGCTTTAAGAAATTCAACAAGCAAGGACCGAAAAGGAACTTTCTCTCTAAAGAAGATAGCTCATCATCCGATGAAGACAATGACAATGAAGAAGAAGGAATGAGAGAGTATTGTTTATGGCCAAGCACAATAGACCCAAGCACAATAAACAAGAGGTATAAAACAATGAAGAAGAAGGATGGACCATAGAGGAATTTTATTAGGAAGCAATCAAGCTTATAAAAGATCTCAAGGTAGAGAAGATCCGTTCCAAAAATCTTGAAGAACAAGTTGAAGAACACAAATGCATTGAAGATTCACTTCAAAAGAAGTTGGAAGAAAGAAACCAAGAAAGGGAAGGATAAGAAGCCGAAGTAGTCTCACTGCGTGAGGAAGTGAAGAAAGGAAAAACTATCCAAAGCTATGCCAACAACTCAAGGGCATTGGAAGAACTCATCAACAATCAACGATCTTACAATGACAAAACTGGCATTGGTTATAAAGAAGAAGAAGTAGGACCTTCTACAACAAAATACAATGAACCTATGAGATCTGACATGCATGTAGACTTCATTGGACAAGATTCGCAAGAATAGCCTTAAGACAATTCCTCGATGAAAATTTACATCTAGGTACCAACATATTTTTATGGCTACTGTTATTCATGTGGAAAATTTGGTCATAAAGCTGTAGAATGTCACACGTACCCTAGGAATGAATACAATTCTAGGAGATCTATCAAATATGAACTTCCCAGGGATCAACGAAACATCAATAGATTTGAACATTTAGGAAATAATATTGAATGTTACAAATGTCAAAACTTTGGACACATAGCCAAAGACTACAAACTTGAAAATCCTCTAGAAGAATCTTTGAAGCCATAGAACAAACGAACATGGAAGAAGAAGAAGAATGATAATTGTGCTCTGAATTTCAAGGCTTAAAAGAACAAATATGTGTGGTATGTCGATAGCAGTTGCTCAACGCATATGACTAGAGATAGAAATAAATTTGTATCTATGAAAGAGAAGAAGGACGAAATCATGTCCTTTGGAAATGATGGATCTTCAAATGTTATAGGATCAGGTACTGTCACTCTCAGAAGAAAATATTCTCTAGCCAAGAATGCTCTATTGGTTGAAAACATGAATCACAATCTGCTCAGTGTTGGAAAAATTTGTGATCAAGGACACACAATACTATTCAACTCCATGAAATGTGAAATAAGGAAAGGCGTGTATGGTGAAATTGTGGCTACAGCAAGTTGAGCTCCAAACGACATATATTTTTTGGATGAAGCAACTAAAGCATGCCTAATAGCTAAAGAGGATGATACAATAATTCTTAGTAATGATGATCGAATAAGTAAGAATTTTGCTACAAAGGTGCAAAGTGATTTCGAGATGTCTTTACTTGGTGAGATGACATACTTCTTAGGGCTTCAAATATCTTAGCAAGAGAAAGGAATATTTATATGTCAAGCTAAGTACATTAAGGAAATGCTCAAGAAATTTAAAATGGAATATTGCAAACCCATCCTTACTCCAATGGTAATAGGTTGCAAATTGAGCATAGACGACTCATCTAAGGATGCGGATCAAAGTTTGTATAGATCTATGATTAGTAGTCTTCTATATGTAACACCCTCCCGACTAGATGTTATGCAAGCAATTGGACAAGTAACAAGATTTGAAGCAGCAACAAAAGAATCACATATTAAATATTCACCAGTATTGGAATATCTTTGCAAGAACCTTGGGATTCTCCCAAGTTCTCATTAGATTTTCCTTTTTCAGAATATAAAAGGGGAGTGGAAGTAGATTACAGTTCTGTAGGATGGTTGTTTGTCAGGGGGAGTGGAAGTGTGTACAGGTCCACAGGATGGTTGTGTTTCAGGTGTTAGTTACCCTTTTCCATTAATGTCAAAGGGGGAGAGAATGTTGTAGGAAGAGGTGTCATGATCGTAGGGGGAGTACTTGTGTTGCCATCAATGCTAAAGGTGGAGATTTTTGATAAGCGGTTTTCAATTATGTCAACCTAAGCAGCACCAGGGACTAACCCAATATTGAATGGGAATTTTGACCTATGAAATTAATATATTCTTAGTCAATAATTCTTTTGATGGTTTCTACTTATCGAGATGTTTCCTTTGATCTAAGGCACACCATGTAATTCTTCACGGTTTGAGAGATATTCATGTTTGAAGTTTTTACCCCTGGTTAGTGGGCTAAAACCATATGGGGTTGGGGAATGGGTTATTGAAAAGTGATAGTTAATATTTTTTAAGCTCCTAAAATCCCTCCCACGTTCACTTGTTGAAGCCCCTCTCAAATTAAGCATTTATATAAATTGTGATCCTCATTTCCTCCTTCTACAAGGGATTCGACCATCTGAAATAGGTCATCATGGAATTTTCACTTTAACATTTTTTATACGAAGGTTTAGAAGCTGAAATTTTTATGAGGTGAAGCTGAAATCCTAAGGAATCTGCTGTAAAAATTTGAGATCAAGGTGCGCAATATTTTTGGAGATATGATCTGTGGAAGTCAGGGTTTTTGCAAGTTCCTGAAATTCATCTCAAAGAAGTGACATTGGTAAAATAGTCATAACTCTCTCTCTCTATATTGGATTGTGTGGAGTACTAAAAATGTATGCTTTTGATGATTATTTCAGTGGCTTTTTAATAGAATTTGTGAACCTTTTGTATCATGAATTTGGAAAGTAATAAGGAACTATAACAAAACATGTGAGAATTGATGTGCATAACTTAGCCACTGATAATGGTTATTTTCCATACAGGAAAAGGAGAAAAAGAAGAGTTGCCACTCCAAAGGAAAGGACAAAGTGGAGATAACTGCTGTCTCTCTGGACAAGAACCGAACGCAAACAAAGAGAAACAGATCAAAGCAAATCGGCTCGGAAAAGAAGGAGAGGACACCAGCTCAGCGCAAAAGAAAAGACAGGATGAAGAGTTAACAGTTTGGCGAATCCCTCAGGATCGAAGATCCTGAGGGATCGCTGCTTTATTTATCTAGTTGCTTGGACATCTCCGCCGTCGTCTTTATAAAAAGAGACAGCACTGTTAGTTTAAGAGATAGATAAGAGAGAGATATGATACGTTTTATGTAATCTTCTGTAAGACATCAGCTCTGGTTATTAAGCTTTGTTGAGAACTGGTTCGATGTATTTTTGATCGATGCATTAATAAAGGCTTGGTGATTATTCCATCTTCGCGTCTGCATTAACTTAAAGCGGTGTATCCTTGGAGGCTAAGGGCCCGGCCCCGAAGGACACTTGCTTCTGTA
The DNA here is from genome assembly GCA_034641835.2 of Pinus albicaulis. Classification (NCBI taxonomy): domain Eukaryota; kingdom Viridiplantae; phylum Streptophyta; class Pinopsida; order Pinales; family Pinaceae; genus Pinus; species Pinus albicaulis. The sequence continues at coordinate 1,147,949,684 of CM076583.1, forward strand.
CCATTACGACTTTACTTCTGTGTGGTTTGTTTATTATTGTTATTTGATAAATTGATATGCTTTACAAGTTCATATTATATGCTCTGTTCAAGTTTGAATCATTGAAGTTTCTACAGATAGAATGGTATGTTGACTCTGCATCAAGTTATTTATCCTTTCAAGAGTTAATCGCACATTCTTACTGTTATATTACAGAGCTGTTATACTAAAACGTTCGTGTGGTGTGCGTTCCTAATTTATCAGTACTGTTCTATAATTCATTCGTTGTTATTGCTGTTCCATTAGTGTGATCTGTGTGAATCGCCTTTAGAGTGACAGAATGTTCTTTGATTGCAAAGAGTGTATAGATTGATTTGGTTATAACCCGTGGGACTTAGTTATTCAATTGCTGTTCCATTTTAGAGTTGTTGTTCCATTCCCGAATTGCTGTTAATTCTTTATTTACTTTGTTGTTCTATTTATCTGCATTTGATGTTTTGGTGTGAGAGATGATCTAAGGCTGTAGTGAGCATTGGCAGTCACTGTCTAGCTCCCAGGCTCGTGATCTATGCTCTAGTTCCTTTTCCATCAGTTTCCGAAGGGATGGGTTATCATTGCCGAACCCTTGACTGATAAGTTGTTGAGTTTTCTGAGTGTGTGATTTATTTCTTTAAAGTAATTTAATTTCAGTTAAGCATCCGTTTATTCTTGTATTTCTTAAGCACTGTACTACTAGCATTACTCTGACGAATGAGCCTCGGATTGAGTCACTCTTTGTAATGACAAAACGCTCTCGGGTTGACATATTAATGTGAGGTAATTAGAGGTGAAAGAGGCCCTTTTTATAGCTCCACATTTTGGCGCCGTTGCCGGGGAAAGAGTGTAGCCATTTTTCTTTTTCAGAGTAGTGTACAAGTCTGCTAGGGAGGAGTTGGATCCTAAAAACGGAAGGTAAGAACCTACGTGCAGAGCATGTAAAAAACCTGCTCACTATCCGCTTTCCTAACAGATTTGTTTTTGCTTGAAGTTGGTAGTTCATTTTTTTTTTTTTTTTGAGTGCATGACTAAGCAGAAAAGACCAGAAAAGAATATCAAACCCCCATCCAAACCCGAAAAAGCTAAGGGGCCGGTGACCCTTGGCCGAACGACCTTCATAGACGAAATCTATAAGAAAACAGAGTCTCAGCCATCAGTAGGCTTCAAGAAAAACACTTCTAAACCACCTACTAGTTCCCTTCAGGCCACAGGATCACCATCTGTAGCCTGTGCTGAGGTGCATAGTCAAACTGAGGAGCAGGACTTTCAAGAAGTTGAAAATTCCACTCCAGAATTATTGCAGGAAGGGAAATCTAGCAACTTTTGTGAAGGAGAAGGAGAAACAGGGGAAACCAAGGAACCAAAATATCCTCTTGAAACAAATCAGCCATTAGATAGCCCAGATAAGGGAAGTGCTGCGAAAGTCATTGTTGAAGAGATTCAATCTCCTCAAACACCTGGTATTCCCATTATTCCAGATAAAGGAAGCGCTATTAAAAAGATCCTTGTCAAAACCGTTCCCACCCAACCTAGGAATACCCTCCTAGATATCCCAGAAGGTTACTGGCATATATTCGATCCCATGGCTCAAAACCAACCAAACGCTCAAAACCAGCCAAATACTCAAACCTCTACATTACAATATCCTATAGTGGATTCTGCAGCAAATGCACCTATGAAAGCTATCCCTCTTCAGCATATCCCTACATTTCACGGACTCACATTAGAAGATCCGGATGCATTCTTATTCGAATTCGATGTGTTATGTAGGGGGTACGATTACACCACCGATCCCCAAAAATTGAAATTATTTCCCTCTACATTGAAAGGGGTTGCTTTAAGATGGTTTATGGGGCTAGGTGGCGGGGTCATCAACAATTGGGATCAAATGAAAGAATCCTTCTTAAAGAAATACCAGGATTATTGTAGGTCTAGAGAATTAAAAGACGAAATATTTCAAATGACAGCCAGACCAAATGAAACATTAGAGGAGTATGTGGAACGTTTTCAGTATAATTTACAAAGATCTCCTTATGCATCGCTACCTTTACCTGATAATGTGTTAAAAACTCATTAATGAGGGGCATGAAGGAACAATGGATTGAAACATTAAACATTATGGGCAAAGGGGATATTTATCAAGAGAATTTTACTGACATCCTTGACTTATGTATCAGGAGTTCGAGAGGCAGCACAAGAATAAAACCGACAGAATATGATCGGTTTGCAAGAGATAACAAAGCATCAGCAGAAGGAGTAACACGTGCAGAAATTGGAAATTTATTAGAAAATTTTAAAACTGATATTATGGGGACACTAACTACACAACTTGATATTGTGCAGGCTAAACAGAAGCAGCTGGAGGCAGAACAGAATTTGGCAATCTTCTGCCCCCGATGCAGAAAAAAACACAGCCACAAGGAGTGTCCATTAGATAAAGTCCAAACATGCGCCATATGTACAAAAGATCAACTTACGGAGAGCTGCCCCTCACTTCCTGGATTGAAAGCGGTATATAAGGAAGCAGAAGAAGAACCAGAATCGGTGAATTCGATCAACCAGCGCCGCCCGTGGCAGCCGAGACAACCTGGTATGTTTCCGGACCCAACCTCTTTCTTTCAAAACCCACAGTATAATGCTCAACAATATGGTATGTGGCAAAATCAATCTCAAACCCCATTTACAAACTGGTCACCACAATCATTTCCTTCTTCAAATCCATGGCTGAATCAAACAAGCCAAACTGGTTGGCCGAATTTCCTTTACACTCCACCATATTGGCAAAATGGCCCGTATCCTTCACAATGGACTCCCTCTACTTCACAAAGTTCACCCTGGCAGACAAGCTGGCAAAGACCGATGTACCACCCAGCTGGAACTATTCCACTCCCTCAACCTACTTTGCCAGCTTTACAACAAAATCCCCAGTCTAACTTGAGGCCGCAACTCCCAGCCCAACCCGATCCCAATCCAAACAACAGGCAGGTCCAATCCATTCAAATCATAGAATCACCAAAAGCAGGACCCGACTTAAGGGAGTGCAATGACCTTCAGTTAAGATCTGGGCGTATAATTGAAACTGAGGGAGATAAAACAGTTCACATTGAAGATCAGTTACCCAGAGAACATCAGTCACAACAAGAGGATGTAAATAAGCAACAAACTCATAATCAAGCAACCACATCCTCTCCTCCGTTCCCAGAACGATTAGCCATACCTCGATCCATACAACATCCCGACTTTGACATTCTGGGAGAATTACAAAATCTGTACATAAAAATTCCATTCCTCCAAGCCATTCAAGACATTCCCATATACGCCAAAACTATAAAAGAATTGTGCATAAAGAAACCAAGGAGGAATATAACAAATAATCCAAGAGTCCAAGTAGTCGGTACCTTATCTGACCTATTGTCCGGAAGAGAAACACCCCTTAAATATGAAGACCCCGGGAACCCAATTATAACTGTTCAAATTTATGGTCAGACCCTGTCTAATGCCTTAGTTGATCTAGGGGCTGCAATTAATATTTTAACAACCACAACTTGCCAAAAGCTCGACATTACATCTGTAGAACCCACCTCTACTCTGTTAGAATTGGCTGACCGATCTGTGGTTAGACCAGAGGGAACTCTACATGATGTCATGGTCTCTGTAGAATCCTGGGAGTATCCAACTGATTTCCTGATAATTAATCCAAAAACCCGACTTGATGGACACCCGCTAATTTTAGGTAGACCTTGGCTCGCTACTGCCGATGCCTACATTGGCCGTCGGCAGGGAAATATGACCATAACCAGAGGACCAAATAGCAAAAATTTAGTTCTATATCCTCCAGCGCAGCCAAGTGTCACAATGATTAAAACTAATAAGCACCCTGTATCATATCTTACTGATAACATCAGATCTCCATTAAATATACAAGAGGCACTCGATTTCAAAGATCAAACAGAAGACGATGCCATTAATAATTTCATTACTCAAACTGAACCTCGCACACAGTGTCACATGATAGAAGCAACATTTGATAATGAATTGGAAGAAGATCCCCTGAAAGATATTCATGACCAAACAATACCTGTTACTTCTGTTGCAAATAGTAAAACTGTGGAAATTGCACCGGGGAAAACTTTAAACATCAATGCTAATCTCACACCTGAACAAGAAACAAATCTCATCCATCTGTTAACAAAATATCAAGAAGCATTTGCATGGGACTACCCCGATATGAAAGGAATCGATCCCCAATTATGTACACACCACATTTATATAGAAAAAGATGCCAGACCTGTGCGTCAGCCGCAAAGGAGACTTAATCCCCATCTAAAAGATGTCGTAAAAACTGAACTTCAGAAGCTTTTAGATGTGAATTTTATCTACCCTATTTCTGATAGTAAATGGGTCTCTCCACTCGTGGTGGTACCAAAAAAGAATGGGAAATGGAGAATTTGTGTGGATTATAGGGAACTTAACAAGGCAACACAAAAAGATCATTTTCCTCTTCCTTTCATAGATCAAGTATTGGACACTTTAGCAGGGAAGAAGTTATTTTCTTTCCTGGATGGCTTCAGTGGATACAATCAGATTCAGATTGCCCCTGAAGACCAGGATAAAACTACCTTTACTTGTCCCTGGGGAACATTTGCCTATCGAGTTTTACCTTTTGGCTTATGTAATGCTCCCGCCACATTTCAGAGGGCTATCCTTAGTATTTTTGCAGATTTAATCAATGATGGACTTGAAGTTTACATGGATGACTTTACACCATATGGAGATGATTTTGATCCAGCTCTAGACACCCTAGAAAAATTCCTACAACGCTGCATTGTTACCAGGCTTTTCTTAAGCAACGAAAAATGTTTCTTGATGATGACTGAAGGACTTATCCTAGGACACTATGTCTCAGCAGCCGGCATTCAGGTAGACCCGGCCAAAATCCAAATACTTTTGCTTATTCCCACTCCTACTACTCGAACAGAGGTACGCAGTTTTCTTGGATTTTCAGGTTATTATAGACGATTTATAGAGCATTATTCGCACATTGCTGCTCCTTTATATGCACTGACTGGTAACATTGATTTTCTTTGGACAGACAAATGTGACCGTGCTTTCGAGGATCTAAAGAAGCTTGTATCCACAGCCCCAGTCCTTCGAGGACCAAACTGGGACTTACCATTCCAGATATCATCCGATGCCTCAGATACAGCCATTGGCGCAGTCCTTGAGCAGGAAGAGGATAAAAAACCATATGCCATCTATTACATCAGCAAGAATTTATCCCCTGCTGAATTGAATTACACTGTTACTGAAAAAGAATTCCTAGCTGTAATACATGTTGTCAATAAATTTAGACATTATATTACAGGCTATCTTGTTATCTTGTATACAGACCATTCTGCTATAAAATATTTAGCAAATAAGCCTGTCACAAATGCCAGAGTAACTCGATGGTTAATCTTATTGCAGGAATTCGACATCACAATCAAGGACCGGCCTGGCAAAGAAAACCCTGTAGCCGATTTTCTTTCAAGAATACCAAAATCAAGCGATGCAACAGCAGTTGAAGATCAATTTCCGGATGAGCACCTGTTTGCTGTTGCCGTTAAAACACCCTGGTATGCTGATGTTGCCAACTACCTCGCAGTAGGTAAATTACCAAAACATTTAACTCCGAATGAGCGCAAGCAGGTCATTCAGAAAAGTTCTCGATTTCGTGGATTGGAGGCTATTTGTTTCACACAGGAGCAAACATGCATATCAGGCGATGTGTTAGAGAGGATGAAATCTTTGACATCCTAAAAGCTTGTCACGATGGACCGTGTGGGGGGCACTTCGCTGAGCGTAGAACCGGACATAAAGTATTGCAGACAGGATATTACTGGCCTACGATCTTCAAAGATGCAAAGAAGTTTGTCCAAGCCTGTGACAGCTGCCAGCGAGCAGGACGACCTGGTCAAGCTGATGAGATGCCTCTGAAACTACAGTTAGTCATCGAACCATTCGAGCGGTGGGATCTCGATTTTGTCGGACCCATCAACCCTTCATCAAATCAGAAAACATATATTTTGGTGGCAACAGAATATGTCACCAAATGGGTTGAGGCAGAAGCATTGCCAAGAGCCACAGAGGACTCTGTCATACAGTTCCTGTTCCTTATATTTGTTCGTTATGGCCTTCCTAGGGAAATAATTACAGATGGAGGACCACAATTTGTTGGGCATAAATTAGCTGCAACACTTAACAATTATCATGTCCAGCATAAGATCACTACTCCATATCACCCACAGGCGAATGGGCAGGTAGAAAGTAGCAATAAGATAATAGAATCAATCCTAACAAAAACCATTGCGTCACATAGGCGTGATTGGGCTACCCGTCTGCCTGAAGCACTCTGGGCATATAGAACCACATGGAGGAGCACCACCGGTTACACACCTTATCAACTAGTGTTTGGAAAACAACCCATTTTTCCCATAGAATTCGAAATCCAAACACTGCGAACAACACAGGAAGTTGGCCTAGATCTAAGCTAGGCACAACTCAATCGACTACAGCAAATCAATGAATTAGACGAAATTCGGCTCTCTGCACTACAAAATACAGCATTGATTCAACAGCAGCGAGCCAAATGGCATGATGCGCTCATCAAGAACAAAGTCTTCCACGAGGGAGACTGGGCTTTGTTATACGATTCTCGGTTTCAGGACTTCCCTGGAAAACTTTAGACTCGATGGTTGGGACCATACGAAATCCAAAAGGTACATGACAACGAAACCCTTACTCTAATCACCATTGACGGTTCTGGATATGCATTCAAAGTAAATGGCCACCGAGTCCGTCTCTATCGTAAACCACTTACTCGGGAATCCTTCTGCCAGCAGCTACGCCGAGATACTGATCTGGAGATCTTAGGAGAGGAAGAGAAATATTCCTCACCTGTAATTCATTAAGGGTCTATTTCTTTTTGCAATTTGTACATAAGTTCTTGTTTTTGAGTGATTCTTGTACATAAGTTTGATTTGAATATTTTCTTGCCATTTTTTGCTGTTCCTTTTTCTTCCACATAGTTTGATTTTTGCTCTTCTAATAGCATATGCGTGTTTTTTTATGATGTTTGTTTTGCTTGTTTTGCGGTTCCTTTTCTAAAGGAACAACATTCGGATCTCTGCTGTTCCTTTTTCAAAGAAACGATATTGTAACATTTCTCGCTGTTCCTTTTGGTTACCACTGTTCCTTTTCCTTCAAAGAAACAACGTTCTTTTATTGCTGTTTTTCCTTTTTCAACGGAATGGCATGTTGAGTGTTTTATAGTATTATTGCCATTCCTTTTCCCAAAGGAACGACATTTGCATTTTTCCTTTTTTTTATTATCCATCGTTGTTGCTTTTCCAACAGAACACCATTAGCATACTTTTGATCTCTTTTGCTGATTTAAATTGAGGATTCTTTTTGCCCGTCTTCTTTCTAGTCTTCAAGCTTCAGCTATGTATTTGTGCGATGAAATATAAAAACACAACATACCAAAATATGCAAACCATAAATCGCTATATCTATAAGGCTCTGCATTAATAAGAGGACAAATGGAAGGACATACTTATTTCTTACCTTTTGTTGACATGGTTTTACTAATTTTGCCCTGATTGGTTATCTTTATCATGCTGATTCCCTTAAATTTTTTTTTTTTTTTTCGATTAGTACTTGGGAATAAGAGCAAAGAGCTTATATCTTCCTATTGAGATGATAAGACTTCTTCCACCATTCCTACTCTTAAGGAGTGTTGAACCACCCTTTGTGTATAAATAAGGAAAAGTATTCTATAAAAAAATAAAAAAAAATAATAAAACATATGTGAACATGATATGTCAAATGTCAAATGCAGGATAGGGGGTCTCATTGAGAGCCAGCCTACCATGATCATGAGGGTGGAAGTGAAGTGGCATTCCCATTATGGCCACCATACCAGGGATATGGTCCAAAAGGTATATCAAGTAAATGAACCTTGGAACAGGAGGTCTCATCACGAGCCGGCCTGCCCACGTTTCGCTCCTTCCTCATGAATGGCATTATGGTTAACTGGTCACCAAGCCAGCATAGTGGTCTACATTTTGACACAACAACATTCCTAAGTATACACAAAGGATCATGGTTCCGAGGGTGAAAAACAACTCTGCCAAGGTTATGGACACCTGTTGGCAGCAGAGTAATGTTAATGGTATTGAAGTCACCTTGCTTACACCAATGGGTAAGATACTAACACTCTTTTGTTTCTTATATCCTAGGCACTAATCATATGTTATTTCCCGATTTATACATCGCATGAATATTTATCATTACCAATCATGGCAACGAAAGTGACCATGACCACTGGAGATTGGCAAGTACGATACATGCCCTATCCATCAGCCTCAACTCATAACACAGCAGCCTCTTATATCATACGCGATCAATTCTCCGCCTCGATTTCGGTAATCTGTTGTCCTTTTTCAACATGGCATAATTCCACATGTTGTTCCTTTCTGACTTGATTGCAGACTGGGTTCCGCTCCTTTATTTGCCGGCTGGGACAGCCTATCACACTGCGGGGGGGGGGGGAGGTTAACCTCATCATTCCCTGTATTACGTGTCAATTCACCATTCGGAAAAATTAGTTTACGACGGTTTGGCATGGTTTCACGGCATGGCATATTTTTATTTTCACACAAGTTGTTTTTGTTGCACTATTCCATACTCTGTGTTTTCTTTCTCGAAACCTTGCGATTACCACCCTATCTGTGTTTCAAACCGAAAACGTTTTTGCTGTTCCATTTAGAATTCACAGTGAAATCATGGGAGGAAGGGCAATTCGAAGTGAGCCTCAACAGCTGACGATCTCCGCTGCTACCCGGGAGATCCTGGAAAGGGCGGGATGGTTGAATTATTTCAATCGCCTATAGGAAGCTAATGAAACAGTAGCAATGGAATTTTTGCAGAATTTACAAGATGACCATTCCACAGTAAGAGGGAAACGGATAGCAGTCACTGATGCCATAATTGAAGAAGTTTCAGGACTTCCAGCCACTGGACCGGTATGGACATTAAAAAAGGAACGATTACAGAAGGTCATCGACATCTTCCAGGACGAAGGCCAGAATTTGACAATCAAGGGGAAGGGAGTTCTGCCAGCAACCCTAGGAGAACCCTGGACGGAGCTAGCAAGAACAGTACAAAGCTACATTACCTGCGAAGGAAGAAAAGACGTGGTAAGACCAGGACATCTTAAACTTTTAGCTGTTCTAAAACAGAAATGCTCTGTGAATTTACCGGCACTCCTAAACTCGTTACTGCATGATGCTACACAAAGTATGAAAAAGGCACAGCACGTAGAGGCAATTGTTAGTCACCATGGGTTGATTCGACTTATTGTTAGTTATGGTCTTACCCAGCAGCAGAGCAGCTGGGAAGAGATCATTGCAATGATTGAGGGGGGATTGGCAGAGCCATCCCCGAAACGTAGACATTCTATAAGCCCACCAGAACAACCGGCAAAACGCAGAGAAAATGTTGCTAGTACATCACAACAACCAGAGACACACCAAGAATCGGCAAAGCGCAAGCATGCCGTTGATCCACCCGAGCAACCGGAGGAACCCAGAAAGTCAGCTCGGTTAGCTCGGATGAGAAGAAGCGTAGATAAGCCCAGAAAATCGGCCCGGTTGGCTCGGATACGAGGAAGGCTGGAGAAGCTCCAAGAAAGTGCCAGCCAACCGGTGGTAATTGAGGACGAACAATCCGAAGAGGGGGCAGAGGCTGAACAGGAGGAGGAAATAGAACAGCAGGAAGATAGCCCATTACAAGACCTACTGGGAGAAGATGACTTGGCCGCCATCCTAGCCAATATGAGTAAGTATGGTCAACCTTCTAGTTTAGAGGACCCTCACGACAAACCCCAAGAAGAAAACATGCCTGTTCATGATGAAGAGGAGGAAAATACTGAACGGGAACACTCTGTTCCCAGGTCACAAGAGGAAATTCTAGAGGAAGTAGGAGCAGAAACAGCATTTGCTCAGGAAGAGACAGAACCAGTCGAGGTTCATACCCCAGAACAGCCAGAGCAGAGCAGTGAGGAAGAACCCCAAGAGGAAGATTTAGCAACTGGTCATGATCCAGTCCACCATCGACAGACTGCTGTTCCTTCAAATGAAATGATGGAAATTAAGAAGTTGCGGAAGGAACGGACTAAATTGTTAAATACGATAACCCAGCTCAGACAACAAATTAGGATTCTGAAAAAGAACCAGAAGGTAAAGAGGAAGAAGAGGGCCAACAAACGGCCTGCTGTCCAAAACCCTGAGGATCCAGCTGCCGTTCCACATGATGCTGAGGATCCGGAACAAACGGATGTTCGCGTTAAAACAGAAAAGGATGATAGAAGATGCAGACGAGGCACCACCCTCGGGGTAATAAGGTCCCGAACTCAAACGGCGTAACAAGAAAGTTCGGGTAAAAACTCCAGGCCTCATGCGACCTATGGAAAAAAAGATCAAGGCAAAATCCTTGCCGCAGATGATAGTAAACAATGAAAAGTAGAAACTTAAAAAGAGCAAACGGTTCCCCGAGAAAAATATGAAGAGTTGCAGCAGCAACTAAGGGACGTCAGTCAATCTAAAAGCCAGGCTTTTGAAGGGTGGAAGAAGGAACAAGAGGCAGTTGCACAGGTAACTAGTAGACTAGATACTGTTATCAAACAGATGAATGACTTGTGTTCTTTATACAATAATGTTTTAGCATGTAGGGCCCCTGCTAAAAACTATGCTCTGTTTTTATTAGAACGATATTTACAATTACAAATAAAAGCTGTTAAAGCAGGCACCCCTATACAAATCAACACTGTCAATGATTTTATAGACTGCTGTAAACATTATGGAGTGAAAGTCCAGAGATTGTTGTGTGAACTTTATTTGCACGACCTTGTGCTAAGTCAGGAGACTGAATTGAACCCTAGCCCCTCCATTGGAGATATCCAATTCCAAGCATTCATTTCATTCGGGGTTAATCAGATTAAGTGGCTCAAAGCCTATGATACTTTCCAGAGTTAGGAAAATGGTCTAGATTTACGAGTTAGGGCTGAGCCTAGGAACCCAGTACAGTTATGGAAAGCTCATATAAACCACATAAGGACTCCGGGTGTCATTGAAACATTAGGACCCATGCATGAGGCACTCATTCGAGAGAGTTTAGAGTATTTCCTTTCCATCAAAGACTTGGCCATTAATGCAGCCAAATTTCGATATCTCTGATCCAAACATCCAGCTCAGAGAACCATTTAAGTATGAGAACTTTGAGTTAGCTGCTGACCGTTTGAATCTCTATGGCCAGAGCATTCTGAAAGCAGGGTCATCTTGGTTAGGATATAGATTTCGCGCTCCAATTATTTGGCACCCTGCACCCGGATACCAGGCCCTGTATGATATGCCTGAGGGACAAACAGGTCAGTTCTTTGACTATCTAATCACTCAACATGGTTGTAGGCCTCCGCATGAGACTCCTTCTCCAGCATATTCTCTCACTGCATTACATGTCAACTGCAATGTTTTCATGAGGACATGAAACAAGGTAAGCAGGGGGGTGTGTGGAGTACTAAAAAGGTATGCTTTTGATCATTATTTCAGTGGCTTTTTAATAGAATTTGTGAACCTTTTTGTGTCATGAATTTGGGAATTAATAAGGAAGACATAACAAAACATGTAGAAATTGATGTGCATAGCCAACCCATATCTAATGGTTATTTTCTATACGGAAAGGAGAAAGCGAGGAGTTTCGGCTCAAAGGGATAGGACAAGTGGAGATAACAACGTCTCTACGGGCTGAAGCCGGCCTTAATTGAAAGCGAAGTCAACAAATCGGCTCGGAAGAAGGAGAGGACACGGCTCTGAGGCGAAAGAAGAGCCGAAGGGATGAAGTTAACTTGATTTAGCGAATCCCACCAGGGTCGTTTCTCTGAGGATCAATTCTATCTTGTTGCTTGGACATCAATTATGCGTCTTATAAAGAAATTGTGCTTGTTAGTTTAAAGTTATTAGATGGAGATAGGATCGTTTTATATATAATCTCCTTAAGACCTCGAGCACAGTTGATAAGTTCGTTGAATTTGGTTCGATGTATTTTTGATCGATGCATTAATAAAAGCTTGGTGATTATTCCATCTTCGCGTCTGCATTAACTTAAAGCGGTGTATCCTTGGAGGCTAAGGGCCTGGCCCCGAAGGACACTTGCTTCTGTACCATTATGACTTTACTTCTGTGTGGTTTGTTTATTATTTTTATTTGATAAATTGATATGCTTTACAAGTTCATATTATATGCTCTGTTCAAGTTTGAATCATTGAATTTTCTACAGATAGAATTGTATGTTGACTCTGCATCAAGTTATTTATCCTTTCAAGAGTTAATCGCACATTCTTACTGTTATATTACAGAGCTGTTATACTAAAACATTCGTGTGGTGTGCGTTCCTAATTTATCAGTACGGTTCTATAATTCATTCGTTGTTATTGCTGTTCCATTAGTGTGATCTGTGTGAATCGCCTTTAGAGTGACAGAATGTTCTTTGATTGCAAAGAGTGTATAGATTGAGTTTGGTTATAACCCGCGGGACTTAGTTATTCAATTGATGTTCCATTTTAGAGTTGCTGTTCCATTCCAGAATTGCTGTTTAATTCTTTATTTACTTTGCTGTTCTATTTATCTGCATTTGATGTTTTGGTGTGAGAGATGATCTAAGGCTGTAGTGAGCATTGGCAGTCACTGTCTAGCTCCCAGGCTCGTGATCTATGCTTTAGTTCCTTTTCCATCAGTTTCCGAAGGGATGGGTTATCATTGCCGAACCCTTGACTGATAAGTTATTGAGTTTTCTGAGTGTGTGATTTATTTCTTTAAAGTAATTTGATTTCAGTTAAGCATCCGTTTACTCTTGTATTTCTTAAGCACTGTACTACTAACATTACTCTGACAAATGAGCCTCGGATTGAGTCACTCTTTGTAATGACAAAACGCTCTCGGGTTGACATATTAATGTGAGGTAATTAGAGGTGAAAGAGACCCTTTTTATAGCTCCACAGATTGGAATTTTGTAAAAATTAGCAGATAGTGCACAATAATTAATTTTCTCTCTATCAATTTTAGATCTAAATGAAGAAACAGTGACACATGGCATGTCGTACAAGTGTGCTCTACTGAAACAGTCCATAATTAGGGCATTGTGAGAGATTGGGTATAACTCTCTCTTGAAGAATCCAAATTGGGTCAGACCTATGGCATTGAAAATATGACTTAGAGGACTACTGTAAGATTGAAAATTAGATATTGAAAATTTGAAATAACAGAGATACACCAGATTCAATATCGAGCTCCTAGAAGGAAAGAAAAAGCTAGATCATGTGTTTTCAAGGGTTGCATAGGACCAGAATTTATATTGCAGAAAAGCAAAGCAAGGTGCAGCAGAGGGTAGCATGACAAGGGAAGAAAATACAGTGCGTAACAGTAGCAAGAAGTTCATCATATGAATTCTTCAAGTGGGCAGCACTGCATACAATCATTGTAAAGGTATCATTGTACTTAGTCATTGTAAATACATTATTATAAAAATTGTACCAATGTTTATCTGCCAAGGGTTGAAGAGGCAGTGTTGGGAGGTCTAGGATCATCATTAGGTGGTTTTGTCAAATTTGGGGTTATGGTATAGTATATCTTCTTCTACATCATTCTATATCATTGTAAAGTGGACTATTTTCCCTAGTACGAGATTCCATTCTTCTTTTATTCTTCTATAGGGTGGTAGGGTGGTGCTAGGGTGAGTTGTAGCTCATTGGGTGTTGGGGCATCTGTTCAGTTGAATACTAAAGAATCTTAGGCATTGGAGCGTCCATCCAGTGGGAGCTGGAGAAAAATGCTTTTCTAGATTCTAGGAAGTTGGAGCTTTATTTTCAATTGGAGTTTAATATTAAAGAATTATTAGAAAAGCATTAGGTGGTTTTTGTTTTTGGAGTGGGTTTCCACCTTAAAAATTGTGTGCATTTTTTTTCTCTTGTTTGCTGCCATCATTTTACAAACACTAATAATAATTGAAGATTAAATAATGTTGTAATTGAAAGGAATACTGATTCACCCCCCCTCTCAGTATTTCCAACATAATGCACAAAAGTGTGCATACTTGGTAAGTCTATCAATTACCACCATGATGACACTCTTTCCTTCAGAATTAGGTAAAACTATGATAAAATTCATTGATATCTCCTCCCAACGTTGACTTGAAATGGATAAAGGTTGTAGAAGACCCAGGGTCTTAATCTTCTCAACTTTATTCTTCTCACAAACCAAACATTCTGCCACAAAATTTTGAATAGAAGATTTAAGGCCATCCCAAAAAATTTCTTTCTTCACCCTGTGGTAAGTTTTTAAAAATCATGAGTATCCTCCTATAGGAGAAGTGTGCAATTCCAAAAGAATCTTTTGTTTTAGTTGGGAATTCTTACAAAGATATAAGTGATCTTTGTACCATAAGGAATCATTTTTCCAACTAAATGTATCAGATGTACTAGGATCTTGTTGCAACTTTTGAATGAGTGTCCACACTTCTTCGTCCTTCTTCCATTCATCCCTTGCCTTGGTTATCCAATTGGGTTGGATAATAGATATGGCACAAAGAAATTCTTCCACGTCTTCATTCTTTCTTGAGAGTGCATCTACAGCAACATTTAGCTTCCATTTTTTGTAGATTATTTCAAAGTCATAACCCAAAATATTTTTTAGCCTCTTTTTTCTTCTCTTCTGAAGATAGTCTTTGTTCCAAAAATTATTTAAGACTATCATGATCATTTTTTACCTTGAAGTGTCTTCCCATTAGGTAAGTTTGCCATTTCTTTAGTGCATGTAGTATTGCTAACATTTCCTTGTCATAAATAGCTTTCTATAAATACTTTCCTTTGATTGGAAGACTTTCAAAAGAAATGGGTCTTCCTTCTTGCATTAAAACAACACCAATTCCATTTCCCGAGGCATCACATTCCACAATAAAGGTCTTTGTGAAATCTGGCGTAGCTAAGACTGGTGTTATTCACATTGCTTCTTTAAGATGTTGAAAGGCCTTCGTTTCTTCAGGAGTCCATGAAAATGCATCTTTCTTCAATAATGTTGTTAGAGGTGTTGTTATTCTCCCATAATTCTTAACAAACTTGTGATAATACCCTGTTAACCTGAGAAATCCTTGCAACTACTTTATGGTTATGGGTACTTTTCATTCCTTAATGGATTTAATTTTGTTAGGGTCAACCTTAACACCGTCATGAGATATAATATGACCCAGATATTCCACCTCTTCTACTCCATAGAAACATTTGCATTTTTTTGCATATAATTGTTTCCCCTGTAATAGTTTGAGAACCCTGTCAACATGTTGAATATGATCCTTCCAAGTCCTGCTGTAGATTAGTATATCATCAAAAAATACTAGCACAAATTTTCTTAGGGTGGGTTTTAAAATGGAATTCATGAACCCTTGAAATGTAGAAGGTGCATTGGTAAGGCCAAAAATCATGACAAAAAATTCATAATGACCCTCATGAGCTCAAAATGTTTTTTTCAGAATATCTTCAGTATTCATTCTAATTTGATGATATCCTGAAAGAAGATCCAACTTGGTAAAATAAATTGCTCCATGTAATTCATCCAATAATTCATCAATCACAGGAATGGGAAATTTATCTTTAATGTTGAGCTTATTGAGCTCCCTAGAATCCGGATACATGTGCCATGATCCATCCTTCTTGTGTACCAATACTATAGGAGCAGAGAAATAAATTTCACTAGGTTGAATTATACCAGCCTCTAACACTTCTGCAATCATACATTCAATTTCGCTCTTTTGGACATAAGGATATCTATAAGGCCCAATGTTTGGAGGAACACTTCCTGGAATAAAATGAATAGCATGATCATGATCACGAATAGGTGGGAGTCCTTTGGGAGTTTCAAACACCTTGGAATGATTGTGCAAGACTTTTTGGAGATCTCGAGAAATATATGATTTTGATGTTGGAACTTCTAGTGAGCATAATTGTGAAATTATTCCTCGTTGTTATTTATTTATAAGATTTGTCATGACATTAGAGCTTATTATCTTTTCTGGCTTCCCTACAATACCCCATAATTCGACTTCCTTTCCTTTTGAAAAAAAATTCAAGAAAAATTCTTGAAAATTAAAAGATATCGTCCCCAAATATTGTAACCATTGTACTCCTAGTACAACATCAACACCTCCCATAGGAATGGAAAGTATTGGACTATTCAATACATATTCCCCCATGGTTAACTTGATATTATGCCATTTTCCAAATAAATTTATAGCTCCTCCAATTGTAGCCATCAGTTCACATTCTGGTGCTGGGTATATGAAACAATTCAATTCCTTGGCTAGCTTACAATAAATAAAATTATGGGTACTACCTGAATCAATCAACACTATTAGCTTTTTGTTCTTGATATGTCCTTCTATCTTGAGAGTTTGACGAGTGGTAATTTATGCCAATGAATTACACGATATGGTCAGACTCATTTCTTCCTCTTCTAGGATTGTTTCATGGTGTGTATCCTCTTCTTTTGAAGATTCTTGTTCATTTTCTTCTTCCTCTTCACAATCTATGTAAAATAGTTTCTTCTCAGCACACTTATGACCTTTAGTGTATTTTCTATCACAGCTGTAGCGAATCCCTTTTTCTCTTTTTTCTTCCAATTTTTGTGGTGTCAACCTTGTAGGTTACGGAAATGTAGGAGTTCCAACACTTTCCTCTTTAAATTTGGTGGTAAGAGCTTCCTTGTCAACCATAATTCCCACATTAATTTTCTAATAACTGAATGCCTTCTTGATAGTCAGGTTCCAAAACCATGAACTTTCATCGCTGGATGTTCTCCTTTAAAGTACCTATGAAGAGATCAATCATGTGTTCCTCTGAAATACTCAGTTACCTTATATTAAATTTTGAAGTCCTCAATGTGCTTCCCCATTGAACCCTTTTGTTTGAGATTTATCAATTGGCTAAAGAAGGTGTTGCTCTTTGTATCCTCATAATGTGCTATCATTTCCTTCGTAAAAATTGACCAAGTGACAATTTTTTTATAGGAGAAAATCCATCAATACCATACAAATGTATTTTGTTCTAAATGTAAAGTTGCAATGCGTACCTCTTGTCTGTTTTGCACATTATGGAGATAAAAATATTGCTCCATCTATAGTATCCATGTTACAGGATCCTTTCCATCAAAGTTCCTCATATCCATTTTTTGAATATGGTGGTTCTTTCCTCCAACAATAGAGTTTATGAAATCACGATTAACATTTATTTTATTCTCTTCATGAGTTTCCTCTACTATGTTTTCACCATTACGAAACATTTCTTGTATCAACTTTTTCAAACCTTCCATGTCTACTTTTAGATCATTCTTCATGTTTTCCATCTTAGATTCCATGTCAGATTCCATGCCATCCATCTTAGCTTCCATGCCATACATGTTAGCTTCCATGCCATTCTTCAAACCATCCATCTTAGATTCCACTCCTTTCTTCAAACCATCCATCTTAGCTTCCACAACTTTCTTCAAAACTTCAATGTCATTTTTTGTTGCTCTTTACGAGAGTGAAATTTGTTGCACTTTCTCTTGTAATTTTGATATTTCATGTTGCCATTCTTATTCTTCATGAGTCATAGTAGAGCCTTATAAAGGCTTCATGGGTGTTAAATTTTTAGGGGCCATTTTAGAATCCAATACGGATATCTATTCTACAATATTCCCTTGGAATCTATTCAACTTGATTCTTCAAAAAGGACTTATGCAATTCGAAAAAGAAAAATAATCACCTTTTACTTTCTTTTGAGGAGCTTGATATTGAAAGTGAATTATCTCTCTAATTGTGGATCCTAAATATCTGAAATTTTGCCTTGTAGTAGCCATCTGAAGCTTCTTTTAAATTCCACAGGTCTGACCCGATTTGGACTCTTCAAGAAAAATTTATGTCCAATCTCCCATAATGACCCAATTATGAACTGGTTTAGTAGAGAAAACTTGTACGACTTGCCACGTGTCAATGTTTCCTCATTTGGATCTAAAATTTATAGACAGGAAACTACAGTCCATGCACTTGTAGCCATGTTTTACATAATTCTAATCCGATTATTAGAGAGAGAGTTATGAAGATTTTCCCATGATCACCTCTTTGAGATGAAATTTAGGAGCGTGAAAAAGCCCTAACTTCCACAGACCATATCTCCAAAAATATTGTGAACCAAGCTCTGAAATTTTGTGATGATGTGCCTCAGTATTTTTGTTTCTCACTCTAAATATTCCTACTTCTAAACCTTTGTAGAAAAAAACTTATAGCAAAAATTCCGCGATGACCTGTTTAGGTTAAATTCGGGAGCTTGCAAAAAGACCTAACTTCCACAGATCATATCTCCGAAAATATTGCGAACCAAGCTATGAAATTTTGTGAAAATTTTCCTCAAGATTGTGGCTTCATACGCTAAAAATTTCAGCTTCTGAACGTTTGTAGAAAAAAAATTATAGCGAAAATTCCACAATGACCTGTTTGGAGCAGCGAAACCCTATAATCCAAAGCTCTGATACCAAATGTTGTGAAACCAGCTCCAAAAATAGAAGAAAAGATATATCAACACCTTATAAATAAGCCACTTCGAGGGGGAAACCTCCAATACATTACATGAATGAACAATTCTTGGATCATACAAATTACAAAACCTCCTTTCTATATATAGGAGTCCATGGGGCCACAATCTAATCCTAGCCGACCTAACAATAATAATTTAAGTGCACAATAATAACAACATGGGGGCTACAGGGGTGCAATAATAATAATAAAGGAGTTACACTAACAACAATAAGGGACTATAGTAGTAATATAGGGACCTAACAATAGCTATCTATCTGAATTATGTGGTGTACTCCTGCACGCTTTGGCCCAAATATTTCTTGAAGTAATGCCACTGGATCCACTATTTCTCCACGTACGTAATGGGATAAATCTATGACTTAGTTAGGGTTTTGTAATCTTACCACTTAGTCACTGGAGGTTCTCCCTCCAACCTTAAGGTTTTTGTGTGGATATCTCATGAAGGTAGTGCATGGCCCTCTAATTTTAGCCACGCATATGAGTTCTTTTCCATTCCTCGATGTGATGGACACTAAAATAGACTTCAAGTTACCGAAACTAGTGGTTCAACCTAAAAGCATTGATCCCATCACGATAGAACTTGATATTGACCTTTTATTCCATTTTCAATAGGGACTTTGACTGGCTCATGACACTCAAACTGGGTTGATCTTTCTTGGGCTCATTCTTCAACTACCTTTTCATTTCTCCCCGATCTTCTGATCACCGTTATGATTTTTCCTTTGAATTCAAACCCCCATATTCTCCAAATATCCCCATATTTCTATTGAAGGTCTCTGTGAGGAGGCTTACATTTTAATTGATATTTGCGACTTACTGTTATAGTGGCGTGACCTTTGTAAGATCACGAGGTTCATTTACAGTTTCCCTACCCATGATTAGGCTTTTTACGTTTTTCAGCCCCACAGATATAGATCTTTGAAATCTCCAAAATATACCTAAATAAACCATCTCTGATACTAAATTATCTATAAAATTCCATAGATATTCCACTAGAAAATTTATCACAACAGATCTGCTAATAATATATTAAAATACTGGAATTTTACACTTTTACAGTTTTATTAAAATTATAGATTTGTAGATTTAACTGTAATTAGTGCATGCATGTAAATAGAAATTATGTAGAAAAGTAGATAATGAAAAAATAATCTCACATACACAGATAATAGATAATATAGTCTCTCTTGGAAACCCTTTCGGGAGAAAATTAAGCTGGAAGATGCGGTCGCTTCCCTCTCTTTCTCTATTTGGAAATTTGACTACAAGCACAAAGATGTAATGCCCTGGCCCATGGGCTACTAAAGTCCACAAATCCTCTCTATGTTCTTTACCTCATATCTCTCCTGGCTGTATTTTCTCACCTATGGAACAAAATTATCTCGAAGGATGGAATGCCTCTTCCTTTTAGTGGCTCGATTTTAACGCACCTCAATAGTCGATAAAAATGACCATGTGAGCTGATTCCTCCACTTTTTCTACTCCAAATGCATTGATATTGGTGAAAAAATAATAATGATGAAATCCAGATCAGTCATGTAAAAACGTCTCTGTCACTTCAAGCCAATTCTTGCTAGCCTCAAGATTTTTATAGTGATTTAGAGAAAAAAAATGTTCAAATACCTTTTGCAAAGGAATTTAAACCTAAAAAATATGCCTAATGAAATATCAGAAAGCAGTCAGGTTCATGGCATTAAGCGCATGAAAACCAAAATTAAACTGTAGATTCAAGCATTAGAATGCCAAATCTAAGTTTAACATTCATAAATTTGTTATAATATACTTCAGATATGGGACACAAAATTTCATATATGCAAGTAAAACCTTCAAAATATGCAAAATAAAAGGTTCCTTTATGTATTTTATAAATAGGTGGCATAAGTCCAATTTTTTTTGGAAATAAGGAAATAAATGAAAATTTAAATGGGTATATAATATACCTGAGGCCAATTAGCTCAACAAACTACAAACCACTTAATAATTTCAATTAACATTCATGAAATTGGCTACCAAGAAATAATCATGTGGGTTACATAGCCAGGAAAAATTTGACCACACAGGCTGAGGCCCACTCCTAGACTAACTTTGCATCGGTGCGAAAGAAGAAGTGTTTGATAGTTAACGGAAACTTGGACTGTGATAGTATCGAATCAAGTGTTGGAAAAGAAGGTGGCTAACTGGAAGGAAATACCAAGAAAATACATACTTCTTAGTCTCAATAAAGAAATTCCAAACTAACTGGGTCAAAAACAGCAAAGTAGAATATCTAGAGGCTAATCCCCAAAGCTTATTAAACTGGCATCTAGGACTAACTAGAGCTAAGCCACCTAAACCCATTAGCTAGTGTATACGTCATGAAGATTCTAAAGTAATTCCACTTCCAATACCTTCATAATGTCACCAAGACAGTCACCCCCAACATAAGGAAGTTGCCATTTTTAGAGATTAAGAAAAAATGATGCCATTGTGTAGAGTTTTTGTTAGATCCCAATATTACTAGTGTAGTCCCTTATTGTTGTTAGTGTAGCACACTTATTGTTATTGTTATTGTTATACCCATGTAGCACCCATATTGTTATTATTGTGCCCCATAAGAATCCACTATTTTTATTGTTGTGCCCATACATTATTATTGTTAGGTCAACTAGGATTATATTATGACCCCATGGACCAGGGAAAATTTTGAGGATGGAAGTTTATCTTAAAGTTTAGCAACCGCGATGAATTTCAGTAGTCCCTAATATCCAAATTCTAAATTTTCAATGATAAATTTGTAAAAATCTTATATTTATAATTATTTTATATTAGAGAATATATAATATTGGTGACTTTTGAGGTAAGATAATTTTTTACTATAAAATTTGGGCGAATTCATTTTTTGAAAAATGGAAATTGGAGAATATTTTTTTTTGGAAAAAAGATGGAATACTAGTGCACCTATGAATATTAGGCCCTAAAATTTTTCCTACCATGGAATCCTATATATAGAAAGGAGGTTTTTTCATTTGTATCATCCAAGAATTGTTCTTTTATGTAATGTAAAGGAGGTTTCCCCATCGAAATGGTTGATTTCTAAGGCATTAATCTCTCCTTTCTTCTCTTTTTGGAGCTGGTTTCATAAAATTTGGAATCAAAGCGGACTTGTAGGGTGTGCCATGTGCCACTGTTTCCACATGTCACGTGTCAAAGGAGTACAATGGTCACAATATTTGGGGATAATAGCTTTTAATTTTCAAGAACGTTTCTTGAATTTTTTTTTCGAAAGGAAAGAAAGTTGAATTATGAGGTATCACAGGGAAGCAAGGAAACATAATAAGCTCTAATGTCATGAAACATCTTCTGAAGAAAGAACAATGAGGCATAATTGCACAATTATGCGCACTAGAAGTTCCAACATCAAAATTATCTATTCGTCGATATCTCCAAAATGTCTTGGCGAATCATTCCAAGGTGTTTGAAACTCCCAAAGGAATCCCACCTACTTGTGATCATCATCATGTTATTCATTTTATTCCAGGAAGTGTTCCTCCAAACATCTGGCCTTGTAGATATCCTTATGTCCAAAAGAGAGAAAATGAATGTATGATTGCAGAAATGTTAGAGGCTAGTATAATTCAACCTAGTCAAAGTTCTTTCTCTGCTCCAGTATTATTGGTGCACAAGAAGGATGGCTCATGGCACATGTGTCTGCATTATATGGAGCTCAATAAGATCACTATTAAAGATAAATTTCCCATTGCTATGATTTATGAATTATTGGATGAATTACATGGAGTATTTTATTTTACCAATTTGGATCTTCCTTTAGGATATCATCAAATTAGAATGAATACTAAAGACATTCTGAAAACAACGTTTCAAACTAATGAGGGTCATTATGAATTTTTGGTCATGCCTTTTTGCCTTACCAATTCACCTTCTACATTTCAAGCATTGATGAATTCCATTTTCAAAACCTTCCTTATAAAATTTTTGTTAGTATTTTTTGGTGATATAATAATGTACAGAAGGTCTTGGAAGAATCATATTCAACATGTTGATAGGGTGCTCAAAATATTGCAGGAGAAAAATTATATGAAAAAACCTCGAAATGTTTCTCTGGACTCCAAGAGGTGGAATATCTAGGTCATATTGTATCTCAAGTGGGTGTTAAGGTAGACCCTAACAAAATTAAAGCCTTTAACAAATGGAAATTCCCCACAACCATAAAGTATTTGCGAGGATTTCTTGGGTTAACAAGGTATTATCACAAGTTTGTTAAGAATTATGGGAGAATATCAACACCTATAACAACATTATTGAATACAAATGCATTTTCATGAAATGTTGAAGCAACTAAGGAATTTGAACACCTTAAAGAGGGAATGTGCCTAGCACCGGTCTTAGCTACGCCATACTTCACAAAAAAATTTATTGTGGAATGTGATGCCTCAGGAAATGTAAATGGTGTTGTTTTAATGAAAAAAATAAGACCCATTGATTTTTAAATTCGTCCAATGAAAGGAAAGTATTTACCGAAAGAAATTTGTGAGAAGGAAATGTTGGAAATACTACATGTACTAAAGAAATGGTGACCTTACCTAATGGGAAGACACTTCTATGTAAAAAATGATCATGATAGTCTTAAATAATTTTTCAAACAAAGACTATATTGAAAAGAGCAACAAAAATGGGTCACAAATATGTTGGGTTATGACTTTGAAATTATCTACAAAAAAGGGAAGCTAATTGTTGTTGCAGATGCACTCTCAAGAAAGGATGAAGAGGTGGAAGCATTTCTTTGTGCCATTTCTATTATCCAAATAGATTGGATAACTGAAGAAAGGGATGAATGGAAGAATGACGAGGAAGTGTGGACACTCATTCAAAAGTTGTAGCAAGATCCTAGTACATTTGATACTTTTAGTTGGAAAAATGATTCCTTACGGTACAAAGATCGCTTATATATTTGTAAGAATTCCAAAATAAAATAAAATATCCTTTTTAAATTTCACATCTCTCCCTTAGGAGGACACTCAAGATTTAAATAAAAATACCACAGGGTCAAGAACGATTTTTTTGGGGATTTTCTTTAAATATGATATTCAAAATTTTGTGGCAGAATGTTTGGTTTTCGAGAAAAATAAAGGTGATAAAATTAAGACCCTCACTCTTCTACAACCTTTATCCATTCCAAGTCAACGTTTGGAGGTGATTTCAATTGATTTTATCATAGGTTTATCTAATTCTGAAGGAAAGAGTGTCATCTTGGTGGTACTTGATAGAATTACCAAGTATGCACACTTTTGTTTATTATATCATCCATTTAATGCAAGTACAATTCCTAATGCCTTTATGGAAACAATTCAAAAGATACATGAAAACCCATAGATTATTGTAAGCGATAGAGATCCCATTTTACTAGAAATTTATGTACGTAATTATTTTCTTATTAATGTACTCATCTACCTCATATCTCATCTTATCATCCTCAATCTGATGGGAAAACTGAGATAGTGAACAAATTTTTGGAAGGATATCTTCATTGTTTTGTATATGATAAACAAACATAATGGTTCTAGTGGTTACCTCTAGCTAGATGGTGGTATAACACTTACTTCCATACTGCAGCAAAGATGACCCCATTTATGGTACTTTATGGATATCATCCACCATCCATCACATCATATTTAAGAGAAAATTATAAGGTTCAAGGAGTGGAAGATCACATCGAGCATCAACAACAAGTTATCAAACTCTTAAATGATAAACTAAATTTTGCACAAAATTGACTGAAATAACAAGCAAATCAACATCACAGCAAGAGAATTTTTTATATAGGAGACTAGGTATTTTTATGACTACAACCATACAAAAAAATTTCCCTCAAGCAAGCTAAGAAGGATAATAAATTATCGCTAAAGTAATATGGTCCTTACCAGGTGTTGCAAAAGATTGGTAATATGGCATACAAATTGGAGCTTCTCGCTTCGTCTCGAGTGCACCTAGTTTTCCATGTTTGATGGTTAAAGAAAGTTATAGGTGACAAACTTCCAGTTCAAAAATTATTCACAGAACTTGATGAGGAAGGAAAAATCATATTGGAACTGGAAGCATTCACGGAAGCAAGAACTCGACAGCTACAAAATCGATCAATTTCTGAGTATCTCATTAAGTGGAAGAACTTACCCATTGAATATTCCACATGGGAGGATGAGAATTTTATACAAAAGCATTTAGAGCTACTCGAGCATTGAGGAAAACACATTTTTGAAGGAGAGGATCATGTTACGTCACTATATTACTAGTGTAGTCCCTTATTGCTACTACAATAGCCCCCTTATTGTTATTTTTCTATCCCTGTAGCCCCCATATTGTTATTATTATGCCCCATAAAAAGGCATTATTATTATTCTTGTGCCCTTACATTATTACTTTTTAGGTCAGTTAGGATTATATTGTGACCCCATGGACTCTTATATATAGAAAGGAGGTTTTCTCATTTGTATCATCAAAGAATTGTTCATTTATGTAGTGTAAAGGAGGTTTCCCCCTCAAAGTGGTTGATTTATGAGGAGTCAATCTTTCTTTTCTTCTATTTTTGGAGCTAGTTTCATAATAGTGGTGATCTTGTAGGTATTGCTAAGGAGACTAATTTATGCTTGGGGGAACATTCCCTTAAAGTACAAAAATGCATGCAAGATATTTCCTCACCATTATATCCCTTATGTGGTGTTTGAGAAATTACTTAGGTTGGAGTACCATGGAGGGATGACCATGTAACATAAATTAATCTGATGTTAGCAGTGTCTATAAAAAACAATGATTGTAAAATCAAAAGCCAGTACCATGAAATTGGAATCGAGAATCGAAAAATGAGGGTAGATCTAAGGAAAGGGAATCAAATAGAAAGAGGGAGATATAAGACATTTTCTCTTAAGGAATTCACACTCAAGAAAAAAATAGGTAGCCATAATGGAAATTTTAGAGATACGACCTTATGTAACATGAGTACATAGAGACTCTGATGCTATGTTGGCATATACTATGTTGCCCCAAAAATACGTTATGGAGTAGGATAGTAGAGATAAAATATGTATGATATATTTGGCTCACTCTTAACCTCTTATAATTAGCATAATATTATTGAATCTAGGAGTAAAATACAAAATTTCCAAAAGGAAAAGGCCTAAGCTTAACCAGGCAAAAAACCACCCTAATTTTCCTTTCAAATCACAATGCATTGATATCTAAATATGCATATAAGGTAATATTATAAAAAAGGATGGGAAATTCAAGAACTGTCATTGTAACTCCTATAGACTATCAAAAATATCCCCAACACTTTTTCACTTCCAAAGTCAAAGATCTTAAGCATACAAGTGTGAGGATAGACCTGTTGAAGGTTTACTCCAATTAATGGAGGAATCAATAAAAGGAATCCTACATCATAATAAATAATGAAAACAAGCAACAAGATGCTTAGATGATAGGCCAAAATATTCTATGGTTTTATGTCATTGTGACATACTGCAATACCACCATGAATATAGGCCAAGGCCCTACATATTTGAATACAAAAAATTCAAATTAAGTTATTTCAAACTATACAATAAAATTGCCAAATCATTCTAACAACAAAGGGCAAGAATTGAGGATCTGTAAACCTGATAAGAATATAATTTTACATAAAGAAGAGGCATCTAATGATTCATCCTCCTATAGTGATTTTCTGCATGATAAAATGTACAAAAACACAAAAATTCAAATAATTATTTGGTTTCTTATCCTTATTATTTCATTCCTTATTTACAAGAATTATCTGAATTATTATCCCTTTTATTTAATTCCTTATTTACATGTCAACTCATCTAGAACATACTGGAGTATAAATAAGATTATATTTGTGTATATGCGATACGATCCTTGATGAAACCATAAGGTTGCAATTAAAAAAACATCAACACATGCAAGGTTATCAGAATCAACCCCACATGTTCTCCCCTTAACTTGACCTCTTTACCAATTTAAATCAATTTCACACACGCGGAAGCTTTAACTTCACAAGTGGATATTCGTTAAATACTTACCTTTATGCATTACTGCACCTATCAACTTACCTTATTTCGTGGAGGGATTCAACCTTGTATAATTTACTTCAGACATTTAGGTTATGCTCCACATACTCCTTTATACATGCAGAACTTCCTATTGTAGGGTCCACAATTCCCTGAAACAATCACAGTGCATCGCAAGTCACAGAACATAAAAATTAACATCCACACTAAACCTTAAAATTACCGATGCGAATTTGAGCTAAAATACTCACCGTATATCTTTTCCAAATATAATGGTCTTCCTTTACTTCTTATCTTATCGCCATCGCTCACCTACAAGTTTCATCCTTTTCTGATCACGATAAACCATAAACTTTGCAAAGAACGCTATTGCGTAGTGCTGACACGTCGCATCCCATCTCCCGATCCTTACCTAAATCACATCATAAACAAAAATATTTATCATGTGAATCCTTAAATTAACTTCTAAAATCACCAATTTGTGATGTTGCATTGCACTAACACACATCCTCGTCCATAACTCTTCAAATTTTATTTGATGTGTAATCTTTGTCGTTTAATCGCTCGCCTTCATTTCTTCCCACACTTGATCTCTGCCGTCAATTCTTAAGTCATCGGTTATGCGATTCAATCTCTTTCATCCATTCACCTCTTTGGAAATCTCTAAGTATCCTCTGCTTTCGTCAATTCCTCTGCTTTATGCTGCTCTGCTACTCTGATATTTTTCTCGCTACTCCTCCTGGTTTATTCATAGTTATTCAATGCTATCTCTCTGAGCTTGTTACTATTTCTTATTTATATATCCATTACATCGTCTCGAACTTGAATATAGAGCCCTCTCTTTCTTACTTCCCCGAATCATAATTACTCGACCTGTACATAATTTCTCTACACAAATTTACTCCCATAAGCTTTATTCTCAGCTAATTAATCCCCAGAC
The DNA here is from genome assembly GCA_034641835.2 of Pinus albicaulis. NCBI lineage: Eukaryota > Viridiplantae > Streptophyta > Pinopsida > Pinales > Pinaceae > Pinus > Pinus albicaulis. The sequence continues at coordinate 1,147,977,413 of CM076583.1, forward strand.
TCGAATCACCCATATTATACCCAACCATAAGTACTTTATCACTCTAAAATAATTATATATGTGATTTGAATTCATTCACCATGGTTTATCACACAGAAACCATAAATTCGCAGTTACGGATCACTCAGCACGTAAAAGGAATAGCACACACATTCACGATGAATTCAATTTCCACATTCATGAAATAGATGTATCGATACAAATAAAAACTTTTTTTACAATCTAAATTTGTCCTGATCTACCTTTACATGGTCGTTTTCTCTTCCTCTCGCTCTGTATATGACCGTAGGCTTACAATTAAGCTTCTCTCTAAGAATATATTATTTTTGCTACCTACATGTTTGTGCCTTTGAGGCTTTACAATTATATAAAAAAGGTTGTGTAATGAATTTTGGTTCAAATATATAGGTCACTCAACAAAATTCTGAAAATCCTCGAAGTCCTCAATTAGTTCCTAAAATCTCTTCTTTATCTCTTAAAGATCTCAACATTTAATTAAATCCTAAGGATACCCCATAAATCATGAACTACTTTCGATTCTAAGATTTACAATATTTCAAAATATCTCAATCCACACGAATCACTCATCAATCACTCACCAATCACTCATGTTATCCTACATTCGATAACATTTATAAACATGTCTCTCAATATTTAATTAAATCCTATTCTAAATGTCTCACCTAAATCAATCAAAATATTGAAAATTACATTAATTAAATACTTAGGAAACCAACTCTTTTGAAAAATGCAAGAACCCGTAGATTATACTAAATGTACAAATTTTTGGAACCATGATGCTCCTACATTAGACTCCCAAGGTAAAAAATAAGCATGATCTCCAGATCATGTGCTTCCAATATTTTTACTCCTGGATATCATAGTTTGTTTTGTAGTCTACTTTTGGTTATTGTTGTTGTTGTTTGTTGCTGTTCTCCAGGTCTCCATACTTTATGTTGCATTGCCCCACTAGCTATGCTTTCACAGTCTATTGTTGTCTTTCTTCTGTTGTTGTTGCTTTGCCTTGTTGTTGTCTTCTTTTGAGACACTTTCATCATCAACCTTCTTATTATTTCAATATCCATGTCCAGTTTATCTTCTAACTCGTACTTCCTCTGCCAATTGTTGTTGCACTCTATCAACTCATTTTCAAATTATTGTTTGTTACTTTCACTTTGAAGTTGTTGTATTCTTACTACTGCCCTTAAATCCTTACCCTCTTGTTGCTTCTGAACTTCTATCTCATCTCCAAACAACCTATGTTTAATATCTGAAAATTTACTTTTAAAAAGTAAATTGTCTTCTGATTATTTGAATGAAGTAACATTTTCTTCCGCTGCTACAGATCCTTTACTATCTTCACCAAATTATTTCTTCTCTACTGGTGCTTTCAAACAATTCTCAAATAACTCCAATTATTTCTCCTAATTACTAACCAATTGTACATGTTATTTTCCTTAGATGTCTTCACAAGATAACATAGTCTCATCCTTCATCGGAGTATAATTATGATCTTGCTTCTTTGAAATGTATTTGTACATTTATTTTTCTTCCTTCATCTTTATGACATCTTCCAGTGACTATCTATCACCTGCAAAACCTTCAAAACATGCAATCACACACAATTTTTCAATTGTAAAACCAGAATACTCAATTGCCTTATTTGATGATTTTGCCATCAAATTCTTTTTTTGTTCCGTGTCTTCTACAAGACTCAAAAAATATTCAATAGTCTTCATATCATCTTCCTCAAGCACTTCACTTGATTTCTTGATATATTTTTCCTCTTCTTCTTGCTTTTGGTCATCATTGTGAGCCAAACTTCCTCTGTTTCCAACTCTAGCAGTATATTGAAACACAATATCTTCCTTTAATTGTGTATGAGTTTTCTCATGAGACCTAACTGTCTCAAAACTCAAATGTTGTTTCTCTTCTTAATATTCCTTGACATCACCTGCAAACATCTACAAATTATTGATTTCAAAATTATAAGGCTCAATTTCCTCAACTGATGTTTTAGACATCACTACTCCATCTTCAAGTTTAAAAGAAACTTTTTCATCTCCAACAACTTTTCTTTGCTATAGCTCAACTCCTTCAATCTTCTCTATCCTTAATTAAACATTCATTATCTGTTCAAGCTTCCTTATCTCCTCTATTAGTTGCATATTCACTTGCTACTTTATATTCTCTTGTAGCCTATGCCATTTAACTTTCTTTCTCATAGTCCAACCATACCTCCAGTCTACCTTATTTCTCTGCAACATATCCATCGACAATGCAATTTGGAAATTTATCTCACCTTTCACTCTGTCAATCTCTTATTCAGTTATCTTCCTTTCCATGCCATTTTCTTTGGCATATTTCTTCTCTCTTCTTCTATTGTGGCTTCTCTCTGAACCCATGCTATGACTATCCGTAGTCATTCTTCTGTCTCTTGTGAACTATATGTGTTCACTTGTGAACTACACTAAGCCTCTCCTTCTGAGCAAGTCTCCATACCTGTTGCAAGTACCTCACCAAGCCTTCTCTCCTTGATCTTTTGGTAACACTGGTTCTCTATCTCTGGAACCAATATTTGAGCAACTCCTTTTCTCCTTAGCTTTTGTAATTCTAATTTCTTCTGATAACACCCTTTTCCTCTTTGTCCAACCTTCAACTAGAACATTCAGGTTCTTTGCCACATTTATTCAGAGTATCCACTTTACTCTGCCTTCAAGAACACAATTGGTTGTTATTTTCTTTACAACTTTCCTTGTTGTCCTTACTGAGATATTCCTCCTTTGTCTTCAACCTATAAAACTCAAACCAAAGTTATTATAAAACACTACCTGTATGATTTCACAAGAAGTTTTCTTCCACTCTTCACATTCAAATGGATCTTCATTCTTCACAAGAGAACAACCATCACTTTGTCAGTTTTTACTCTCTGGATTTTCTCCGTGTAATTATCTAAAAAATTTTAGATTTATAATCTAACTCCTTCTCCTCCTCTTATCCATAATCACATTGAATCTCACTCTATTTGGTTATCAATGTCTTCTCCATAGTTTTAATGACAGACTCTGTCATTATCATCAAAACTCTGCTTGTTCTGATTTTCTCCCAAAAGAGCTTTTAACGTGATTTGATACGAAATTGATGGAACCATAAGGTCACAATTAGACAAAACATCAAGACATGCAAGTTTATCAAAATTAAACTGACATGTTCTCCCCTTAACTTGACCTCTATATCAATTTAAATAAATTTCACATGCACAGATGCTTTAAATTCATAAGTGGCTCTTCCTTAAATAGTCACCTTTATGCATTGCCGCACTTACCTTATTTCATGCACGACTTCAATCTTGTACAATTTACTTCAGACCTATGGGTTATGAAGCACATACTCCTTTATAGACACAGAACGGCCTGCTGTAGTGTCCAGAATTCCTTGGACCAATCACAGTGCATCGCAATTCACAGAACATAAAAATTAACATCTGCACTAAACCTTATAATTACTGATGTGAAGTTGCACTAAAATCCTCACTGTAGATCTTTGCCAAATCTAACAGTATTCCTTTACCTCTGTTAGACATTTGGTTCAACACTCCGTGTGTGTTTCACAACATGGACTGACCGCCTCTCTTGGATCATAACTCTGGCGATTGTAACAGAGACTAACGCCCGCGGGTTTTTGTATAACTACAATCGTGATTACAACAAGTGGTATCAGAGCAACATGTCTCGAATTCAAAACTCACCCAGAATGCATTCGGGGGGAGATTGTTGGACATTGGGTTCAACAATCCCCATGTGCTTCATGACATGGACTAACCACCTCTCGTGGATCCTAAATCTGGCAATTTTAGCGGAGACTAACACCTGCAAGTTTTGGTCTAACAAAAATCATCATTCCAACAACCTCTTATCTTATTGCCATCGCTCACCCACAAGTTTCATCCTTTTCCGATCATTATAAGATATAAACTCTGTGAAGAGCGCTATTACATAGTGCTAACATGTCGCATCGCATCGCCTGATCCTTACCTGCATCGCATTGAAAGCAAAACCCTTTATCGCACGAATCCTTAACTTAACTTCTAAAATCATTGGTCGATGATGTTACGCTGCACTGACATGCGTCCTCATCCCCAACACTTCAAATTTTCTTTGTTGTGTAATATTTGTTGTTTAATCACTCGCCTTCATTTATTCTCGCACTTGATCTATATTATCAATTCTTAAGTCTTTGGTTCTACGATTCAATCCTGTTCATCCATTCAACTTTTTGGAAATCTCTTACTATCCTCTGCTTCCATCAATTCCTCTGTTTATGCCTCTCTGCTACTCTGATATTTTTCCCGCCACTCCTCCTAGTTTATTTAGAGTTCTTCAATGCTATCTCTCCAAGCTTGTTACTATTTATTATTTATATACCTATTACATCGTCTCGAACTTGAATATAGAGCACTCTTTGTCATACTTCTCTGAATCAAAATTACTCAACCTGTACATAATTTATCTGCACAAATTTACTCCCATAAAATTTATTCTCAGATAACTAATCCCCAGACTAGAATCACCTATATTTTACTTAGCCATCAGTCCTTTATCACTCAAAAAAATTATATATAGGAATTAAATTCATTCACCATGTTTTATCACACAGAAACCATAAATTCATAGTTACGGATCACTCAACATGTAAAAGGAATAACACACTCATTCACGATGAATTCAATTTCCTCGTTCATTAAGTAAATGTACAGATGGAGATGAAAACCTGCTTTACAATCTAGCTTTGGCCTTATCTACCTTTACATGGCCCTTTTCTCTTCCTCTCTCTTTGTATATGCCTGTAGGCTTACAATTAAGCTTCTATCTAACAATATCTTATTTTTCCTACCTATATGTTTATGCCTTTGAGGCTTTACAATTATATACAAAAGGTTCTATAACCATTTTTGGTTCAAATCCATAGGTTACTCAACAAAATAGTAAAAATCCACCAAGTCTTCAATTAGTTCCTAAAATCTCTTGTTTATTCCTTGAAGATCTCAACATTTAACTAAATCCTAAGTATCCTCTATAAATCATGAACTACTTTCTACTCTAAGATTTACAATATTTCAGAATATCTCAATCCACACCAATCACTCATCAATCACTTATCTTCTTCAACATTCAAGAACATTTACAAATATGCCTCTCAATATTTAATTAAATCCTATTCTAAATGTCTCACCTAAATCACTCAAAATATTGAAAATTACATTAATTAAATACTTAGAAAACCAACTCTTTTGAAAAACATAAGATCCCCTAAATTCTACTAAATGTACAAATTTTCGGAACCATGATGCTCTTGCATCACTTCTACCTTGGTTGAAAAATATATTAGGATAAAATGAATGATCACATTCGTTGACTGGTTATTCAAAATGGTTTATAATTATTTTTAGTTTAAATGCATTTGTTTGTTGATACTTTCCCTAATGGTTAAATTTCCAAATGTATTAGTCTCTTTTCTCATTGTTTTAGGAACAAAGAATGAAGTAGACATAACAGATTGTGTACTAGCTTACCATGTGAGTAAATTCATTCACATTATTTCCCACTTTTAATTTTACAAATTACTAAATATAACTGTATTTTCTACATGTGATAGCCGTTGCTATAAAATATTTATAGGCTACTAATTATTGGTTTGGTTCAAGTGACCTAGATTCAAGCCAGAAGGAAATAAAAAAGCATGGAGGAGCTCCAAGAAACATATTGATATTATATCATTGAATCACATCTTGAGGAATTTTTGTTGAGTAGTTTTGAATACAATATAGAATAATTTGGTTTGTGCTATTGATCAAAATTTGGATAAGGACCTAAAATTAGCTAAAAACTCCAAGTGCTTAGAAATTCTTTCGACTAGGATGAAAGCATAGAGCTCGTTGCGAGGATTCCAACGCAAATATTTCCATCACAATTTGAGTTCGTATGAGTGAGTTATGGCATGTTTTTTTCTTTCAAAAAAAACTAAAAGATGGGCAGAATAGGTACAACTACTAATGTGGCAGTCTAGTCAGAAAAAAGGAATATTGTTCAGATTTCAGCCAATGACATCGCTCCAAGTGGCAATTACAAATTCTCCATTTTTTTCTACGTGGGGCAAATTTCAGAATATTAAAATTTTAATTAAATTATACAATCCAAAACCCACGTATTACAAATTTGATGATTTAAATCTGCATTCATAAGCTCGTTGATATTTTTTTAGTATATGCCATGGTCGAGGCGTATAATGCAAGTCTTATAAAACTTATGGTGCTGCAAAACACCATTTGTGGTAGAGGTCTGAGATTTGAACCCATGACCTCCCCCTTTATACCAAGACACCTTCACCAAGAGGCCATGAGCCTATTACTCGAATAAAATGGATGCCAACATGTATTGTTACAGATGTAAGTGCGAAGACCAAGGGCGAAGGCCAACGGCTAATGCGCCATTAGAGCTAACCACCAGTGATAATCTCGTTTAAGAGTTACTTAAGCTCTAGTTAAGTTAGTGGACTTTTTGGAAAAGCATGCCAAAGATGGCAGAATTTCTATTTTTACAATTTTAATTGGAAAATTTCCAGAAATAGTGGAGGAAATTGGGGAAAAGGTAAATGTGTCCTGTCTTGAGCATCACTTAGCCAAAATTCAAAAATGAATAGTCCATTTTGACTATCTTGAAAAATTTGAAGCTAATGGTGTAGTTTTCATAAGCATTTGGATAATTGTAAGTGCAATTTTTCTACAAGGAAGTTCCAAGGAGCCTAGAGCAACCAAGTGTTGGGGTCATTGTGAGAGCATCTAGAGTCCAAATTCAGCAAAAAAATAGTCATTTTTGGGAGATTATGATGTTTTAAACTCATTGGAACAGGTTCGAAGAGTTTTTGAAGCTTGTAACAACAATTTGAGCGCACTTGAAGCTAATACAAAGGCCCACACTATGGAGCTAGACCAAGGAGATGTAGACTAGGACGGGTGAACTCCTTTATCAAAATTATGTGTGTTAAGATTTGTTATGTGTGTTTGTTGCATTTTATATTGCTTATGTTTTTTCATTAAAAATTGTTTTTTAAGATTATGAAAAACTCATAATTTCACTAAGTACACTATTTTGACAATCGCATGCTCATAAACAAACCTATGAAGGATAAGTAAAACAAAAAAAAAGAAAAGTTTATATCTGAAATGAAACTAGCACATCAATAACTAGCATTCATTTTCATATGAATTTGGTATCATAATTGTATATGCTATTATTGAATTGATTTCATAGATTAATTTTTTCTGAAATGAAACTATCACATCAATAACTAGCATTCATCAATAAAGTTGCTTGCTTGTTTTACTTGAAGGGTTTAAATAGTGCAAATTTACTATTTCTTACAAGATTTAGATTGAAAAGAGGCGAAGGGAAGCTACTGATAACTAGTCCTGAAGTTAGGACAAGAAGGAAGAAGGCTAAGAAGGCATCATCCTTATGCAAAGGACCACTCAAGGAAACACTTGAAGCACAAGAGGAATTAATTGCAGAAGAGGCTAAAGTGATTAAAGTGATACAAGATCAAAAGATTGGGCTTGAATCTACAGCCAAAATTTCAGGCCACGAAGGAACTCATGAACATTATTAAGAAGAGGATGCCAAGAGGGAATTCAAAGAAATGCAAAGGATGGTGAAAGTTATGTATGAAGATTTTTGAATTGTTTTGAAGCTCTTTAATTCATTACATTGTGATGGAAATTTCATTAAGTGGTGATTTTAAACCATCCTCCTTTGCAAGAATATTTCACAAAGAGATGAAGCAGGACTTGTACATCATGAAAGATATGGTGAAAAAGTTGTATGAAGATGTAAGGGAGAGCACTAAAATTCAAGAGAAGTAATAACTTCTTCAAGAGATGCATGAGATGGAGACTCAACTCCGTGATGCCAAAGAAGCCTTAGCCAAGCATGTGCTTGAAGAAGAGGTAAATAATTCAAATTTGTCTTGAATTTCCTCTCAAGATAAATGTGTAGGTTCATTTGAAAAACACACTACAAGAATAGGGTCCAAATTGATGATCAAAATGGGATATGAAGGTAAAGGATTAGGCAAACATGAATAAGGCATAGTTGAGCCAATTATGGTTGAGGAAATCCCTAATTATTTGGGACTTGGCTTTGGACAACTTTATCGAGAAAGTTCTAAATCGATGAAGGAACTTGAAATAGTTCCAAGAAGGACTTTTGTTGTAGGTTCAAACCCTCAAACATGAAAAGTTTGTATTCATGATGAATGCAATTGTTTGAAACCCATGTTGCAACAGGATTCTTGTTGACATTGAGGTTATGGCGAACAAGAGAGTTGTGATAGCCCTAAGGACATGAACATTGTTGTTGGTATTCAAAAGAGAGTTGGAACCTCTTCGAGTGCATCTCCTCAAGAAGGTGATAAATATGAACATTCAAAGAATCATTCAAGGTATAATTATTCCAATAATCATGTTGTTTATGGTTATGTTAAGCATGACAAACATGCATGCATGAATGGCAGAAAAGGTTGTTGTTCATATTGTGGCTTGTATAACCATCAAGTTTCAGGATGCTGGAAGAGAATGATAACATACATGAAACAGTCAGAGCATAGGCGCCTTGAAAGAAAGATGCGAAAGATTTAAACTCATTGTCAGTAGAAGGGACATCTCATTTCCCAAAGTTGGACACTGCATCCAACCACTTATCCCAAGCATTTGAAGCAAGTGGATAAAATTAATGGCGAGAATGGAACATGAGATTCCATCATCGATGTGAGTCAAGATGATTCACAAGAATAGAATGTTTAGTAGGAAAAATATTCATGGAAGTGGGTTGGTAAGAAATGGCTCGATTTCTTGACCAAGTAAGGCATGCATTTCCTTTGTACATAGATGAAAATTTCAGCCTTATGTGTGCATGAATTTCTGTTGAAACTATGACAAGTTGCAGCAGATTATCACAACCTGTATGATGCAAGATTGCATGTGAATGTTTTTCTGTTGAAGGCATTTTTATTTGTTGCAAAATTTTGCCAATATGGTGTAAAATATGGGTATGTGATTCGTTTAAGTTGCAAAAATTTATCATTCAATTCAGCTCTTATGATCACCCATATGTTTTTGGTTTATGTACTTATTTTTACTTGAAAGAGAGTGTTGAAAAGTATACATATGCATGAGATTTTGTATGTGTAAATAGAGAACTTGTGATAGGTTCATCGTAAATAGATACATGCATGAGTGTTGTCAATATGTATCATGGAATGTCGACTTGTGTCGATTGTACTGCACATATGTTTATCAACAGGTGTCGATTGTGTCGCACAAATTTCATATCGATTTATGTCGATTTTGTTGCATGTTGTTTGTCAATTATGTTGATCAAATTATGGTTTATTCGATGGTGTTGGTCGATTGTGAGTTGATATTGGATACACCAATGAGCAAGAAGATTTCCATGTACTTGATGTTACAAAAGGTCACAGTCATTGCTTTGAAGGAGAAAAAAAAAAGAGGTGGTCGTCATTTCAATTCTTGCACAATGTTTCCTTTTCATGATTGATTATGTGTTCTTGTGACAAGATGTTGCAGGAATTTTGAGGTCCATTCAGTGAGAAATGGACAAAATGAAAAGTTTTTTAAAAGCATTGTAGAACACAAGTTGGTATTTTATGTTCATGCCAAGAGTTCACTCATATTGCAAGCTTAATTTGGGTAAGTGGATTTCCATGAAGAAGATTGTCTGAAATTGTTGCAAGAGGGACTTGATTCTCAATGCAAAGGCTAATAGTTTTCCAAGCATATAGAGATAAATTTGGTACATTAGGGTATTTATCAGTCAATAGCACTGGACAATGCTGAAGTGGGTCAGCAACAACCAGAGAGTAATGGTTGAGAGACATAGCTAGTTGTGATGCAAGGCATGTCAAGATGATTATCAAAAAGGACTTGTCAAGTAAAATAAGTTGATATAACTTGAAAGAAGAAGAGTGTTGAAGCTCAAGAAGATAATTATTAGCTTTCATGGGTCCAAAATCCCGTTAGTGGGAAGGAGTGGTCACAATTTGGATCAGGGACTAAAATTAGCTAAAAATTCAATGTGCTCAGAAATGCTTCAGACTAGGACGGAAGTGTAGATCTCGTCGGCAAGATTCCAATGCAACTCGTTTCATCAAAATATGAATTCTCATGAGTGAGTTATGGCATATTGTTTTCTTTTTGAAAAAACTAAAAAAAATGGGCATAACAAGTACAACTACTGATGTGGAAGTCTAGTCAGCAAAAATGAATATTATTTAGATTTCATCCAATGACATCGTGCCAAGTGGTACTTACAGACTCTCCAATTTGGTCTATGTGGGGATAAATTTCCTAATATTTCTAAGGTGGAATTGTATTTTTTTAATTATTTAATTATGATTTAATATTAAATAAATATATTTATATATATAATAATATATTATATATTATGTTTTTTTGAAGCATATTATATATATTATATAATATAGTATATATTATCTACAAATAATATTATATTATAATTAAAACTTTAATTAAATTATAAAATCCACATCCATAAGTTTGTTGGTATTTTTTTTAATATATGCGATGGTTTATGCTATGGTTGGATGCATATAATGCAAGTCTTATAAAACTTATGGTGGTCCAAAACACCATATGGGGTATAGGTCCGGGATTTGAACCCATGACCTCCAACTTAATACAAAGATGCCTTCACCAATGAGCCATGAGAAAAGTACTTGACTACAATGCACGCCAACATGTATTTAAATGTTGCAGATCCAAGCACGAAGACCAAGGGCAGATGACAATGGCTAATGCACCATTAGCGCTAACCACCAGTGCTAATCCCATTTAAGAGTTAATTAAGCTCTAGTTAAGTTAGCGTGGTTTTCGACAGAGCAATCGAAAGATGGCAGAATAGTTATTTTTAGGATTTTAACTAGCAGTTTTCCAAAAATAGTGGAGGAAATTGGGGAAAAATTAAATGTACTCTTTCTTGAGCATCACTCAGCCAAATTTCAAACATGAATAGTCAATTTTGACTATATTGGAAATTCTAAAGCCAATGGTTTATCTTGTAGAAGCATTTGGAGACTTCTAAGTGTGAGTTTGCTACAAGGAAGTTACAAAGAGCCTAGAGCCACCAGGTGTTGGGGTCATTGCTAGAGCATCCAGAGTCCAAATACAACAAAACAATAGTCATTTTTTGGAGATTATGATGTTTTAAACTTATTGGAATAGGTTCCAAGGGGTTCTGAAGCTTGTAACAGAAATTTTAGTACACTTGAAGCTAATACAAATACCCACACTATGAAGCTGGACCAAGGAGATGTAGCCCAGGACGGGTGAACTCCTTTATCAAAATTATGTGTGTTAATCTCTGTTATGTATGTTTTTTGTGTTTTATATTGCTTATGTCTTGTCATTAAAATTTATTCCTTTTAAGCTTATGAAAAACTCATAATTTCACTAAGTACATTGTTTTGAAAATCACATGCTCATAAAAAAACCTATGAAGGATAAGTAAAACAAAGCAAAGAAAATTTTATATATGAAATAAAACTAGCACAAAAATAACTAGCATTCAGTTTTAGATCAATTTGGTATTAGAGCATAATTTTTCTTGCTTGTTTTACTTGAAGGGTTTTAAAACTGAAAATTTATTGTTGCTTACAAGATTGATATTGTAGAGTGGAGAAGGGAAGCTACTGATAGCTAGTCCTGAAGTTAGGACAAGAAGGAATAAGGTTGAGAAGACATCATCCTTACCCAAAGGACCACTCCAGGAAGCACTTGAATAAAAAGGTGAATTAATTGCATAAGAGGCTAAAGTGCTTGAAGAGATACAAGCTCCAGAGATTGAGCTCGAATAGATAGCCAAAATCTGGGGCCATGAAGGAACTAATGAACATTCTGAAGAATAGGATGTCAAGAGGGAATTCAAAGAAATGCAAAGGATGGTGAAAGTTATGTATGAATATTTTTGAATTTTTGTGAATCTCTTTAATTCATGACATTGTGATGTAAATTTCATTAAGTGGTGATTTTAAACCATCCTCCTTTGCAAGAATTTGATAAAGAGAGGAAGCAGGACCTATACATCATGAAAGATATGGTGCAAAAGTTGTATTAAGATGTAAGGGAGAGCACTAAAATTAAAGAGAAGTTGGCTGCCATGAAGAAAGAGAAGAAAGAACTTCTTCAAAAGATGCATGAGATGGAGACTTAGCTCCATGGTTCCAAAGAAGCCTTAGCCAAGCATGTGCTTGAAGAAGAGGTAAATAATTCAAATTTGTCTTGAATTTTCTCTCAAGATAAATGTGTAGGTTAATTTGAAAATCAAACTAGAGTAATAGGGTCCACATTGATGATCAAAATGGGCTATGAAGGTAAATTATTAGGAAAACATGCACAAGGCATAGTTGAGCCAATTATGGTTGAGGAAAGGCCTAAGTATTTGGGTCTTGGCTATGGAAAACAATATGGAGAAATTCATAAAGCCATGAAGGCACTTGAAATAGATCCAAGAAGGAATTTTGTTTCAGGTTTGAACCCTCGAACATGAAAATTTTGTATTCAAAATGAACACAATTGTTTGAAACCCATGTTGCAGCAGGATGCTTATAGACATGAAACTTATGGCGAACAAGAGAGTTTTCACAACTTTAAGGACATAAACATTTTTGTTGGTATTCAAAAGAGAGTTGGAACCTCTTCAAGTCCATCTCCTTAAGAAGGTGATACAGATGAACATTTAAAGAATCATTCAAGGTATAATTATTCCTATAATCATGTTGTTTATGATTATGTTAAGAATGAAAAATATGCATGCATGAATGGGAGAAAAATTTGTTGTTCATATTGTGGTTTGTATAACAATAAAGTCTCAAGATGTTGGAAGAGAATGATAGCATAAAGGAAATAGAAAAAACATAGGCGAATTGAAAAGAAGATGCAAAATATTTGCACTCATTGTCAGAAGTAGGGACATCCCATTGCCCAATGTTGGACACATCATTCAACCGCTTATCCCAAGCATTTGAGGCAAGTGGATAAAAATACTGGCAAGAATGGAACAAGAGATTCCATCATCAATGTGAGTCAAGATAATTCACAAGAAGAGGATTTTCAGTAGGAAAAATCACCATTGAAGTGGATTGGTGAGAAATGGATCGATTTCTCGACCAAGTAAGGCATGCATTTCCTTTGTACATAGATGCAAATTTCAGCCTTATGTATGCATGATTTTTTTCTGAAAGTATGACAAGTTGAAATAGATTATCACAACTTGTATGATGCAATATTGCATGTGAATGTTGTTGGGTTGAAGAAATTTTTATTTGTTACAAAATTTCACCAAGATGGTGTAAAATATAGGTATGTAATTCACTTATGTTATAGCAATTTATCATTCAGTATAGCTCTTAAGATCACCCATATGTTTTGGGTTTATGTACATATTTGTAGTTGAAAGTGAGATTTTAAAAGCGTACATATGCATGAGATTTTGTATGTGTAAATAAAGAACTTGTCATAGGTTCATTGTAAATAGATCCATGGATGAGTGTTGTCAATATGTATCATGGAATGTTGACTTGTGTCGATTTTGTTGCATATTTCATGTTGACTTGTGTTCTTGATGTCACATGTTGTTTGTCGACTTTGTTTGTCGATTATGTTGATCAAATGATGTTCTATTCGATGGTGTTTTTTTATTGTGAGTCTATATTGGATACACCAATGAGCAATAATATCGCCATGTACTTGATATTACAGGAGGTGATAGTCATTTCTTTGAAGGAGTAAAAAAAAGAGGTGGTCATCGTTTCAATTCTTGCATAATGTTTTCTTTTAAATATTGATTGTGTGTTCTTGTGACAAGTTGTCAAAAAATTTTTGAGGTCCATTCAGTGAGAAATGGATGAGATGAAACGTGTTTTGAAACCATTGTAGAACACAATTTGGTCTATTATGTTGACCCCAAGATTTCACTCATATTGCAAGCTTAATTTGGGTAAGGGGATTTCCAAGAAGAAGCTTGTATGAAATTGTTGCAAGAGGGATTTGATTCTCAATGGGAAAGCTAATAGTTTGCCAAGCACATAGAGATTGATTTCGTACAACAGGGTATGTATCAGTCAAAAATGTTGAAGTGGGTCAGCAACAGCCAAAGAGAAATGGTTGAGAGACATGGCTAGTTGCGATGCAAGGCATGTCAATATTATTTTCAAAAAAAACTTGTCTAGTAAAATCAGTTAATATAACTTGAAAGCATAAGAGTGTTGAAGCTCAAGTAGATAATTATTAGATTTTGTGGGTCCAAAATCCCGTCAGTGGGAAGGAGTGATCAGAATTTGGATCAGGGCCCAAAATTAGCTAAAAATTCAAAGTGCTCAGAAATGCTTCAGACTAGGAGGAAACCATAGAGCTTGTCATCAGGGTTCCAACACAGCTCATTTCATAAAAATCTGAGCTCGTATGAGTGAGTTATGGCATGTTGTTTTCTTTCCAAAAAAACTAAAAAATGGGCAGAACAAGTACAACTGTTGATGTGGCAATCTAGTGAGCAAAAAGGAATATAATTCAGATTTCAGCCAATGACATTGCGCCAAGTGGAATTTACAGGTTTGCTAGTTTGGTCTACGTGGGGGTAAATTTCCTAATATTTCTAAGGAGGAATTATAATTTTTTAAAATTATTTATTTATGATTTAATATTAAATACATGCATACATACATACATACATACACACACACACACACACACACACAGCTATATATATATATATATATATATATATATATATACGTTTTTTAAAAATATTATATATTATATATAATATGATATATATTTTATATAAATAATATTATATTATAATTAAAATTTCAATTAAATTATACAATCCAAAACCCACATATTACAAAGTTGATGATTTAAATCTGCATTCATAATTTCGTTGGTATTTTTTTTAAACTTATGGTTGTGAAAAAAACCATATGGGGTTGAGGTCTAGGATTTGAACCTATGACCTCCTCCTTTATACCAAGACGGCTTCACAAATAGGTCATGATCCCAGTACTTCACTACAATGCATGCCAACATGTATTTAAATGCTGCAGATCCAAGCACGAAGACTAAGGGTAGAGGCCAACCGCTAATGCGCCATTAGTGCTAACCATGAGTGCTAAGCCCATTTAAGAGTTAATTAAGCTCCATTTAAGTTAACGGAATTTTTGCGTAGCATGCCAAAGATGGTGGAATTGCTATTTTTAGAATTTGAAGTAGCATTTTTCTAGAAATAGCGGAGGAAATTGAGGGAAAATTAAATGTGCACTATCTTGAGCATTACTAAGCCAAATTTCAAAAATGAATAGTCAATTTTGACTATATTGGACATTCTGAAACTAAAGGTGCAGATTTAAGAAGAATTTGGAGACTTCTAGGTGTGATGTTTCTATAGGGAAGTTCCAAGGACCCTAGATCCACCAGGTGTTTGGGTCATTTCCAGAGAATCCAAAGTCCAAATTTAATAAAAAAATAGTCATTTTTGGGAGATTGTGATGTTTTGAACTCATTGTAACAAGTCCTAAGATGTTATGAATCTTGTAAAATAAATTTGAGCACATGTGAAGCTAATGCAAAGGCACACACTATGAAGCTGGACCAAGGAGATGCACCCCAGGAGGCGTGAACTCCTTTATCAAATTTATGTGTGTTAAGCTTTGTTATGCATGTTTGTTATGTTTTATATTACTACTATTCTTTCATTAAAAATTATTCATTTTAAACTTATGAAAAACTCATAATTTCACTAAGTACATTGTTTTGACAATCACATGCTCATAAACAAACCTATGAAGGATAATTAAAACAAAGAAAAGAAAAGTTTATATCTGAAATGAAACTAGCACAACATAACTAGCATTCATTTTCAGATCAAGTTGGTATCATAGGACAAGGTTTCATGCTTGTTATACTTGAAGGGTTTTAACAGTGAAAATTTATTGTTGCTTACAAGATTGAGATTGCAGAGAGGAGAAGGGAAGCTACTGATAGCTAGTCCTGAAGAGAGGAAAAGAAGGAAGAAGGCTGAGAAGGCATCATCCTTACCCAAAGGACCACTCAAGGAAGCACTTGAGGCACAAGAGGAATTAATTTTATAAGAGGCTGAAGTGATTGAAGAAATACAAGATGCAGAGATTGAGCTTGAATCTACAACCAAAATGTTAGTCCATGAAGGAACTCATGAACATTTTGAAGAAGAGGATGTCAAGAGGGAATTAAAAGAAATGAAAAGGATGGTGAAATTTATGTATGAAGATTTGTGAATTGTTGTGAAGCTCTTTAATTCATTACATTGTGATGGAAATTTCATTAAGTGGTTATTTTAAACAATCCTCTTTTGCAAGACTCTTTGAAAAAGGGATGAAAAAGGACATATACATCATGAAATATATGGTGCAAAAGTTGTATGAATATGCAAGGGAGAGCGCTAAATTTCAAGAGAAGTTTCTTGCCATGAAGAAAGAGAAGCAGGAACTTCTTCAAAAGATGCATGAGATGGAGACTCGGCTCCAAGATGCCAAAGAAGCCTTAGCCAAACATGTGCTTGAAGAAGAGGTAAATAATTTAAATTTCTCTTCAATTTCCTCTCAAGATAAATGCGTAGGTTCATTTGAAAAACACACTAGAGGAATAGCATCTAAATTGATGATAAAAATGGGCTATGAAGGTAAAGGATTAGGAAAACATGCACAAGGCATAGTTCAGCCAATTATGGTTAAGGAAAGGCCTAATTATTTGGGTCTTGGATATGGAAAAATTTATGGAGAAAGTTCTAAGCTCGTGAAGGAACTTGAAACAGTTCCAAGAAGGACCTTTGTTGAAGGTTCAAACCCTCAAACATGAAAATTTTGTATTCACAATGAATGACATTGTTTGAAACCCATGTTGCAGCAGGATGCTTGTAGACATGCATCATATGGCTAACAAGAGAGTTGTGACAGCCATAAGGACATGAACATTATTGCTGGTCTTCAAATGAGAGATGGAACCTCTTCAAGTGCATCTCCTTAAGAAGGTGATAAATATGAACATTCGAAGAATCATTCAAGGTATAATTCTTCCTATAATCATGTTGTGTATGATTATGTTAAGCATGAAAAATATGCATGCATGAATGGGAGAAAAATTTGTTGTTCATATTTTGGTTTGTATAACCATCAAGTTTCAAGATGTTGGAAGAGAATGATAGCATACAGGAAACAATCTAAGCATAGGCGACTTGAAAAAAAGATGCAAAATATTTTCACTCGTGGTCAGAAGAAGGGACATCTCATTGCCCAAAATTGGACACTGCATCCAACCACTTATCCCAAGCATTTGAAGCAAGTGGATAAAAATAATGGTAAGAATGGAATAGGAGATTCCATCATCGATGTGAGTCAAGATGATTCACAAGAAGAGAATGTTCAGTAGGAAAAATCTCCATTGAAGTGGGTTAGTAAGAAATGGATTGATTTCTTGACCAAATAAGGCATGCATTTCCTTTGTACATAGATGTAAATTTTAGCCTTATGTATGCATGAATGTTTGTTGAAAGTACGGCAAGTTGCAGCGTATTATCACAACTTGTATGATGCAAGATTGCATGTGAATGTTGTTCGGTTGAAGTCTTTTTTATTTGTTGCAAAATTTTGCCAAGATGGTGTAAAACATGGGTATGTCATTAATTTATGTTGCAACAATTTATCATTCATTTCATCTCTCATGATCACCCATATGTTTTGGGTTTATGTACTTATTTGTACTTGAAAGAGAGAGTTGAAAAGTGTACATATGCATGAGATTTTGTATGTGTAAATGGAGAACTTATGATAGGTTCATTGTAAATAGATACATGCATGAGTGCTTTCAATATGTATCACGGAATGCCGATTTGTGTCAATTTTACTGCACATATGTTTATCGATTTTTGTTGATTGTGTCACACACATTTCATATCGATTTATGTTGATTGTGTTCCATATTTCATGTCGAATTTTTTTTGTTGATGTCACATGTTGTTTGTCGACTATGTTTGTCGATCATGTTGATCGACTTATGTTTTAGTTGATGGTGTTTGCCTATTGTGAGTCGATATTGGATACACCAATGAGAAATAATATCACCATGTATTTGATGTTACAGGAGGTGACAATCATTACTTTGAAGGAGCCAAAAAAAGAGGTGGTCTTCATTTCAATTCTTGCATAATGTTTTCTTTTCAAGATTGATTCTGCATTCTTGTGACAAGATGTCACGTGAATTTTGAGGTTCATTTAGTGATAAATGGACGAGATGCAAAGTGCTTTTTAGCCATTGTAGAACACAAGCAATTCTCTTATGTTGATGCCAAGATTTCACTCATATTGCAAGTTTAATTTGGGTAAGAGGATTTCCAGGAAGAAGCTTGTATGCAATTGTTTCAAGAGGGACTTGATTCTCAGTGGGAAGGCTAACAGTTTTCCAAACACATAGAGATCGATTTGGTACATCAGGGTATGTATCAGTAAAAAAAAGTCAACAATGCTGAAGTGGGTCAACAACAGCCAGAGAGCAATGGTTGAGAGACATAGCCAGTTGTGATGCAAGGCATGTCAAGATGATTGTCAAAAAAGACTTGTCAACTAAAATAATTTGATATAACTTGAAAGAAGAATAGTGTTGAAGCTCAAGAAGATAATTATCAGCTTTTGTGGGTCCAAAATAATTTTAGTGGGAAGGAGTGATCATAATTTGGATCAAGGCCTAAAATTAGCCAAAAATTAAAAGTTCTTAGAAATGCTTCAGATACAACAAATGCATAGATCTCGTCGCTAGGATTCCAATGCAACTCATTTCATAAAAATTCAAGTTCGTATGAGTGAGTTATGGCATGTTGTTCACTTTCCAAAACAGCTAAAAAAATGGGCAAAACAAGTACAACTGTTGATGTGGCAGTCTAGTTAGCAAAAAGAAATATTATTCAGATTTCAGCCAATGACATCGCGCCAAGTGGCACTTACAGATTCACGAGCTTGATCTATGTGGGGGTAAATTTCCTAATATTTCTAAGGTGGAATTGTATTTTTTTAATTATTTAATTATAATTTCATATTAAATATATATATATATATATATATATATATATTTATATATATTACAAGATATAATATATTATATGTTAATGTATGCCATGGTCGATGCATGTCGCCGGGATTCCAATGCAACTCGTTTCATCAAAATCCAAGTTCGTATGAGTGAGTTATGGCATGTTATTTGCTCTCAAAAACAACTAAAAAAATGGGCAGAATAGGTACAACTATTGATGTGGCAGTCTAGTTAGCAAAAAGAAATATTATTCAGATTTCAGCCATTGACATCGCACCAAGTGGCACTTACAGATTCATGAGTTTGGTCTATGTGGGTGTAAATTTCCTAATATTTCTAAGGTGGAATTGTATTTTTTTAACTATTTAATTATGATTTCATATTAAATATATATATTTATATATATTACAAGATATAATATGTTATATGTTAATATATGCCATGGTCAATGGATATAATGCAAGTCTTATAAAACTTATGGTGGTGCAAAACACTATACGAAGTAGAGGTCTGGCATTTGAACCCATGACCGTCCCCTTTATACCAAGATGGCTTCACCAATGGGTCATGAGCCGAATACTTGACTACAATGCACACCAAAATTTATTTAAATGTTGTAAAGCCAAGCGTGAAGATCAAGGGCGGAGGCCAATGGCTAATGCGCCATTAGCGCTAACCACCAGCGCTAATCATGTTTAAGATTTAATTAAGTTCCAGCTAAGTTAGCGGAATTTTTGGCGGAGCATGGCAAAGATGGTGGAATTTCTATTTTTAGAACTTTAACTGGCAATTTTTGAGAAATAGTGGAGGAAATTGGGGAAAAATCAAATGTGCTCTATCTTGAGCATCACTCAGCCAAATTTCGAAAATTAATAGTGAATTTTGACTACATTGGATATTTTGAAGCTAATGGTGCAACTTTCAAAATCATTTTGAGAATTATAAGTTCACTTTTAATACAAGTAATTTCCAAGGAGCCTAGAGCCACCAGGTGTTGGGGTCATTGCCAGAGCATCCAGAGTCCAAATTCAGCAAAAAAATAGTCATTTTAGGAAGATTATGATGCTTTAAACTCATTGGAACAATTTCAAAGAGGTTATGAAGCTTGTAACAACAATTTGATAACACTTGAAGCTAATGCGAAGGCCCACACTATAAACATGGACTAAGGAGATGTAGACCAGGAGGGGTGAACTACTTTATCAAAATTTTGCATGTTAAACTATGTTATGTGTGTTTTATCTATTTTATATTTCTTCTATTTTGTCATTAAAAATTATTCTTTTTAAGCTTATGACAAACTCATTGTTTCACTAAATACACTGTTTTGAAAATCACATACTCATAAAAAAGCCTATGAAGGATAAGTAAAACAAAGCAAAGAAAATTTTATATATGAAATGAAACTAGCACAACAATAACTAGCATTAAATTTTAGATCAAGTTGGTATCAGGGCATAGTGTTTCTTGCTTATTTTACTTGAAGGGTTTTAATAATGCAAATTTATTGTTGTTTACAAGATTGATATTACAAAGAGGAGAAGGGAAGCCACTGATAGTTAGTCCTGAAGTTAGGAAAAGAAGTAAGAAGGCTAAGAATAAATCATCCTTACCCAAAGGAACACTCCAGGAAACACTTGAAGCACAAGAGGAATTAATTGGATAAGATGCTGAAGTGATTGAAGAGATACAAGCTGCAGATATTGAGCTTGAATCTACATCCAAAATGTCAGACCATGAAGGAGCTCATGAACATTCTAAAAAAGAGGATGTCAAGGGGGGATTAAAATAAATGCAAAGGATGGTGAAATTTATGTATGAAGCTTTTTGAATTGTTGTGAAGCTCTTTAATTCATTACATTGTAATGGAAATCTCATTACATGGTGATTTTAAACCATCCTCCTTTGCAAGACTCTTTCATAAAGAGATGAAGCAGGACTTATACATCATGAAAGACATGGAGAAAAAGTTGTATGAATATGTAAGGGAGAGCACTAAACTTCAAGAGACATTAGTTTTCATGAGGAAATATAAGGAATAACTTCTTCAAAATATGCATGAGATGGAGACACGACTCCTTGATGCCAAATAAGCCTTATCCAAGCATGTGCATGAAGAAGAGGTAAATAATTCAAATTTGACTTCAATTTCCTCTCAAGATAAATGTGTAGGTTCATTTGAAAAAAAAACTAGACGAATAGGGTCCAAATTGATGATCAAAATGGGCTATGAAGTTAAAGGATTAGGCAAACATGCACAAGGAATAGTTGATCCAATTATGGTTGAGGAAAGGCCTAAGTATTTGGGTCTTGGCTATGGAAAACTTTACGGAGAAAGTTATAAAGCCATGGAGGCACTTGAAATAGTTCCAAGAAGGAATTCTGTTATAGGTTCAAACCCTCAAACATGCAAAGTTTGTATTCAAGTTGAATGAAATTGTTTAAAACCCATGTTGCAGTAGGATGCTTGTAGACATGTAGCTTCTGGCGAACAAGAGAGTTGTGATAGCTCTAAGGACATGAAAATTGTTGTTGGTCTTCAAAATAGAGCTAGAACCTCTTCAAGTGCATCTCCTAAATAAGGTGATAAAGATGAACATTCAAAGAATCATTCAAGGTATAATTCTTCCTATAATCATGTTTTTTATGATTATGTTAAGCATAAAAAATATGTCTACATGAATCAGACAAAAAATTTGTTGTTCATATTGTGTTTTGTATAACCATCAAGTTTCAAGATGCTAGAAGATAATGATAGAATAAAAGAAACAATGAAAGCATAGGGGACTTGTACAGAAGATGCAAAACCTTTGCACTCATGATCAGAAGAAGGGACATGTCATTGCCCAATGTTGGACACTGCATCCAACCACTTATACCAAGAATTTGAATCAAGTGGATAAAAATATTGGTGAGAATGGGATAGGAGATTCCATCATCTATGTGAGTCAAGATAATTCACAACAAGAGGATGTTCAGTTGGAAAAATCTCCATTGAAGTGGATTGGTAAGAAATGGCTTGATTTCTTGACCAAGTAAGGCATGCATTTCCTTTGTACATAGATGCAAATTTCAGCCTTATGTATGCATGAATTTCTATTTAAAGTATGACAAACTGTAGCAGATTATCATGACTTGTATGATTCAAGATTGCATGTGAATGTTGTTTGGATGAAGGCATTTTTATTTGTTGCTTTGAAGGAGAAAAAAAAGGGGATGGTCGTCATTTCAATTCTTTCATAATGTTTTATTTTCAAGATTGATTGTGTGCTCCTGTGAGAATATTTCACAGGAATTTTGAGGCCCATTCACTGAGAAATAGACAAGATGCAAAGTGTTTTGCAGCCATTGTACAGCACAGGTTGGTCTCTTATGTTGACGCCAAGAGTTCACTCATATTGCAAGCTTAATTTGGGTAAGAGGATTTCTAGGAATAAGCTTGTATGCAATTTTTGCAAGAGGGACTTGATCCTTAGTGGGAAGGCTAACAGTTTTCCAAGCACATAGAGATCAATTTGGTACAATAGGGTATGTATCGATCAACATCAATCAACAATGCTGAAGTGGGTCAACAACAACTAGAGAGAAATGGTTGAGAGACATAGGCAGTTGCAATGCAAGGCATGTCAAAATAATTGTCAAAAAATACATGTCAAGTAAAATCAGTTGATATAACTTGAAAGAAGAACAATGTTGAAGCTCAAGAAGATAATTATCAGATTTTGTGGGTGAAAAATCCCCTCAGTGGGAAGGAGTGATCAGAATTTGGATCAGGGCCTAAAATTAGTTAAAAATTCAAAGTGCTCAGAAATTATTCAGACTAGGATGAAGGAGTAGACCTCGTTGAAAGGATTCCAATGCAACTCGTTTCATCAAAATCAGAGTTAATATGAGTGAGTTATGCCATGTTGTTTGATTTCCAAAACAGTTAAAAAGATGGGCAGAATAGGTACAACTGCTGATGTGGCAGTCTATTTAGAAAAAATGGATATTCTTCATATTTCAGCCAATGAAATTGCACCAAGTGGCACTTATAGATTCACCAGTTTGGTCTCTGTGGGGGTAAATTTCCTAATAAATATTTCTAAGGTGGAATTGTATTTTTTTTTTAATATTTAATTATAGTTTTATATATATATATATATACTATAGTAAGATTTGGTCTCTGTGGGGTTAAATTTCCTAATATTTCTAAGGTGGAATTATATTTTTTTTAATATTTAATTATGATTTAATATTAAATATATATATTTATATATATTACAAGATATAATATATTATATGCTTTTAAAAAACATTATATATAAATAATATTTTACAATCCAAAAGTTGGTGATTTAAATCCGCATTCATAAGTTCGTTGGTATTTTTTTTAATATATGCCATGGTTTATGCTATGGTTCGATGCATATAATGCAAGTCTTATAAAAATTATGGTGGTGAAAAATACTATATGGGGTAGAGTTCCAGGATTTGAACTCGTGACCTCCTCCTTTATACCAAGACACATTCACCAACATGCCATGAGCCCAATACTTGACTACAATCCACGCCAACATGTACTTAAATGTTGCAGATCCAAGCTTGAAGACCAAGGGCAGAGGCCAATGGCTAATGTGCCATTAGCGCTAACCACCAGTGCTAATGCATTTTAAGAGTTAATTAAGCCCCAGTTAAGTTAGTGGAATTTTTGACAAAGCATGTCAAAGATGGTGGAATTGCTATTTTTATAATTTTAACTAGCAGTTTTGCAAAAATAGTGGAGGAAATTGGGGAAAAATTAAATGTGTTCCATGTTGAGCATCACTCAGCCAAAATTCAAAAATGAACAGTCAATTTTACCTATATTTTACATTATGAAGCCAATGATGCAACTTTTAGAAGAACTTGGAGACTTATAAGTGCGATGTTTCTACAGGTAAGTTCTAAGGAGCCTAGAGCCACCAAGTGTTGGAGGCATAGCCAGAGGATGCAGAGGCCATTATCAGAGAATTAATAGTGAATTTTGGATTATTCACATGTTATGGAGACAAAGAGATATGTTTCAGGAGCAGATGAGGACTTCTAACGATGTTTTTCCCATAAGATAGCTCAAGGAATCTCAAGGCCACCAGTAGAAGAGGTCATGCCCAAGGCAGCCATGGTCCATTTCCAGTGATTGAACAGTCAATATAGGGGTATTTTGGTATTCTAAGCCCATTGGTACACTGTGAAAAACAAATGGATTTGAGCATCATCTTGTAAAATAATTTTACCATCTTAATCCTAGAGAGCCTAGTCTATTGATGTAGGTGTTGAGCATTGGAAAAGGTATGAATTCACCATGTATTTATTTATATTTTTCCTTTAAGCATAACACTTTTTATTATATAAAGAATATACATTGAACGATTATGATATAATTTCAAAGATTAATGTTTATTGTGAAATTGGCTAAAGATTTTCCTTTATTCTAAACAGGAAACAAATGAAGTGGGAAACCACCATTCGAAAGGCAAAGCTAAAGCAAGAGTAACTGTTGTTCCTCTAGCAAAGGGCCATATCCAGAAAATAAGGATGAAATCAAAACACATAGTTAAAGAAAGGCAAGGAACAGCATGCCTACAGCACAAGAAGATGAAGGGTTAGCTAAAAGAGGAAAATAGAGCGAATCCCTTAGGATCTTTCGATCCTAAGGGATCATTGTTCAAAGTTTATATTTGTTTCTTGTATTGTCCGCCAAGTTGTTATAAAAGGCAGCGCTTGTAGAAATTGGAAGGAGGAACAATTATCATTGAAACTTCTTTTGTGATTATAATTTCATTGACTCTCGTGATTCAAGCAGAGAGCGACTGTTTGTAAATGCTGTTATGCATGATTAATACATGATTTAGTTTTTGTTCCATCACTCGACTTTGGAGTAGCTCAGCAGTGTCTCCCTAGCAGCTAAGGGCCTAGCCCTAGTGGATCCACTTGCTCTTTTGTATTATTATCTTTCAATTATAGTTGCATGACAATTTGTGTTTATTTTCATTACAGTTTCAATTTTAATAGTTTACTGTTTTATTGCTTTATGTTTTATTGCTTTACAATCTTGGTGTGTTGCATTGTTGAATTTTTTTGTCGTTCCTTTCCAATTTAACAAGAATATTGATCCCTGTATAACTTATCTTGTTTTTCTTTAACAAAGCTTCATTGTTCAGCATGTTCTGTTCCATTCCATTTGTTGTTCCATTCCATTTGTTGTTCCATCTGATTGTTGTTCATTTTGGATTGTTGTTTAATATAACTTGCTGTTAAAATCCACTTGATAGAGTTTTTTGTTCATTTCTATTGCTGTTCAATTCCAGTAAAATAGATATACTGTTCATTTCAGTTAAATTAGTTTACAATTTATTTCATACCTACAAAGATTTTGGTTTTTCTTTTGTGATCTTGCCTAGTTTACTTTCATTAGTAGCACTAGTGATTTAGTTTAGTTTCCATTTAATTGCTTTAGTGTGGAGTGTAAGATCATCAACTGTAAAGGACATTGGTTATTTCTACCTACGTTCTCAGATTGATTGTCTTGTTCTTATTTGATTTCATTTACATCAGTTGCCAAATGAAAGAGTTATTACTATTGCACCCTTGACTGATTATTGTTGAGTGAATGATTAGATTTCAGAGCATTTAGTTTCATGTAATTGTAGTTAGATTTAATTTCCAAGCATCCTTTTACTCTTGTATTTATAACACTGTACTGCATATTGGAAAGCATTACTCTTAGATTGAAATGTAGTCTTAGACTGAGTACACTCTTGAAATAAGAAAATCGTACCTGGATTGATAATTAATGTGAGATAAATAGGAGTTAAAAAAATACACCTTTTATACCTCAACATTTTGGTCTCGTTGCAGGGGAGAGTGTAGCTATTTAGGAAAGATTAATGTACATTTTATTTTCTCTGCTAGGGAGGAACTGGGTATTAAAAATGAAAGGTAACAACCTATGTACTAAGCAAGGAACATGCACGTTCATTGGCTAGCTTCACAACAGAGTTGATTGAAATTTTTAGGTAGGAATGAATGCTTGCATTTTTTTGAATGAATAGAAAATTTAATCAGAACAAAATTCCTCATAAACCCAAAAAACCTAAGGGACCAGTGACCCTTGGGTGAACAACTTTCATCGACGAAATCCTTAAGAAAGATGAATCTCAACCATCAGTAGGACCTAGAAAAGTTAGTTCTAGACAAATTACTAGCTCCCTTCAGGCCACAGAGTCACCATCTGTAGTGTTTGCTAAAGTGCATAGCCAAAGGGAAGAAATTGAGCAAGATTCCCAAGAAATTGAGAATTCTTGCCTAATTTCTCTGTAAAAAGGGAAATCTAGTAATCTCCACAAAGGAGGAGGAGAAACAAGGGAAACAGAAGAACCAAAATCCCGTCTTGAAGTAATCCAAAGAGTGAGCAGCCTAGATAAGGGAAGTGTTGTCAACATCATTCAAAACAAAGCTAAAGGACCTGAATATCCTCAGATAGTAGGTCAGTAAGGATCACTCATTATTCGAGACCAAGGAAGTGTCGTCAAGGTCATTCCTACTCCTTCTAGTCAGCCTACGAATAATTCCCTAGAAATCCCAGAAGGATATTGGCACATATTTGATCAAATGGCCCACAACTAGCAACCACCTCAAGAAACTTCCACACTGCAATATCCCATTGTGGACACTGCAGTTAATGCACCTATGAAGGCCTTTCCTCTTCAGCATATTCCTACATTTCATGGCTTAACATCGGAAGATGTAGATGCATTTATGTTTGAATTCAATGTATTATGTAGAGGGTATGACTATACCACCAATCCTGAAAGTTAAAATTATTTCCTTCCACATTAAAAGGAGTAGCTCTACGATGGTTTATGGGGTTAGGTGGAGGTGTTATAAATGACTGGGATCAGATGAAATTTGTTTTTCTAAAGAAATATCAGGATTATTATAGGTCCAGGGAATTAAAAGATGAAATATTTTAGATGACAGCAAAAACTAATGAAACACTCAAGGACTATGTAGAACACTTTCAATACAACCTCCAGAGATCACCCTACGCATATTTACGTTACCTGATAATGTGTTAAAAACTACATTAATTAAAGGGATGAAGGAAAAATGAGTTGAAACATTAAACATCATGGGAAAAGGTGATATATATCAGGAAAATTCTGCTGACATTATTAATTTATGTACCAGTATTTCAAGAGGCATCACAAGACTAAAACCAACAGAATGTGACATGACCACAAGGGATAACAAGACCTCCAGTGGAGGTATAACCTGTACAGAAATTGGAAATCTACTAGAATATTTCAAAACTGATATTATAGGGACTCTGACAATGCAACTTGATATCATGCAAGATAAACAAAAGCAAGAAGAAGTAGAACAAAATTTGGGAACATTTTTCCCTAGATGTAGAAAGAAATATAGCCAGAAAGAGTGCCCATTGGATACATTCCAAGCATGTGTCATCTGCATGAAATATCACTCAACAGAAAGTTTCCCCTCACTCCTAGGATTGAAAGAAGTTCAAAAAGTAGTGGAAGAAGAAACATAAACGATATATCTACTCAATCAGCGCTGTCAATGGCAACCACAACAAGCAGGTATGCCCATTGATCCATCCTCTTCTTTTTAGTCTCCTCAGTATAATGCTCAGCAATATAATGGAATGTGGAAAAATCAACCACCATTTCCCAGTTGGCCACAGCGGCCATTTCCTACACCACCATGGAAAAATCAAACAAATCAAACCAATTGGCCAAATTTTCCTTATTATTCACCATTTTGGAAAAATAAAACATATCCAACACAATGGTCCCCCTCCACCTCACAGAGTCAGACCTGGTAGTTGAACTAGTGAAGATCTATGAATCAACCAGATGGAACAATTCCTCTCCCTCCACCTACACTTCTAGCACCATATACATTGCAACAAAATCCCTAGACCAACTTAAGACCGCAACTCCCAACCCAACCCAACCCAACCCAAACCCTAATAATAGACCGGTTCAATTTGTTCAAATAATTGAACCACCATAACTAGAAATCGAGTTAAGGGAGTGCAATGGCCTTCAACAAAGGTCTGGGCGCATAATAGAATCAAAGGGAGACAAAAATGTTCAAGTTGAAAATCCATTACCTTTAGAAAAAACACTCCAAAAGGAGAATGTGGTTATACAACAAACTCATGAACAAGAAACCACCTCTTCTCCACAATTCCCAAAACAATTAATCATACCTCATCCAATAGAACATCCTGATTTTGATCTTTTGGGAGAATTGAAAAATTTTTGTATAAAAATCCCACTCCTCCAAGCTATCCAAGACATTCCCATTTATGCAAAAACCATCAAAGAACTATGTATAAAGAAGCCAAAGAGGAAAACCAGAACTAATGCAACTGTCCAAGTAGTCTACACTGTATCTGACTTACTATCTAGAATGGAAGCACTTGTAAAGTATGAGGACCTAGGAAATCCTATAGTTACTCTGCAAATCAATGGAAAATTATTTCCAAATGCCTTAGTTGATTTGGGAGCTGAAATTAATATCCTAACAACCACCACTTGTCAAAAA
Organism: Pinus albicaulis; assembly: GCA_034641835.2. Taxonomy (NCBI): domain Eukaryota; kingdom Viridiplantae; phylum Streptophyta; class Pinopsida; order Pinales; family Pinaceae; genus Pinus; species Pinus albicaulis. The sequence continues at coordinate 1,148,006,214 of CM076583.1, forward strand.
CTTGGCATTACATCATTAGATCCAACAACAACCTTATTGGAACTGGCTGACCGATCAGTAGTCAAGCCAGAAGGCACACTACATGATGTAATGGTATCTATAGACTCTCGGGAATATCTTGCTGACTTCTTGATTATCAACCCCAAAAATCGGCTAGACGGATACCCTTTGATCTTAGGTAGACCTTGGCTGGCAACTGTTGATGCCTATATTAGCTACCAGCAAGGCAACATGACTATAATTAGAGCGAGTTATGTCAAGAACTTAGCTTTATACCCTCCAGCCCAACCAAGCCTAACAATAATAATAAAAAAAGAGACAAACTGTATAATATCTCATAGTAAACATTAGATCACCACTAACCATAGAAGATGCCATCGACTTTAAAGATCAAACAAAGGATGACATCACTAACAGTTTTATCAACCAACCAAAAAACAGATCCCATTTGCAATGTCACATGATCAAGGCAGCATTTGATAATGAAGAAGATCCCCTGAAAGACGTTCAAGACCAATCAATACCTACCACTTCTATTTACAATAGCAAAACTATAGAGATTGAGCCAGGAAAACTTTGAACATTAACAAAAATCTGAGTGTTGAACAAGAAGAGGAGTTGGTCCAAATACTGAAAAAATATAAGGGAGCCTCTTCATGGGATTACCTAGACATGAAAGGAATCGATCCCTAGTTATGTACGCACCACATTTATACAAAAAAAGATGCTAGACCCATTCGCCAACCCCAACGAATATTAAATCTCACCTTAAGGATATTGTGAAAGCTGAATTACAAAAAATTTTGGATGTCAACTTTGTTTATCCAATATCTGATAGCAAGTGGGTCTCTCCACTAGTAGTGGTGCCCAAAAAGAATGGGAAGTGGAGGAGATGTGTATACTATAGAGAACTAAAAAAAAAAAACTGAGAAAGACCACTTTTCCATTCGTTTCATTAACGAGGTATTAGATACATTAGCAGGGAAGAAATTCTTCTCTTTCTTAGATGGCTTTAGTGGATACAATCAGATTCAAATCACCCTTGAAGACCAAGATAAGACTACTTTTACCTATCCTTGGGGGAAATTTGCTTTCAGGGTTTTACCCTTTGGTCAATGCAATGCCCCTGCAACATTTCGGAGGGAAATTCTCAACATCTTTTCAGATATAATAAATGAAGGGATCGAAGTATATATGGATGATTTTACACCTTATGGAGATGATTTTGAGCTAGCATTAGAAATATTGGAAATGGTGTTGCAAAGGTATATTGACACCAGACTCTGCTTAAGCCATGAAAAGTGCCACATGATAATGACCGAGGGAGTCATCTTGGGTCATTATATCTCAGTAGCTGGAATACAGGTAGATCCAGCTAAAATTTAGATACTTTTGTTGATATATACTCCCACCACACAAACAGAGGTACGTAGCTTTCTTGGATTTTCTGGTTATTATAGAATATTTATAGGGCATTATTCTCAAATAGCTGCACCTCTATACGCACTAATAGGGAATGTTAATTTTAATTGGACAAATAAATGTGACCATGCTTTTGAGGATCTAAAAAATATTCTATCAAAAACCCCAGTGCTTAGGGGCCCAAATTGGAATTTTCCATTCCAAATTTCATCTGATGCCTCAGACACAAGTATTGGAGCAATCCTTGGGCAGGAAGAAGATAAAATGCCATATGCAATTTATTATATTAGCAAGAATCTATCTCTTTCTGAATTAAACTATACTGTGACTGAGAAAGAATTTTGAGTTGTAATACATGCTATAAATAAATTTAGACATTATTTAACTAGGTATCCTATAGTTTTATATATAGATCACTCTGCCATAAAATTTTTATCAAATAAACCAATTAAAAAGGGTAGAGTAATAAGATGTTTGATTCTATTGCAGGAAATTGACATCAAAATAAAGGATCGACTAGGAAAAGAGAATCCTGTAGCTGATTTTCTCTCACGAATGCCAAAACTAATAGATGCAGCAGCAGTGAAAGATCAGTTCCCAGATGAACATTTGTTTGTTGTTACTGCCAGAACCCCATGGTATTCTGATGTTGCAAATTATTTAGTAGTAGGTAAATTACCTAAGCATCTAATGCCCAATGAATGAAAATAGATAGTCCAGTGCAGGACCTAATTCTCTTGGATTGGGGGTTACCTATTTCATACCAGAGCAGATATGCACATCAGAATATGCGTCTGAGAAGATGAAATATTTGATATCCTGAAAGCATGTCATGATGGGCCATGTGGCATACATTTCGCAGATCGAAGGACTAGTCACAAGGTTTTACAAACAGGCTATTACTGGCCTACAATTTTTAAAGATGCTAAAAAGTTTGTACAAGCCTGTGATAGTTGCCAAAGGGCAGGATGCCCTGGATAGTCCGATGAAATGCCTTTCAACCCATAATTAGTAATCGAGCCATTTGAGCATTGGGCGCTCGATTTTGTTGGTCCTATTAACCCACCATCAAATCAGAAAACATATATACTAGTTGCAACAGAGTATGTTACTAAATGGGTTGAAGCAGAAGCACTTCCAAGAGCTATAGAGGACTTTGTAATACAATTCCTTTTCCAAATTTTTGTCCGATATGCCCTCCCTAGAGACGTAATTATAGATGGAGGACCACAATTTTTAGGTAATAAAATCGTTGCAACATTGAAAAACTACCACATTCAGTACAAAATCATGACCCCATACCACGCACAGGAAAATGGCCAGGTAGAGAGCATGAATAAGGTGATAGAATCTATACTGACAAAAACAATTGCATCACACCGACATGACTGGGCTTTAAGATTACCGAAAGCCTTGTGGGTCTATCAAACAACATGGATAAATACAACTGGGTATTCACCATATCAATTAGTATTTGGAAAAGAGCCCATATCTCCAATAGAATTTGAAATTCAAACATTAAGAACAACCTAGGAGGTGGGTTTGGACTTAAATGAAGCCTAGGTCAGAAGATTACAACAAATCAAAGAGTTAGATGAAATTAGGCTCTCTGATCTCCAGCACACTGCATTAATTCAATAGCAGAGAGCAAAATGGCATGATGCCCTCATTGAAGAGAAGATCTTCGACGAAGGAGATTGGGCACTCCTATATGACTCCAGGTATCAGCATTTCCCAGGAAAACTCTAGACACGATAGCTTGGACCCTATGAGATACAGAAAGTGCATGACAATGGCACCATCACATTGACTACCATTGATGGATTTGGACATTCTTTCAAAGCAAACTGTCATTGAGTACAACTTTACCATAAACCACTTAATTGGGAATCCTTTTACCAGAAATTATGGGAAGATTCTACCATGTAGATTCTTGCTGAGGGAGAGAACTCCTCCTCCGCACCCATCCACTGAATAATTCCTTTATTTTGAAACTTGTACATAAGCTTTTATTTTTACTTTGCTTGTTTTTTTGTACAGATTTTATTTCTCAAGTTGTTCTTTTTAAGGAACAGTTGTTGTTCCTCTTAACGAACATCAGCCATTCCTCTTAAGAAACAATGCATTTGTGTGTTTCATTTTGTTGTTCCTTTCAAAAGGAACAACATTTCCGTTGATTTTTTTTTCTATTCCTTTCAAAAGGAACACAATTTTTTTGTTCCTTTCAAAAGGAACAACACTTTTTCCGCGTGTTTTTGCTATTCTTTTCTGAAGGAACAACAACTTTGCCGCTTGTTTTTGTTGTTCCTTTCACAAGGAACATCAGTTTTTGCTGCGTGTTTTTGCTGTTCCTTTCCAAAGGAACAACATTTTTTGCCGCCTATTTTTTCTGTTCATTTCCAAAGGAACAAAAATTTTCCCACTTGTTTTTGTTGTTTCTTTCAAAAGGAGAAACATATTTTTTTGTCGACTATTTTTGCTCTACATTTTCAAAGAAACAAAATTTCCGCGGATTGTTTTTGCTGTTCCTTTCAAAAGGAACAAAATTTTTTTCCTGATTGTTTCTACTCTTCCTTTCAAAAGGAACAACATTTTCACAGATTGTTTTTGCTGTTCCTCTTAAGGAACAACAACTATTCCATTTAAGGAACAACACTTTTGAGTGCATTTTTCTTGTTTTAGAACAAACTTTTCAGGACTTTTGTGAATTATTCATGACTCTTTTAAAGGGAAAACATACAATTTATGCAAGGACACAAAAATTAGAGGTTACTGGAATTATAAAATCAAAGGAAAAGGAAAAGGAAAGGACACAACAATCTATATAACTTTGTTGTCTTTATTTTCACTAAAATTAATATGATCGGTTATCTTTATCATGTTGGTTCTTCTCTAAATATTCATAACTCTCTTTTATTTTTATTTATTGAATAAGAATAAGGGCATAATTTCTCTATTTACATGTTCAGACTTCTTCCACCATCCCTACTCTTAAGTAGTGTTGAGCCATCCTCTATACATAAATAGGGAAGTGCTACATGAAAAAAGAAGAAGAAAAATCTCTATCTGATTACTAACAATTCTATGATTTGGTATATGGAGGATAGGGGGTCTCATTAAGAGCCAACCTACCATGATCATAAGGGAGCAGTGAAGTGGAATTCCCATTATGGCCACCACACTAGGGATATGATCCAATGGACAACTCAAAAAAATAAAAATTCCTAAGAATAGGAGGTCTCATTACGAGCCAACCTACCCACCTTTCACTCTTTCCTGGTGAATGGCATTGTGATTCATCTAGTTCCCAAGCCACCATAGTGGCCCTCATCATGACATCACACAACACTTCCCTAGGCATAAATAAAGGATAATGGTTCCAAGGGCGAGAAAGCAACTTTGTCAAGATTATAAACACCTGTGGGCAACAGAGCTCTACTGATGGTATTGGAGTCATATTTTTCACAAATCAATAGTAATGATAAACCATTTTCTTATATATTTATCTAATATCAAATGAGAGTATGCTCCTAAACCCTTTGTTCGAAACCTCTTATGCATTAACTTTATTTATAAATAGATAATAATGGTTTATGTGGATAATGACCGCATAAGTACTTTTTTCACATCAGCTATCCTTTTCCCTTACTTTCAAATCATTACATAAAAATTTCCATATCTACTCATGATTTCAAAATATGTATCAATTTTAGTAATGCGATAATTTGTTGATCATATCATAAGTATGTATCCCTTTCCATGTTGTACTATTGCTGTGCAATATGTTGCTATTCTATTTCCTGGTCAAGGGAAACCTATCATCTTTCATGGGGGCACAGTTGCCTTTTAAAAATTCTTGCATGTGGGTTGAATCCCTGCGTTCATCAAATTCTCAGAAACAACAAGAATTTAATAGTATTGTGCTCATATACACAAGGTGTTGTTCCATTACAATTTCTGTGTATTTGTGAAGAATTAACAGTGTGTAGACAGAATGGGAGGACAAGCAGTATGTAGTGAGCCACAGGTGCTAGTAGTTTCCAATGCTGCATGGGAAATTCCAGAGAGAGTAGGATGAATTACCTACCTCACATGACTACAACAACCTCATGAAACAATGACCATTGATTTTTTGCAGAACTTGCAGGAAGGCTATTTCATGGTAAGAGGAAGGCAAATAGCAGTAACAGATGAAATAATCGTTGAGGTATTCGGTCTACCAGCAGAAGGACCCATATGGACCCTTAAAAATGTGAAACTTCAAGAAGACATGAACATCTTTTGGGACAAAGGGTAGACCTTGGCCGTCAAAGGAAAAGGAGACCAGCCGGCAACTTTCGAAGAACCATGGACAAAACTAGCTAAAGTAGTACAAAGCTACATTACGTGTGATGGAAGAAAGGATGTGGTAATACCACGCCACCTTAAGTTATTAGCAGTATTAAAACTGAAATGTGCTATAAATTTTCCTACACATTTAAATTTCTTATTGCATGATGCTGCCCAGATCATAAGAAAATCCCATCATATAGCGACGGTGGTAAGCCACCATTGTTTAATCCTATTAATAGTGAGTTACAGCCTTGCCCAGTAGCAGAATAGTTGGGAAGAATTGATATTCTCAATTGACAGAGGAACAACCCTACCTTCCCTAAAATGTAAAAGAGTTACTAGCACAACAAAAGAACCTTTAAAGCACAGAAATTTCTCCAGGCTAAGGAGAAGTAGGGGGAAGATAGGAAGCCTTCAGGGTAGTAGCAGCCAACCCTTACAATTGCTTAGTTCAAAAGATGAAAAAACCCTACAACTCGAAGAAGGAAGTCACCACACTAGTGAAGAAGAAGGAAATCAGGAAGAATAAGGAAGTCACCATACCAGTGAAGAAGAAAGAAGTCACCACACCGGTGAAGAGGTAGAAAGTAATGACACTCTTGAAGATGAAGGAGAGGAAGAAGAACCTCCCGAAACCTCCATTTCAATTCCACCACAAATTCCATTGCAGGAGGACCAATTGGCCCAAATTTTGGCCAATATGAGTGAATATATACAACCTCATAGTTCGCTTAACCTTAACATTGAGATAGACCAATTGCAGGAAAAAGTTGTTTCCGACAAAGATACGGCCAAAGAAATGCCTGATGAAGACAACCCTCAGGGAACAACAGAATTAACTAGGGTTACTTCCCCCGAGGAATGTAGCTAGGAGCATGGGAACACTAAGGAAGTGTCCCAAACAGAAAACATAGAAGCAAGCCTGGGTGAAGGCACAACCACTAGAGAGAAAAACCTAGCTGAACAACCAAGTACAGAAAAAGGAATAGCTATTCCTTCCAATAATAAGAAGAATAAAAATGAACTTGATAAGTTGTGGAGGGAACGGGAAAATATCCAAAAAATAGTAAAACAACTCAGGCAGAGGATTAGGGTGCTAAAAAGGGGGAAAGTCTTTAAAAGAACCCTGAAAACGAAGAATGCAGCCATCCAAATGGAACCTTATAATACAAGGGCCATGCAAACACAAACTAGGCCCATATTCACTTAGGATAACAAGGAATAACAGACAGCTGCTATGGATGCAGTTGCACAAATTGAAAATGTATAGGTTTGTGAAAGAGATGTTCAGACCGAGGCACTGTCCTTTAGTAGTATGGCCAACAAAGAGACACTGACTGGAGGCACTCGACATTGTAATAAGGAAACCTGGGTAGATCTTCAACCCAAAAATGTTTTGAGAAAAGACCTTGGTATAGAAAAACTCCAAGAGGATCTCCCACAGGCTCAGAAGGCTAGAGAAAATCTCAAAGAAGAGACTGTTCCCAAAAATAAATACCAATAGTTACAACAACAATTAAAGGAGATCAATGCATCAGAGGTATAAGCTTTCGATAGATGTTGAAAGCCAGAAGAGAAAGTTGAAAAGGTAAGGAATAGATTAAAAATGGTCATGAATCAAATGGATACTCTCTGTTCTTTATACATAGATGTCCTAGTATGTAGGTTCCCTGCCAAAAATAATGCTTTGTTTTTATTAGAAAGATATTTGCAGTTAAAAATTAAGGCTATTAAGGCAGCAAAACCTATAGAATTAGAAACTGTAGGTGGTTTTATAAGCTGCTGCAAACTCTATGGAGTAAAATTCCAACATCTACTCTGTGAATTTTATTTGCACAATTTTATATTAGCTGAGGAAATGGAGACAAATCCCAGCCCTTTTTTGGGCGATATCCAATTTCAAGAATTCATTTCATTTGTTGTTAACCAGTTAAAATGGTTGAAGGCCTATAACACTTTTCAGAGCCAAGAAAATGGGTTAGAACTTTGGGTTAGGGGTGAACCGAGACACCCATTACAATTTTGGGCTAGGAAGAAAATCTTAATGACAAAGGAGGGTGTGGTCCAAACATTGGGACCCATACACAAAGAAATTATCCTGGATGGGGTAGATTATTTTCTATCCATCAGAGACCAGGTCATATTAGAAGCTAAACTCCGATGGAATATTTCCAATTGGAATATTTAAGACAGAGAGCCATTCAATTACAAAAAATTTGAGTTAGCTTCCAACCACCTAGTTATCTATAGTAACCTCATATTAAGGGAAGGCTCGTATTGGTTAGGTAGTAGATATCGCAGCCCTATTATCTAGAATCCTGAAATAGACTATAAGGCCAAATATGAATTACCTGAAGGACAGACAGGGCATATCTTTGAATCGTTAGTTGCAAATCATGGTTTTATACCTCTTAATGAAAAACCCTCTCCAGCCTATTCTTTAACTGCTTTACATGTAAACTATGGTTTTCATGAGGACATGAAAAAGGGTAAGAAGGGGGGTGTGTTGAGCATTGGAAAAGGTATGAATTCACCATGTATTTCTTTATATTTTTCCTTTAAACATAACTCTTTTTATTCTATAAATATGATATATTGAAGGATTACGATAGAATTGTAAAGATTAATGTTTATTGTGAAATTGGATAAACATTGTCTTTTATTCGAAATAGAAAACAAATGAAGTGGGAAACCACCATTCGAAAGGCAAAGCTAAAACATGAGTAACTGTTGTTCCTCCAGCAAAGGGCCATATCCAGACAAAAAGGATTAAATCAGAACTGATAGTTAAAGAAAGGCAAGGAATAACACAAATACAACACAAGAAGACGAAGTGTTAGCTAAAAGAGGAAAATAGAGTGAATCCCTTAGGATCTTTTGATCCTGAGGGATCGCTGTTCAAATTTTATCTTTGTTTCTTATATTTTCTGCCAAGTTGTTATAAAATGCATCGCCTGTATAAATCAATCAGAGGAACGATTATCATTGAAACTTCCTTTCTAATTATAATTTCATTGACTCTCATGATTCAAGCAGAGAGCAACCGTTTGTAAATGTTGTTATGCATTATTAAGACATGATTTAGTTATCGTTACATCACTTGACTCTGGAGTAGCTCAGTGGTGTTTCCCTAGTAGCTAAGGACCCGAACCTGGTGTATCCACTTGCTATTTTGTATTATTATCTTTCGATTACAGTTGTGTGACATTTTGCGTTTATTTTCATTACAGTTTCAATTTTAATAGTTTACTTTTTTATTGCTTTGCAATCTTGGTGTGTTGCATTATTGAATTGTGTTGTCGTTCCTTTCCAATTTAACAATAATCTTGATCCCTATATAACTTGTTTTGTTATGCTTTAACAGAGCTTCGTTGTTCAACATCTACTGTTCCATTCCATTTTTTGTTCTGTTCTTATTGTTGTTCATTTCAGATTGTTGTTTAAAAGAACTTGTTGTTCAAATCCATTAGATAGAGTTTGTTGTTCAATAGAATTGGCTGTTCAAATCCATTACATAGAGTTTGTTTTTCAATAGAATTTTCTATTCAATTCCATTACATAGAGTTTTCTGTTCATTTCTATTGTTGTTCAATTCCAGTAAATAGATCTGTTGTTCATTTTAGTTAAACTAGTTTACATTTTATTTCACACCTGCAAAGAGTTTGGTTTTGATTTTGAGAGTTTGCCTAGTTTACTTTCATTAGGAGCATTAGTGATTTAGTTCAGTTTCCATTTAATTTCTTTAGTGTGGAGTGTAAGATCATAAACTGTAAAGGACATTGGTTATTTCTACATATGTTCTCAGACTGATTGTATTTTTCTTATTTGATTTCATTTACATCAGTTTCCAAAGGAAAGAGTTATTACTACTGCACCCTTGATGATTGTTGAGTGAATTATTGGATTTCAGAGCATTTAGTTTCATGTCATTATAGTTAGATTTCATTTCCAAGCATCCATTTACTCTTGTATTTATAACACTGTACTGCATATTGGAAAGCATTACTCTTATATTGAATTGCAGCCTCGGACTGAGTACACTCTTGAAATAAAAAAATCGTACCTGGACTGATAATTAATGTGAGATAAATAGGAGTTAAAAAAAGACACTTTTTATACCTCAAAAATAGGCTCAAGGAGACGTAGCCCAAGTTTTGAGGGTGAAATCCTTTATTATTTTTCTTTTTTGTGTTGCCAGTTAATTTTCTACAAATTATGTTTTTTGTTCATGAATTTAATCATCTAAAAAAAATTGGTAATTTCTCACACATAAAGCATGTACAAAAATACATAAAACTGATATAATAATTTGATTGCACACATGGATGTATGAGCATGATCCTTAGGTTGTTTAAATGGAATAGAAGGTTCTTGCATTGAAAAACAAGTTAGCCACATATTTCATATCATTTGTAGCAACAAGGGTCTATTTTATAATATCAGAGATGATATCATGGCATATTTCAACATATGTTTATGGAATTACATGAACCTTTTTCATTGCTATATTTTCATGAATTTTTAAAAGGGGGAATGAAAAGTTCCAAAATTTTTAGTTTTTTCCCATAATAAAACCATCCTAAAATAGATTGCAAAAATATGAAAAAATAACACATGTAAGGAATTGGTTTTCTTAAGGATATCTAGAATATCACTAACTACAAGAGTTAGTTCATCACATAGCCAAAGTATGTAATTTATTTTTGTTCGATACTCTGCTTGACAATGCTCTCCCAACATTTTTGCATTAGAAATCCTAATATGAAGTTAGAGACTATATCATATAATCAACAATAGTTGTTTGTAAATGTACGCAACACAATCGATATTACAGAGTACACCTGGATGAAAGCCACTTGCTAAATTTCAACGGTCGATATAGGGAATTGTGACCAAATTCACCTTTATAATCAACAAATGTCACCTCTATGGTGTCTTATTTATGCATATATATTCATTTATGAAATGAATTCAATAATAACATATAAAATTATGATTAATTTTTATGTTGAATTTGTAGCTGGACATTTTCTCAGAGTTTATTTCAATTCATGTTTGAACGCTCATCTACAAAAATAATAAAAAAAATAAATTTTTAAACCCACAATAATGTGTTACACTGAAATTTGTCACCGTGGGTCCATCATTGCCTATTTATTGCTTCCCTAGAATTCTAGAAACATAAATTTCCTGAACCAAGTCTTGGAACTAAAGAAAAGCTCTTAAAAACCCTAAAAATCCTAACTACGCACTTTTCCTAGTCATTCCCTGCGGTGGCGAGGTTTACTGTTATAAAAATTGTGGTACATCCCACATGTTATATTCATTAAAAATGAAAACCCCCATAAAAGGTACAATAAAAATAAAATTAAGTTCTAGAAGCCCAACTCGTTGAATATTCTGCCTGCTGGGGCCTTCTAGAAGCGCTATCTGGTCAAGCTTCGCCCCTCCAATTCATGAACCTTTATCCCTTCATATATGGAGCTATCCCTTGGCTTTTGGAGTTCAAATCCCATGATGAGAGGGCTTTATCCCTTCCTTTTTTCGAGCTTAAACTACCTCCCTTCTGCTATAAATTGAGACCAAGTTTCAGTCTCAAGGGTACTTGGTAGATATTACTTTGTACTTGCTTCTTGATTTGGAGTGATTACTTAGAACTTGATAGTTTTGAGGGGAATTACTGAAGAAACATACTCTCCACATTTAGCATTACTGGCATGAGAGAGATTACATACTCATAGCCATAGTCTTATGCTGATAAAGAGAGTCAGAGTCTTGTCAAACTAAGGAAAATGGTTGTTCGGGACCCCGGAAGAACCTGTAGAAACATCAAGGCATCAAGGTTGTAAGGTTTCTTATTTTATAATGAAGATAATAAAAATGGATTCTATTTTCTCATTGAGTTGTTCATCTATATTTTAAATTATTAAATTATTATATTCCTCGATCACTAATATAGATTATTTCTTTCGAATTGTCATATTTCGCAAATGCTTTTGATATTGTTTGCTTGTCTTTGATTGCAGATCTTATATGTTGGATCGATACCTTCTAGAACGATTGAATTGTAGACCAAGAAAGTTTTGGACTTCAGGTAGGAGTATCTATCCATAGTTAATATGTAATTATTAAGAAAAATAATCTAGAGGAAATGGTCTACATCTGTCTGTTTGTTTCTAGATATCCTTAGGATACTAGGGAGACCGCTCTTATCTCCAAGAAGGATTTTTCCATTTAACAAATTGGCGACTCCACTGGGGATAATATGAACTTAGTTTTCTTTTTATTTTTCAATTTGATTTTTGATATTTCTTTGAGATTTCTTTGACCTTGATTAGCTCAAAACTAGGTTGGGTAGAAGACTCAATAGGATCCCTAACTATAAATCAGCATTTTTATTTTTTCTGTAATTTTCTAGCCTTCCACACTTTTTGTTTAAAAATAGAGCAGTAGACTCCACAGATTTTAGTGCAATATAGTGCGGTACGGTACCTTGTTCCATTAAAAAATGCAAACTTCTGGAAAATTTTTGAAAAAGTAAGAATTCAATTTTATGGAATCCAATTACTTGATTCTTTGTTATTACCCCAACTTGTCTTCACTGTCAAAAACTTCTGTGTCAATTTCTTTCAACAAATTTTTGCATCAGTCTCCATTAAGTTAATTGGGTCCTTTGAGTCTCCTTTCTAAGAAATTCTTAATTTGATTTCCTTTGGTCATTACTTCAAATTTTTCCTCATTCTCTTAACAATTTTGCATCTTTTTTCTTTTGTATTTGCAAAAAAATTCCCCCCTCATTCGCTAAATTGTGTCTGAGTGTTAATCACCTTTGAGTGTTTTTATTTTTTTACCTTTGGAACTCTCACACAATTTTCTTTACTTACACTTGATTGTTTCTTTAGATTACATTAGCATCATCTTGTGTCTGAGAATTCTCTTGCATAGATCACATTTTCATAATTTTAATTCTCATTTTCAGAATATGAATGAAAAATGTGCATAGATTACATTTGCATAGTTTTCAAGTGAATTGTGCATAGATTACATTTTCATAGTTTACATTCTGGAAAAATCAATCATAAATTTAGATAATTTTCTTTGATTTCAATTTACATGTTTTTATGCTTGTTTTAAAAACATAAAAATAAAAATTGGAATTGATAAGCATTATTTTTTCTTGATAAAATTATTGCATTAGATAATTTGTTATATTTTCTCTTATTTATCAATCTTTGCATTATTGGAAGAGAATGGAAACTCTCTCCTTACTCTAGTTAGGATTCATCAAACTGAAAATATTACATTATCATATTTGATTGCATTTAGTTTTGGGTCAGGTCATAACACCATTGGTTTCATATCCATTTACCCTTTGAGTAATAACATCCCAAATAACATAGCGCTTAATTAAAATTCATCTAGTAATTTTTACATTTTTAGGGCTCTTTCCACTAGTCTAGCTCATGATTAGTTCTTTGGAATAGGGATTAGTTAACTTTCCAAAGAAACTAAACAAATGGTAGCATCTTGCGGTAGGGAAAATTCCAATTGTTGCAATTGTGCTCTAGGAAGCTCTTCTTAAAAGAGTCAAGTATGAGATCATATCCGAACCAGTGAGGTAATCGTACCTACCTCATTGGGAAAGATAGCAGATGCACACATATGAAAAACGATAAACCTTGGATAGACCATTGTCAAGGAGCCTGGGGTCAGTTTTTGGTAAACCTTGGATTATTTCAAGGAGCCTTCAAGGGGATTGTGCTTGTTACTCTGCCCTTGTGTTTATATCAGATTGTAGATTGTTCCCCTAGGTGCATTTGTCTCAATTCGTGACCTTAGTGGCCATAAAATTTGGGATTATTTCCCAAGGTGATAGTGGAGAGAAGGTCCCACTGTACCTGGAGTAGACGTCAACTAGACTCACTTGGACTCTCTGGACGGTTCTCTTCACTTGAGATGGTTTAAGTGGAGAAACTTGCACTAGTCTGTTTCATTAATTAGGTTGTCGGGGTAATTGTTCCAACTGCCATTTACACATTAAAACTCTACGATGTTGGGTTTCATCACCAAATAGTGTTTTTAGTGTGGGAATCTACTATTTGTGTGTGGTTTAACTCCTATATTTGATAGCGCGTGTTCATTTGTTTTTTTTTAATTTTTAGAGACCTTAGGTGTGAATTGTGAATTTTAATTGTTAGATGTGAATTCTGAACTGTGAATATTTTTAAATTGTTAATAAAATTCATTGACGTTGAATCTAATGGCAACTATTTCGGAATTTACCAATCGAGGAACCCCTCTTAATGATAATCCTAGTACTTTTCCTTGCTTTGGAAATGTTGGTCCTCCTTATATGGCTACATTTTCATTACCTGTATTCACAATAGGTTTACTAGTATGGTTATTTTCTACTTCGTTGGCCTTGAATACTCCAATTTTTCCACCTCAACAGAGTTCACCATCTCAACATCACCAACCTCATGTTGACCCTTTACCTTCTTCGCCCAACATGTCTTCCTCCATTTCCTCCTCTTCACTTGGTAAAAGCCTAGATGCTAATAACCAGGTGGCTAAGAAGAAGAAGAATAAGAAGTAAGATAAGAAATAAGTCAACCAACCAACCATGGCTATAAGTGTTAGTAATGTTGAGGAAACCTACAACATGAATCGTAAACACAAATTCCCTTGCAAGCTTTTTAAGGGTGATCACTTCCTTATCAAATGTCCTAGTATTCCATAGGTCTTGGAAGTATGGTTAGAAAATTCTCATCAACCTATCATTGATCCATCAACCAGTGATAGTCAGGTTCCTGGGAAAAAGGGTAAAATTAGGTTTCCTTGTAGGTTATGCAAAGGAAGTCATCAAACTCACATTTTCCCTCACATGGATGAAGCCTCAAAATTGTTGGAAAACCTTACTGTTCCACATCAAAAACCTTCAAAAAGTTGCCATAAAATTTCTCCCAACCTACCATCAACTGTCGGTGTGATTGATCTAGTTCCAAGTACAGTAAATCCCACTCTTCCATTGGAGAGTGAAACTCATATCACTCATATTTATGATCCATTAGTTTATCAAGTGGTCAACTCAATTTCACATCCGGTCAATCCCACTCTCCCTGTAGAGAGTGAAATTCATACTGCTCATGTTCCTCTTGTTACATTAGATTCTTCTACGCTAGGGTGCATTTCACATGTTCCTTTAGAACCCCCTCCAAGTACCGAGGTCTTTTCCTTTGATTGGAATAAACTGACAGAACCTCATATTCCTTCTTCCATTCCTTTCCAAATCATTGTGAAGTTTTGTGGTAAGAATGTGCATCGCAAAAATGTAGATGAAGTTGTTTCTGTTAGTATTTTATCCTCAATTGCTAGGCAAGCTTTGGGTTCCCCTCAGCTTCTGCCTGTTACATAGAATCTGTCAACTTTTAACAGTACCATTAGTGAACCTTTAGGGATCCTTCCTAAGTTTCCTATTACCTTGGAAGGTAAAACTGTCTGTATTTATCTTATGGTAGTTTGAGGCCCCTTGGATTTCAATTTTCTCCTTGGGCGAGACTATGTCTATGTAATGAAAGTTATCATATCGACACTCTTTCATGTGATGTCTTTCCCTCACCATGGAAACATTGTGACTATTGACCAACTTTCATTTGTTAGTCCTCATTCAACTACCAATAATCCGACGCCCTTAAATGTTCCTTATATGGAAGTGGTATCTACCCCGCCACTGGTTAATTATGTGGCAACCAGTCCCATGTTTTCAGTTACTAATGCAAGCAAGTGTCTCACTATTTTCTCGAATTCCTCTGACTTAGATCTGATAATTGACATGGTGAGATCTATGGGGGCATTTGAACATTATTTTCTTATCCGTATTGATTCCGTTGACATGTGTTACTTCCGAAGGACATTTCTTCCATATGATGAAGACCTCTTTGAAGCCATGATCAAGGAGTGTCCCTTGACATGTGTTTCTTTCAGTTGGAAGCCATGATCAAGGTCCCCTTTAGGATAGTTATTTTACTGTGTTGACCTCATTAAAAAATGAAATATGACCTTATGAGGATAGTTATGTTCCTATGAAAACCTCATTAAAAAATGAAAGAGGTCCCCTTGAGGATAGTTCTTATCTATGTCAACCTCGTTAAAAAATGAAACAAGCCCTTATGAGGATAGTTCCTTTTCTTATGTCAACCTCATTAAAAAATGAAACATGCCCCTATGAGGATAATTCTTTTCCTCTGCCAACCTCATTAAAAAATGAAACAGATACCTAAAAAATGAAACAGATACCCATGAGGATAGTTCCTTTTCCTATGTCAACCTCGTTAAAAAATGAAAGAGGCTCTTGTGAGGAAAGTTATTTTCCTATGCCAACCTCGTTAAAAAATGAAATAGGTACCCTTGAGGATAGTTATTTACTATGTCTACCTCGTTAAAAAATGAAATAGGCCCTTATGAGGGTAGTTCTTTTCCAATGCCAACCTCGTTAAAAAATGAAACATGTCCCCTTGAGGATAGTTATTTTACTGTGTCAACCTCGTTAAAAAATGAAATAGATCCCTATGAGGAGAGTTCCTTTTACTGTGTCAACCTTGTTAAAAAATGAAACAAATCCTCTCCTAATTGAGTTGACTCTTTGATTAGTTCTCATAACTGCCAAGTTGAGTCTTTCATCTGATCTCCTAAATGAACCTTCATTACATCCACCTTTAATTTTCCAGTAGTCCACCTACGTGAATGAAATGAAGCTTGGGGGGCATATGCTCTAGCAAGTTATGCTTGGTGGGCTTAAAACCATTTAGAAGCACAGTTTCCTATGTTTCAAGCTTGTGTAAAAATGAAACCAATCTTAAGAATAGTTTTCTCTCTATTTCAAGCTTGTGTAAAAATGAAACAAACCCAATTTCAAGCATGATTTTTCCTTTGTTTCAACCTTGTGTACAAATGAAACAAACCTATCTCAAGCACAGTTTTCCTATGTTTCAAGCTTGTGTAAAAATGAAACCACTTTCAAGCACAGTTTCCTATGTTTCAAGCTTGTGTAAAAATTAAATCACTTTCAAGCATGATTTTTCCTTTGTTTAAAGCTTCTGTAAAAATGAAACAAACCTATATGAAGCATATTTTTTCTCTATTTCAAGCTTTTGTAAAAATGAAACATATCTTGAGTCCATTTTGGTTATTGTTTTCAAGACTCATTAAAATCATGAAAATCTCGAGATTTTTTTACTATATTTCATTCTCGTAAAGCACAATAAAATTCTGAGTTCTTTGCATATTTTCCTGTTCGTTAATTAAATTGAAATTTGGCCATATGAGGACACTTTTTATCAGTTTTTTGAACTCGTTAAAACTTACGAAAAAGCGAAACCAATTGAGTATACTTTTATCACTTTTTCGGGCTCTTGAAAATTAAGAAAAAGAAAAACCCTAGAGTTCTCTTTTAAGCCCTTTTCAGACTCTGTAAACATGAAAATATTGCCAGGTACTTGACTATTAAAAATCGTTAAAGGAAATAAACAGTCATCCCTTCAATATAAGTTTACCCCTTTTCTGGACTGAAATGGACTATTTACGAAAAAGGTATATGTTGACTAATCATGGTCAATAGAGTTCCCTCCTGCATTATTTTATCCTTTTTCAAGCTTCAGAGACTAATTTACGAAAAATTACACCGACAGAGTTTTCTTAAGTTTTTATTCTGACTCCCTAAAACTGAAAAACACTGAGTTTCACCTATAGTACACTCATTAAAACTTAATAGTAAAGGACCTGTGAATTATAAACAGGAATGAACTAATCCTTCTTAGAGTTCAATTTTAATACTAAGTTGGACCGATTCGAAGGAGGATATTATATTGCAAGAAAATGTTATCCTCCTCAAGCTTGTCAAAAATAAAGAGGTACTTGCTAGAAATGGTGGGGGAAAAGAGAGAAAATGAATCCACTTGTCACACTTCGTCTTAAAAATTTGTATACCACTCTTGAACATGACACTTTTTTCACATTCATGTCTGGTTTGGGAAAATACTTTGGCCAAACAGTTAATCAGACCACATTGAAAGTCTTTAGCCAGTTTCTGGGTATTAGCTTTAGGTCAATCATCACCAAGCCATCTGCAGTTTCATTATGTGTTCAGGAGATCAATTAAATTAGCCATTCGTTGTAAACATTTGTCTCCACTCACATTGACCATCGCTGAGTCAGTCCTTGCTATATATTTCTTCAAAATTTGATCTAATGGTTTCATGTCATGGGCTTTTCTATTATGGGTCACTTTATATCGACGACAACTCATTATCTAGAAAGTTGATCTAGAATCCTATCAGTACCTTGGGATCTACATGCCCTAATGGCAGGTTTCTCGCCTTCAACTTCAGGTTGCATCATTGACCTTCGATCAAATGATTCTATGAAATGTTCAACTTCAGATCACAAAGTCACTTTTCATAGATTGTACTAAGTAATTTGAGAGTCATTGTCATTATTGGTGGTTTCTCTCACACTTGTTAACAATTCACATCACTAACTGGTAACCAAGTGCTTTCTACCATGTTTGACTTCGACACAATCAATCGCATGGATAGAATCGTACTAATTTGAGAAGCGAAAATCAAGATCCTAGATCTAGTTTCCACCATCCAAGCTGTGAGGATTTTTATTATTCATCATATAGTAGACTTCTCATAATAGATGGCTGCTTCCATGTTGTGTCTACTACTTCATGTAATTTTAAAATCATTTATGTATCAGAACATGTAGTTAGTTTTGATCTGAGTATGGGAATGCCTACCTCAGCCATGATATACATATATATATATATATATATATATGCTTGCATTGAATGTTTTTTCTAGGTTTCAACCGATGTGCCAATAGTCTGATGCTCATGATGATAAAGCACTTCACTCTTTAGAATTCTTCAAAAAACTCTTCAGACTTTGCACTTTAGGGAGCAATCTGTTACACTGAAATTTGTCACCATGGGTTCATCATTACCTATTTATTGCTTCCTTATAAGTATAAAAACATAAATTTCCTAAACCAAGTCTTGGAACTAAAGAAAAGCTCTTGAAAACCCAAAAAATCCCAACTCTTCACTTTTCCTAGTCATTCTCTATGGTACCGCAGTTTATTGCTATAAAAGTTGCAATACATCCCGCACATTCTATTCATTAAAACTACAGACCCTTGTAGAAGGTAAAATAAAAAGGAAATTAGGTTCTAGAAGCCCAGCTGGTCGAATATTCTCCCAGCTGGGGCCTTCTAGAAGTGCTATATGGTCGAGCTTCGCCCCTTCCATTCACAAACCTTTATCCCTTCATAGACAGAGCTATCCCTTGGATTTTAGAGCTGAAATCCCATGATGAGAGGGCTTTATCCCTTTCTTTTTGGAGCTAAAACTACCTCCCTTACGCTATAAATTGAGAACAAGTTTCAGTCTCAAGGGTACTTGGTAGATATTACTTTGTAATCGCTTCTTGCTTTGGAGAGAGTACTTAGAACCTGATAGTTTTGAGGGGAATTTCTAAAGAAATATACTCTCCACATTTAGCATTAGTGGCATGAGAGAGATTACATACTCATATCCATAGTATTATGCTGATAAAGAGAGTTGGAGTCTTGTCAAACTGAGGAAAATGGTTGTTCGGGACCATGGAAGAAACTGTACAAACATCAAGGCGTCATGGTTTTAAGGTTTCTTATTTTATATTCAAGTTTAATAAAAATGGATTCTTTTTTCTCATTGATTTGTTCATATATCTTTTGAATGATTTAATTCTTAGATTCCTTTATCACTAAGATAGATTATTTATTTCAAATTATCATATTTCGCAAATGATTTTGATCTTGTTTGGTTGTCTTTGATTGCATATCTTATATGTTGGACCGATACCTCCTGGAACGATTGTATTGAGGACTGAGCAAGTGTTGGACTTCAGGTAGGAGTATTTGTCCATAGTTAATGAGTAATTCTTAAGAAAAATAGTCTAGAGGAAATGGTCTATATCTGTGTATTTGTTTCTATATATCCTTATGATACTAGGGAGATCGATTTTGTCCGCAAGAGGGATTTGTCCGTCTAAGACTATGTAAATGAATTTTTACATTGGACTTGACCACTAACATGCTAAACAAATTAATTGATATTTCCAGTGCACAAAAGTTGCATTAGAAAAATCCTATGTATATAAAAAAGGTTCAACATGTATATTTCAAATCAACCTATGTAATAATTCAAGGGTTTAATGAATAATCAACTAACTTAAAATTGAAGCACCAAAGGAAAATGGGTATGATGTTGATTGTGTCATTGGGATTAGTTTTTTAAACATGATAAACTAGGTAGAAATTATTTTTTGTCCATATATTTATAGCCTCAAAATTACTCATTCATTTCGTCACAAGCCAAAGATCAAATCCCATCAAGAGTATATTGAGATAAGGAAAATGAGCTATAGAAACTTCTATTTACCTAATTTATAAACATAAATTGATTTTAAAACAAAATAAGGGCACAAGATATATGTTAAGGCTGGGTTGTTGGCTATTGAATGAGGATTGAAGCAAAATTTATTGTAAAATAGGAGGTTGTACAGTGATGTAGAGAAGAGGCCATCGTGGATATGCATTTTAAATCAATGAAACTAGCAGGAAATTCCTAGGAGCCATACCTGAAATAAGCTCTTCCATTATGACCCCTATTCCTTTGCATGTAAATAATGAATTCTTCAATCTCGTATATTAAACCTTTGTATATGTAAAATATTTATCATAAACATAATGTCTATGAATTTCAAAAAATGAACTAAAAATTTCTAAAATTAATTCTCTTGCTTAGTGATATGATTATAGTAAAAATCTTTAGCATTCAGCCTTTTTCTAAAAAATGGAATTGAATGAGCTTCTCTTCAGCTATTATCTATTATTAATTGCGATTCTCTAGAGCCCTAACATGAAATTATTAAATGGATTGTGAAATTCCATGATAAAAAAAAAGGTAGAGAAAAAATGTCCCTAAAAGGCATAAAAGACATGAATGAAATAATGGGTGATGCTAGGGAACTAAAGAGAAAAAAAATTCTATGATAGAAGAAATAAAAAATATTTCTCTTTCATGTAGATATTTTGTAAAATGACTGTGATTATCTCTTGTATATGTACTAATTTTCACATGTGGTCTGAGTTCAAGGCCAATGTACCATTTCTATATTAGGTTAGCTTTCAACCATGAACCCATGTCATAGACGCTATCAACTACTTCTTGTTTGGATTCATGGTTTGAATTAAGCCTCATCTAGATGCTACAAGCACGATCCTAATGCATGCTAATTAATTTCCCTTAGAAGAGGGTAGAGTTACAATTAATTTTGGAAGAAACAAGACTTGTTTGGATGCAGTAAGTTTGTATATATTGTTTTTTAAAAGATAGTGTTGTAGAAGATATGTTTCCATATTTTCCCCAAGGGATGTTGCTGTGAAGGAGAAAGAAGTGAAAACAACATGCACTCCCACAAAAGAGGGAGGTAAAGGGAAGCAAGTAATAGTTGTAGGAGGGGATTCTTATTTTGGATGGGAGAGAGCTTTGCATCTCTCAAGCAAAGCATACCAAGTTTCCATTTTTGATAGCCTTGTTCGCAATTTGTTTCAATAACATCTTGGGATCAATATCTAACAACCATTGTATCAATTCAAAACAAAATAAATATATGGTAGTAATTCTATCGAAAAATACTTGACCTCCTTGTGGGATATTTTTCTAATTTTGATTTCCTTGTAGAGGCTTCCAAGTTGTTTTAACCTAAGGTAGTCAGACATTTTAGAGAATAGAGGTCTGCTCCTAATTCCATGATAAAAAGAGGAAGATCAATCTATAATTACAATAACTATGTTGCTAGAAACCCTGAATGTTTTTCTTGCTACCAAAGAATTCATTCTAGAATTACATTTGGTAAAAAATGGGTATCTCGAGAGAATATGGAACTTCTAACATTAAAGTTATGGATAGGGAAATTACTATTAATAATAATGGTAGGAAAGAAAAAATATCATATATGAAGCAAGCAAGTTCCTTTTATGGTTCTTAAAACAAATATTTTACATGCAAGGCTTGGGGACTACGGGCTATCGACCTCAATTAAGGGGTGGTTTATGGTGTCATAACCCCAAAACTGCAAAACATGAAGAACTCATTAATAGGCTAGAATACGAGTTTTTAGTAAATAGTCAACTTACAACTTATGGCATGTTTTTCAAAATCCAAATTCATAAATAAGAAATGATGCTTCATAAGGGTTTGCAAAACTATAAAATTATATTCTTTATTGTTATATCAATTTATTTGAAAGTATGGGCATTGAAAACAACTTTACTTCACTTCTTTCCATAAACTATCCACTTTCGATTTATTTTTGAAAGGAAAAAGACTTTCTTACAAATATTTTCTTTCTTGTAGGGTTTTATTTCCTAGTTTTATATGTGTATTTATCCTTGTAGAATTAATTAATAATTTCAATAGAACCACGACTAAACCTAATGAACCAAAATTATCTTTGTAACTTTGATTCCATAGAATCTATTCTATGTTTTAGAGAATAGAAGTTGTGATAGGAAGAAAGGGAATACATTGGAACTAAAACTAGTGAAATTCATTATTCAGCCGATGAAACAAAATAATTTTGGATAATGTCACACACAAATATATCATGTTGTATTTTTAACCTTTGTATTTTTCCTTCCATAGTTCACTAATAATTTCACTCGAACCATGAATAAAATTAACCACCCAAAATTATATTTGTAACTTTGATTCCATATAATTTGTGCTGCAATGAATCCTAGTTGAGAGATATTGTTCGGAAATTTTTGGAAAGGCCGAGATGAGAGTGCTTCACTGAAAAATTTTCAGGTTGTTTGACCAACATCTTGGGATCAATATCTAACACCCATTGTCTCAATTCAACATAGAATAAATATACAGAATAAACTCTCTAGAAAACGACTTGACCTCTTTGTGGGTGTTGTTTGTGATTTTTATTTCCTTGCAACAGGCCCTTTCATATCTCAAAACTTGACTAACATAATGGGAAAGCCTAACTGAGATCTATAGTTGGAAATTTTTTGGAAAGGAACAGCTAAGAATGTTTCACTAGACACTTTTCAGGTTGTTATACTGGTCGGTAGACATAAATAGATTCACCTATTTAAGTTTCAAAATAAATAAATGGAAGAAATTTTTTCTTTATTTATTATTAGTCACAATTCATGATTCGTTGATGATAAAATTAATAATATTTTCATCCTCTGCCTTCCTCAACATTCATAGAGGTCTCTAGGTCAAATTCAAGTGGGCTATAATATATTGAGGACAAAGCCTAACCAGACAACACTTGTCATATTTTTCAATTATACAAACATGTGATGGAGAGATATATAATTTATATGTTTCCCTTTAACTATGTGATGAAAGGTGGTTACTACTACCTATATCAATAGTTGGAGAGGTCACTCTCAATGTTCTTCCAATATTATTGCTAAATATTCCTTTCTCTCTTCATGGAACAAATACTTGGTGAAAAAACTCAATTTTTTCTTTCCCCACCCCACTGTGCAATCACTAAGATGATGATCTTATAATTCCATTTTCCTTCATCTTAGTGGAGTAACAAGTGACTCACAGTACTTCACAATATTTTATAGCATAGATCAATTAGGTCTGAAGCAATTTCTCATCATCCTGGTAGGGTGTCTGACCAACAAATTCAAGGCCTGAGAGAGGACTTAGTATGCCTAGCCAGAAACTATGCACAACAATACTGATAAATAAACTAACTATGGATCCACCCCAGTGTAGGGTGACTCCAAACCCATGAATTACCCCCCCAGATTAAGAAAATTAGCTAGATTTTGTTCTAAATTTTCCTTCCTTTGAACTCAGATGTTAGGAAAGAAAATATTCCTTGTCTTGGAACTCACCCTTGGAATGTACAACAAATGTACCTTGAATGTCAATCACTCCTCTAGGACATCATCTACCATTGAATCAACCTTTCCACAATGATAATTGACTCCAACAATGAGCTTGTACATCAGTACGCCCCTCACCCTCTATGATCTTGAATAAAAAACCTTGACATCATCTCTCTCTCATGTGCTCATCACTGGGATCTTCAATCTCTAGCCTTTCTATTGTATGGATGTACTTTTTGCAGTTGGATTGTTAACAAATATATTATAATTATAAAATTGGTTATGATTTCTTCCTTTCACTTTATTTTTCTTTCAACGTTGATATAGAAGTTTCTTTCATGCTCCCACATTATGGGAATGCCTTCTAGCCCCATTAATCTAATTTTATGGTTGTTCGGTGGATACTAATGCAATTTTATTATCTTATCTCCCAACATCATTGAACCTCAACAAAACGTAATAAACTCATCCTCAATTTTATTTTTTCATCATTTCGTATTACAAATTATATTTGAGAAAGTTACAACATAGCTTCTATTTTGATTGAAAACATATTCTGGAAGTTAAGAACAAAAAATAATCAGAAGAGAGGATATCATATAATCCCAAAAAACAAATTGGAAACAACATTGTCCAAAATAGAAATAGACAAAAGAAGATAAACGAAGTAGGGGGCATTACTATTGAGGAGAAGAGACAATCCATTTTTTGTTGTCCAGAATACCCCTAGTTGGAAGCTAAAAGAATATCCTTCATAGAAGGAAAATATAATTAATTAAAGGGAAAAATTTATAATGAAATTCAAAGGCAAGTTAAGTATTTGAAAAAATATGTAGCAAAAAATACCCAAAAAATTGCCATAGAGCTCAAATAAATATATTGTCAAAAGACAAAGGGATTTTTTATTTTCTAGAAAAAAAAGGTGAAATATAGTCAGTACTAAGCAAGATGAATCTCTCAAGGACATTGGAAAATAAAAAATATTGAAAGCTACAAAAGGGTGACACCCACTGCAACTTCAAATTTCAATCATTGTTATGTTTTTTTTTTCTAAATTAGTTTAAATCTTTTAAAAAGGAGAAAATATATTACATCTTGGCCAAAGCCGTGTCTTTGGCCTGAAGAGTGGCATATTCAGCATAAGAAACAGAAAAAAGACCGCCCACTTGGGGAAACCAGTCCTGAACAGTCCTCATTCTATTGTGCTACCCACGCAGGGGTAACAACCATGGATTCCACTGAATTTTACACCTATGGTAGACTGAAAGAAAAAAATTACTGGATGACATATCTAAATATTCAAGTTCAATCCCAGCATGTTGGGACTTGTAGCATAAAATCCAGACATGCTTGGATTAATTAAAAATCACGAGGAGGAGGAGTTTCTTCAATTATGCAGCACCTATAAGCATCCATGTCATCGTCCTTCCTTGGCTTGTCCACAGTGGAGGCAGTGCTTTGCTTGGAAAGCACATGCCTATAGTGAACCTTTTCCTCCTCCCACCCGCAGTGAACCTTATCCTCCTCACCTGGAGCCTTTCCTGTGTCCTTGTTCATTGACCCTTGCTGATTGTCCATGTCCTGAGCCATCACATATGTTGGTCGTTCCTGACACATGCTGGTCTTGCCCCCCTGGGATTCCTCCTTAAAAACCACTAAAATGGACGCAATTATGCGGGGTCGATTTAGGGAACAGTTGAAGAAGAATTGGGTCATCTGGGGCAAGTTTATAGCTTGAGTGATGTCAATCATTGTTATGTTATCCTGCATAAGAAAAAGTAATTGAAGGCTAAAGCTATCATCATACAGTAGGAAAAATATTATAAGGTTTATATGAGACCTCAAATAAGACAAGCATGCTTTACTTGAGAAACCAATGATATAGTTTGAAGAATGTAGAATAAATCAAGCGATAAATGAACTTACCAAGATAAAAGATATTGTTTTTAAAGGAAATGAAAAATGTTATTATTTTCATATGTATGATGTAGAGAAGTCTAAGGAAGCTTGGAACACACTGAAGGCATAGTATGAGAGCTAAAATGATATACACATCTATATAGATGATCATATAGTCTAAAGATGGTAGAATGTGATCTAATAATAGATCACTGTAGGGCCTACCAATATTAGGGGGATCAAAGAACACAATCATTATTGCTAACAAGTTGAGAATGAGGACCCTATCTTTATTTCTCTTAAAAATATACTTCATTCACTTAGGGTCCTTGCACAAGTCTTAAATTTGATATCCATGTATCACTTATTGAGTTTTAATGATCTTGGAGGATTTTTTATGAATAAAAAGTGACAAATTAAACTCCGTAATGAAGATATATACTCCAAACAAGCCTTTACAAACAATTAAAAAAGAAACATAGGAAAAAATCTTAATAAAATAAGTAACCGAAAGAAAGGCAACACCATGGAAGGTGAATCCAAAAAGCGTGACTCAAACAAAAATTAAAAACAAGTGTTAATACCACAATATGTGATCCATAAACTTCCGTGGATATTCCACTCGACAGTTCTTCCGAGTAGATATGATAATATTATATTAAAAATATGAGATTATACACTATTAAAATGACAAGTAATGCACAAAATAAGCTCACATACACATATATATGCTCTTTGGGAAACCCTTTCGAGAGAAAACCCAACTGGAAGGTGAGGCCACTTTTCTCTCTTTCTCTGCCTGGAAATATGACTATAGGTACAAAGAAGTAATGCATGTGGCCTGCGGTCTACTACAGTGCACAGATCCTCTTTGTTTTCTCTACCTCCTATCTCTTTTGGTTATATTTTCTCAGCTATGGAACAAAATGATATCGAAAGAATGGAATGCCTATTCCTCCTAGTGACATGGTTATAACATAGCCCGATAGCCTACTAGTGGTTAATTTTGACTACAACGACTCTAAGATAGAGTTTAAAAATAGAATATTATATAGTGTTATACATCACAAAAAAGTGTTTATCCCATTTTCCATGAATAATGGGGGTTGACGCAGCATCCTCCCATACTATAGGTGTGAAAAGAAGAAGGTCAACTTATGATTGGCATAAATTTTGAATAAGGGATTTGATTAACGTGCTTCTTACATCGTTGGGAATATATATGAGTGTAGAATAGCATGGGAAGGTGCTGAATAAAAGTGCCGGTTTTTTACCCCAAAAAATGTCGTTTAATGCCTCAGAATGCTCTAAGAAGGTTTCAGACCTCGTTTCACCAAAGTGGGTCCTGCTAGTAAAAATGGTCCCATGAGATGATTCCTCCACTTTTTCCACTACAATTGAATGGATATGGATGAAAACGAATATAATTAGCCAATTCAGATCAAAAATCTGCATTTTGGGAGGATTTTTGTCCACAAAAGGTTTTACTGAATGAGGTGAGGAAATGTTTCCTCCACCTTCTTTCTCTTGTACCATTTAGATTTTCCTAGAAGTTGTCCCTTCAACCCAATATGCGAAATTTCATGCTACCCCTGTGTTTTATTTTTGGACCTATAGTGAAATTTTTTATTTTCTATTAACTATGCCTAAGCTTCTAGTACCAAACCTTCCACAGAAGGTAGGACTTGTTCGTCTTCCTAATGTAGCATAGAAGGCTCATAGAGTTTCAAATTCTCTAGATTAAAAACTGAGTAAATGCACATATATGATGGTAAAAAGAGTTGATATGAATTATCACCCACCTTTTCCAATATCTCAACCCTTGATTTTCTTACTAGGCCCCTGCAGCCTTTCCATGTTCAACTCTAGAAATTATTTGTCTCCCACCTTCAATGTTTTCTCTATTTTTTGTTGATCATGCTTGGCCTTCTACTTCTCCTATGACTTCTGCAATGTTTCCTGTACCTGTAGATGGATTTACCTACTTTTCACTATAATGTTTTTAGCACTCAAAGCATCTCCTATAAGATATTTCTTCACTACTCCTTGTTGTGCATATGAAATATGCGAAGGTGAAGGTGGAAATTATCCAAAACAAGTCTCAAATGGGGACTTTCGTGTAGAAGTGTAGACTAATCTATGATAAGAATGTTGTATATATTCCATATTTTCATCTTAGGGCTTTCTATTCTTTTGGTTGGAACATCTTAAAAGCTGCACCAAAGACCTCTTGACTACAATTGTCTTCCCATCTGTCTATGGATGGAATGTTGTAGATATCTTCAACTTCATGTCCATATTCTCCGAAAATAGTGTCCATAATGCACTAAAAAATATTGTATCCCTATCTGAAATGATGCTCCTTAGTATTCAAAATTTCACTCGAACCTGTCCAAGGAGAAATTTTGTTGCTTCTTGTCCATTGATGGTCTTTTTATAGGGCATCAAAACACACATCATGTTGAACCCGCCAACTACCATGAAGAGGTATTATTTTCCGTTCGTTGTAGTTGGTAAACCTCCCACAAAGTACATGGAAATTATTTCCCAAGGATGAATATGGATAGGTAAGGGATGATATAGACCTTGTTTCCTATTGCTAGGCTTGCTAGTACAGAAAAACATTCATGCTCCTATGAACCTAGGTACCTACTCTTGCCTCTTGGGCCAATACACATACCTTTTCAAGTTAGACATGATCTTTCCTACACCAAAGTGCCCTACAAAATTGGATGTGTGAGCCTCTCTAATCAGTTGCAATTGCTCATGTTTAAGAACGAATATCTTATCCAACCTATAGAGTAACCCATCGCGGAGATGATATTCAACGATGTTGTCACCATAATGCACATGAATCTCAATCCACAACTCCTGATACACCTCCTTGAAGTCCACATCCTTCCAGCATGCCTCTTTGTATGCATCATGGGTGAATGGCTCCATGTGCAAAAGAGTCCCTAAAGTTGTAATATTTAATGTGGGTGGCCTCAATATCATGTCGAGAAATTTTTTTGTGCTTCTCTTCTTATACTAATCACCAAATGAAACTATTGTAGAAACCCCATCCACTTGTAGTGCATTTTCTATTGTATCTTACTTTGGTCCTACAAGAACTGTAATGGTCAGTCATCTGTGTGGATTACTTTCTCCTTTCCCATCAGATAATGTTTCCACTTCCCCAAAAATTTCACCATGGAATAAAGCTCCTTATCATAGGTATGACAGTTAAGAATTTCCCCATGAAAAAAATGAGAATGGTAACATACAGACCTTCCTCTCTGCATCAAGACAACTCCCATAACACACCCACTAGAATTTTTCTTCACTTTGAAATGTCACTACAATTTTGGTAATCCCAGAACTGGTGCTTGACTTATCTTCTTCTTTAACTCCTCAAAATCCCTTTGCTGACATTTTCCCCACTTAAAACTGTTGACATTGTTGTTA
Source organism: Pinus albicaulis (assembly GCA_034641835.2). Classification (NCBI taxonomy): domain Eukaryota; kingdom Viridiplantae; phylum Streptophyta; class Pinopsida; order Pinales; family Pinaceae; genus Pinus; species Pinus albicaulis. Next base: position 1,148,035,290 of record CM076583.1, read on the forward strand.
TGACATGGAGTAGTGCCGCTACCTCTAAAAATTATTATATGAATTTCCTTAGTTAGTGTGATTCCCCAATGAAACTCCTGACATCAGAAACATTAGTAGGCACCGACCATTTCATGATGACCTCCATCTTGGAAGGATCTATATTTAGATCTCGTCCATTGATCACATACCCTAAGTACACCAAATAATGCTATGAAAACTTGCACTTCTTGATATTTTCTAGCAGGTGGTGCTTATTCAATGTTTCCACCAGCTACGTCAAATATGACATATGCTCCTTCTAGGTGGAACTATATATGATTATATAATGTAAATAGACAATAAAAAATAAATCTATAAAAGGCATAACTACATCATTCATTAATATCATAAATTTAACTTGTGCATTACATAGGCCAAATGGCATAACTAACCACTCATACAAAATTTGCATGGTTTTGAAGGCAGTCTTCCATGAATTTTATTCTTTGACTCGAACCTCGTGATATCCAAACTCAAATTCTAGCTTCATGAAATACTTTTCTTATTGCAACTGATCAAGTAGATCGTCTATCCTGGATATGGAATATCTATTTTCTAGCATGATTTTATTCAACAACCTGTAATCTATACACATCTATCGAGTCCCATCCTTCTTTGGCACAGTGATGATGGGTGACCCACATGGTGAAGTACTCGGTCGAATGACACCCTATTCTGGCAGCTACTGCAACTCTTTCTTCACATCACTCTATTATATAACAGAATTTTTTTACAACCCAATATTTGGCAATGAGGAGTTTGGAAAAAGTTAAATGTCATGCTCCACTTCTCTCTTAGGTGGTAACCCTTTAGGCTCTCAGAATACATCCTTGAATTAATGTAACAACTAATCCAATTGTCGTTTTATTTTATTAGTAGACCCTTCTAGGTATGCATTGCCTCTTATTGACTCCTATTTAGATTGAATTTCTCTTTAAAATAATAAAACATACTTCTTTCTAGAACTGGTCGATTTCTTGGCTTGATTGGCACTTATGAGTGAAATATTTGACTTGCCTTTGTGTGCATTGATGATGAATTATTTTCCATCCTTGATGAGCCGGTATTGGTTTGATCTCCTCATGAATATTGCATCACACGTGTACATGTATGGAATCCCAAACACGACTCAACATACATCAAGGGGAACCACATCTAGATCCACTTCATCAATAAAATTAGCACTGATAAAAAATTAATTCTACAATTTTATTTATATACATCTCTACATCCTTATTTAACCATCCCAATGCATATGGTTTTAGATTATCACAAAATCACAAACCAAACTTATTGAATAGCATTGTCAAAATGAGATTTGTCTGCAATCTCGAGTCAACCAAATCATAAATCTTTGTCTTCTTAACCTGTACATTTATATGGAAGATCTTGGTCATTTCTTTCTCTTCCTGTTGCTGAAGGCTACTCAAATTCACATCCTTTTGTACTAATGTACAAAAGATATTCTCATCCATGAAAAACATTCTTTCAACTTCGTTGCTCGAATTAGTAGCCATGAAATTCTTCTTCTCATTATCCTTCTTGTTGTTGTTTGGGTTTATCTTTGGATGCAACTTCCAACACTTCTCCTTTGTATGTCCATCAATGTTGCACCGGTTGCTAGGATATTTGCACTGGTGTGTTGTGGCTGTTGTATTTTTATCTTTCCCCCTTTTTTATTCTTCTTCCCCTCCTTAGCAGTGTCTTGTTTCTCCTTCTGCTTCAATCTAGTTCATTGTGCTCTTTTGAGGCCTATGTTATCGAGGTATTTTGCGTGTACACAAGCCTCCTCAATCGATTTGGGAGTACGTCTGGGTTCTTTGGATAGAAACCTAACATTATAGCCACATTTCTGAATTCAGGTGTGCACCCTTGCACGGTGTGGCTCGAATTTTTCCATAAGTAATTCCACTGGATCCACTAGTCCTCCATGTATCCAATGGGATAAAACTATGACTTAATGAGAGTTTTGAAATCCTTCCACTTAGTCACTGAAGGTTCTCCCTCCAACCTCAGGGTTTCCATGTGGCTCTCTGACCAATTCCTTGGATGGCCCTCCAATTCTAGTTATGAAAATGAGATCTTTTTCCCTTCCTCAATTAGATGGACACTGAAATAAATTTCTAGTTGTTTCAACTAGTGTTTCATATTCAGAGTGTCAAACTCGCCATGTTATATATTGATATCAACTTTTTCTTCCACTTTAAACAAGGATTGATTCACGACACTCGAACATGGTTGATCTGTTTTGAGTTATTTATTTAGCTCTTTCTTCATGTATTCTCAATCTCCTGATCCCCCTTTTGATTCGTACTATGCATTCAAACACCCATATTCTACAAATATCGTCAAATTATTTCTTAGGGCCAACATGAGGAGGTTTAATTTATGGTTTATATCCACGACTTGTTGTACGGGCTGTGAAAACCTCATGTATATGGGATCAGAAGGTTCGTTTATAGATTCATTAGCCATGATTAGGGTTTCATTATTTTTGACCCTGTCGACCTAGATCCCTTGCAAATATCCACAAATACACAAAGAAACCTAACCTGATACAAAATCATCTGTAAACTTTGCTGGATATTCCACTTGATAGTTCGTCACAACAAATCTAATAATATTATATTCAAAATATGAGATTATACACTGTTAGGGTTTTACTAAACTATGGTATATGTCGATTTAAATTTTATTAGTGCATGCATGAAAATATAAATTATGCAGAAAAGTAGAGAATGGTAAAATAATCTCACACACACATAATACACAAGATATGCTCTTTGGGAAACTCTTTCAGGAGAAAACCCAGCTGGAAGGTACAAGGAAGTAATGCCTGTGGCTTGTGGGTTGCTACAGTGGACATATCCTCTCTCGAAAAAATTTTAAGGATAGAAGTTTATCTTAAAGTTTAAAAACCTTGGCGAATCTTACTAGTCCCTAATATGAAAATTGTAAAAAAATTGGTGATATTTTTGCATAAATTGTTATATTTATAATTATTTTATATTAACATATATAAAATGTTGGCGATATTTAAGCTAAAAAAAAATTCACTATAAAATTTAGGTGAATACTTTTTAGAAAAAAATGTAAATTGGTGAATTTGATTTTTGGAAAAAGTGTGGAAAATTAGCCCACTTGTGAATATTAGCCCCTAAAATTTTCCCTGATCCTCTATGTGTGATCTACCTCCTATCTCTCTTAGCTATATTTTCTTAGCTATGGAACAAAATTCTCTCCAAATAATGGAATTGCACTACCTAATAGTGGTCTGGTTATAACATAACCCGATAGCCTACTAGTGGTTAATTTTGACTACAACACCTCTTAACTAGAGTTACACAATAGACTCTCCTATAGTATTTTACATCACTAATGGGTAGCTAGGATCTTTACCATGAATAATGGGAGCTGACCTAGTATCCTCCCAAACTATAGGTTTGAGAATAGGAAGGTCAACTTCTGAGTGGCATAACTTTTGCATAGGGACTCTGATTGTCACGCTTTTTATATAATTGGAAATATCTCTAAGTTTAGAATAGAATAAAAATGTGATGCTCTAAATTGGAAAAGGATTATCTGCAAAAAATATTGTCCAATGCCTCTAAATGCTCCTTGAAGGTTTTAGACCCCATGTCGCCATACTAGGTCCCACCAGTAAAAATTGTCATGTGAGCTGATTCCTCCACTTTTTCCACTCAAAATGCATAAATATGGATCAAAAAAATATAATTATCCAATTCAGATCAATAGCCTAGTAATTTTAAAATGATTTCAAATATGTGAAAAAAGGATTCCAAGAATGGCACTTGTAGGAATCATGTTTAAATGATGCAACAACAATTTATTTATTTTTTTATTTTTTATTTTTTTTGATAATATGGATGTTTCACCATATAAACCTCTTAATTAGGAAAAATCCCACTAGTGAATGTATCTCCTAAAGGTTTCCCAAAAACACGAAGGGATTTTTAATGACATTCATGTGGCTACTTAAACATTGAATGTTGTTGAGTTAATATAATCTTCAAAAGATTTTAATGAAACCTTCTTAAAATATCATATCTAAAAAGTTAGATTTGGAAACTAGCTTAAATCATTTCATCAAGGATACAAAAGTCTTGACCCATAATCAGGTAAAAAATACCATAAAGCATCCAAGGAAAAAGTATGAGATGAAGAGTTACCAAAATGACAAGGAATATGTAGGTACCATTAAGCACCAAAAGGACAAAGTCAACAGGCACATTCAAAGCACTAATGATTCAGAATTGATACTTGAGAGTTCTTTAACTATGTTATCCTTAGTATCTGGTAAGAGTGGTGATACAGAGAGGATTGTAACCCAGTAAGAATTAAGGCAAAGCATGCATGTCACATAAGTGCAGAAAATGCTCAAACTTTAGAAAGTCCAGAAGCATTTAATGAAATGTAGAACCTAATAAATTTCATTCAACATTGACATTCTATGATTTTTTGTGTAAATGTATGTTAGGTCCCTATATTACTAGTGTATTCCCTTATTGTTGTTAGTGTAGCCCCCTTATTGTTATTTTTGTACCCCTGTAGTCCCCATATTGTTATTATTGTGTCCCATAAAAGGCCACTATTGTTGTTCTGTTGTTATTATTGTGCCCTTACATTATTATTATTAGGTCGTCTATGATTATATTGTGACCCCATGGACTCCTATATATAGAAAGGAGTTTTTTTCATTTTTATCATCCAAGAATTTTTCATTTATATAATGTAAAGGAGGTTTCCCCCTCGAAGTGGCTGATTTCTAAGGCGTTGATCTCTCTTTCTGCTATTTTTGGAGATGGTTTCATAACATTTGGTATCGGAGCTTTGGATTCTAGGGTTTCACTCCTTCAAACAGGTCATCATGGCATTTTCTCTATAACTTTTTTCTACAAGGGTTCAGACACTAAAAAAAAAACCATTTCGAAGAAATCCAGAGGAACTTCGTGTAAAAATTTTAGATCTTGGTTCGCAATATTTTCGAAGATATGATCTGTGCAAGTTACGGTTTTTGTAGGCTCCCAAATTTATTCCCAAATACATGACCTTGGGAAAATCATCATAACTCTCGCTCTGAGCATCAGATTGGAATTCTGTAAAACATGGAACAATCTACATAGACTTTAGTTTCCATTGTATCAATTTTATATTTGAAGGAGGAAACAATCACACGTGGTATGTCGTACAAGTTCACTCTACTGAACCAGTCCATAATTAGGTCATCATGGGAGATTGCGCATAACGTTTCCTTCAATAATCCAAATGAGGTTGGACCTATGTCATTGGAAACAAGATTCATAAGGTTACTAAAGGACTGAAGATAAAATCTTGGGGATTCGAAATTATAGAGATACATCTGTTTCAATATCGAGCTCCTCAAAAGCCAGAAAAAGGTGTGTATTTTTAAAAAAAATTGCATAAGTCTTGTTTGAAAAATCAGATTGAAGTGATTACAAGGGAATACTGAAGCATAGATATCAGTATTGGGTTCTAAAATTCCCCATAAATAATTCAACACCCATTAAGCTCTCAGAAGGTTCTACTATGACTCATGAAGAGGAAGAACTAAAATATGATATATCAAGATTACAAGACCAAGGGCAACAAATTTTGCTCTTGCAAAGAGTAACAAAAAATGAAATGGAAGCTAAGATGGATGGTTTGAACAAATGTGTGGAAGCTAATATGGATGATTTGAAGAAAGGCATGGAATCTAAGATGGTTGGTTTGAAGAATTGTATGGTATCTAAGATGGATGGCATTGAAGCTAAGATTGATGAAAAAATGAAAGGAAACATGTAAGACATACAGAATTATCTAAAAGAATGAATTGAAGGTTTGAAGGAAGGTTTGAAAAAGTTGATACAAGAAGCGATTTCTAATGGAAAAAATATAGTAGAGGAAACTCATGATGAGAAAAAAAAAAATTAATCCTTATTTCATAAACACTAATATTGGTGGGAAGACCCACCATATTCCAAAGATCGATATGGGGAATTTTTATGGAAAGGATCACGTAACATGGATACTACATATGGATCAATATTTTTATCTACATAATGTGCAAAACACACAAAAGGTACCATTAGGGGAATTTTGAGGTCTAAAATGGGCCTCCTAAGAAAAATGTACAACAAAAATAAACTTTATAACAACCAATAGGATTCAAGATGATGATGTCAACCATGGGGGATGATTTACCATTTTTTAAATAAAAGGGTAAACATATTAAAAAATAATAAAATAATAAAACTACTTTTTCAACTCGTATTTTCAACTTATCTCCCAAAATTTTTACTCAAATTTCGAGTGGGAGTACTCGTTGGATGCAAAATTTAATTCCTCATCCAAGGAGTACACATGTTGCATACTTTCGATGAACTCTACTACACGAAAAATGAGAAATACATAAAAAACGTGATTGTAATCACGTTTTTTAATGTATTTCTCATTTTTATTGGCAAGATCATAAAAAGTATGCAACATGGGTACTCCTTGGATGAGGAATTAAAATTTTCATCCAATGAGTACTCCCGCTCGAAATTTGAGTAAAAACTTTGGGAGATAAGTTGAAAATATGAGTTGAAAAAGTAGTTTTTTCATTTTTCCCTCTAAAATTTGATGATGTCATCAAATCTTATTTGATTATTTCCACTATTATTTTATAATTTCCTTAAGAGGCCCATTTTAGACCTTAAAATTCCCCTAATGACTGCTTTATATTTAGAAAAAAATACATTTGTATGGTATCAATGGATTTTCTCTCACAAAAAAATTGTCACTTGGTCAATTTTTACGGAAAAAATGATAGCACATTATGAGGATACAAAGAGCAACACCTTATTTAGCCAATTGATAAATCTCAAACAAAAGGGTTTAGTGGGGCAGCACATTGAGGACTTCCAAAAATTGAATATAAGGGTAACTGATATTCCAGAGGAACACAGGATTGATCTCTTCATAGGCACTTTAAAGGATAACATCCAAGATGAAGTTCGCGTTCTGGAACCTGATTCATTGGAGAAGGCATTCAGGTTGGCAAGAAAAGTTGAATGTAAAATTATGGCGACAAGGAAGCCTACCACTCAATTCTATAAAGAAGGAAGTGTTGCTACGCCTAGATTTCCACAACCTACGAGGTTGACACCACAACAATTGGAAGAAAAAAGAGCAAAAGGGCTTTGCTACAGTTGTGATAGAAAATACACTAAAGGTCATAAGTGTGCTGAGAAGAAATTATTTTACATAGATTGTGAAGAGGAGGAAGAAAATGAACAAGAAACTTCAAAAAAAGAGGATATACACCAAGAACCAATCCTAGAGAGATAAGAAATGAGTTTGACCATATCTTGTAATGCATTGGGAGGAATTACCACCCCTAAAACTCTCAAGATAGAAGGACATTTCAAGAAGAAAAATGTAATAGTGTTGATTGATTTGGGTAGTACTCATAATTTTATTCATTTTAAGGAAGCCATGTCGGGAAATATACTAAGAGGTGGGGGGGTTGAGTGTGGGTGAATCAATATTTAAAAGTCACACATATTTTAAATTTTCATTACTTAATTCTATATACGACTCTACATAAGCCAACCAACATATGTACGCGACCTTCATTCAAGAAACTAGCATCTGACTAGTCAACTTATAATTTAGATAAATCCTTAGAACTTTAATTATACTAGTGCATTAATGATTCATTAGGCATTTAGTAAGTAGTAAAAATGTGAAGTAAGAATGGAATAAATCATCACACATAAGAAACACACATGAATAGTAGGATTTAAGGTGGAAACCTAACGTGGGAGAAAACCACCATTGTTGTCATCTATATCTTCAATATTATTACAATATTGTAGTGGCACAAAATCATACTAGCATGCAAGCACTCACCTGCGGAAGAATTCTACCTTCACCCATTCTCCAGTTGCTATTGGAAGGCAGCTCCAACCCCCTGATCTCATTTACCAACCACCATTGGTGGAAGGGATCTTCGACCACTTGCTCTGGTTTACTAGTTGCTATTGGAAGGGACCTACAACCCCCTGATCCAATCACCAACTCCTACTCGCAGTGTAATATTCCCAAATGGGAAAACCAAGAATATAGTGCAAAACCATGGGAATAGCAGCAAATGTTAACACATTACATATGATCCAAATAATATATCCATGGTATTATGTATAACAACAATAAATAAGTACAAGATATTTGGGATCAAGTCCCTCAAGATAGGGAAAATAAGCCTCCAATGCCCAAAAGCACCCAAATCATGTAATACACTGCTACACAAAACACTGAAGCAAGTAAAACAAATTTTTACTGACTATTACTGTAGCTGGGACATTTATATAAATGGATTTGATAAGATCATGCTCATACAAGGCCAAAAATGGAGATCTATGCTCCTCAACACTTTTCCTAGATAACGCATGAAGGGTTTCTAGAAATACACACAATATAAATGGTGGATCTAAAGCCCTAGGGCTAAAGATTCAGTGAAAATAAAGCACATAGAAGGAGGTGGCTGAATCTGATGTAGATCTGAAAGAACTCCTCCCAAATACTCTCTCAATGAAGGGCTGATCCCTTCAATGGAAAAGAAACACTCCAAATGGAGCACTGAACTTACTCCTGCAAAAACTCACTAAAATAACGTAGATCTAGACTGGAACTGTGCTGTAGGGGATTAAATCACCCTGGCCTACTTACAAATATTTCAAATAAGCCCAAGGGGCTCCTTTACTAGCCTTCAGTAGATATATACCTTCCTACTGCTACCAAACTAGCTTACTAAAACACCCGATACAATCCTCCTCTGCTGCAACTTAGCACATCTCTCAATAGAAATTGCACTGTACCACAATACTAAAGCTTGGTCTGAAACTTGAATATGGAAATGTAGTGCAAATCTCTTCCAAGAGGCCTCTCAAGGATAGAGGTGGGATTCTCGATCAGGAACACCCGGTGCTAAACAACACTGCAATCTTATCTAAACAGCTGAAGAAAGCTTATAGGTATAAACATACCATATAATAAAAACATAACATAACATATCATAGCATAATCAATATGGTTTCCATCCTCTTCCTTTTATAATAAATGAGCTTCCAAACCCTAAGCCCCATCCATTAATTACACTACTTCCATGCAATGTGTCTCCATCTAAAACTGCGTTGTCCCTCTTTGAATGCCACTCCTCCATGACAACACTATGATTTGGTCAAAGTTGACCTAGTCCACATGCTCTAGCCCCTGTTCACACCTTAGGGTGCTTTATTAAGCTGAAAATATGATCCACTTTCACATGAGAAGTGGTTTTATTCCCAATAAAGAGATTTATGGGTCTCCCTACCCACTTATTCATCAACAAGAAAGAAAAATTATATTTTAATATTCCAATTAGCTGCATGCTAATTTAGGAATATTACAATCCTCCCCTCCCAAATGTTTCTTGTCCTCAAGCAACTGCAAGGATAGATCTGAAAAATATAGGGAACCTTCATTCCCATGTGAAGCTCCATCCTCTAAGCTATCATCCAAATAAAATGAATCACCCTCTAGAATGGTAATTCATAGAAAAACTCCTCCCATGTGAGAGGCTCCTCCCAAAGAAATAATTCAATCATATGGCTCCCTTCATAAGGAAACAAGTGATATAATGTAGCAGCCACATAATGTCCCATGCTCCCCTTGAAGCATGAAGAAATGTGGGAAGTTCCATTCCCAATGGACACATCCAACCAATGTGTCATCCCTCCAATCATGTCCCCAACAATAATAAGAACATCATCAACATATGGGATCACAATCAAAGTCATGCTAACTGCCATATGTAGTAATGGAGAAGGACAATGTTCCCTCAAGTGCAACCTGTGCAGTTTTACTCCTAAATGCATTAGAATATGGCATAATGAGTGGTTTCCAAACCACTTGTTTGCTGCCCCAATCTCCTCACAAGCTTGGAGAAGGTGTATGGTGTATGGTGCAAATTGAGCATACCCTGCATAAGATATCATCTCCCAAGATCTATTAGGGAGTGGCGATCATAAATTCTGCTTATGGTCTCAAGTAGACCATGAAGTCTAGAAGGAAAAGTGCCCCCTCTTGTAGCAATGCCCTGCACATGTATGTTAAGGAAATGAAAATACATAGTAAATGAATCATGATGTACATAAATACAATATTTACCATGTAATTGGTCCAAGCTAGTAAGGTGGCTCATATATGGGCCTCTTCTCACTCCCAATGAGAAAGGAAGTGGCTTTGATGAATCTACCAAAGGGTCATGTCTCTCCTCATCCTCCAAATATCCATTCATCTCCTCATATGATGGTGCATCTCCTATTTGAAGCCTTTAAACAGAGTCCCTCTTAGAATGAGCTATGGTATACTCTTATTCAAAGCAATAGTTTTAAGAAGAAACCCTTCATATGCTGAGTCTAATATTCTCACTGAGCTGGGCTATATTTACAAAGCAGACCATACTTGAAATAGACTCACCATGTACGTACCATCCATCAGATATTGATCATAAACACTCTGCATATTGAAGATCATGATTTCCACATTGGCTAGATATTAATAGTCAATACTTAATAATGACAACATTTTTTATCTATCATGTGAAGCACCTGTCATATTGCTGCTCTTTTCTTTGACATTTCCCATGCCAAAGCCACACACCAAGATGTTGCAATTTTCACTACAAGAAAAAATCACAATGGTGAGGGTCATGCTTGTGACGAACCTTTAAGGTCCATCACCAATGTCACAGATGGTGACGGTCCTTAAAAAACCGTCACTGTAAGTGTATATAGTGATGGTCCTTTATGGTCCGTCACCAAAGACATTTTCAATGACACTTTTGGTGAGGGTCGTTAAAGGCCCATCACTAATTCTCTCTTTGGCGACACTTCTAGTGACAAACTTTTAATGACTCTCACCAATGCTCTTTTTATTACTTTTAGTGACGGTCAAAAAATGTCCGTCATCATTGATCATTAAAAAACCATCACTGTAAGTGTATATAGTGATGGTCCTTTATGGTCCATCACCAAAGACATTTTCAATGACACTTTTGGTGAGGGTCGTTAAAGGCCCATCACTAATTCTCTCTTTGGTGACACTTCTAGTGATGAAATTTTAATGACCCTCACCAATGCTCTTTTTGTTACTTTTGGTGACGGTCAAAAAATGCCCATCATCATTGATCATTCCAATGAGTTTTTGATGACGCTATGTGCCTGTTAATATATTTTTTTGTCAAAATTTAACGATTTAATACCATTATTGTGGAGTATTTTTTATAATATGTCCAAAGCCATAGTGGTTAGGGTCAGTGAATTTTTTAGAAGTAATTAGTGTGTATCATTTCCCTCAAGTAATAACTAGTCAAATAGATATTTCCTATGAGTCAACAGATGATTCATATATATTAAGTTTATTATCTAGAAAATTCCCTTTAGATAAAGTTCCACTATTGTGTGTAGGAAATATATTATTTAATACATAATCAAGCTTTGACAATTCTATTAATGAGAAAGACCTAACGATCCTCACCAATCTGGGCATGCCTTAAATTAATGCTTTGCCACACACTAACATTTCTTAGCACCCCACATGTATTGGAACATCTTTGTACCTGGAACATATTGTGATGACACTTACGCCCAAGCACATGGTGACATGCGCTAGCACAACATCGAACTCTGCTAACATGTGTTGGCATGCTACATATAGTCCCTAGCATGCCCTGGAACACCTTGGTTGAATGCATTGACATACATTAGCACTTGGCACACAATGCCACTTGGCATGTATTGGGACCTATTATTATTGTGCCTAGCATTCCCCTTTTCAAAAAGATAAATTCCTGACTTACTAACCCTCTTATTGGTTATTCCTTTTGTTGCCTTGACACATATTGATATAACCTAGCACCCTGTGCCACATCCTTAGCACCTAGCATGTATTGGCATATCTTGGCACTATTAATTGGCACATGATATAATTAGCACACCCTGGAACTCCCAAGCACACTTTGGGAATTCTTGACATGCCTTAATATTCCCTAGCATGCCTTACCAATTCTTAGCATACCTTGTCACTCCCTCCTTGGCATGACAACTAACACTCATGAACACTAATCTCTAGCACACGTTCCTCATATTCATTAGCTTCCATGAATTTTTACCTAGTGCTCCCTTAATGTTTTTTCCTAGTAATCCTTAACACTCATCAACATGCATTATCACTCTCTAGCACACCTTAGCACTCTTCAACATTCCCTTCCACTTCATAACATGCATAACACTAGTCCTTGACACATATTGGCGCTTGGCACGTGTTGGCGCTTGGAAAGTCTTAGCATGTATGGAATACATTGAGATGCCTTGGTATGATTTGGCATGGTTTAATATTAAATTTATTTGTGATTATCAATTGTTGGAAAGTAGATGAGAAGCAACAAAGGAATACTTGGCACTTAGAATGCACTAAGACTTTGCACTTGGCACCTATTGTTGCCTAGTGTTGGTGTGCCTAGCATGCCTCTCTTGGAAAAGGTAAATTGATGACTTATTAACCCTCTTATGTGTTCATTTTTTTGTAGTTTAACTTTTTTCTCCCTTTTGTTGTCTTGACAGTCCCTGACACGCATTGACACACCCTTGCACATCTTGGCATGCCTTATCACTTGGCACATCTTAGCATGTTTGACATGTATTCCCACTATCTGGCACATCAAGGGGGTGAAGAGATATGTAGTCCTAAAGTAGGTCGAGTACGAGGGCCGAGTAAGGGTTGCTAAAGGGAGGTCATGATCATCCTCCAAGAGCAAGATCATCATGTGAGGGTTCAAAAGAATGTTGCATACCTTAATGGTCAGTTTGTGCTAGGAAGTAGGATGGAATATTGTTGGTTCTCTTCTGGCAGATCAAGCTTAAGAGAGGTTTCTCATGAGAATCTGGGCATGTGATTTCAATGGTGTCTTTGTGTGAAGGCCACATCAAATTATGAAATGTTGAAATTTGCAACAAGAAACAGTGAGATTGGAAACCAGAAAGGACAAAATAAAATGCACCCACACTGGTGAGGAATTTTGATGCACCAGGAGTGAGGAATGTGGGGCGTCTAATTTATTTTTCCCTTAAATAAATTGGACAATAAATTGTAATTTCATCTCATAACAACTTGTGTCAGTTAATTAAGTCATGATGACCGAGTTAGCTCAAGAAATTCAAGTACTTGAGGGTCTAAGATGAGGCATCTAGAGGGATTCTAATATTTTTTAGGTCTAGTTGAAATTGATGCATTAGTGGGGTGCAAGTGTAATTAACTCAATTAAATGTGTTAAAATCAGTTTAACTGGTTCTAACTAAGTTATGAGCTAGCGAGAGGTCCAGTGAGTTAAATTAGATTTAATTCACAATGAGTGATCAATCATATAACTGATAATTCACTATTAATAGTTGTATGCATGTCAGTTTCGAGGAATACCCAGTTGAGACAGAGGTTAAAGGGAACATAACTATCAGTTGTATTCAGAGAAAATTTCCCATGTGAAATTATAAAGTAATTGGGATTCCATGATGGATTGCGCAATCAAGGAAGACTGATTTTCCTAATTAATAAGGAGTTAATTCCCTAGGAATTGCATGAGCAAGGCAGGCTAAAGTAAGGATGAGAATTGGTAAGTACTAGACCGAGTTTGCCTAGATCAACGGGAGACAATTGACAGAGTGTTGGAGAATCTCATGAGAGATTAAGCATTAATGTATTGTTTCATGATTCCTTGACTTAATACACAATAGAGATAGAGGGGTTTTGAGCAGTTTCTTTCCCCAAATATATCATGTTGTTGTGCGATTGATAATTTATTTCTCTTACTTATATGTGATTGTGCGATCGTGTTTTGTTTTCGCAAATTGTAGGAAGGATTCAATATCTTGTTTTAGTATATTACAAGATTAGATTGAATCTTGTTGGTTAGATTTTCTACATGGTATTAGAGCAGAATTTTTTTGGGCGGCGAGTTTGCATAGAATATTTGAATATTTTGGTGTAAACTTTTCAAAAACAAATAGGCTATTTGGATTCCTTGCGAAAATCTACCGAAATAGAAAACAAAAAATCGGTCGAATCGGAGCTCGGATGAGGGAGATATCATCGATTTAAAATCAACTTTTTTTTAGAAAATTTTTGTAACATCGGGACAATTACACTGTGCACGAGTCAAGAACCTATATGTAATTGAGGTACCAGATGCATGCAAAGCTTTGAGGAGAAAGGCAGAAGTTAGAGACTTGGTGGTTTAAAGGGAGCATAAATTACCTCTCAACATGCATCCTCATGAGAAGCAGTCTCAGAAGGTTGTGGAGTAGCTGCCACAATTGGAGAAGCAGAGAGGAGACTGAGTGGAAGCGTCCACTCAAGCAGAGACCTCCATGAAAGGGAAATTTCGAGCCAGATGGGAGGAGGGAGCAGCCATACCTCAAGGTGTAAGGTGGCATGATGTGTAGACATAATCCCAAGATAATAAATTTGGGCAAGGTCCATTGAGATGGCATGTCTCATGGATCGAACTTGGCTACGAGGAGCCCACAGTACAATAGCAGTAGGAAGGATCAATTAGATTGATGTAGTCAGATGTCAACAAGATAGAAATCAGAGTGATAGATGTCAAATATTGGATCACAAATCAGAGTTAGAAATAGTTCAAAGGGCACGGATGCAGATGTCAGCAGCAGCGCAGAGAATCCAGTACTAGAAAGGTGCAATAGCTAGCAACAGTCAGAAGACTCTGATGACAGATGCATTATACTGAGTAAGTTGTTCGGAGGCTATTCAATTTCAGGATTTGCAGGTGCAAACAACACTAGAGAAGTGTAGCATGCAGAACATTCCAAAGGTACCGGATGGGGATAGATTGAATTCCTTTCTTGTTGAGAGGGAGTCATTGGGATGCCATGATGGATTGCACAATCAAGGAAGGTTGGATTCCCTAATTATTATGGATATAATTCCATAGGAATAATGTGAAAAGCGGTGATAATTAACAAGTATTAGACCGATTTTTCCTAGATCAGCAGGAGACAATTGGCAGAGTGTTTGAGAATCTCAAGAGAGATTAGGCATTGTATTGTTTCATGATTCCTTGACTTAATACAAAATAGAGATAGAGGGTTTTGAGCAGTTGCTTCCCCAGATACATCTTGTGTTGTGTGATTGATAACTTGTTTCTCTTACTTATATGTGATTGTGCGATCGTGTGTTGTTTCCACAAATTGTAGGAAGGATTCAATATCTTGTTTTAGTACATTACAAGATTAGATTGAATCCTGTTGGTTAGATTTTCTACATGAAATAGAAGAGAGGGTTGATATCATCTAGCCTTGTGGTGGTTAGTAGGCTGCAAGGTCTGTGATAAATACCAACATAAATGGAGGAGGGCTTGCACTGTAATTTAGAGCCATAACAGAAGTCGACACAGGTGTAATATTGACTGATTTAACCCTAGTTTGAGGGTCAACATTGAGATCTGAAGTTCATGTCAAGATTCAGTCAAAGAAATTCCCAGAATCTATGGATCCATATGAGCTAGGTCGAGTCTCTTATGGAGGCAAGAGTCGTGTTTTTTCTATGTGTGGATAGGGTTTGTTCTACAAAAATTAGAAGTACATAAGTATAATGCCCTAGTTAGGACAATTTCCTAGCATGTTTAGTTCATAAGGTATGCCCTTAAGACTGTGACAAATTTGTGTAGAAGAAGACGGGTTGTGACCCTTAGAGAGAGGTTTATTTCTGCAATAAAGACCACAGATCTGGAAGATGGTTTGCAGATTCAGTATGTGTGGAGACAATAGATCCAAAGGAGGGTGGAACCTGAGCAGAAGATTGAGCATGCAGAAGAAATGTGCCATATGGAGAATGGATTGACATGCAGAGGAGTTGATTTTGGTGGAATTTCCATAGAGTTTTAGACAAATATATGAAGAAACCTATAAAAAATTAGTAAATGGACTATTAGTGGCTGATTTGTGACCCCAGTTCAGTCATCTAGAGATTGTTAGAAGTATGATAAGAGGAGTAATTCATATCTGTTCGTAGATTGGACAACAAAGATCAAATTTTCGATACACAAGAACAGTGATCTTGAGAGGACTCAAACCCTTGTTAGGTGGCAGATTTGAAGAGCCCTAGATGAAGACAATATTGTGGGCCCTAGATCAGTAAAAATAATTGACTGTGGTTGGGCAGATTGATGGTAGTCCAAGTATAGTTGGAGGGTTGTTAGGTTACTGTCAAAGAAGAGCCCTGACTCTTGTTCTGGTGAAGGACAAAAAAATTGGTAGAAGGGTAGGTGTATAGGGCCTAAGGATGTGCAGACTTTGAAGGACTAAAGTAACAGTCAAGTGGGCCAACCAACTAGCCCTAGTTCACTATATTGTAGAGGATTGATTCAGAGAGAAGAAGGGCAGCCTCCATAGCCCTGGACTTCTCATATTGGAGCTATAATATGGCAAAAGTGGGCTTACCAAAGAGTTGTTCACAAATGGAATTGTGAAGAACTTGTTACCACTCAAACTAGTAGTGGACCTAAAAGGGGTTCCTAAGAGGGCAACTGCTAGGACAAGGGAAACGATGGAGGCTTAGCCCATTGTCACCACAACTAAGGCTCCTTTCTCTTCACGGAATTTCACCGATGGGTGGAGTCCCGGTAGTTTAGGAAGTCACTTGTAGCATATAGGTCAATGAATAGGTGGGAAGTGACCCTCAAAACCCTTTCCCTAAGATAAAATAAAGAGTGGGACTTGCTTTCCTTTTAAGCAAGTGAATTTATCTTCTAGGGAGAGAGGAGGGGGATTGAAGGGTTGAGGGAGAAGAAAAAGACTTATGAAGGAATTTCTCAATCCCTAAAATCCTTTGGGAACTTGGATTCCCAAATGGTCCTTAATGAAAGGCCTTTGACACCAAATGGGACCACATGGGGCCAAGTGGACCTAGCCAAGGTTCGGGGATGGAATTTAGCAACCAACGATGTTCCTATCCTGGACAAGGTGAGGTGAAAGGATAAAACAAGAGTTTTTACTTTGATAGGTCAAATTGATCCTACTAGGTTCTATCCTTGGGACCACCTAGGCAAAACTTAATCTTAGAGATAGGGCTTGAGGTATCTGGAGATTCCAACGTTGGAATTGGCCCAAGTTCTGAGGAGAGTGAGGGCACCCAACAACGCAGCTGCATCTAGGAGATAGAAGCTTTCCTCTAGCTAGATTCCTAGGAAATTGTTTCCCTAGGTGACCTAAAGAGTTTAAAGAAAAGCAGGGTTAAGGAGATAAGAGCGGGAGCGCAGTCTTGGTTACTTAAAACCTTTTTTCCAAAATTTCCTACTATGTTTCTGGTATACTTTTTCCCTATCCTATTGACCACAAATTTTGTATTCATTATTGCTTTCATCACAACACCTACAATAGATATTGATGGTGTTCATAAGCCTATTTCTAGTTGTGATAAGTGGATTAGGGGCTCCCTTATCACAACCCATAACCCCTAATACGTTTACTCCCTTAGCCAAGGGGGCCCAAGGGTGTACTTGTAGGGGCATTGAGACCAAATTTGGGGGGTCATAACATTAGGAAAAGTGGAATGACATAACAAAAAAGTTTATGTGGGGGGGGGGCGGGGGGGGTATCTTATGGTGTCTTGAACAGGCTAAGGGGACACAAGGGTAGCATGTATGTGTAGAAGTCAGAGGTGCAAGCATGGTTTACTAAGATCTATAATCCTAGCATTAGAGAATGAGAAGGGGGCTTAGGACCTAACTTCATAGGGCCTAGGGGACCTAGAGGGAAGGAAACGAGAGAAATTGATAAGGGAACCCAAAATAATGGTGATAAGGGGATTAGGAGTCCAATTATCACAAAACATAAGCCCTTAACCCATAACCACTAAATTCCCCACCCCCTTAACCCCCAATCCATATTCCCTTAACCCATGCACTCATAAATCATAACCCATATACCCCTTCATTCATTAAATCTTATGACATTAACCCCTAACCTATATTAATCCATGAACCTCCTAAGCCATAAATCCTTATCCTCTTAACCTGTGACCCTTAACCCCTAAAAACCTTAACTACTAAACCCTTAACCACTAACACCTAAATCTCCTAAATATTGAGTCCTTAACCGCTAATTCCTCTGACCCTAAATCCCTTTGGCCCTTAATGCTTGACCCTTGAAGCCCTTAACCCCTAAGTATCCAAGGCCGAAAACAACACCCCAAACCAGCAAATTGACCTCCTAGGAGAATCCTTCATCTCTAATTAAGCATATTAGAAACATTACTTGATTCTTAGAGAACTAGGTATTGGTTACGAGGATATGTGTTTGTGGGTAATGCCATTATTATCATGTATACCAAATGTAGACAGTTGGATAATTTGCAAAGCCTTGATTTGAATTACTCACAATATCTACACTTCATCATGTTGAGATGGAGCTTGTAGTGTTCTCTCACATAAGGAGTTGTAAATGAAAAGGAGAAAGCTCCCATTACAGGGAGGGTTTAAAGAGTTTAAAGAAGAGCACATTTAAGGAGATAAGAGCAAGAGCGTAGTCTCGGTTACCTAAACCTTGTTTCCAAAATTTCCTACTATGTTTCTGGCATACTTTTTCCTTGTCCTATTGACCACAAATTTTGTATTCATTATTGCTTTCATCACAACACCTACAATAGATATTGATGGTGTTCATAAGCCTATTTCTAGTTGTGATAAGTGGATTAGGGGCTCCCTTATCACAACCCATAACCCCTAATACGTTTACTCCCTTAGCCAAGGGGACCCAAGGGTGTACTTATAGGGGCATTGAGACCAAATTTGGGGGGTCATAACATTAGGAAAAGTGGAATGACATAACAAAAAAGTTTTTGGGGGGGGTATGGGGTATCTTATGGTGTCTTGAACAGGCCAAGGGGACACAAGGGTAGCATGTATGTGTAGAAGTCAGAGGTGCAAGCATGGTTTACTAAGATCTATAATCCTAGCATTAGAGAATGAGAAGGGGGCTTAGGACCTAATTTCATAGGGCCTAGGGGACCTAGAGGGAAGGTAGCTAGAGAAATTGATAGGGGAACCCAAAATAATGGTGATAAGGGTATTAGGAGTCCAATTATCACAAAACATAAGCCCTTAACCCATAACCACTAAATTCCCTATCCCCTTAACCCCCAATCCATATTCCCTTAACCCCTGCACTCATAAATCATAACCCATAAACCCCTTCATTCATTAAATATTATGACATTAACCCCTAACCTATATTAATCCATGAACCTCATAAGCCATAAATCCTTATCCTCTTAATCTGTGACCCTTAACCCCTAACCCTTCACCTCTAAACACCTTAAGTACTAACCCCTTAACCACTAAAAGTACAACAACCCAAACCAACAAATTGACCTCCTAGGAGAATCCTTCATTTCTAACTGAGCATATTATAAACATTAATTGATTCTTAGAGAACTAGGTACTGGTTATGAGGATATGTGTTTTTGGGTAATTCCATTATTATTATGTATACCAAATGCAGACAATTGGATAATTTGCAAAGCCTCGTTTTGAATTACTCACAATATCTACACTTCATCATGCTGAGATGCAGCTTGTAGTGTTCTCTCACATAAGGAGTTGTAAATGAAAAAGAGAAAGCTCCCATTAGAGGGCTTCTCTGTGTGGGAGTGTTGGAGGCAGAGTGGTTTCTGGTATTCCATCAAGTTTTTTCACAAATTTTTTCATAGTTGGGTGTGATCACAAAGGTCCCATTGAGGAAACCAAAGAGAAAAAAGCAATTGTAGATTCGTCATGAGGAGGCTACGTATCATTTTGAGGAGAAATAGGTAGTGGTTCCCTATCGATATCAAACTCTAGGGGGCCATGGTGGTGGAGGGTCGAGTCAGAATTTCAAACAACAGCCTAGATCAAGCAGCATGCACGAGCTCCCATGTAAAAACTATATTCCCTAATATAGTTTTTATTGATGCTCTAATTAAACTAACATTAAAATAACATTATTACTTTATGGGTCTTCAACATCATTAGATATTAAATATAAATTATATTTGAAATTAAATCCTGTTCTTGAAATAAAAATAGAACTTAATGAAAACAAAAAATACAAGATGACCTCCTTTTACTGAAATAAAAATAAAACTTAATGAAAACAAAAGCCACCATAACAATTTCTTTATAATTTCTTACTACCTATTGAAATCTAATTTGGCCGCTAGTCTAAACTCTAAATGAACCTATTAAAATTTATTCCTAGATCTGAAATGACCTCCTTTGCTCAAATACAAATACTAGATGACCTCCTTTTGCTTAAATAAAATTAGAAATTTATGAAAGTCAAAACGACTATAGAAATTTATTTATAAGATTTTAGTACCTCTTAAAATTTAGTACCTCTTTATAAGATTTTAGTACCTCTTAAAATTTAATTTCAGGCGACTTCTTAAAATTTAATTCCGGGTGGCTATTCTCCCTTGGCCAAGTTCGGGATAGAGTTCAGTGATCTTTAACAATCTTTATGATTTCGGTGCAGATGCCATACCATTCTATTCTTTGCTGCACTCGGGATTAGACTATATTTTTAGCACGATTTTATTATATCAGATCTGGTTTAACTCTTTTTCCAGCTTTAATTGAGATATTCTTATCAGATTTGGGAATTTCCCTGCAATTCAGAGCAGAAAAAATGTGGTATGTTACCAGCATATGGAGATCAAATTGAAACCTTCGAGAACTCAGAGAGGGAAAGTGTGTATTTATAAGTTCAAAAGGTATTTTCCTGATATCTATGATTTTTATTGTTAAAATTTCAATAGATTTAAACCTGTGTACAGAATTATGTAGAAGGCAGCAGTAGGGTTGAAAAGATTTTATAAAATCAATCATATTTTTTTTCGTGCTTAGCAAGACCAAGCACTCCTTAGATCTTCTCCCATACGTTGACTGTCCCTTACTTTTGTTGTAGGAATTAGTACTTACGGCCCCTCCAACAAGCCTAATGCAGACATGTGTTATCCCTGTAATAAATACAGTGCCTGAGAATCTCTTAAACAATAAATATGCCACCCCTATTGGTACCAAAAAAACCCTATTATCAACGTATTTATGCAGCTACTCCTCGGCCCTATTATATCTTCTAAACTGACCTCAAAACAATCATTTCAGGCTTCAGTCTTCTCTTCTTCAAGCTATGGCTTACATCAGAAGGTGTTTTAATCCTAAATTTTGTCACTTGGATATTATCTTAGCCTCCCTCACCTTCTCTTTATACGCAATATAAAGGCTTCATTTGGGTGTCCACATTGGCTTGACAAGTTTTCACATGTCTTATTAACATCAAGATGACCTAGACTCTTCTTTAGATGAACCTTTTTCTCCTTGATATAGAAACCCACAACTCCCTCTAAGTTGCTTCGTTGAGCACACCCTAATTCACTATCCCTTAAAGTAGCTCAGATACTCTTTAATACCATGATTTTTTTCCACTATCTTGGGTCTACGATAGTGTCTTAAAATATTTCACACTACCAAACAAATAATCACAATGATACTAATTTTCACAATAGAATATAAATAGCAGTAAATCTACCAATGCACAAAATATACAAAAATTCTTACAATTTTCAACGCAAATTCGTTATATTAATCAACATATGATACAACAGTCTAGGGCTCATGTACCAAGGATAATGGCCTTCATACACCCATTGATACAAGATATAAAACTAGGTTTGGTGTCAGTCCATCGACAACCAATATTCCCTCAACAAGATACTCTGACCATGTCACTGTCGCATTCTCTCTCATCTTTTCTCGGTCATGCCCTGTACCAGCTCTGTCCCTCGCCTCCCGATATGCAGCTCTTGACTCTATCAATTCTCCAAGTCCATCTAGCTACTAAAGCTTGGCTACCAATCTACTCACTATTTGTGCCTTAGTCCATCAAGGTCACAACACATTGAGACTCCTGTTGAATTGTTCACAACTTCGTTTGTGAAAATTTCTCACTATTCTCATTGCTGCTCCTCAATTACTTAGGGACTTAAAAACAATATGGTCTTCTTGTGCTACACCGATGAAGGCCAACATAGGGCATGAAGGGCTACCACCTATTGCTGCAAGATGTCTATATCCCACAATGAACATGGGCTAGGAGGACTACCCATCATCTGCTGTAGAAGCCCTCCACACACAAGTCTAGGGCTACACAAAACTGCTCCTGTTTGATCAGAAACTTGACCTCTAGCAACCACCAAGGTCCATGAAGATGGTGCACATCAGTCCCCAACATGGTTACTATCACACTGTCCTCCAACATACCATCAATGCACAATCCACGTTCACACTTGGCCCACCCTCACGTTGCCCTCCAACAGACCATGAGTGACCAATACTTGTTGTAGCATCTACCTCTAGCTAGGGCACCCTCACACTTATGAAATCCTCCTCGTGGCTGCCAAGAGACTTCTCTATCAGTCCTGTCCTAGGACACCCATTACTTCATTGCGAGATCTGCTACTAGTTGGGGTTTCTTAACACCTAAGAGAACCCCAAGACATGGCTCCCATAGGTTGCATATGAATTTGATCCTATCACTAATCATTACACTAGTTAGGGCTTCTAAACAACATGTTAGCCCTCCCTTCTTCGCTTCCACAGGTTGTACCAAAATGTTACAACTGTCCAAAATATGACCAAAAATTTAACACAAAAACATACCTTCTCATGTGCTGGTACCCTGTTCTATTCTGCAATCTGGTTAGGGCTTAGCAACAATCCATTTCAACTCTCTCAACACTTGCTAACAATCATTTCTATCAATTTGGCTTTCCTTCACCCTAGAGTTTCTCCCTTATGCTGATTGTCCCTTAGTTATGTTGTAGGAATTAGGGCATCATTCAGTTTTGAGTACACAAAACTCCCAGGCCATTAGGCATTCTATGACATTCTGATATGTTGCCTTGTTGACTAGAAAAACTTTCGAGACAGTTCCTGAACAGCTAAAGCTTGCATGACATGTTCTGTTTTCTAGTTTGAGCATTGCTAGACATATAATTCGTGAAATCTACATATTTGTTCTCCTTTCTCGGAATAATATATTCTTTGCAACAGAAAGGCATGCAATCCATAGTAGGTATTTGATACATACCTTGTCAAAACATGGACTGTACTTTGTGCCAATGGCTCCCTAATATAGCATCATACACTGCCATTCTATCAGTGTACGAATTTTAGATATATCTAGTCCTGTTGCCCTCATCAGAATACTTACTAATGATCTAATCATGAATTTCCAAGTGTGTCCACCTTCTCTTGTACAAGGTCCTTTATGACAACAATTCTAAGTCACCTTGTCACCTTCGCACATCATAAATATGACAAGCACATGATCCAAACACTGCCCCACAAATCATGGACCCAACACACCTCCACAAGACACTGTTCTAATACAATTTGCACTCTTAGATACGGCATGTAATGTAGCCCTAGTTTCATCACACAGTCAGCAAAAAAACCCCTCTACTGTTGAAGATTACCTAGGAGGGGTTCCTTAGATGCCATATTGCCTCCTTAGGTTGTTTTCCACTCTTTGAAAATCCTCTAATTTGATCCGGCTGTGTTCTATGCCTCGTGGCCTAGCACCACAACTTCAAATCATGCCCAAACCTACTTAGAGAAGGCGACTTCCTTCTATTGTCCTTTAGGACCTTCAAATGATATTTAAACCCTTAAATATACCCAGTCATTGCTTTAGATCTAGTGTCTATCCTCCTGTGACAGTGTGGTCTTCTTCCTTTGCTTCCACATGTTGCTAGATAACTGATTCAAATCTGACCCTAAACTAGGATCCAACATACATCAAGATGCACCCAAAATGCATACTTCAGCTCCCTGTTTTAGGGTATTCTCCACGCTGCAAATATGGATTGGTTAGGGCACGAACCACAGTCCCTAATGCTCTTTAATTTTAGCCCAGAAATTCTCCTTGTAGCTGCATCTATCTCTTCCTTGAAGGTCATGACACTCAGTTGTAAGTCAGAGATGTTTCTAGCCCTTAAGCAGTCCTTGACCCTCCTTAATCTCTATGGCAGGCTTCAGTGAAGCCTCACAAGCCTATGAAACTCTTGTTTAGAGACAAAGAACTCATCAAATAGTCCATAAAGACTTCTTTCCTACCTCGACCCTCTGAAAAGTCCATCAGCCCTCCTAAATTGACCCTAAAACAATCATCTATGCCTCCCTGTTCTTGAACTTCATTTGTTGCGACTAAGAAAGAGACTTAGTCTCTCCTCCATGAGCTATGCACTTGTGATTATGTTGCACAATGGATCAACATATCAGATATTTGCAATTCAACACAAATTGGGCATTGTCTTCCCCATAAAGCTCTAATACCATGTTTATTTCTGAACATGTTCTATGCCATTTCAGATTAGGGCACACAATACTGAAGGAGATAGAACATATTAATAGATCAATGGAAGAAAATCCAAAACATAGATAATTAATGGTGGCATTACGACAATTAGCAGGATGCATCTACCAGCAAAGTCTCCAATAAGTCATTCATCCAAGCATGTCACACATAACCCCAGTACAAACCAAACAAAGAACACTCCATAAATACGCAACACCAAGAATGCAACTCCATTGCTCTCAAGAGAGAAGAAAATCCTCTACACAATGTGTGTCTAATGAACTCCAAGTCTCTCCATTATATAGGCATATTTGGGGGTGTGTGACCTAGAACATAAGTGGAATAAATTCAAATTCCCTCTTAATTAGGGACCTCCAACAACAATGTTGAGACACCATGTTGCTCATGAAGAATTCCTATCCTTGATGTCATGGATTTTGATATTGAGGAATGTCCAACCTTTTAGCTTTATAGGGCACATATCATCCATCACTTTCATCCTGAGTCATTTCAGCTATCAAAAAGTGATTCATCAGACTCCCTTATCTGGTCCACTCTTATGCCATGCTGCTTTCCTTGAATCATCTCCAAGGATCATGCATCTTTTCTTATGATGAGGATCCCTACACAAGCTAATTCATATAAACATATACATATGAAATTTTAGCACAAAAGTTACCTTAGTGATGATCTTTCACCATGACATCTTCCTGTGGGTATCGACATCCTTCATACAGATTGACACATCTTCTAATGATATGTTTTATCAAGGGTCCTTTTACCAGAATTTTGTCAGATTTTACATATCATTCTAGGAGATCTCTTAGTCACATCTTCTTGGCGTCCAGATGATAACTTCCTCTTGACATGGTTGCATTTCATGATCTTCTTCCTCTCTGCACAATCCTAGGGACTTACACCCTTTCTAGTTTCTAGTTCATATACAACCACCTCATATTCCATAAGGACATATTATGTTGATTTCATATGTTCGTGCACTAAAAGATACTCCTCCACAGACCATACCTCAAAATACATAAATTCATTACCTACAATCATATGACATGACTTTACAACATCCAATGTTAGCATATAAATGTATATACATACCTCACACCATTTTCCCCTTGATTCATCCTGTAGAAATTTCTCAGGAATGAAGAGCTTCATTCACTTGGCCTGCTTCATCTATATCACATCCCAGAAATATGTTTCCATGATGATCTTTGTTTTTGATGACTACTTTCTATTAGTAAAGTTTGTCAAATAGGTTTTCTCGGAGCTTCTGATTGGACTGTTAATTCAGTTCTTCAAGGCTTGAGACTTAAAGTTCCTTTCAAACTGAATACTTATATCAGTTGTAGATACCTCAGATCTTTGGTAGATCAGCTATTCCTAGATCCTTTAACGTACTTCTTCACTATATATACATATCACTAAGAATCCTTCTTTTTGAAATCAGAAATCATGACTATGACTGTGATTTCCACAGACACTCCTCTAAATTTTCTCCAAAGGTGCCTTCAAATATGTTTTAAGATGTATATCAATTCCACCAAGATGTCTGCACAAAAATATGCTCCAAAGATGACTGTTGTTTCAACAAAATTCAGTATTCCAATAGGGCCTTCGATGGTGCTTCTAATGCAGCCTTCAGTAGTGGTTACAAAAACAGTCTTTAATACTTCTCCAAATTTCTTCCAAGATTGCTTTCAATTCTTCCTTCAATAGTACTTCAAGTTTTCCTTCAAGGTATCTTCAAGTATTTATCAATGAGAATGCTCAAAACTATTGTAAAAGGACATCAAGCTCTGCTTAAATATTTTTCAAAACTCTGCTTAAAAGATTGTTGGGGTTCCCATGTTTTGGCCAGATTGGAAACACCAAAATATGAGACAACATCAGAACCACTTTCAGACCTCAGTATCTATCCCTCCTGGGTCCACAGAGGGATCTCTCTGTATGAGTGAAGGTTTATGTATATGAAGCTCAAAGTTTAAGATGTTAGGCTAGTTATAGGCACGGGTTTGTTTGTTTGATTGCTTGTTTTGGTTGTTGGTTATCAGGAAAGAAGGGTTCAATGTAAGACTAGGATGAGCAAAGAGGGATAAGGTAGAGGTGAAATATTCCAGGAAATATTCAAAACCATTGGGCAATGGAGTCAGGAAAGGATTTGCTTGCTAATTAATAGGTAGGCTTTCAATTGGGCTAGTCATCTGAAACTTAGGATCTTTCAAGATGATTATGATGTGGAGGGTAAGAGAAGAAGTGATGACACAGATTCAGAGCACAAAGTTACATATCACCAGGTCGTACAAGGATCCTAGTGGACAGGGCTAACACCAATCCCTAGTGTTCCCAAATCTTCCAACTAAATCTATAACAAGAAGCATCTAAGAACTGAATTCATTTAATTCATACATCAGAGAGCAAGCAATATCATCCACTACACTAGTTAAACCAAGTGAAAACATTCCTTAGATAATACATTCAGAAGAGAAACATAAATGTCAAGGAGAGTAGAAACATAGGGTACCTAACAAGGGTAAATCCTATGCCAATATTCTGATGCAAGCCAGTAGAAACGAAATGAAATGAATGTAAACAAAGAGATAGGAAAACATCACCATTTCTTTAGATCAGGATCCAAAGAAATGTGCTTGTCATATTAAATAACAATACCAATCAAGTACACTATTGCCAATAGCTGAATATTCAGTCTGAAAACATCCCCTTCAACCTATCTTACAATCTTTACGCAGAGATAATGTCTCAAAGAAACTACTTGTAGTTCTCTAATAACTGATCAACAACCATTACAATGAGTTCTTTATGAATTTATAGCTCCAGAGGAGCGGAGGAGGTAGGTGGAGAACTAAATGCAGTATTAAACTTCTGAAAAGAAAGAGGGGCAGAGCCCATTCTGTATAAATCTTGTGCATTAATCTCTGGCGTTCTTTGCGTGAACGAATGATCTTCTTCAGACTAGGGATTATTCTGATATGACTTCTGTTGTGTTCTGACTGTAGTACTGTGTGGTGCTATTAGTGAATAAACAATAGGTAAAGAAATGATAAAGAAAACTTCCATACTGATGAAGTAAATGATCTGATAGTACTAAGGCTATTTCAGGGTAGAAAACCCCTCTAGAAAACGACATAGATTGAGCACTACATGAGAACTTTGTCCTTCATGGAGGGAGAAATGTTCTACTACTGTATAATCCCCTATCATACATTGATTTCTATGTGTTGTACTTTGCATGATCTATGGGATCATTGATCTGGTGCTTTTCCTCTAAACTGCTATATTAAAACATCAAAACACTTAATGCCAAATGCTGAAATCCTTGATCGTAAGCTGGTATTTCTCCATGGCTTCATAAATGTCTCGATTCTACAATATTTTGGCTTTAATGGTGTGGGATAGAGTCTGTGAAGCTTCAAACCTTGTCCTTCGACGACATTTATACCGCCGCCACCTTTCTTGACATTCCCTGTAGTACCAGCTTCCAAATTTAATTCTGTCTGCTCAATGCCCCGCTTACAATCATCCCTGTGAATCATGGTGGTTTTCTGCCTTTCTGAAAACCCTGCAAAAACACGCAAATTGTTAAGAAAACAATGGAGATGGTTGACATGGGGAGGCTAGACTGACTACGAAAACTGGTTAGATGGCGAAAACATCGTGGAAGGCCCATAGTGTGGTGGAAATAATATGGATTACAGTCGAGAGGTGACGCGGGAGAAAAAATGAACGAAAATCTTTGAATCTATGACCTTTGAACAGATATACGAAACAGGAGGGTGGATGTAAGGCGAGGCACGTGGAGGTGATGTGGCAGAACCGATTGACAACGGAATAGTCAACAGTGCGGAGAAGACCAATCTGGACTGTCAAATCTCAAAGGAGATCGACGGTCAAAAACACAGCGGAGGACGATGAATAGTGGATCCGAGGTACGGAGACTATGGGTTAAACCCTGCACAGCTTCGTTGATTGATTACCGTCATATGAGACTCCCAAGATCTAACGGCTGACATGAATATCATTGCGCATCCTGTACTGAACGATAACGCGCGATGGGATAGTGTTTTTGAAATCGTACAGGAAACACTCGTCGAGAGGTGTATGGAATTACT
Source organism: Pinus albicaulis (assembly GCA_034641835.2). NCBI lineage: Eukaryota > Viridiplantae > Streptophyta > Pinopsida > Pinales > Pinaceae > Pinus > Pinus albicaulis. Next base: position 1,148,063,971 of record CM076583.1, read on the forward strand.
GGCCGATGAGGAAATACCGCCAATCGCCTGAAGGAAGTGCGATAGAAACCTCTAGGTTTTGAAATAGTGCGCTGCGGGCACCACCGGCAGGTAAACTCCGGACCATTGATCTAGCGGTGAATAGACGACGATGGCGTGATCAGTAGTTTAAACGGGGAAAATACGGGCGTTGTGGAATTAAATATTGCTGTCCGATTTACAAGATCAATGGTTGGGGGTGCTCCCGATACTCATTGGAGATTAGCGCCCTTCGAGCTAGCGCTCGCTCATGGCACAGGGTTACATGGAGAGAAAGGTTGCGAGGCTAGCAGAGAAGGGGCTAAGGCCTATTATATGGTCCAGAAGTGGGTTTTTAACCCCTTTTAGTGCATTTGGGGGCCCAAGGAGGGTAACGGTAGGGGAAAAAAGGGGGATTTAGGCACAATCAAGGGAGTGGGGATGCTTTGGAGGGGATTTTTGAGAAGAGGAATCAAAGGGGTGTAAATGAAGAAATTTGCAAGGGTATAAAGGATAGAATAAAACCTTTAGGAGCCTGATTTTTTGTCAGCAAGGCATAGAACTTGGAAAGGCTTCAAGGATGATGTGTTTACCAAGGAAATGCATTCCTTATAGGCTTATAATACAAATTAGCCCCTTTCTTGATAGTCAAGAAATTTATAAAGGGCTAATAGTGGCTCCACATGGGGATGGATTCTTCTTGAAGGAGTCAAGAATTCAGAGAATAGATCTTTGGAGTAGGCCAGTGGCCTGCTGCTTGGCACATCCCTTTTTTCTTTGATCAGCTGCCATAATAAGAAAACACTAAGTCAGCAAAAAAACTTTCCTCAACAATCTACCTACCCATACTACAATCCTAGCATTTTTTCTTCTTCTAGGGTGCGTTTGAGCTAGCAGACCCTTTAAATAATTTTATTTTGTTAAAAAAAAGTAAACCTATTCTAAATATACACTTATTACTCCATGAGACCATATTAGACAGTTGGTCTCATATGTCTCTCTACCTAATCTGATATCTGCTGGGATTAAATTGTCTAGCAGATTTCTTCTCTACATTCTAAGAGAGGAAATTGAAAAACAGTCAAGCCAGGATTAGACTGTCTGACTTGCTGTGGGTCCAAGGCATAAAGACAGTTGCTCATGGACAAAATTTGCAGAAACTGAAAGCAAACTGTGAAGGATTGACATTTGTAGAATCCTTCTTTTCTTTCTGTGACTCAGGTTTTGAGCATGTTAGAGTCACTTCTTTTCTTCATCTCAGCTCTGGTTTTAGGCATGTTGGAGCTGACTCTTCTTTCTTCTTTGCTGGTCCAGATTTTGGGCATGTTAGGACCAGCTGTTTTACTTTCTTTGGCTCGGTTTTTGAGCTTGTTAGAGCCAATATTTTGCACATCAGAGGTTCATGTTTTAAGCATGTCTGAACCTCTCCCTTTCCTCTGTTTTTTGAAACATTTTCTCCTTTTTCTTTGAAAATAAAAACTACAATGGTATGTACAATGGAAATGGAGACTATAAATTATGAATTAGAAGAAGTAATGTTTGATCATCCTACCATTGATAGGACCCCCAAACAGCTCAGTGCCATCTAATTCTTGTAGGAAGAAAGCATTGGGACCTACATTGGCCTAGATGCGATATGGACCTTGTCACAAACTATCAAATTTGTTGTGCTTTCCTTTATCCTCTCTTCTCGAATCCCACTTCGAAATCTTATCTCCAACTTTGAAATCGAAAGCTTTCATTCTTTTTTCAAACAATTTCTTTATATTCTCTTGTACTTTTACTGCTCTATTGTAGACCTCTTCCCTTGTTTGCTGGAGATGGATTGTCTGATTTATTCTCCTCACCATGTTGTCTTCTTCTATTTGGATCTCCTGGATCATTTTTGTCACCGGTATCCCAAGGTTGGTAGGGAATACTGCTTTTGCTCCATAGACAAGCTTAAATGGAGACATGCCAATGGAATTTTTTGTTGTAAGCCTATCAGCCCATAAATCATGTACTAACTTGTTATGCCATGATTTTTTTTCTCTTCCAACAGCTTTCTGATGATGATCACCAAGCTCTTGTTTGATGATTCAACTAACCCATTACCTTGAGGGTAGCAGGCAGTTGAATGACTGAGTGCTATTTGGTACCTGTGACAAAAATCAACCATCCTTTTGGATCCGAAAGCAGTAGCATTATCAGTGATTATTTTCCTTGGGTAGCCAAACCGAGAGAGGATGTGACTTTCTAGGAAACTAATGATGACTAAATCTGTGGCATTCCTAGTGGGCATAGCCTCTATCCACTTAGTGAAATAATCTATGGCTGTTAGGATCCATTTTTGCTGAGTAGAAGAAGTAGGGCGAATTTCCCCTATGAAATATAGGCCCCATTGCTGAAAGGGACCATCAATAGTGATGGGGTGTAGGGGTAAAGGAAGGATTTTTATTTTTCCCTCAAAGATCTGACATTTGTGGCAAGCAAATATCATTTTATGAACATCATTGAAGAGTGTGGGCCAATAATAACCAGCACTGAGTATTTTGTTTGCAGTGGCTTTCCAACTCAGGTGGCCTCCACATTCCCTGACGTGAAATTCTTGTTTAACCCTCTCTACCTCATTTTCAGGCAAGCATTTAAGTAATAGGCCATTAGGATTCTTCCAGTATAAGTTTCCATCCAAGATGCAGTAATTTCTGGCTTTTAACTTTAAGAATCTTGCCTTAGTCTTCGATAGTTCGGGAGGGGCATTGAGGTGTGTAAGCACATGCAGAATGTCAGAATACCAAGGAGAGCTCTGAAATTTTTCCTCAACAGTGAGATCAGGAAATTCTTGTTGCTCATCCAAGGTATTTATCATGTTAATGTCTAGAGCTTGTAGGTTGGATTAAGCCATTAATTTATCTAAGCCATGACCTTTAATCAGTTTGGTGGGTTTTATCTCAAGGTCATACTTTAAGATCATAGCTATCCATTTGCCCCTTTTCCCATCTGGGTCTTGGGACAGTATATATTTGACTATGATGTTGGGCACATAAGCTACGGTGTGAGAATGCAATATGTACACCCTGAAGTCTTTCAAGGCCTTAATCAGAGCATAGGCCTGTTTCTCCATGATATTGTATTTCAAGGGTGCATCTCTGAGTGCTTTGCTAAAGAAGGAAATTGGCTGTTCCATTCCCTCTATGTTTTTCTGCAGCAATATTGTAGCCACTGTATGCTCAGAGGTGAATGAAAAGATCAGGAAATATTTGGAGAAATCTGGGCTGATTAGGACGGGAGCTTGGGTAATTGCAAGTTTCCCTGATTCAAAAGATTATTTAGCCCCCACTGTCCATTTGACTCCTACACCTTTCTTCAACATGTTAGTCATGTTCCTAAGGTGTTCAACCAAATTTGGAATAAACCTCCTAAGGAATTTAATCTTCCCAATGAAAGACTGTAATTCCTTGATGTTTCTGGGGTGTGTGATCTGTATTATTCCCTCAAATCCCTGTGGGTCTATCCTGATTACCTCCTTGGATATAATGTGGCCAATAAGTTTACCATCTTGTAGCCCAAAGACATTCTTTTTAGGGTTTAGGGACAGACCAAATCTTCTACATTTTTCGAATACTTTCCTCAGATGTTTCAAGTGTTCCTCTTCAGTGTTGGAAAATACTGTTATGTCATCTAAGTAGATAACAATGAAGTGCCCTATCTCATCTAAAAATTCTATGTCCATTGCTCTTTGGAAGGTGGCTCCAGCATTCATCAATCCGAAAGGCATCTTCACATACATGAAGGTACCCCATGGAGTGGTAAAATTTGTTTTGAGTTGGTCTTCTGGGATCACTAAGGCTTGGTTATAACCTAAAATTCCATCGAGCAGGGAGATTCTTTTAGAGCCCACTACCTTCTGAAGGATATGTTCCATTTTAGGCAAAGGGTAATTGTCCTTGAGTGAGGCTTTATTAAGATTCCTGAGGTCTATGTACAGTCTGATTTTTCTTATTTTCTTCCTCACAGCCACCAAGTTTGATACCCAATCAGAGAACCTCACCGGCACAATTATACCTGCTTCATACATTTTCTTAATCTCCTTATCTACTGGAGGCAATTGTTTAGGATTGATTCTCCGAAGGTTTTTCCTAAAGGGCTTCTGATTTTCTTTCAAGGGTATCTTATGATGAATGATATTTGTGTTATAGGCCTTTAAGTCTTCATAGCTCCATGCAAACACATCAATGAATTCTTTGAAAAGGTCAATGTATTTCTTCTTCATGTCTACAGGTAAAGACTTAGCCAGTTTAATCATTTTGGGCTTATCTTCAGTGCCTATGTCGCATTATTCCACAACAGAGTCTGCATGCTCTATAGTGGGCTTCTTTGCCACATCATCAAAGTCAAAAAGGTCCTCTAAGGGTGACAAGCCTCTAGGCGTATTCTTATCTTTAGCCTGCAGCACCTCTACCTCTTCACTATCTACATTTTCACATTTGTGGTCTGGGTTTCTAGTATGTTCATCTAAAGAGTTTATTTCTATGTTACAGGGTGTTTCTTCCTCATCTGAGGATTATTCACTTAGGTGGCTACTATCATATTTGGAGTCTGAATCAGTAAACCCAAACTCATTTCTGCCTACTAGGAAATCTTCAATCTGTTTATCACCTTCAAAGACCTGCCAATATTTTTCGTTGTCTGGCACAACAGGTCTGAATTTAGTCTGAGCAATGATCTGTTGGTCACTGGGAGTGTTCGGGTAGGAACTGGCTAGGCAAGCTAATCTGTTTGCAATGAAATTTTGACTCCTAGGGACGAACACCAGTTTGTATTCAAAAAAAATTTTCAATATGTACTCAGCGTCACTCCTATACGCCCTCAGCCTAGGATGCTTGGCTGTGTATTCTCTGTTCATTTGTTTAATAAATAACTCTGAGTATCCCTTTATGGTTATCCTACGGGCTCCCTTTTTCTTCAACAGATTCAGACCTAGGATTAGAGCCTCATATTCAGCGACATTATTTGTCCATTTGAAATGTAGACTACAGGCGTAGCTCTCAGCATAGTCAATTTATGTATTGTGTAACCATACCCCTACCCCTGCAGTCCTTTTGGTACAAGACTCGTTAAACCTCATTTACCATAAGGGGTGATTCTCATGCCTATCATTGTTTTCTCCCTTACAGCTGGGTTCGCCATTGTGTTGTGTTATAGGGTCTGTACTAGGCTATGGATCGCTTTGTTCTTCATGGAATGTATGAGGTTTGGGGATTTGGCCAGATGGCTATTTACGCTCTGTTTCTTTTTCACTTGGGGTAAGGTCTCCACCACATATCCTACAGGTTTCATTGCGATTTTCTTCTTCGTTGTCCTATAAATCCAGAGCAGCCATTATGTTAAAATAAATAGCTCCTGCCTCTCCGTTTGTATCTCTGTTTTGGGATCCCGACCCTTCTAAGGATTCATCATTACAAAATATGAAGGAGTCAAGTTCTGTATGTACAGAATAAACAGTTGAATTTTATGGTTTCTCGGGGCTACTGACTAGGAATTTCATCTGTGTCTCCCTATACAGTTTTCTAAGTTGGCCAAATATTGGGATTGTGTCATATGATCCATCCATCTGCACTGTACCGTGTAGCTTGGCTCCCCATGATCTTGATAGTAGCATTCCATACTTGGGTGGCACATCTACCACCAGAACATCCATGACCATGCATTTAGCCAGGATTTGAGTTAAGTTCACACACAAGTCTTTGATCAGGCCTAGGAATTTTACTCTACTAGAGTCAAATGAGTATAAGTCTTTGTAGGTTCTGGTTATCTCTAGACCTAGTCTTTCCATAACTACCTTAGGCATTAGGTTGTGTGATGCTCCAGAATCATGCATTTCGTTATGTAGGGTCTTGTCATGAATGTTGGGACTGATATAGAAAGGTGGAACTACCCCTTCCTGAAACTTCCCTTCTATCTTAGGTCCAAATAGGAGGGCAGGCTGATCATCATTAAAATTGACAGAGTCATCGTTCTCACTAAGGTTCAAAGCCTTAAAAATATGGCCTTTGTTTACATCTTGAGTGGCCATCTCAGAAAGTGGGACAGAGATTTTAATTCTTGCAATATCACTTTCCAAATTGAAAGTGGACTGAATCTTTGGCATACTCATCTCTGTTCTATCTGCCACTGCTTTAGTGGTTGAATCAGTGGGCTAATTCTCATTATGTACAGTGTCTGTGACAGTTTTATTGGGAGCAGTAACTGCAGTGCTAGTGCTGCTAGCTGGTTTACCTTGTGCGTTAGTGTTTTCATTGTCTTTTTCTCTATTATTTCCATAACTCTTAGCTACCGATTTGTTGTTTTCAGCAGTTGCTTTAGAAGTTTTCTCAGGCCTCTTTTTGATGGTAGTCTCAGAAGCTTTGGGTTTGGTAGTTTCATGACTCTTTTTTCTTTTGATTTCATACTGTTCTCTGACCTGCATCATGGCATTTTCAAACCCTAATCTGTAATCTTCAGATTCCAACCATTCCTCCTCCCAACCAGAGGGTGAAGGCTGGTCTTCTTCTGAATAATAGTTATGGATTGAATCTTCTGTTTCAAACATATTAATTGTGATTCCCTCAGACTCTTCTATGATTCCCTCATCTTCATCAAGAAAATTCTCTTGGAATGGGGGAATAACTTGTTGATCTGATTCTCCTTGTCTGTTGGGAGCGTTATTGTTTCTTCTAAAGTTCTGGTTCTGGTTCTTGTTCTAATTAATAACAGTGACAACCGTTTTTTCCATAATTTTTTGTAACCTCTCCACATTTTTAGACAGCTTATCATAATTTTGGTCAAATGTGGAGGCTACATTGTCATCTCTGTATGTTACCCTTCTCTTAGCTTTCAGTCTTGCTCTTTTCTCAATCAGGTTGGCTTCTATATTCACTGTTCCTTTCTGCATGTCCTCCAATGTGTTGTATTCCTTATCCCTAAGCTCATAGGCCATGTCAGCATCAAAGCCTTCAGGGTATTTTTCTAGGGCCATGCCTTGTGGAGGTTTCATATGTGGAGGGAGAGCATTGTAAATGCTATTTAACCTCGTTGTGTAATCATGGACACTCTCTCCTACATTTCTCTTAAGGGTCATGTATTCCGCTAGGAGTTGGAGAGGATTCACCCTAGTTTCCCATTTGTTTATGAAAGTCTGATATAAGACTAGAAGATCATTGATGCTACCTGGAGGTAGGACCTTAAACCATTTCTTCACATCACCGCCTAAGCTCTGGGAAAATATTCTCATTTTGACTGTATGATCATCAATTTCCATGTAGTCAAAAGAATCCTCCATCTTATCTACATGATGTTGGGCTATGATGGACTCTTTTGCAGTGGAGTGTGGGATCTTTGATTGATAATCATTTGGTAAGGGTACTAGAGGTTGAGGTAACACTAGAGGTGCATACCAGGCTGCCATAATGATATTTTGATGAGCTAAAGGGGCTTGGGCAGCAGGTATATGGATTACAAGGATATTATGACCAGCAGAGGACTGATGAACAGACCTAGGGTGGCTGAGCCCCAAGTTTTGTATGAAATGTAAATTAGGAGGTGTAGATGGAAGGGTCTATCTATTCCCAAGGTGTCTACCACTTTGCCATGGTGAATCAGGAATCTTAGGGTCTAGCTGATCTAAGATACTAAATGACCTAGTTCTAGATAAGCTGTTAGGTAGGTCTAGGTCAAGGTGAAAGTGTGATAGAGCTGTAAGATATTCTGGTGCAGAATTAGCTCTATGGATGTGTTTGGAAATAGCTGATATTTTAAGTGTATGAGCTCCCTTGAGTATGCTCTCAGGATTGTTAACTATTTCGAGTGGGTCTGGGTCAGGGTAAGCTCCTGTAGGAATGGTTCTAGAAGCACGAATGTTGTTTCTAACCAAGCAGCTCAACCCTACCTGTTTCTTCTATGGTGGTTGGTGTTGTTACGGAGGCTGGTCTCCCAGTGGAGTCTAATGTGCAGCAAGATAATTAGTAGGCCTACTGATCACCAGTGGAGTCTTTGAAACATTTATGGAGTATTGGAATCACTAGGTGGAGGGTTTAGGAAGTTTTGGAGGGTACATTGTCCACCACAGTGCTCTTGAGATGTCCCTTTTCGAGGATATATTAAAACACGACAAACTCTAACCATAGATTGACTGGAAGGGAATTTACGAGACATGTCACCTCTGAAAGAGTGTGAGATCTGGAGGCTACCTGGCCCTTTCCAGACTCTGTCCAAGAGTATGGGGAAACACAACAAATGGTGTAGAGGTTGATGTGAGAATATGACTGTTTAACTGCCAACCTAACTAGAGATTGTAGGTCTTGTGAATTCTTAAGAATGTTTAAGGTGTAATGCACTCAAGTCCCCAGTGCAGTCGCCATTATGTTGGGGTTCCCATGTTTTTTCCAGATTGGCAACACAAAAATATGAGACAACATCAGAACCACTTTCAGACCTCAGGATCTAGCCCTCCTGGGTCCACAGAGGAATCTCTATGTATGAGTGAAGGTTTATGTCTATGAAGCTTTCAAAGTTTAAGATGTTAGGCTAGTTATAGGCATGGGTTTGTTTGTTTGATTGTTTGTTTTGGTTGCTGGTTATCAAGAAAGAAGGGCTCAATGTAAGACTAGGATGAGCAAAGAGGGATAAGGTAGAGGTGAAATATTCCAGGAAATATTCAAAACCATTGGGCAATGGAGTCAGGAAAGGATATGCTTGCTATTCAATAGGCAGGCTTTCAATTGGGCTAGTCATCTCAAACTTAGGATATTTCAAGATGATTATGATGTGGAGGGTAAGGGGAGAAGTGATGACACAGATTTAGAGCACAAAGTTACAAATCACCAGGTCGTACAAGGATCCTAGTGGACAGGGCTAACACCAATCCCCAGTGTTCCCAAATCTTCCAACTAAATCTATAACAAGAAGCATCTAAGAACTGAATTCGTTTAATTCATACATCTGAGAGAAGGCAATATCATCCACTAAAATGGTTAAACCAAGTGAAAACATTCCTTAGATAATACATTCATAAGAGAAACATAAATGGCAAGGAGAGCAGAAACATAGGGTACCTAACAAGGGTAAATCCTATGCCAATATTCTGATGCAAGCCAGTAGAAACGAAATGAAATGAATGTAAACACAGAGATAGGAAAACATCACTGCTGCTTCAGATCAGGATCCAAAGAAATGTGCTTGTCATATTAAATAACAATACCAATCAAGTACACTATTTCCAATAGCTGAATATTCAGTCTGAAAACATCCCCTTCAACCTATCTTACAATATTTACACATAGACTGTGTCTCAAAGAAACTACTTGCAGTTCTCTGATAATTGATAAACAACCATTACAATGAGTTCTTTATGAATTTATAGCTTCGGAGGAGTGGAGGAGGTAGGTGGAGATCTAAATGCAGTATTAAAATTTTGAAAAGAAAGAGGGCCGGAGCCCATTCTGTATAAATCTTGTGCATTAATCTCTGGTGTCCTTTGGGTGAACGAATGATCTTCTTCAGACTGTGGATTATTCTGATATGACTTCTGATGTGTTCTGACTGTAGTAATGTGTGGTGCTATTAGTGAATAAACAATAGGTAAATAAATGATAAAGAAAACTGCCATACTGATGAAGTAAATGCTCTGATAGTAGCGGGGTTGTTTTAGGGTAGAAAACCTCTCTAGAACATGGCATAGATTGAGAAATGCATGGTTGCTCTATCCTTCATGGAGGGAGAAACATTCTGCTGTTGTATAATCCCCTATCATGCATTGATTTCTGCGTGGTGTACTTTGCATGATCTGTGGGATCATTGATCTGGTGTTTTTCCTCTAAACTATTGTATTAAAACATCAAAAAGCTTAATGCCAAATGCTAAAATCCTTGATTGTAGGCTGGTCTTTCTCCACGACTTCATAAATGTCTCGATTCTACAATATCTGGGCTTTAATGGTGCGGGATAGAGTCCGTGAAGCTTCAAACCTTTTCCTTCGACGGAATTTATACCTCTGCCACCTTTCTTGACATTCCCTATAGTACCAGCTTCCAAATTTAATTCTATCTACTCAATGCGCCGCTTACAATGATCCCTGTGAATCATGGCAGCTTTCTTCCTCTCTGAAAACCCTGCAAAAACACGCAAATTTTTAAGAAAACAATGGAGGTGGTGGACGCAACACGGGGTGGCTAGACTGACTACGCAGATTGGTTAGATGGCTAAAACATCGTGGAAGGTGCATAGTGTGGTGGAAACGATATGGATTACAATCGGGAGGTGACACAGGAGAAAAAATGAATGAAAACATTTGAATCTCTGACCTTTGAACAGATATACGAAACAAGAGGGCGGATGTACGGCGGGGCACGTGGAGGTGGTGTGGCGGAACCAGTTGACAGCGGAATAGTCAACAGTGGGGAGAAGACCAATCTGGACCGTCAGATCTCAAAGGAGATCGACGGTGAGAAACACAGTGGAGGATGACAAACAGTGGACCTAAGTTACAGAGACTATGGGTTAAACCCTGCACAACTTCATCAATTGATGACCGTCGGATGAGACTCCCAATATCTAACGACTGACATGAATATCGCTGCGCGTCCTATACTGAATGATAATGCGCGATGGGATAGTGGTTTTGAAATCCTATAAGAGCCACGCATTGAGAGGTGTATGGAATCACTAGCCGATGAGGAAATACCGCCAACCGCCCGAAGGCAGTGTGATAAAAACTGCCAGGTTTTGAAATAGTGCGTTGCGGGGACCACCGGCGGGTAAACTCCGGACCGTTGATCTAGCGGTGAATGGATGACGATGGTGTGATCAGTAGTTTAAATGGGGAAAATATGGGTGTTGTGGAATTAACGATCATCATCCGATCTACAAGATCAATGGTTGGGGGCGCTCCCGATACTCATTGGAGATTAGCGCCCTTTGGGCCGACGCTCAGTCATGGCGCAGGGTTACATGGAGAGAAAGGTTGCGGGGCTAGCAGAGAAGGGGCTGAGACCTGTTAAATGGTCCGAAAGTTGGTTTTTAACCCCTTTTAGTGCATTTGGGGGCCCAAGGAGGGTAACGGTAGGGTAAAAAAGGGGGATTTAGGCACAATCAAGGGAGTGGGGATGCTTTGGAGGGGATTTCTGAGAAGAGGAATCAAAGGGGCGTAAATGAAGAAATTTGCAAGGGTATAAAGGGCAGAATAAAACCTTTAGGAGCCTTATTTTTGGTCAGCATGGAATAGAACTTGGAAAGGCTGCAAGGATGATGTGTTTACCAAGGAAATGCATTCCTAACAGGCTTATGAAACAAATTAGCCCCTTGCTTGCTAGTCAAGAAATTTATAAGGGGCTGACAAATATACAAGAGGGTTGCTCCAAATTACAACCTGAAACCTTTACCATAGAATTTTGTTACTGGTCAGAATATGCTTTTTTCTATAGAGGTTGGGATCTCTGCTTCAAGTGACTAAGGGTATTTCTCCAAGAAGGAAAATTACAGAATTTTTTCCTCTTTTACAACTAACAGTACGAAGTACTAATCATAGATCTGAGACTTTTAATATATGTGCTTGCAGGGCAAGCCTTATTCTCCCCACATTTCCCTATTGATGACTGTTCATAAGTTTTATATGCCACAGGTTAATTCTTTCACCAATCCAGGCTCAAGTTCATTGTTTGACTTTCCTTAATTTGAGTTAGAAAGAATATTAAAAATAAATAAATAAAAATTAGCCCAAGACAATTTTTAATCTCTGATTTCCTCGGCCTTTCTATCTGTTTTTTTTCCTGCGGTATATCATTATAATTAATCACCTAAAGTTCAGAGAAAAATTAAAAATTCTTATTCAGATGATAGTTAAGTCAAGTCCAAGTTTTTATTCCCAAACAGAAAAATCCTTAACTGTCCTCGGCCTCTTCCTGTTTCTCTACCTTATCTCTGAATTGATCACCAAATTGGATTACTGAACTGTTTGCTGAGATTAATATAGAGTTTATACTTCATTGTTCCTTCACTGAGTCCCTTCTTCTTTGATGATTGTAATAGAGATCAAGCCCATCACTTTTCTCTATCCGAAAGATATCTGAGTTGTTGTTGACTGTGATCTAATCCTGAAGTGCCACTTATATGCCCTTCTTTGACTGCCACCATAGCTCTGATACCATGTTGAGAATCTTCTAGGGCTTTAGTCTAATAAAATTCTCTTCATGATAATTACTTTTGATCTTGTTTATGTATATTCTTCTTTAATCTTTCAGCAAGTCAATTATCAAATTACTCAATCAAATGTATAGAGGCAAAATTATTTTTCACTTGTAACTAAATTTCTTGACAATTAGTTAACTAATCTATCTGCAGTTCACTTTTTATCTATCTTTAGTATCAACTAACTTAGATAGCTCTTTGTAGACACAATTTCAAAGGACCTTGGAACATATTATCAAATGGACAAAAGAAATTGGATGAAATTGAAAAGTAGGTATAGTTTGTATATTTCATTAATCATCGTGATATGTCAAAAATGTATAAGTGGTAACTTTTTCTCAATTAAATTTATCTGACTTGTAAATTGGTTATGTGTAGAACACTAAAAGAACATAGATATGGGTTTGAGGAATTCTTAAAGTTTGCCGAGGAGCAATCAAGGAATATGATGTCCAAAAAATGTCCATGTAATAAATGTGGCATAGTGAAAGTACAAACATTTGATAAAGTACGAGAGCGCCTGATTTGTGATGGTATAATAAAATAATATAGCATTTGGTATTTCCATGGAGAGAGCATTCCCAATCATGTATCTTGAGTTTTTTTTGAATTGATCTAGTTTCACTCTTATATGTTTTACAATAAATATATCACTTATTTTTATATGTGTAAACTTCAATTATTTTTATTTGTCACCTTTATATTCCATCTATTATTGGCAAGGAAAGAAAATTTTTTGAAAATGAGCCACATGAAGTTCTTGAGCATATTTCATCTCAAGTGGTAAGCCATTTCATATTAGTCAAGGGTGCTATTTGACTAGGTTGACCAAATGCTATTGATTCTAATTTTCATAGAAACCATAATATTATTAACATAAATTTTTATTTTCTTGTTAATAGGGTTATGAACATGTTGTGGAACATGATTATGATAATCAGGGTGATGAGCATGAAACATTGTTTAGGAACGATAGTGAACCTCTAATTGATGATGATGATGCAACCATTGTCAGTGATCAAATGCTTGAAATAGTGAATGATGTCAATCTATGTCTTAATCAAAACATCAATGAAAGTTGTGATAATGAGGGGTTGGCATCAATAAATGTACTAAATGAAGTTAATGAATATAAGAAGCTTATCGAAGATGCCAAGAGGCCATTGTACCCAGGTTGTGTTGACTTTACAAGACTGTCAGCCACTCTAGAATTCTACAATCTGAAAGTGAAGAGTGGATGGTCTGATACAATTTTTGATCCAATGTTAAAATTGCAAATAAAGGTGCTTCCTAAAGATAACACATTTCCAGATTCTGCATATGCTGCAAAAAATTTGATAAAATCGTTGGGGTTAAACTATGATATGATATAGGCATGTCCAAATGATTGCATTTTATATCGAGGAAGTTATGAAAGTAAAGATAAATGCCCAACATGTGGAAAATATCGATGGAAGGTGGATTCTCAATCTCAAAAGGTGCGGAAAGGTGTTCCAGCCAAGGTGTTAAGATATTTTCCCACAGCACCAGGGCTAAAAATAATTTATGGGTATGACCTTTAACACTATAACTTTATTCAAGTTTTCCCCTTCTTATATGATCTTTTCCATTTGTCATAGTGTTATTATATGATAATACTTTATATAAATGATTTTTTTTTCCATTATAGTTCTACAGATATGTCACAAAAAATGAGGTGGCATCATGACAATGCAAGCAGTGATGTTCAAATGTGCCACCCTGTTGATAGCCCTGCATGGAAAACTATTGATGACAAATGGCCTAATTTTTCTAGCGAACCTCGCAATGTATGACTTGCAATGGAAATAGATGGATTTAATCCTTTTGGAGACTTAAGCAACACATACAGTGTTTGGCCTATAGTGTTAGTTACTTACAACCTTCCACCATGGTTGTGCAAAAGAAGGAACTTTTGTATGTTAACATTGTTAATACTTGGTTCCAAGCAATGAGAAAATGACATTGATGTGTATTTAGAACCCTTAGTAGATGAAATAAAGGAATTATGGGACCAAGGGGTATGGACATATGATGCTTATAGTAAGACATCATTTAACATGAAGGCAATTTTTATTTGGGTGATCCATGATTTTCCTGCTGATGGGAATATGGCTAGTTGCACAACAAGAGGCTATAATCCATGTCCCATATGTGGGAGGAACACAAAATTGGAGTACCCCAGTTGTAGCAGGAAATGTGTGTACATGGGACATAGGAGATTTCTTAATCAACATCATAAGTTTCGCTCACAAAAGGCACCGTTTAATGGGAAGGAGAAGCATCGTTATGCCCCTCCAATTGTAAAAGTGTCAGATATTTTTAAGGAAACAGAGGGAAAGGAAGCAATATGTGGGAATATTGAATCAAATAAAAGGAAAAGAAACAGTAAAACAGGTGAAAAAATTTCCATGGAAAATTTTAGGGGCTAATATTCATAGGTGGGCTAATTTTCAATGTTAAGAAAAAAATAAGATTTGCCAATTCCCATATTTTTATAAAAATGAATTGCCTAAATTTTACAATATAGTATTATTTTAACTTAAAAATTGCCAACATTATATAGAAAGTATATAGAAAATCATTATAAATTTGAATAATTTTACAAATATATCAATAAACATTTTATAGTTTTCATATTAGGGAGTAGTGAGATTCGCCAATGTTTTAAACGTCAAAATAATTTCCCATCCTTAAAATTTTCCCTAGGAAAAACTGATGTTGTGGTGTGGAAGAAACAATCAATTCTAGTCAATCTACTATATTGGGAGGTTTGTAGACCCATGATCAACCATGCCTAATTATTGGACACAACTTGCTTAGCTGACCTCATTGTGATTAGATGTCTTGGTTGAATTGCCTGTTTATCATTTTGTCCATATTTAGGCCGATAGGCCTATTCTTTTGAATGAGTTACTTTTTGGGTTCGTCAACCTTTTTATTGTGATGGTGACACTTGTCCTGAATCATGTTGGTGACGTATTTTCTAAATGCAAGTTTGGTTTCATGTGCTTTAATTCTTGATTGCCTCCACCATTTTTATTGAGAAAAACCATGCCATGTACATTTAATTCTAGATTGCCTCCACAATTTTAGATGTTTGCATGCTAATCCCTTCAGAATGGATGGTATAGTTGCAGATGGATAGTAATCTTAGTTAAAGGTGTTGCATTTTTTCTTGAATTTGTTTATTATGTTTGTATATAACAGATTTGGGCATAAAAATATTGATTTGTAGACCAACGATGGGTACGAAGAACAATGAAAACATTTACAAGGAAGTTTGCAAGCAACACCTAGAAGAGGACTAGAAGAGGACAAAAGGCAGATGAAGGTTATTAACCATAAGGCATTTAGGATTTTATTTTATTTGTGTTGTTTTGTTTTGAGTGTTATGAACAAATGGGTGAATCTAGGAGTTGAATCTCGTAGCATTCTCCAATAGCTTTTATGAGGTGTGTAATTCAGCAAACAAGACAACCCCTGACGTTTTTTTTAAGTTTAGCGGATGTTATGTTCTTCTTGGGTTTTTCGGGGCATTTGAGGCAATTTGTTGTGATGTTCATTTGTTACAAAGGAATGTTAAGCCATTAACACCAAAGCTAGAGACGGTTCCTGGCTAAGTGTGTTGCTCCTCCTGTGTTGCCAACTTTCTGCCCCCTAATTACTATGAAGTAGTATTGTTGTCTTTTGCACAGCTTCATCCACAACCCTATCTTTTGCATAGTTGAGCTACCATGCCAACATTGAGGTGTATCTCTTTGTGGAAGTTATCGAGAACTTATACTTGGCTTCACTCACAAGGATATCATTAACATCTATCATCTGAAGTCACTTAGTATTTGTTCTTAGCAGAGCCGAAACTGAGATAGCACATCCACATTAAGGCAAAGAAAGCCACATTAACATCTATTATGCAAAGATATCATTCACATCAAGTCCACTTTAGCACAACACAAACTCACATAGCACCTCCAAATTAGGTCAATACAAGACACACTAACATCTACTAGGTGGAAGTTACATGGTATTTGTACTTGGCTTCATCTTTCAAGATATCATGTGCATCACTTTAGCACATAAAAAACTCAGATAGTACCTCCTAGTCAAATCAGGACACAGAGAATTGTGAGCTTTCTTTTGAAGTTGGGCCATCATCTTGGCAAGTTTTCCAACTTGCCATTTGGCAACAGCTCCACATGCATGGAGATAGATGAGCTCAAACTGTGTTTCAGTTGAAGTTGTAGTGAGTTGTGTTCTTAATAGTTATTCTTTATGTATGCAATATATTTCCCTCTTGAAACTAGTGGAAAACTCAGCATTCATATAAAGTTACGGGTTTGGGAACCCATCAAATGTTTTTTGTGCTAATGGGAATTTTGTGTTTATTGGTGAGGTTGATAGAATATTAATCTATTTATCAGGTTCTATTCTTCTATAAATCACCTGCAAGTGTAAGTTAATTTATGGTTTCCACCTTTTTCATTGCAACGCTCTTAGCATACATTAAGATAATAAGTTCCAAAAAATGAAAGTGTCTAATAAATTTTCTTTTCACACACTTGGGTAACGAGCTTAGGTCCACGACTTTTTGCAAACATTTTGCCAATCCCAATTTCTCTTCTAGGTAAGGCATGACAATGGTGGTTTTATCATGAAATTTTAGCCCTGCTCCTTCTGATTTTTTTTTAACTTGTGTTTCAGTTGATTCCATCACTCATGTTGTGCAGATATCTCGAATGATGGTCATTTCATGGGCGTTAAAAGAAATTGAGTTACCTTTTAACCCCGAGCTAATCTACCTGTGAATCAAAGTATACTTGGTATTTTTTCCTTAATGAGGTTTTTACGATGCAAAATATCTCTTTTAACTTCAAGTTTATAAAGTCATTTAACTGATAAGGGGTGTATTCCTATTACCAAAAGAAGAGCATTCCAGTACTTTTTATGCTAGAATAACCATGCTTCCAGGGTTTAGCGATTAGGAGTGTATGTAAGACACATTCAACTAGAAGTAGCTTTTCCAACAACCTCAAAAACTAGTTCTGCAGCAGCAGCCACTTTCACATTCAACTCCCTCAAAACCATAGTTAGAAGCTCCTCAACAAACACAACAACGGTCCACTACAAGTAGCTTTTCCGACAACCTCAAAACCCAGTCCTGTAGTAGTCGCTATCACATTCAACTCCATCAAAACCAAAGTTAGCAGCTCCTCAGCAAACATAGCAAATTACCAATGTACAAAAATCACAGACATCATCCGCATTGTGCAATGTCTAGACAGAAGTAGTAAACCAAATTAAGTAGCAACAAAAATATTCCTAGGTTGTTGCTCACTGTCATGAATATTATCAGAGTTAGGATGGGTGTTTTCTACTGTTTTTTGTGATTTCTACAAATGTGTCAAGGCCACTGAGTATGTTAAATATAAGGACCCATACAGATGAATAATTTTGTTTTCATAATCTCAAATCAAAGTCATGAAGTTTTGCATAAGGTTTGGGCTTAGGAAAATTCTGTGGCCCTTCATTGTGACCAGTCGAATATATGACATCTGAAAAGGATTTGGGGTATATTGCAGTGACAATTTCAGGACCCTTTTTTATGGCATTTGGGATGTAGAGTTTCCTCATGTGAGATCCTCTTTGTTGCTAAGGTATCATTCTTTTTAATAAAAACAATTTATGTAAGATAAAAGCATTTTTTGCTAAATTTAATTTGTGTACGAATCATAAGTTGGGACTCCTGAAAGGTGCCTTTGGGGGGATAATAGGAAAAAATTCTTTTTTTAAATTATGACCAATGCTCTCCACTTTCATGTAATCATCTATAGCAACAAAAATCGAACGTAAATACCTTAACTCCATTTCGACTAAAATATGGGTTGTTTGGTAAACCAAGGTTGGAGAGGCTTGTCCTTAGAGTTCAGTTCTTGCTATTTTTGGTTTGGTTCTGAGATTTAATTTTGTAAACTAAACAGTAGAAACACACCCTCAGTAAGAACATTATGGATTAAAAACTTGATTTTTTTTCAGAAAATAAGAGATCGTTGGTGGTTCTCATAACTGATTCTGTTTAAATTTATGTCAAAAATTTTATCATAAAGGTTTCCTAAAGTTATGCTCTTTTATGTATTGCTGGGATATTTGGAGTCCACTGGACTGAATTCTTAGGATGCATTTGATGGTTTCAGTTGTCATTGAAGAATTCTGTTTGAGTTTTGAACGAAATGTCTGCATGCTTGCAAATTGACTGGATTGATGAATTCTGCTTTTAGATTTTCCAGCGGTTGTTTTCCTAAATTGAAAACATTAAGCACCATAATAATCATCTTAGAAATGTTTAAGAAGGATCATGTTTCTGATTAAATGGTATAATTCGTGTCTAATGGTATGAGAGTTTTGAAGTTTGTAATGGTTTTTGGTATGCCCAAAAGATAATCAAATCACCTCTTCTATGTTTGCTCCCAAGGTTTCATTCCATCATTTGATTACATTCTCACAATAATTCTTTGGCAAGTGCTGCAGAATCAAATTACTTGTGTTTTTTGGGTTTCTGGCACTCTGATACTGAAAATTTTCATGAACAATTATCTTAGAATGTGTATAATTGTCACAAATGATTTCTTTCCACTTTGCTTTTAGGTGATGATGCTTTTTTTACTTGACTGTTATATATCTTCCATAGTGATCATTAGAAACTTCAAGATGTACCCTATATAATTTGTCCTTGTTTTGTCCCAATTTCAACCAACATTTTGGGGTGAAAATCATATCATTTCTGATGTCAATATTTATGAAATATACTGTATCAGAGGAAGATGAATTCATCTCTTGAGCTGGAAGGGATCCACATTCATAAATACTGTGACCAATCTATCCTCTATCTTTGTCAAGGAAACCAACCTCTCTGGGTAATATTTATCATCTGCTTCATCAATGTTCTCTTCATCCAAAACAAGAATATGGTTTTGTTCATCATTTTCAGTCCCATCGAGGGCTTCATCATGACTTCCATCATCCATTTGCCCCCCTAACTGCAATTTTGCAGTTGTTTCATATAACCAGTCCTATATGGGGTGTGCCTTACTGGAGGAGGTTCCAATGTAGCAAAGAGACCTTTTATAAGCTAGAAATGATTCATCTTCATCACACTAATTTAGTCTAATTTAGGCCTGGCAGATTACGTCATATAAATTTTCTGCCTCTTTATGTTTCAGCTCATAATTATATATAGGAGGATCACTCAAGATTCACAGTATAAGATCTGCATCTGTTGACCGGTAAAACGATGTTTTTCACAGTATAGTGCTCTACACTGCAAATTTATTCATCTTTCGGGCCATCAAATTGGTCCTCTAAATCAGAAAATATGTTAACATGTCATATATCTATATTAATAGAGAAAATTTCATCTTTCTGTTTCATGAGTTAAATTCTGATGACTGAAATGTAATTTTCTTTTTTTCGTTCATGTCAAAAACTACAATTGCTTCAAATTAATAATTCACAAACAATACTCCTATCTACCTCTCTTTGCACCTTCTGGGGAAACTGCTAGTAAATATTGTTCTGATATTCTTGATGTCTTGGAATGCGGAAACTCCTAATACGCCACAATTTAGATGTAATGCATGGGGAGAAGAATGTGTGTGAAAGAATTTTTGGAACCCTTTTGGATATAAAAGGGAAGTCCAAAGATGGGAAAAAATCACGTTATGACTTGCAAAAAATGGGCTTGAGGAAATCACTATGGCCAGAAATTAAAGGATAGAAAATATTCCTTCCACCTACACCACATACTCTTTCAAAGAAAGAGAAACAAACCCTATGTCATGTTCTTTTCATGTTAAAGGAGCTAGACGGTTACAGTTCCAATCCAAAAAATCATATATCTATGGAAGAGATTAAGTTCTATGGTATGAAAGCACATTATTGCCATGTTCTAATGCAACAACTCCTCCCAGTGGCTTTTCATCGTGTGTTACCATTTTTTTTCCGAAAGATGCTTTGCAAGCTTTGTTACTTTTATAGGAAAATCTGTGCAAAATTAGTTTCAGTAGAGAGTCTTGATAAGCTGGAAAATGATATTGTGGAGACATTGTGCTTTCTTGAAAAGTACTCCACTCCTTAATTATTTAATATAATGTTGCATTTGAATGTACATTTGGTACATGAGCTTTGATATTGTGGCCCAGTTGCATATAGATGGATGTACTCCTTTGAGAGGTACGTGAAACTTTACTTTTTATCAAGCACAACCAATATTTTTTTTGAAAGATTTTGACATTACTTAATTTTTTTGTTTGTTAATTTTGTAGGAACATGAAAGCATATAAGAGTTATGTTAAGAACAAAAATAGGCCTGAAGGATGCATTGCTGAAATCTATACTATGGAGGAATCAATAAAGTTTTGTGGACGATACTTGAAAGGTATGGAAGCTATTGGATCCACACATGGTCGAAATGAAGTGTGGGATGAGGAAGTTGAAGAAGTTATCCTTGATGGAAAGCCATTATCTGCTCCAATTCCTTCAGAATTGGATGGAATTAGTTGGGAAAAAGCCCATAGGTGTGGGTTCTATTTCACACAAACGAATTTGATCCATGGATAGAGTAAGTTACATATTTGGCCTATAATTTTTTTGTTTGTTTGTTTAAGGTTGTTTAAGGTTTAACATATTTGACCTTTAATTTTTTTTATTCATATTTAATCAGAACACATTAACCACCATATCTATTTTCCATAATTGTTGAATTAGGATGCACAAAATGGATATTGCCAACTCAATTACCCAAACGAAAAAAGATGAAGCTCTATTGCAGAAACTCCACACCCATAAATTTACTAGCTAGTTAAAACAACAAGTAAGTATATTATTTATATTATAAGTGTACCTGAAAATCATTATATGGGAATATTATCATGCAGGAAATTAAATATTTTTTTAGAGGTTGAATGTATGAATTCTAACTACATTTAAAAATCTAAAACTATACAGGTGGAGGGAGATGGAAATGTGTCTGATACACTTAAATGGCTAGCGTGTGGTCCCAGGGAATTCGTGAATAAGTATGAGGGATACCTAACCAATGGTTTTAGATTCCATAAAAAAAGCATGGAGAATGAGAGAACCACCCAAAATAGTGGCGTGTGTATGGAAGCTCAAAAAATGATGAGGTAAAGTTCTAAAGATGAAAACGCTATACTTCAAACCACAACATTTTATGGAGTGGTAGAAGAAATAATTACATTGGACTATTTTTGTATGGAGTACACATTGTTCAAATGTAATTGGATTGATGTATACAATAAGAGATGGATCAAAATTGATGATTTGGGTTTTACAATAGTGAATATGAAGAAATTTTTAAGCCAAAATCATTGGCAAGATGATCCATTTATTCTAGCATCGCAAGCTAAACAAGTATTCTATGTACAAGATCTAGTTGAGACTGACTGGTATGTAGTGATAACATGTCCTCCAAAAGGATTGAGAAATAATGCATCATATGAACCCGAGTATGCAGATTTGTCGCATGTTGTGGAATTTCAAGAAAGAAAATGTGTAAGTGAAGAAGATATAGCTGATTTCGATGTCAATGTTGACGTCAACGTGGATTATGTCTGTTCAGATTGTGAAGGAATATGGTTGAGCCTTAAGAAATAAAATATATTGATTTTTCTATTTTGTTTCGACAACTCCAAAATTGATATTTCGTTATGATGAGAGATTCCTTTGTTTCTTATCTATAAAATGTTTTAGGCCCATTTAGTAGATATATTTTTAGTCCCTACCAACGACAGTGACTATTGTTTTCGGATTGCACCATTAATCTTGTCCATATAAAAAATTGAACACATAAAAATTTGATATGTGGGAAGTTTCTGCAATTTTTATATATTTTTAAGATTAAAATGAGAATTTTCTATATTATTATTGGATCATAGCCCTAGAAATTACTCATTTAAAAGAACCTAGAAAATACAAATTTCTTGGGCACATGGCATTTTTTAGCCTTCTTTTGCAACCGTTGGTTTCAAAACAAACTATTCATCTGTGGGTTGCAAAATAAACTATGGAGATAAAGGAGTGCAATTATTGGGAGGGAAAAAAAGGAGCATAAAGAATCTGAGCATATTACTGGATGGTCAATTGGATAATTCCCTAGCTTAAGCACAATTAAGCTAATCATTCTGAATTTTCCTCCATGCAAGTCAGAAAAAACCAGGATGAACATTTACAAAACCGTAAGTGCCATTCTCACATCTCAGTTTCTTTACCAACAGTGTTGTAGGATAATATATAACTTTAATCTTAATATTTCTTGTTTTATTTCCTAAAGGTTCTAGCTTTAAGAGACTCTATAAGCTAATA
Source organism: Pinus albicaulis (assembly GCA_034641835.2). NCBI lineage: Eukaryota > Viridiplantae > Streptophyta > Pinopsida > Pinales > Pinaceae > Pinus > Pinus albicaulis. Next base: position 1,148,086,567 of record CM076583.1, read on the forward strand.
ATTCTGCGTTTTCCTCCTAGTCCTTGAGATAATACTAACTGGTATTCCATATCCATTCTTGGTGTTTATTGGTGCTTTAAAATATTACATTGACATTCTGATATACTGGGGATTTACAATTGTAATTCAGATCTTCTTGTGCTTCTTTATGTATTTTCCATCCGTGTAGTGATTTTTTTTCTCCAACTGATAAATTTCTTCTTCCAATAGTTAATATATATATATATATATATATATATATATATATATATAGATATATATGACTGTAAAATTTCCATTCAAGTATAATTGTTTATTTCCTTGGAAACTATGTAGGTGCTTGATAAGGATGGTGACTTTCTTTAAAAAGGTAACCTATAAAGTGGTGCAAGCTGGTCAGTGGAATTGGGTCTTAAACTATGGGGTACCCTATCATAGTGGAGAATATGAGTTAGCCCCAAGAATCACTTATAGAGGTAAGTTAAATTGTTAGACTAACGGGGTTTTTATATGCACTCAATAATTCAATTTTGTTATTTTGAGACATGGTTTAAAGTTGTCATGATATCGTCTGTTGGTTTTCACCAATTTTGTAGATGCTTTGTGAGGAGCGGGGGATATTCCTTGAAATGGATGACATCATTTGAGGCTTGGGGTTTATTATTTTAAACGGAGTCATGGAAGGTCACAGTGACAAGATCTGGGATCGCTTTGTTGTTGAGGTAATGCCATGGTTGAAAAGACCTTTCATTCCATGTAAAGCTTCCTCTTTCGTTTTTGTTTGGTTGCTTGAATAGACCATAGACTTCAATAACTGGCATTGTGATTTATAATGAGAACAAGGTATGCAATTTATTTGAAGGCTGCGTGTGTTTCTAGAGACCAAACAAATTACATTGTTGATGCTTAATAACTATCACTTGGAGATTGTTCTTGGGAATTTGATTTCGTAGGGTTGTAGACCATAATATATTCTACCTATAAACCTTTATATTACACCATATGTGCTCTATGTTCTGGCATATAAAATTATGAAGACACCATAGCCTGATTTGTCATGTTGTGAAATCTGGTAGTTTCACAATATTTTTGCACAATAGTGGCTTCCTGGATTGGAAGTGAAACTATAACGATGTTAAAGTATCAATAATGTTCTAATAACTGTAGAGAAATTTGAAAATTACAATTTTTATCTTTAGTGAGCCCTGGACATGCATGTTATTAAAGACTACTTGCACTTGGCAAGAGACAAGTAAATTAGTGAATTTTTTTTTTATAGACTTAGTACTCTCACTTCAATTTGTACATTAGACTTATGGAAATGTAGGAAGATGCACAAGGAGAAGTACTGTAGCACTGTATTTTATGACTTTTCCATAGGTACATCTGTAGGAGGCTGTGTGAAATCAGGTCAGGCTGTAAGTTGTAACATATATTTTAACCTGAGAAATGCAAATTTTCCACTCGGCATGCAATTTTGACACCTTGGGGTGCATTTAAACTATGGAATACGATGTTCCATGGAATATAGGATAGCCCCTTTTCCTTATCATCCATCAGGTTTTCTATTTATGTACATGGCATGCATTTTTTAATGCAGGAGGAAATTTTGGCACTATGAAAATAATAGTTGGTTCTTGCACTGTCAATTTCATAGGAAAGAATTCAGATTCTTTCAAACTCAATGTAAGCAGCTATTCCGATATCCTAAAATGTACTATTTTACTGTGTATACATATTACAATTTTGACCTTATTTTGTGCTTTGATCGTAAATACTTCACTGTACATGTCTTTGACTTCTATTGACCATTTCTGTGAGACCCTATGTGATACCATAATACTGAAATGGCATACTTCTCATCGAGCTGTGATGGCACTGAACCAGTGACACCTTTATCAATGTGGTAGCATGAAATAGTGATATATTTTTCATTGTGGTAGTTCCAAATTGTAGTGTCATACTTATCATGTGATTGATTATACTGAGACTGTACTTGACCTTTGATTATAACACTGGAGATCTTCACTGTAATATAGATTATACTAATATCTTTTTGTCACACCGAGCCTTAACTGTAAATACACCTTTATAACTCATTCTCCTCACTACTGTGGTATCAAAATAATATTATAAGAGTAGTACTAAATTGAGGCAGAGGTGATTTCAACACTGTGATGTCATTGAGATTGAGATGTTACCGAGATCCTTCTCTTCATAGTGACAGAGATTGAACTTTCTTGTGAACTTGCACCTAGCTAATTATTGGACTGTATTACTATGATTTGAGCCCTTTTTACATAGGTCTTTTTAGAATTGTTTGAGTCCTTTCAAATTGTCTTTGATCATAACCATAGCTCTGAAACCATGTTGAGAATTTGTAGAGCTTGTGTTTAATACAAAATTCTCTTCTTAATAAATACTTCTGAGCTTTCTTATGTGTTCTTCTTTAACTTAGTTACTCCATCATCAAGTTAGTTATCAAAGTACTTAGTCAAAATGTTGAAATAGAATTATTTACACTCATAACTGAATATCTTATAATGTAGTTAGGAAGGTAAATCTCTTATTTACCTTCCTCACTTACAACTCCTTTAAGATTAGTATGTCTTATTACAATATTGTCTTGACGTTGGAAAATTCCTTCAATAGATTTATTTGCACTTTATACTTTTGCATCTATCCACAGTCCAACTCCTGTAGCTTCCGTAGATTATATCCCTGTAACTTTCAATTTACATCAGACTTACATTTTAGATCCGCATGCCTCAGATCTGCATTTGGTTACCCTTCTTTCCATGTTGTTTTCTTTATAATTTACCTTGATATATCTGCATTGACTCAGACCCAAAATCTGAAAATATGTTCCTCTCTTTTAATGCTTTATACTTTACCATAATACTTGCTCCTTTTTACATGTTGTATTAACCTCAGTGTAATCCGCAAAGCTTGTTCCTTTTACATGTTATATAGCCACAGTATCATCCACAGATATGTTCTCTTAACCGTAGCATATGTAGGGTATATATAGTAGTTCTAGCCAAGTAATTAAGTCGACCTTATAGCCATTAAGTAGGTCATATTTAACACTTGTTTGTAGGCCAGCTTCATAAGCATATCTTCAACGTTTGTAAGCCATTATTCTGCAACATCCTGGAGGGTATTATTCACACCTTTTACATGACTCTTAATTACACTAATGTACCTAATAGACATCAAGAAGAAGTCTATAGTCCTATACTAAGAATCTTGCTCATGAAACCCATGAAGCAAGTAAACCAAAAAAATCATTTTATTATTATTGACTTGATATTTACATAAGTAGATAATTACATAGTCATAATGAATACCTACCTAGTTACACTCTTCAACACTTATGAGTGAAAGTTATAACTGAATATGCATGGAGTTACAAAGGATTTTATGATGAGAGGGACATAATTTTTAGCCTTTTGGGTTACTTTGAAAATGTTTACACCATGTTTAAGCCTTGTGGGTGCTTCATGAGATGTGGGGTGCATAGTTAATGGTTGGCCCATGCTCTTCCATGATGGACTTAGACATTGGATGTGGTTTACCATTTGCTACTAGACCTTCTTTGGATGTTTGAAAGACATTATTCCTTGAAGTGTTAGATTAATATGGAGCTTGGTGACTTCATGTTGTTGATGCATGAAGAGAGTTTGTGTGCTTGGAGTAGAGTTGGGTATTTCACCATGAAAAAAACATCCCAAAATCAGCATGAGCATGGAAAATTCCTTGACATGTGAACTCTTGGGTTGAGGGAGTGGATATGTAGGTGTGGGAGTCCTTAAGGTGACACATTACCTTGGATATGCATTTTCCTTAAGGAGACACATGACCTAGGAGATGCATTTTAGATTGCGAGATGCATTTTAGATGGTTTGATACTCTCATACAACCTTTATCAAGTTTCATGCACCCTCATTAGAAAAAAAAAAATATTTTTTCTTACCATGACTATCTTTCTTTGTCATAGTTGACTTAAGAAAGTCTTTTAGCTAAGAAACTAGTTTAAAGGTTATTGCATAACTTGTCATATGAATTGAAGAGAAGTTATATCCAAAATGTTAACTTGTAAACTACTTAGCCAGTTTTAGGCTTTCCATTTAAAATCTACTTCAGTTTGAACTTTGAACGAGTTGTTCCATAGACATTAATATTAAGAGATTTTGGTGTAGGGATTAAAAATTAGTCTGAAGACCTCTCAGTTACTCATTTATTTTATCTGAATATAACATTTAGTATTAAATTAGAACCACTCGACACAAATACGTTATAGATCAAGATCATACTTTGTAGAGTGTCGTATAATAAAAATAGGAGCAAGGACACTGAATTTTGTGTAACCAACTCCAAAAATAGAAGAAAAGAGATATCAACGTCTTAGAAATAAGCCACTTCAAGGGGGAAACCTGCAATACATTACATAAATGAACAATTATTGGATGATACAATTTACAAAACCTCCTTTCTATATATAGGAGTCCATGGGGCCATAATGTAATCCTATTGGGGCCATAATGTAATCCTAGCCGACCTAACAATAATAATTTAAAGGTAGAATAATAAAAATATGGGGGTTACAAGGGTACAATAATAACAATAAGGGGGTTACACTAATAATAATAAGGGACTATACTAGTAATATAGGCACCTAACATGCCCCTCTCCTTCAAAAAAGTATTGTCCTCAATGCTTGAGTAGCTCTGGGTGCTTCTATATAAAATTTGCATCCTCCCATGTAAAATCTTCAGTGGGTAATTTCTTCCACTTTATGAGATATTCTGAAATTGATTGATTATGTAGCTATCGAGTTCTTGTTTCCGTGACCGCTTCAGGTTCCAATATGATTTTTCCTTCCTCATCAAGTTCTAGAAATATTGTTTGAACTGTAAGATTTTCACCTATAACCTTCTTTAAGCATGAAACATGGAAAACTGGATGCACTCACGAAGAAGCAGGAAGCTCCAATTTGTATGCCATAATACCAATCTTTTGCAACACCTTGTAAGGACCATAGTACTTTGGTGATAATTTATTATGCTTCTTAGATTGCTTGAGGGACATTCTCTTGTATGGTTGTAGCCGTAAAAATACCCAATCTCCTAGATCAAAACTTCTCTCACTGCGATGTTGATTTGCCTGTTATTTCATTTGGTTTTGTGCCAAATTTAGGATATCCTTTAAGAGTTGGAGAACTTCTTGCTGATGCTCGATGTGATCTTCCACTGCTTGAACCTTAAAATTTTCCCTTAAATATGATGTGATGGATGGTGGATGATATCCATAAAGTGCCATAAATGGGGTCATTTTTGCTGCAGTATGGAAGGAAGTGTTATACCACCATTCAGCGAGAGGTAACCACTTGACCCATTGTGTTTGTTTATTAGATACAAAAAAATGAAGATATCCTTCCAAACATTTATTTACTATCTCAATTTGACCATCAGATTGAGGATGATAAGATGATCAATGAGCTAATTGAGTACCCAAACAAGAAAACAACTCAGTCCAAAAATTTCCAGTAAAAATGGGATCTTTGTCACTCACAATAACCCTTGGGCTTCCATGTAGCTGTTTAATTATGTCCATAAATGTAGTAGCAACTGTACTTGCTTTAAATGGTTGATATAATGCACAAAAGTGTGCATAATTGGTAAGTCTATCAACTACCACCATGATGACACTCTTTTCTTCGGACTTAGGTAAACCTGTGATCAAATCCATTGAAATATCCTCCCAACATTGAATTGGAATGGATAAAGGTTGTAGAAGTCTGGATGTATTAATTGTCTCAACTTTAGTATGCTGGAAAACCAAACATTCCGCCACAAAATTTTGAATGTCAGATTTAAGGCCATCCCAAAAAAATTCTTTCTTCACCCTGTGGTAAGATTTTAAAAATCTAGAGTGTCCTGGGTAGAAACATGAAGGTGGGTTACACTTTTGTGAGAATCGGGGGAAGAATTTTTTTTTCGGCAATAGTTCGGCCGAACATTTTGTAAAGTTCGGTCGAACTCCAGCCGAATTTTCTTATAAATTTCAGCCGAACTCGTGATTCCGTTTGTATTGACGGCTAGTTGACGACCCGGGCAAACAAAATTTTTGCCGAAGATTGGATAACCAGCAAGAACAGTTCGTCCAAACTTTAGAAAAAGTTCGGCCGAACTAATTTCTATAAAATAATAACCCGCGAATATCTTCCATTTACTGGTTTCATAATTCCACTGTGTTGTTTGCGCATTTTAGCTGTTGGTGCCTGCTCGTCCCAGCTGCTCCTCGTGCATTTTAGCTGTTGGTGCCTGCTCGTGTTCGCTGCAGTTCGTGCGTTTTCACTGTTGGTGCCTGCTTTCAACCGGTATGGTTACTTGTCCATTTGTCTGCCTGTGACTCTGTTTTTACAGTGGAGAGTGGAGAGTAGGGAACCAGAGAGCCGTAACATTGATATTGAGATTTCATGATTTATTCTGTGGTTTTGGTTGAATAGATTAGAGTAGAATTTTCAATTTTCTTGCCCTTCCTCGTCAAAAGCCCATAACGCACCTACATCGAAGTATGACTTCATTTAGTATTCTTATTGTTTCATGAGTATTTTTAAAGCACAACCAATCTATGTACTTTGTACATTTCCACAAATGTGAACCATAGTCTATCTCTGGGATTCTACCCGTCCAAGCAAGACGACGGTAATAACAAGCCTAAACTGTGAATCAGAGATATTACTTTCGCTCATTTTATTCCTTCCACTTGGAACTTCTAAAATGAATTTCCTCATACCCATGTTGCATCCGACAACGGATCAAACTAATCTATTACAAATAAGAGCACAGAGGCGTGGACATTTGATGCTTACAAGAAGATTGACAACTCTGAAGAGTTCATCACTAACAATTTAGTAATTTCTATATCATCATTCAATTTCCCTATTCTGTCTATAGGGGTGGCTACAAACAAGTTCTAAAAACAAAAACAAAAATTTGACAAAATGAAAGAATCAAGAATGGAAGACATACTCACACCTCTGCTAAAATAGTAATAAATGGAGTAGACTGCATAGGATTGCGCATAGAAAAAAAACAAGAGGAATATTAAACTTGTTTTCAACTTTAGGAAACCTTGGGAGTAACTTGTAAATGATGCAAGGTATATAGTTTGCTTAAGTGTTCAACCTTTCTATGGAATTTGGTAAGCTGAGAAATCCCATTTTGCATAACCTCTGCATCATTGTTTTTAATTCCTTAGAGTGGTCATACATGATAATATTTATGATATTTACGAATGATAGGTTATAGTATTGAAACTGTTGGGTTTTTAAAATTTCATTTATTTCATCTTTTTTTTCTTCTAGTCAGTTAGAATCCTATAACGTTATCAATCCTCCCCTTGAAGCATTCAATTAGCTTAAAGGCATCCATCCACCTAGGTAACAGTAACTTGTTAAGGTGTTCATACACCTAGTTATGGATTAAATTTCTGTAAAACAAGAACGCCTCTATGTCTTCTCTCTTTATCTGTATAAGAAGAGAAAGTTGAGTTTTTTATGATATTCTTTTATACAATTTTAGGATTGGTAGAGAAAATCGATATCTCACAATAACAAAGTCAAATGTATCTTCCTGTAAACCGTAACTCAAAGTTGAATGTATCTGCCTATAAATCCATATCTCACATATCGCACTTATAAACCACTTATACATTTTATACTGAAACTTATAAACTTAGATAATTCCTATTTCACAATGATAGATTAACCAGTTTAACGTAAATTAGTTAAAAAATCATGAAAATTGTATATGTTCAACCATGCCTGTTATAGACTTCTGTTAATACTGGCATAGATCCATGTTAACCCAGATTTAATTAGCCAATGTGAAACCTCCATATTTCAACCTCCTTATTTGCACATTCATATTCAACAATTTTTTTATGAACAAATGACATCAATTGTGTCGTGAATAATTCTGTCAAATTTAATGTATGCATTGTATGTTTTGAAGACTCCAATGTAATGGATGCATTGTATGTATTTTTTTTTTATATATTTTTATGTTGTTTTTGATAGTAATGTCATAGAGTGTATGAAGTTTTAAATTGTTTTTAAATTATTTTTATTATGTGTTGTATGTGGTTTTGATTGAAAATGGTTCTTTTTTATTTATTAATTAAAAAAAATTATTAGAAAAATTATTGCTTTAAGCCTTAGAATTTACAATCAAAATTAGAAAATGTATTTTTATCTAAACTATTTATGAAAAGTTTAATATTGTTTGATCTTCTCTACCATGTCCTTTTTACATATATCTAGAATAATATTATTTGTACAGTTTCTGGTTTTTTGTAACATTTTACTACCATAATCAAAATCTATAGAAATAATAATCTAACATTATAATATCTTGAAATGGAGTTAGCCAACTCAAATATAGTATTGCAAATCCCTAGCTAAGTTAGATGAGGAGGCTATGTATTACATATGGTCTTGAATGAGCATTTGGACTCTTTAGATATCTAAAGAGTCCAAATGCTAATTCAAGACCATATGTAATACATAGCCTCCTCATCTAATATATAAAACTTTAATCCATGTGCTTAACCTTAACATTGACACAAATGGAATTTACATTTTTACTCACTGCTTTATGATAGAAAAATATGTGTATGAATATTGCCCACATATCCAAAGTCAAAAGGGATAGATTAAAAAGGGATGCACTCTGTTCATCTATAAAAGATAAATTAAAGAAGCATGACATATTAGTAATGAAAATTAGATATGCATACCAATTATGTTTATATAACACAACAAATAGATGATTCAATAAAATGTCATATAGAAGTCATTTATCTCATGGGCCTTCAACTTAAATTATATATCTAGCATTACATTAAGCTATAGGAGATAAATCAAAGAAGCATTTGAATGTAAACTAAACATGTGTAATAATTATGTCCTTTAGTTTAATAAATAGATAATAATTTGCAAATGCCATATCTAAGCTATATTTCATCTAAGTAGCTTTCAATTTAAACTTATATCTTTAATGTTAAATTATATAAAAGAATAAAAGTAATCCAAACTTAAAAGAAAATATCTAGAACTTTGCTATAAAATGTGACATATAATTTTGATAGAGAGCCACACAAATTGCAAATTCATACCTTAACAAAATTGTTAGATCCTTTTAAAGAAAACGTGTCATATAATCAGCTTTCATCGAAATATATGATAAAATCAACCCAATTTTATGAAAAATAGTATACCATTTTTTACATTTCACATAATACAAATAGATAAATATTACTTAAGTATTGAACTATAAAGATTTAACTACCCATAGAGAGATGGCCAAGTGATTGAGACAGGGCATCATCACAATAAAAAACCAAGTACAAATTGTAGTAATCCTAGAATCATGCTTTACATAAGGTAAAATTGGGGAACTCATGACTTGTACTATAGATAAAAAACATATACCCTTACCAAAAAATATATGATAAAAATTGACAAACTACATAAGTTTAAGCTTAAGGGTATATAATCGTTCTTGCCTTCCATATAGATAATGAAAATGATTGTTCCAAGTCTCATGTTGCTTCTCATGTTATTTTATAAACCTTGAGTGGAAAGAAAAATAGGAGGGAAGAAATGTAAGAAATATAAAACATAATGAAACACAACGTAAGAAATAGAGAACATAATGAAACACGCACATACATATATCTCTAGAAAATCAACACAATTATTTTCCTATGAATCCTTATGGGAGACAAGCAACTATAAAAACTAATGATGCTCTAGACTCCTGTTTCCCTAGGAAATCCTTATGGGAGAAAAACAACACTAAAATGTAAACATGCTCTACTCTCTCTTTTCTGGTATGGAAAATATGTGAGTACAAAGAAGGAGGTAATCTCTCTAGAGTTAGCTAATAATTTTAGCATGTAATGTTGCTATAAAAACTTAACTTCATACATTTTTCTCTCTAACTTCACACTCCTAGTTGTATTTTCAACTATGGAACAAAATACAATAACACAAAATGGAACTCTTATTCCTCCTAGTGGCCAGGCATTTAACATAGTGTGATAGCCAATTAAGTGTAAGATATGACTCTGTCAACCATTAATGAGGTTTGTGATTTTAGAACTTTTAGAGTCTTGTTAAAATTCCACATGTAGCTAGCTTGCCATGCATGAGTAATGGGGCTAAAATATCATTCTCTCGTACCATGACCTGGTCAACATGATAGGTCAACTTACTATAGGCATAAATTTTGAATGAACTTCATTTGATGTTTTTCTTGCACCATTGGATATGTCTTTAAGTGTAGAATAATGGTCAAGATTTTGGCACAAGGGATAATCGTTTGACCCCTATAAATGTCATTTAATACCTCGAAATGACTCCAAAAGGTTTTAGACCCCAATTCTCCACCGACCATTAAAATGATCCTACAAGTTGATTCCTTCAGTTTTTTCACTCTATAAGCATAATATATGACAAATAATATAATTATCCAATCTTATAATATTATCCAATCTTATAATATTTGAAACCTAAGGTCTTTCCCATACCAAAGTATGTTCTTTTAAAACATGTTTTCTTGGTGAATATGGGCGATTTAGAAATGATTGGGAGAGCGAAATTCCTCATTTAATATGTACAATATGTTTGGTAGGTAGGTTAAACAAAAGGATTTTGGGAGGTTTTCATTAATATTTAGTGTTAATAAAGGTGTTGTCTAATATCATCCCCCTAGAGAACCTAAATTGGAGATCATCATGGAAATGAAGTGTTATGTACCATGAATTTCTAGATTCAAATCTCCTAAGTGTACTAATTTCCACATGCTAGGGGTGGAAAGGTTCAACTAAGGGTTATAATAGTAGCGATGGAAAAAAACCTCACATCACATGAGTATGAGATTGGCCCAATTATTGATTTCTCTAGTAAAAAATAATGTATTCTTTAATATCACATGAACACAAGTGCTATGAAATAGGTTTATTAAGTGTAGACCCCATGGATACATACACTTGGTTTATTTTGAAGTTAAAAATAGATAACATGGGTTGAAAGGGTGTGAACTTAAAGAAGACAAGAAACCACATGGATATGTTTGTACATGTTTCCGTTTCATTGGAAGTTCTTAAAATGGCATGAAAATGGATTAGAAACACTTTCTTAATTAGACTATCTCCATCTATGCTCATATTTGTATTCATCCACATACATAAAATCCTAATTTAATTTGACCATCAGAATATTTGTCTCTCTATCTATGTGTGTGTGTGTGTTAGTGTATTTATGTATTAGTCATTGGTCATTCCTTGCCTATGCATCCACTCCTTCCTAATATTGATTGACTATTGTTCCTTCTAAATCTTTGCACAAATATGTTTGTGGGTTATTGTCATTTTCTAATGAAATAGAAATGAATCAAGGTTAGGTATCAAAAAAATGATATAACTCCTTGTATGTTCCACCCAATGAAAATTATATTACATTGTATACAATTGTAGGGTCTTTATGCGGTGAAGCATAACCATATATTTCATGCCCTTCCCCATATTAAGCACCATTCCATTCCATTGTATACAATTATCCATTGAGAAGCACCACATGTTGCATCTTTAATTCTACTCAATTTTTTGGTGTGACCATCACCTTCACATCTAAGTGAGAATTGTTGGATTACCATAATTTTTTATCAATGTTGAAACAATGTTTTTTATCATTCATAAATAAATATAGCTTTAATAATACATACATATGCATTTAATTAGCCAATCTTTGTATGTTTTATTAAATTAAATTCATTTCAACCATCCATAGTTTTGATCCACTATTAATTTTTGAAATGAAACTAATTGTTTCCTATCTACATTAATTTATATGGAACAAAGTACATGTAGTTTATCTAAGATTCGTCCAATGTTCGAGGAATTTATTTGAGGTTAGAAAATGAAATTTTTTCTATTTCATTATTATTCAATTGTAATTAAAGGAAAATTTACTATGGGATAATATTCATCATCAATCTCACATGTTTCTCCAAAATATGTTTGAACATCATGTAAAGAACATTTAGGGAAAAATAATATTGGCACACCAGATCTCAAGCACTCAAAGATTGTAACAAAAGAAGTTGCATCACTAGGATTAATTAGCAATGAAACTATATTATCTCATTTCCACGGTTGCTGTGATGCTTGGTAGAAAAAGGAGCTATCCAAGATGGTCAAGGAATATCAAACATACCTTGATTTTCAGTGATATTTATTATAACATAAATATGATGGTGATACCAAACCTACTAAACCAACAACAAATAAAGAGATTGCAAATTATGTGAGGCAAATATCTGTTGAATCACCTCTAAATATATATGTATTCTTTCTTGTGGATGCAACTTACGATGGATCACTTGAATTTATCATTGTTAAACATACTATAAAACCACAAACATTGCAATAGTTGAGTTAAGGCTCAAAATTAATCTTTATAACTATTAAAAATAATACAAAACCATAAGTGTAGAAGTAGTTAATTGAATTAAGTTTCAAAATTTATCTTTTAGAATCTCCGCTTTTGTGATCCATATAAAATTGTAAAATCTCTTTCGGTAATTTTCACATGCAATGGAACATTGTCGATGCATTTCGAACCAACCAATGTGGTTTGTCATCAGGACTAGGTGAGAGATCAGATCAAGTCAATAAGTTTAAATAGATGTAGAGATGGTCAAACTAGTCGTTTGGATAGTTTGACTTTTTAAAATTTATTTATCAATTATATATTATGTTTTTTAATTAATTAATAATGGCCATTATTACTGAAAGGGATTTTAAAAATTTATCTTTTATAAAATGAATGATGGGGGGCATATTGACATGGTTATCTTACTTTTTACTGATTCTTCTAATATTCCTAGAATTTTATGAAAGAAAATATGAATTTGAAATTTTTGTATAAATTTAATGAGGATACATGAGTTGATTTGGATAAGACCATCATCACTTATGTCTAGATTGAGATAGGGCATCATCACAATAAAAAACCAAGTAAAAATTGTAGTAATCCAAGAATCATGCTTTACATATAAGGTAAAATTTGGGAACTCATGACTTTTACTATAGATAAAAAACATTTATCCTTACCAAAAAATATATGATAAAAAATTGAAAAACTACATAAGTTTAAGCTTAAGGGTATATAATCCTTCTTTCCTTCCATATAGATAATGAAAATTATTGTTCCAAGTCTCATGTTGCTTCTCATGTTATTTTATAAACCTTGATTGGAAAGAAAAATAGGAGGGCAGAAATGTAAGAAATATAAAACATAATGAAACACAACATAAGAAATAGAGAACATAATGAAACAAACACATACATATATCTCTAGACAATCAATACAATTATTTTCCTATGAATCATTGTGGGAGACAAGAAACCCTAAAAAGTAATGATGCTCTAGACTCCTTTTTCCCTAGGAAATCCTTATGGGAGAAAAAGAACACTAAAATGTAAACATGCTCTACTCTCTCTTTTCTGGTATGGAAAATATGTGAGTGCAAAGAAAGAGGTAATCTCTCTAGAGTTAGCTAAGACTTTTAGCGTGTAAGGTTGCTATAAAAACTTAACTTCATACATTTTTCTCTCCAACTTCGCACTCCTAGTTGTATTTTCAACTATGAAACAAAATACAATAACACAAAATTTTGAGATCTATATTTTGAGTTATTTAATTTTTTTTTAATTTAGGTTCCTATAGAAGATTTCTTTAGTCCAGGGACTCTAGTGATGGAGATAGGAACATCCACAACCTTTGAACAAGTTGTCTTTAGTTCCTTTTTTTAATATTATTGAAAATAATTTTATATATTTACACGTGCATTTTCATTTGAAAGTTTTTAATATATATATATATATTTAACTGTACATGTATATTGTATAGTTTACCACTGCAGATGTTCCTATGGGAGAACCTGTTCATCAAATGGAGAGGGAACCTTACGAGGTATTGCATGATTTTTTTGTTATATTTTGTTTTTTACATGAAGTTCTAGATATATATATATATTCGCATTCATTTTTGAAACTTCAAATTTTAATGTTCAAGTACATGTGCGTTGTGTATGTAGGTTTCCTATTCACAGGATAGGGCACGAACTGAGACCCAGACACTAGATCCTCCATTTGATGGGCATGATTTACGGTAGATTTGATTTCAAAATTTAGATGGTTTTAAAATTTGTTGAACTTGATACAGTTTGATACTCAGGTGAGATTTACAATTTTTGGACATATTTTATTGTACATTGTTATTATATAATTTGTTTTATTTAATTTTTGGATGGTTTTAATACTTTTGGCATGTGAATGTGAAGTAATGTTGTCCTCTGAACTACATTTGGCATGTGATATTTAATGTTAAATGTTTTTGTTGGATAGTTGAATTATAATTGGCATGGCATGTAAAGTTTTTAAAACTCAAGTTTTGGATGGTTTCAATCTACATTTTTCATGTGATATTTAATGAACTTTAAATGTTTAATGTTTTAATGTTGCACAATATATAATCAAAAGGGTTTTAAAACTTAAAGTTTTGGATGGTTTCAATCTACAAATTAAAGTTTTGGATGGTTTCAACCTACATTTTCACATGTGGTAAATTGAAATGTTAGTTGTAAAAAGACAATCCCCATTGATTTCATTGTATATGTTGATTTCTGATTTGATATAATTGCATGTATTATGGTACATTATTTGTAAAGTCATTGGATTAATAGTGTTCATTGATTTCAGTGTAAGCGCAAAAAATTATTGACAATGTAGAACAATTTTTGTGTTATAATAATTAAACCTAATAATATTGGAGAGCAAGAGAGACTTGAGGTATGGTGTTTACTACAAGAGTTCGAGCTAAATATTTAAATGGTTTATGATTTATGATTTTTACTTTCTTTTTAATATAATCGATAAGGGTGACAATAAGAATAGAAGAAGAGAATAGTTTAAGATTGATCACAATAAATGCTATTTGTAATTGATTACATTCTAATTATTCACATTCTATCATTCAATATTATTACATTGTCACTTTGCATTCAAAAATTTTATTTGATCATTTTCCATTATTAAAGTTATTCTACGATATTTATCATCTCAACAAATTGAGGTAACTAAGAAAATTTAAAATTAAAATGACTTGATAAATCTCAAACATATTTAGCATATTTAAAATGGTTATATTAATATTAGATGTATTTACATATTATTGATAAAATTAATCATATGTTTCTCATATTATCGATAGTTTTTCCTTAGTTGCACACAACTGAAACCAACTTAGATCCATCTTAACTATGGATCTATCAAGCGCCGAGAGGGATCAAATCTCTTGAGGTGCAAACCTTTCCTCAATTTTTGCACTCAAAAAAGAGTTTTTCACCTCTAGATATTTGATCCCTCTCGGTGCTTGATAGATCCATAGTTATGATGGATCTAGGAAAATAACTTTCTAAAAATAAGTAAGGGAAAAGCAGCATAGGGAACAATTAGGAGTAGATTTAGGGCATAGGGAAAAATTAGGAGTAAATTTAGGAACATGTGATAGTTGGGTGAGATAAAATCATATATTTTAATAAAATAATGGGAATTTGTAGGAGAGACAAATAGTGGATATGACATGTATTTTGGTGAATAATCGAATTTATGGAATTAAAAAATTAATTATTTTTGTATGTGAAAACAAGATTCACACCTAATCCTCACCTAAAAGACTAAATTAAACACATTATTATTAAGGGGACGAGGAGCTTTCTAGGTTTTGAGCTCCCCATTGTTAGATGAGTGTTGTAATGGCATTCCATGTATTTTTGTGAGAACTTATGATATTGTGATATTCTAATTACGAAATAGTGATCTTGAGTACATGTTGGATAATGTAGTAGATAGGAACTTTTTGATAAGGGGAGATAAGGGATGTGCCCAAATTCCTATCAGTGAAAAAAAAATTCTTCACCTTCCTATAACTCCATTGTAGCTTTGGGGGCCAAAGGTAAGAAGAGTACCTTGGAATTTCTCGGGTGAAAAACGAAGTGGGTCACCAACTTTGGTCTAGTGCATTGGAATTCATTAAAGAATTGGTCATTGGAGCTGCTTCAAGCTAGGAGTGAGCATTGTCACCAAACTACATTGAATATTTTACACACCCTAGGGTGAATTATACTTTAAATTGATTGACAGTCTAAGACTTTCGATTTTTTCCGAATGCCAAATGATCTTACAAAGCTAGTATTTATAATATCCTAGTAGGTCATTTGGTGACAACTTTTACCGGCAACTTGAAACAAAGAGAATCTATCCTTGGCTAGGACATCTTGTAATATGTCCACCATAAATAGTGAAATTGTACTTAAAAGCTGAGATTCGGGCAAGTGGTGACAACCACTTGTTATCTCATCCCTTGGAGGCTAGGCCATATGGGGACCGAATCTGACCTTACCGAATAAAGTGAAATAATTTGTACCATACGGTTGGAAAAAATATATAAGAACAATTAATTTCATTCTAGAATATATATATCCAATACATATAACATTTTTCATCAATGCACATGTATAGAAAAACTACTTTCAGTTGATACTAGAGCACGTGCTTGTACCCAAACAATTTTTAACATGTGCAAACCACAAATAACATAAGCAGCTCAATTTTTAGTTGAGTACTGGAAGTTCTAAAACATATTTAATCCAAAGATAATAAATTGTTGGACACTTCACTCAAAAAAATTCTAATGGAATTCCATCTTCAATAATCTGCTCATGATCGGATTTTGACATTTTCCATTTCTTAATTTTCGATTTTTTCTTTGATTGAACTTCTATCAACTTTATGTGTGCTGCACATAGCAAGTGACTATATTGACAACTTATGGAATCAGGTTCATAGTCTTCAAAGTAAACAAAGTCTCCACTTTGATGAGTTTGTCGGAAAAAATAACCTTTCAGTATAATAGAACCTCTGTCATACTGAAATCCGTGAACATTATAGTCTTGTAATAATTTCATTTTTCGTTCAGTGCAACGCATCAAATAATACTTCGCATTTTCATCGTTGTCAATAGGTGCAATTATATCAAAAACATCTCCTGCACAATAAAATAAAAATTTAACATTTAATTATGCATATTTAAATTTATTTCTAGATCTTTAAATCATTAGAAAGTAATTCAAATGTTACCTTCTCTAACAAGATTAGAAACTTGATCACCATCGGATGATATTGTAGTTTCCTCTAATTGCATTTCTTCAAGCATTGCAACAGACATTTTTTCCTTTGTATTTAGCTCTGTATGTTTCCAATCGTTCACATACATTTTGTTTTCACAAAAGTCATTGGATTTTGTGTTGTCTATGCAAACATCACAAAAACAAGAATATTTTCTTTTATCCAATGCAAACACATTTTTGGACAACTTTGTTTGAATTGAATGCAATTTTCGAGTCCCTTTTATTGTTTCAACGTCATTTCCAATTGATCTATCTACGTCTTCTATTCCAATATGCCAGAAAAACCTTTATATGGAAAATTAGAAAAAGAATTTGTAAATATGATATCAAAATACAATTAAAATAAATCATTGCATGATAAATGTACAATGTTTAAAATTAGATTTCCAATATAAATTAAATTGAATGTACCTTCGCACTTCTCTTGATGGGTTTTTCTCATGGCTTAGAGCAGTGATGCACCATTGAACAAATTCTTCAACGTTCACAAGTCGGTGTGTAGAGTGGTTCATTTGATATCTTCAAAGTACTCATTTTATGCATGCTCCTGCACCATCATGTTCTCCTTTTCCATGGCCAGTCTTGAATAAATTCCAACAATGTTTAATGCAGGTTTTTTTATGAAGACAACACAACCAAAAGAATGATCATGCATATTTGAATTGACTTGCACATCCGTCTGACCATATCCAACGTTCATTGAATGTTATTCCACGATTTTTCAATGAATCATAAATTCTTCCAAAACAATGTTGTACAAAACATGTATCATGTGTACAATTGTCACTGATATAAAAGTGATATTATTTAATGATATGTCGATTTTCACTCGTTCTTTCTATATGATCGACATTTTGTTCAGCATGTCTATATAGAATATGGACGAACATGGAGACTTGGTCATAATGATAGTATTCACTCTGAATTTCTTTTTGTGGAACAAATGTGTAGTTTTCTGCAAAATCAATCACTGACAAAATCATCCCTAGTTGAAAAACTTCACTAGATTTTTTGAATTTCAAGTCTTGCCATCGAGCTCTATGGGAATGCTTGGTTTATTTGTAAATTTCCGCCTCAAACTTTCTCCAAAAGTCTACCAGAAAAATTTCATCTTCTCGTAATTCGATTCTTTTAACACTATTTGCACCTTGAATCGATGTACCGATATATTCATATCTCTTCCATTTCCCTTTCATGTTGGACAATGATTGATCATTTATATCAATACGATATTTGTTTTGAAATTTAGTCAAATTTCCACAATCATCGCATTTTTTACCACCAACACACTTTTTTTTGTAAAATAGTTCATCGCTTTCTCTTTCACATAGAATTTGAGATATGAATTCATGAATAGTGGAAGGAGGAGGTGAATCCTTCCATAATGTTCTACCGAAATCAAGGAATGTGTCATAATATAACTCAAATTCCACATGATAATGACAACAACAAGTGTTGCATACGGTGATAGGTTTTACATACCATGTTTTTTGTTGAACAAAAGCATTGAGTGAAACACGAATTTGACGATTCTCTTCTTTGAAATTGTTGAATAAATCTATCTGAGTAGTTTCCAAGAGATGTTTTTCATGTTCTTCGTACTGATTTCGTGTTATTCTTCTTCGCATCACATGTCTTGCAGTTGGTGAAACACGCGAATTGTTCTTCCAATATTCATATATTATTTTTTTAACATTTTCTCCAAGTCTATATTTGTATGGTTGCCTACAAATAGCTCTCCAACAAGCGAGTTCATCATTTACATCTATTTGCAGTCAAAATTTTTTATGTTTTTGCAGAGTTTTTCGCGAGGTTCCCAGTGCTCTTGCTATAGATGTTATCAAACGATTCTCTTGAGTACTTGGTGAAACCATTGCCATCTGTATTCCTCTACGTACATTTGAAACATCTTTATCTCTAGATCTCTTAATTGACTTTATAGCACTATTCATATTTTTTATCACCTCTTCCTTCATTTTTTTATCTTTGCTTGATTTTTGAATACCCAATAGTGTCGTCACTTCTTTTAATTTATTTGATGACAGGAGACCTTTCAACATTTGAGCCTGAAATGTCACTCGCTCATTTAAGAAACACTTTTCAAAAATGCAGTCGACACAATATCGTATAATATGGTCAGGCTTTTTATCTCCATATGTGTGAGTGTCAACATTTTCTAACATCTCATTATCGATAGTGATTTCATCTGTAAATATTCGAAAAAATAGTACATATTCAATAAATCACTAAATTAATAAATATGTCAATAAATATTAGGAAAATTTTAAATATATCAATAGATCATAATATATACATTTACATACCCGCTTCAATTTATGCTTGAGGTTGATTTTCTTCTTCAATATTTTGAAGAGTATCTTTGTCTGTTTACATTAAACAAAATATTTTTCAAACTAGTTCATCAAATAAAAATTAAGCTTCACATTTTACATTGGGAAAGTTTTAAAAATATATCAATAGATCATAATATTTACATTTACATACCTGCTTCAATTTCTACTTGAGGTTGATTTTCTTCTTCAACATTTTGAGGAATATCTCTGTCTATTTACATTAAACAAAATATTTTTCAAACTAGTTAATCAAATAAAAATTAAGCTTCACATTTCACATTAGGAAAATTTTAAATATATATCAATAGATCATAATATTTACATTTACATACCTGCTTCAATTTCTTCTTGAGGTTGATTTTCCTCTTCAATATTTGAGAGGGCTTCTAACTTTCTTTTGCAAGATTGTCTAGTCTCTTCTCTACATGTCTCAGGGTCTCTTTTTCGATCATATTTTCTCACACAAGTTCTTCGATTTCCCATGATAATAGGGTATGAAGTTCAAAAAATTTACTTCAAAAAATTGGACAATAACTCAATTACAAAAAATATCACAAAATATTTAATTTAAAAAAATTCAGTGTAAATTTTTTGCAAAAAATACATATTCCAATCCAAAACACTTACTTTAAAAAATTCGAGAGAAAAATGTCTTATAAAAATGAAACGAAGCTCAAAATATTTACTTCAACTCAAAACACGTATAGACCTCCAAGAAATGTATTTTGAATGTACGTCCAAGAAATGTTTTACAATTTTTTCCAAAATCACGCCGCCTCTAAGAAATGTCCTCCAAAAAAATTCTTTAAACCCAAAATTGTAAAATCAACCAATAAATGCTATTAAATCCAAACTTTGAAGAAAAATTTTTGAACCCAAACCAAGATCTTTGTAAAATGAGAAGAAGTGTGCGAAATGTGCGAAAATTGTGAATCATTTCGTGCCAATTTATATTGACGCGAAATGTGTTTTAGTAGGGGGCTCCGCAAAACTCTCCGGCCAATGGAGAGTTATACAATAGTTCGGCCGAAATTTTGATCAAAATTTCGTCCAAACTGTTAAGACATTAGATTTAATGGGTCTTAAGCGAAAAACATAGTTCGACCGAACTAACGCGTTATCAATTACGCAAAAACCAGGTTCTGAATATGGTTCTGCAACTTTGGACTGATTAAACTCCATGAAAGGTTGTTAATTAACTATCAGAACCAAGACAAGCATTTTCAGAATTGAATGTACTTTCAGGAAATATGAATTTTATGGAATTTCGTAAACGTTTAATAATTTTAATTATTTTTCTAATAAAATGGGTGCAAACAATTTCTGAGGGTCATTGTGATTCAATGAAATCAAAATTTTGTATCTCCCAAAAAAAATTGTAAAAAAAATTGACAAAATTATGGGGCATTACATTGGTCCGTCGTCTCTAATGGGTAGCTTTTAGATTTTTAGTTTACAACTTATATGTTAAGAAATTTCTTGCGACGTGAAACATATCCAAAATACGCAGCTTTTCATATTGGACTAGTTCAAAAAATTCTAGTAATTATGATATGCATCCATTGGCTTTGTAAATATGACGAAAACAAAGTAGACTCTATCTAGATTGTTGTAACACATTTTATTTTTTCAAAAACACATTTTGACTTCTTATGAATCCTTTGATTGTTAAGAAAAACACACTCAAAAAAAATCTAAGTTGACATATCAAATCTGCATAAAAAAAATTGAAAAAATAAGTAATAGAAAGCTAACAAAATTTCTCACAACTTTTGTTTTTATCACAAAATGAAATTCTACATAGAAAAATTGTTATAGTTTGCAGAATGTTGAAGAACCGAAAAAAAATGAAATTTTTTTCTCAAAAAAGGGCAAAAAGTGTAACCCAGCTTCACATTTTCAACTCCTATTGTAGATATATTTGTTATCACTTTTTTCCCTTCATCCTCAAA
Source organism: Pinus albicaulis (assembly GCA_034641835.2). Lineage (NCBI taxonomy): Eukaryota > Viridiplantae > Streptophyta > Pinopsida > Pinales > Pinaceae > Pinus > Pinus albicaulis. The sequence continues at coordinate 1,148,108,176 of CM076583.1, forward strand.
TAGTTTGTACATAGCCTCCCATGACCAGACATTGAAATCCTTGTTACATATAGTGTCTGAGAATAGCAAAGGCATATCTGTATCTTCTGAGGGAAATTCTTGAGAGATTTATTTACCTTTATTACTGATCTCAGACTCTTGCAATTCGATCACATATTTCCTAATAATGAAAATGAAAGATATCATATAACAAGAATTTACAAATACGTATCAGAAATTTATTTCAAACTCAAGCAAAACTCTATCAATCTTATCAATCATCTCTTCATAATTGATTATGATTTCAAAATTTAATGCTTGACATGGCTTCACCTAGCTTCGCATGCAATTTTTATTAATCATTTAAAGCTATTAAGATCTAAAATTCAATCTGATATGACATAAGTTGCTTTTCACACACTCAGATTATTAAATGCGCAAATCACAATGATTTCTTATAATATTTCATGTTTGTCTAGTAAACATTGTGAAATGAGATCTGCGCAAATCGCAGATCACAAGATTTAAAAGATATATTTAAGCCTATACTATAAGTTGCGCGCGATGTGATTTGCAAAAGAGAAAAATGGATGCGATGCGAAATAAATTTATATTTTTTATTTTATTCACTTTGTCGGGTTGGCGGATATCGCACCTTTTGTCAATTTGCACCTTTAAGTCTTAACTAAATCAAGTGCAATGCGAAAAAGGAAAGTGAAGCTCTTTAACGAGCGTGTTTTGTAGTTCGCGGATTTTATTCTTTAATGTTTCTTTTTGAAAAAATAACATTCATGATGAGCGATGCACCTTTTGGGTGGAATTTTATTTCATAAGTGTCTTTTTTTCTAAAAAGGTTTTTTCATTTATTTCTAAAGGGTTCCTATTTATAAAAATAAATGGGGGGTTGTTGTATAGTACAACAATTGGCGATTCACTTGGACGAACGAGGTATCTCTGATAACAATTTTTGAAAACTCTAAATCCTTCTATATAAAAATAAAATGGTTAAAGAAATGAAATTTCAAATAAATAATATCTTTTTCAAATAAAGAAAATTTCATTTATTCACTTATTTTTGGGGAATTTCTCTCAAAAGATATAAGTATAAAAATCAATATCAGTATTTACTTAGTTAAAAATAAGATAGGAATTAATCTTTACAAACAAAGCTTTTCATAATTTTACTCTTTTATCATAGATAGAGCCTTTGTTCCAATAGAGCAGGGTTATCTTTTAACCGGCTATGATCCATCTTTCCATTGATTATTTCTCATCATTTTCATAAGTAAATTATTTTTTCTTTATTATTTTTATATGCTTAAAAGCCATTGTCTTGGCTTGGTAACCAAATAGTGACAATGCCATTCAAAAATAGTAATTAAACTAATCAAGTTGGCTCGTGATGAGACCCCTTGTCTATATGATATAATCTCAAGTCATTACACTATTTCGGTAGACAATATTAGTAATGTCAGTTTAATTATTTTTCCATGAACATGGTAAACAACCTTGTGATCAGACTTATTATCTTTTAAGTTTTCTCGGAAATTTTTATTTTTATTTATTTTTATTTTTTTAATTTCCTTTGAAAATTATAATATTTACTGGATGGGATGAATCATATTTCTTTCTAAGATGCCAGATGATAATGTCGAGTTGTTAGATTTCTTTTCTGAAAAATATTTTTCATATAATATAATTTTATTTTCATGACTAACAAAAGAATTTTCATACTAGATAAAAATGAGAGTTTTTCAAACAAAATAAGTGTTTTGTTGAATTTCCATTTTTCTAGAAAGGTAAAATGAACCTATTTTTTCCTAAATCTTTCGATTTTTCTTTAACAGTTCTATTTTTTTTAATAAATGGAAGAAGAAAAAGAAAAAATAATTTATCTAAGACTTATTTTTGAAAAGTCAATTGTCAGTACTAAAATTTTTTATTTCTATATGAAAGTAAAATCTTAATGTACAGAGATAGAAGGATTGCCTTCTATGAAAAATATTTTTTCAAAATTTACCCATTAACAGGTAAAGATTCTTTTTTACTTGATAAATCTTGTAACAAAAATTTTGATGAACCAATTTTTTCGATTATTAGAAATGGTCCTAGCAAGAGTTTTTGAAACTTTGTCTCTTTACCCTTTTCTTCATGAGCTTTATATCATTTTAATACCAAATCACCAATTTGAAAATATTTTGAACTAACAAATGTTAAATCAAATGAGGCTTTTATTGCTTGTTGATGATGTATATGAGTTTGTTTAGCTTTTTCTCTTTCTTCTTCTAACTTAGGGATTTGATCTTGTCTAAGTTGGAGAGAAGAAGAAGGATTTTCATCAATAAATTGTACTAAATAAAATGAGGGTATTGCTACATTTGAGGGTAGAATTGCTTCTTTTCCATAAACTAACACAAATGGTGAAGTGCCTATTGAAGCTTTTTGAGTGATTCGATCTTCCCAGAGAGAAAATAATAATGCTTTATGTGAGTTCTTATGATTTTTCTCCACAGTTATTTTAATGATTTTAATAAGGTTTTAATTCATAGATTTAGCTAATCCATTTCCTTGTGGGTAATAATTGGCTGAGTAGTTTTATTTAAAACCTATTTTCAAAGAAAATTCAATCATTGCATTTCCATAAAAGTAAGATGAAGTATCAAATATCAAAGCTGATGGAAGGCCAAACCTCGTAATTTTGAATTTATCAATAAAATTGATAATATTATGTGTATTGACCACTTTCAATGGGATAACTTCTACCTATTTTCTAAAATAATCAGTTGCAGTTTGAATATACCTATCCTACTTTGAAGATTTTGGAGTTATTTCACCTATAATATCTAACCCCCATTATTCAAATGGTTGTTGGATACGTACTGGTTCTAATGGAAATGCTAGTTTCCTTTCTCTTCTTGTTGTAGTTTGACATGTTTTACATTTTCTTGCATATTCATATGCATCTTTAAACAAATTTGGCCAATAGTAACTGGAATTTAGTATTTTATAAGCTATTGTATTTCCTCCAAAATGACCTCCAGCTGGTCCATCATGTAGTTCCTGTAATACCTTTTCAACTTCAATTTTCTCTAAGCATCTCAATAATACAGAATCATAATTCCTCCTAAATAACATATCATTTACGAGTTGATATTGATTTTATTTAAGTCTCAAAGCACACTTTGTAGTATAATTGAGATTTAAATGAGCATATCCATCTTTTACGAAGAATTTCAGATTAGTATATTGCGATTGAGAATCATTTAGGCTTACCTCAGATATTTTATTTCTTTTGATCGATATTCATCTTTAGGAAAATGACAAGATCCAGTTAACATTTTGTAGAGACCTTGTCCTTTAACAATTTTAGCTGGGTGTATTGCTACATCATATTCCTAAATTGCAGTAACCCAATTTTCTCTTTTCTCTCCTACTTCTCATTTTATTAGTAATTGCCTTACTGCCGAGTAAGGTACTATTATCTTGGTGTGTGTTTTTAAGAGAAAAGGTCTAAAATGTTTGAAATATTTGACCATGGCATAAGCTTGTTTTTCTATAGCTGAATAGTTTAACTCAGCACCTTGAAGATTAGAACTAAAAAATGCAATAGTTGCTTCAATGTTTTAATCATTTAACTGTGTTAAAACAACTAAATATGATGTATCCGAGAAAAATGTGTATAAAAAAAAAGGATTTGAGAAAATCAGGAGTTGTTAAAGAGGGAGCTTCAACAACAGCTTTCTTAATTAACTCAAAAAAAATTCTTTCTTCTTTTCCCCATTTAAAAATTTAATTTTTCTTGATCATTGATTGTATGGGTAGGACAATTTGGGAGAAATCGGGAACACATATTTTTACAAAATTAATTTGTCCTATAAATTATTGCATTTTTTTTTTGTTATGTGGTAGAGGAATGTTTTCAATCTCTTGGATCCTATCAAGGTCTATATGAATTCCATTTTTAGAAACAATAAATCCTAATAGCTTACCTTCTGATAAAGAAAAATATTTTTTTTTAGGATTGAGGGAAATATAATATCTTCTGCATCTTTCGAAAATGTTTTTTAAATGATTAATATGATTGTTTCTCTGCTTAGAATAAACATTAATGTCATCTAAGTATATAACAAAGGAGCTATTGATTAGTCCTCTAAAAGCTATATCCATAGCATGCTGAAACATAGCTCCAACATTAATCAGTCCAAAACGCATTTTCTGATATGCGTATGTTCCCCATTTTGTTCTAAATGTTGTTGTTAATCTATCATCAGGATGAACCATGATCTGATTATACCCTGAAAATCCATCTAGAAAAGACATCAATTCAGACCCTGCAATTGATTGTAATATCTATTCCATGGTACGTAAGGGAAAATTACCTTTCTGACAGGCTTTATTCAAATTCCTAAAATCTATGCTAATTATAATATCTCCATTCTTTTTCCTAACTAGAACCATGTTTGATGCCCATTTGGAATGTCTAACAGGAAAAATGACTTTGTCTTTGAGCATTTTATTCAGTTCAGATTTAATTTGACTTTCTAAATTTGGATGAATTTTCCTGAGTTTTTGTTGGACAGGTTTATCATCAGATATCATAGGAATGCTATGTTTAATTATGGAAGTATCATATGTTTTAAGATTTTAATAATCCCATCCAAAGACATCTTTATATTTCTTAAACAATTTAATGAATGATATCCTCTCTTCGTATCTTAGACCAAGACCTAAGTTGATATTTTGAGGTTTTTCTTAAGTACCAAGATTAACGAATTCAAACTTTAAATTCGAACTTTGAATTTTTGAATTGGTCACTTTTTTAAATCTTTCTTTTAATTCATAAAGGTCTTCCATTTTGACTATAGTTTTGGGAATTGAATTCTTTTTTTTTATCTTCAATCTGTAAATCATGTTCGTTTTCATCCAAAATTTGACCTTCATAAGATTTGTCTGATGTAAGAAAGTCTACTATATCTGCATCATCATTAAATACTTTCCAATTTTTTATATTGTCTAGAATGGATGGTCTAAAAATTAATTCAATTGAAAATTTATCTGGGCTAAATTCTTTAGGTGGTATAAGTCTAGATGCTACATTAGCAAGTAAATCAACGCTCACATTTTGTAATATAGGAATTGTAGAGATATTGAATTTTGTAAAATGAGAAATGAGATTCTCAGCTAGAGTTTGGTAATGTCTCAAGTGTCCATAAATATAATGAATCATGTTCTTGACTTGTTTGAATATTATTTCAGAATCTCCTTATACTTGCAAATATTTAACATTCAATCCTATAGATTTATACATACCTTGTATCAATGCTTCATATTCAGCAGTATTATTTGTGCATTGAAACTCGAGTCTACATGATATCATCGTTTTCTCTCCTTGGGGATTGATTAAAATGCAACCTGCTCCTGCACCATCTTCTGATTTCGAACCATCAAAAAATAAATTCCAAAATAAAGATTGTTCTCGAATTTGATTGCTAAAATTAACACATCTAAAAGAGTCTATTTGGGAAAATCTTTCAATTTGAGAAGTAACAATATTTGTTGAAAAAGGTGAAACTTGAGCGTTAAATGAAACAAGGGATGATTCCGGTGAATAATTCCCTATAATATTATTAGCAAAAGCTATACATTCATTTGGTCCCTCTAATTCAGTAACTGTGTGTTTCATAAATTTCTCACATTCAATTCTGATTTGATTTGGTTTGCCATTGTATGGTAACCACATATGTGACTAGTCAGTAGAAAAATATCCATGTAATTTCTCAGACCAATCCCTGCTTAAAATAAGGCCATAAAACTCAGGAATGTCTGTGACTAAAATATCAATCACTTGTGATACTCTTGGATTAGATGATAATCTAATAGATACTAATAACATTTCTCCAATAACTTCAACTTTTGTTCTATCCAATTGAACTATATGTACAGATGTTTTTTTAGGAGTGATATTTAGTTTTGTACATACTTTTCTTGGCGTAAATTTTGAAGAAGCTCCTGAATCAATAAGACAATTATGAACATTCTTGTTAAAAATTTCATAAGTCAAAAGAAAAGGTGGAGTTCAAGAAATAGATTTGTCACCAATTAAAACAAAATCATTGGAATTCACTTTATTTATAGATGATGGAGGTTTTCCCATATCCTTTGAAGCTTGTGCTATAACTGGTGGTTGTATCGGTTATACAGGAATTTCTTTAAGTTCTCTAAGAAAAATATTTTCTTGTTTTTTGAGTTTGGTCATTTCATGTAGTGAGATATTTGTCTTGACCTTTTTCATATCCTCTACTATGTTGTATTCAACTGCATCTGATACAATCAAAGTTTTGGAATTTGTAGAAGGATCTGATAAAATTGGATCTTTCTGTACAATTTTAGATTTTTTGATTCTTTCTTTCATAGGAACAGAATTTTGTTTGGTATTTGACACAATTGGATCTAAAGAAGGTTTACTTCTTGTATATATAGGGATAGATTCATTTTCTTCCTCTACTAGAAGAATGAAATCCCACAAACCATTTAATTCAAATTCTTCTTTAGATTCCAATTCATTTTCAGAAGGTGAGGGATCTTCAATGTCTTGGTCAGATTCAACGTTTGAAATTTCATTTAGAGGTTTAGATGTTGAAGAAGGATTTTTCTTAAATAGATGAAATGATTTTTTACCGGTTGAAGTTTCAACAAGTTGTTTCTTTATATCAATCATATCATTTGACATAGTCTTTAATACTTTTTGAAGGCCTTCAAGATCAAATGGATATTTTGAGGTTTTATTTTTAGAATCTTGACTAAATGTCACTTTCTTTGTCTTCCTTTCTTCTACTTGTGATCATTTCTCTAATGCTAAAATCCTTTTTTCTATTGCCAGAGCTTCTTTCAAGTTTTCTAAGAGAGTATCTTTATTAGCTCTATCTACAGAAATAGATATATTAGAAGGTAAAGAAGAAATATACCATCATATTTGTACCTCAACAGAAGGTTTAGAAGTAGTTTGGATTTTTTTTAATAATCTGTTGAATCTGGAGTTCAAATCTTTAACCTTTTCACCTGGATTTACTTTGAGATTAGAAAGGGAAATGATTAAAGATGCAACAGTTCTATCATCTCCAAATTTTGCAGGAAACAATTGTTCAAAAGTTTTCCAATTGGCAATAGATCCTTCTGGAAGGGAAAAGTACCAGGATCTTGTAGATCCTTGTAAAGTGCATGGAAACAACCTAACTACAACATATTCATGAAAAATTCCATTTAAATTCATGGCCAACATAAAATTATTGATGTGTTCTTCAGTAGGAAGACCATCATCTGGATTATATTTAGGTAACCATTTCTCTGGATGATCTGAGAGAGCATTCAGATTTTCTATTAATACAACACCAGGACTTGTCCAAGGTTGAGCAACCATAATTGGATTTGTATTTTGTGAAGATGTAGAAGAAGGTCTAGAAGTATAGGTAATGGAAGAAGAACTTACAACTGGAACAGTACTACTTGTAAAAGCATCGATTGTTTGAGTGGAAGAAATGGAAGGTAGAGAAGATGTGGATTGATTGGTTGAATATGAAGGAACAAATGAAGGAAAATTTCACATGACTTCACTTGTTTCTGATTTTGATCTGGATATAGTAACTTTTTTGCGACTAGATTCTAATGGAAACTCCAAAGGGAAATTCCAAGCTTCTCACTTTTATATCGGGTTAAAATGCCAGTGTCTCTAAATAAATAAGTAAAAATTTCCTCAGATGTTTCTCGATTAACAGAATTTCCAGCAGAAATAGATATTCCTTCTAATTGCTAAATTAAAGACTGAACTTCGGGAGATTAAGGAATTAATTCTAAAGTAGATGGATGACGTGATACTTCAGGGGATGATGGAAAGGTTTCTACTACTTCCAATTTCTGAGTTGGTGATCTAGATTGTGATCGAGAAATGGTAGAATTATTTTGAGGAGATCGACTCTTATGAGAGCTTTGAATTTTAGATTTATCTGCCATTCATAGTCAAGCCCTCCTTCTAGCACCAAAAATTTTGAGGCCTCAGAAATCCGTGGCAACAACAAAGGGGGATAACCACCCTGTCTAGACCTTAAAGTAGATCATTTTCCGTTTGGGGTAGTGGCTCTGACTGGGTGTGATGGGACCATTTTCCCAATTTTGGTTTTTATCTAGTAACTTTTTGGGTATCTACCAAAACATTTTGAAATGGTGAATTACTACAAACTAACACAAATTTAACTCTAAATGCAAGACATTGAATTAAATTTAATCTCACCCTGGGTATAATATCTCAATGAGATCTACAAATATATCTATTGAATTTGTCATGAAATCAATTCAGATTTAATAGAATTATTACCATGTAAAATGATTCTCTCGAGAAATTAGTTAATCAAAAGAAAATGAAACATATATCGCATTGTCTGATGACCATATATAAAATAACTAATTTTTGTATTTATATTGTACATTAGTGCAACAAATATTTCAGACATAAACAATTAATTTCATATATGATTCGTGAAAGTTATGTTCATCACTAATTTTTAGAAACATAAATAACATACATGATATTAGTACCAGTTTCATATTACTCTATCTATCAGATCAGTGATAATAGGTCATATAAAATCCTTCAATCAAAATTTTGTTCAAAGAATACAAAATTGCACCAAGCATTGTTCAAAAAAATGATGTTTATAATTGAATATAACTGTGTCCATTATTTCATCAAGGCATTCACAAACTTACGTACAATTAAGTATTCTTTGCAAATGTTCTTAATAAAATTATGGACCCTTCTCTAAATGCATGAGAAGGGTTTAAATACTAACACTAACTACAAACTAAATTAAATATTTTACAAAAATGTAGAGGAGGTTTCAAACAACCTTCCTCTAACTTGAACAATAATCTAGGAATTAAAAACTAAAAATCATAATTTTAAGGCTTTTGCATCTTTTGCGGAGTATGGTCACATAATTTGCAGATATCTAGCAGTGTCTTGAGCTAAGGTGGCTGAGATATTCGTGACTGGCTTTGATTCTTGAAGATGGAATTTGAAATTTTTGATTGAGACTTTTTAGCTGATTCTCTGAGAAGTAGAAGAGTTTGTTGTTGATGGTAAGGTTTGTTGAAAAAATTCCAAGAATTTTCTTGATCAAACTTATTAACTTTCCTGATTTCTTCTTCCTGTTTTGCTACTCTTTGAGTCCATTTCAATTATTTTTCTTTTGTTAACGAAAACACATCAGATGTATTTCCTTCAATAAGTCATGTTTTGAACGATTGGTCACATAAAAGATGTATGACCTCATTTGATTTGCTGCATGTTTTAATTGCTGCTTTTTATGCTCGAGCAATCTGTGTTTTCCACTCTGTAAAAAATAATTCTCCATCAAGATTATCTATCTGAGGTAGATTAGCTTGTTTTCCCATATATAAATCTTGCCATTTCATATGTTCTTCGATTTATTTTCGAAATTTCTCACATTCAAGTTTTTGAATGGCAATTTGTTGAATCATTATTTTGTTGGAATCATAGTAAGAATCAATCATAGCAACTTGATGACAAATTTTTTTTTGTTGCTCATTAATCATTGTATTTATTTCGAGTGCTTCTTGAATGAAAATTTCTGAATGTGATTGATTTTGTAATTTTTCCATGGTTCTCTCCAATTGAATCTCTTTATCTTGAAGTTCTGTATGATGTTCCAATTTAAGTTTTTCAACATATTTATGGAATTTTTCTAAATTTTCTCTAATCTGTTTTGTAGACTTGACTTTATCTGTATCTAACATGTATTCCAATCACTGTACCTTGTACTCCCTCTGCTTCAAAATTTATTTGATTTCGCTTTCCTTATCTATAGTAGGTGTAGCATAAGCTCCTGCATATTGTGACAGTTTAGTCAAATTTTCAGTACGATCCTCTGATTCATCTGTAGATTTAAGAGTAGTTTCATCAGTCCTTCTTCTCTTATTTCTTTTCAATACAGCTCTATGGCTGGGACTATAGAAGATATCTAATGATGGAATGTCTTCTATATGAAAAATTATTTGATCTGTGGAATGGGCCGGAATAACCTCTCTGCTCTATGTTGATGGGATTTTTTTTAAAGGGTTGATCGTCTGAACTATCCTTTGGGAAGGCTCTGGCATTTGAATGCCTACTACTTGACTAGTATTTACCTTTACTTTAGAAGTTTTTATTGCTTGGGAAAATTTTTCCCATTCATTTATTAGTTCTTTTCCTTCAGATGATTTAGATTGATCTTCTATGATATGACCTTTTGGAACTGTTTTTGTATTTGATTCAGTGACATTGTTGTTTGTTTTTCCTTGCAACTCTATATCTCGAATAATCTGGTCTATTTCTGAATTGGCTTTTGTAGACTCACCCTCATCTTCAGATTGATTGGTCTTATCAGATTCCTGTTGAGACTGACCAGATTCATCTTTAGAATCATCCTTCATTTCTTGATCAAGACTAACACTTGGAGTATTTTTTTCTTCTTCCATAACTATAAAATTCAAAGGGACATTCTTTAATCTCTTATTTCTATATTTCTGAAAAGCTTTGATATCTTCCTAACTTGATTTATTGGAAAGCCTCTTAATAACGTCTAAAAAATCTTCGACTCCATGAAAGAAGTCATCAAATTTATCCTCTTCTTTTATAAAAGGCTTGGCCTTAAGCCTTGCCATGTAATTCGTGTTAGGATCATACAGTCTCCCAGTCATAAATGCTAAATTTAACATCAGAATATTAGGAGCCTCTTTGTATGTATGGCCATTATTGGCTAAAGAAAAAGCACCACACTGTACAGGGAATGAAGGCCAAATAGCCTTTTTGTTATCCTTTAACTATTTTGTGACACCATTAATAAGTTGATAAGCTATTTCTCTCTTGAACAATCTATCCAGAACATAATATGGCAAAACATGTGGAAGAGAAGAACTTCTAGATACTCGAACATAAGTAAATTTCTCTTCAGCAAACCATCAGGTTGTAGGAACAATATCTCTACTGACTTCCTTCGAAACCCTAGGGATCCCTTTATCAAAAATCATTTGATACATAGGCAGCATAAATCCATAACATAATTTATAAAAATGCGAATGATATTTGGAATCCTAAAGTTCTTCATGGTAAATATGGATTGGTGTATGGTCTGTAACGATCCATTTCCAGCCCATGATTGGAAATGTAGAAATATACAGATGGAATCGATAACATAAGTGGACATGAAAAAGGGTGAATTTTATTGAGGGGAAGCGTTCCTTTTATTCCTATATTTAGCAATGTGTTTGGCTAAATAATTAGATAAAAGGTTTGCCCAATTCAAAATGGATGAATTGACGATTGCATCAATTAAGGGAACCCAGCCTCTAGAGAACCTAGTATTATTAGGTCTAGCAAATAACCTACACAACATAGCCACAAAAAAATAAATAGGGATGAGGGATTTGTGCCATGGATTACGTACCAAATTTGTCTTGATTCAGTTTTCCCTCATTGTCCTTCCACTCATGGATGACCTTGATAAGATCTAGATGTTTAGCTTTGAACGTTTCCACATATCTATCGTCATACTTTTGTTGTGGTGCTAGTAAATGATACGTGGCTGCCAGATATTCAACTTTAAAATAACCCATAGTCTCTCCTTTGGAATTCTTAAATACCCTATCTTCAATATTCAGATTTTCAACTACCCACTTGATCATATCTATGTAAGGCATAATTTTTGTTCTTGCGGATATCTTATGAATAAAGGAGCATGAAACGTTGAAAAGAGTTGCATTGAAATTGATATCAGTTCCTGTTGCAGATATCTTTCTTATCAATTTTGGCCCTTCATCCTCAAATATTTTGTACATAGCCTCCAATGACGAGACACCACAATCCTTGTTACAAAAAGTGTCTGAGAATAGAAAAGGCATATCTATATCTTTTGAGGGCAATTCTTGAGAGATTTATTTACCTTTCTTACTCATCTCAGACTCTCTCAATTCGATAACTAATTTCCTGATAAGGAAAATGAAAGATATCATATAACAAGCATTTACAAAGACGTATCAGAAATTTATTTCAAACTCATGCGAAACTTTCTCAATCCTATCAATTATCTCTTCATAATTCATTATGATTTCAAAATTTAATGCTTGACATGGCCTCACTTGGGTTTGCATGCAATGTTTATTAATCATTTAAAGCTGTTAATAGTTAAAATTCAATCCGATATGAAATAAGTTTCTTTTCACACGATGAGATTATTAAATGTATAAATCCTACTGATTTCTTATAAAATTTCTTGATTGTCTCGTAAAAATTGGAAAATGAAATCTGTGCAAATCACAGATCACAAGATTTAAAAGATATATTTAAGTCTATAATATAAGTTGTGCGCGATGTGATTTGCGAAAGTGAAAAATGGATGCGATGCAAAAAATATTTATATTTTTGAGTTTATTCTCTTCTTCTGGTCCATGGTTATCACAACTTTTATCACTTTGCTCCTTTAAGTCTTAACTAAAGAAAGTGTGATGGGAAAAAGGAAAGTAAAGCTTTATAAAGAGACCATTTTACTATTCGTGGATTTTATTATTTAAGGTTTCCTTTTAAAAAAATAACATTTATGATGAGCGATGCGCCTTTTCGGTAGAATTTTATTTCCTAAGTGTCTTTTTTTCTAAAAAGTTTTTTTCATTTATTTCTAAAGGGTCCCTATTTATAAAAATAAATGGGAGGTTGTTGTATAGTACAACACATTCTTAAAGCGAACAAAGGTGGTTTGATTATCATTCTTGAGAAGAAGGATTACAGTGATAAGATGATGAATCACCTTTCGAATAGTGGTAGTTATAGAAAGATAAATAAAAATACACTTTCAGAAAATCTCCAAGAAAGACTCCATTGCTATCATGTCCAATATTTTTTGTTGTAACATTAGCAAGAAGCTGATTTAAAGCAACTTGCTCACCCCCTACATAAATGAGGATGGTCACAGTTATGCAGGCTAAGCGCAGTTGCAAAAAAGGGTGTGTGATGTTTGTAATTCATATTTCCAGTAACAAGGGTAAGGATGTTGAGGATGCAAAAATATTCATATCTAGTCTTACAACAGTTTCAGGATGTTTTTCTAGTAGAGATTCCAAAGTTTCCTCCTGATAGGTAAATAAAATTTTATATTGAGTTGATACTAGGGATGACACTAGCATCAAAATCACCTTACAGAATGAGCACATCTAAGTTTATAGATTGAACTTGCAGCTGAAGGAAATGCTTGATAAGGGATACATTAGACCAATTCTATCGCCTTCAGGTGCGACAATATTGTTCGTGAAGAAGAAGGATGGTACTCTTAGGTTGTGAATTCATTAAAGTAAGTTGAAAAAGATGATGATGAAGAACATGTACCCATTGCTGAGGATTGATGACTTGTTCAATCAGTTGAAGGGAGCAAAAATGTTCTCAAAGATTGATTTGAGATGATAATACCATCAAGTATGCATCACAGAAGAGGACATCTACAAGTCTTCTTTCAGGAGCACATATGGGACTTATAATTTTTTTGCCGTTCCATTGGGTTTGAATATTTCTCACACTAATTTTATGTTCTTTATTAATTTAGTGTGTTGCATCCTTATCTTGAGAATTTTTTAATTGTATTCATTGAAACTCCTATAAATTTGGATGAAGTCATATCATTCATGCGACTAGCAAGTTACTACAGGAGGTTCATTAAGGACTTACCAAAGATTTTTTATCCTATTACATCATTCCAGACAAAGAGTAAGAATTTTGAATGGACAAAGGACTGTGTAGCTAGTTTTGAGCAGTTGAAATAATTGTTGTTAAATGCCCTAGTGTTAAAGTTTGTAGATATGCATAAGGAGTTCAAATTGTGTACAAATGTTTGTAAGAGAGGGCTTGCTGGATTCCATATGAAAGAGTGGCATGTTATATGCTACGATTCTAGGAAAATGAATGAGAACAAGGAGAACAATGTGACTCATGATCTTGAGTTGGAAACTATTATTCATACCTTCAATATGTGGATACACCATATTCTTGGCAAGAGGTTTGTGTTGATAAGAGATCAGAGTGGGTGGAAATATATTTTTGACCAACCGAATTTGAATGCCAGGAAAGCTAGATGATTTGCTACCCTTACTGAGTTCAAATTTGACATCAGATACATTAATGGAAAGGAGAACAAGGTTACAGATGATCTCAACAAGAAATTTGATATGTCTAAGATCTTAATGTAAACTTTCTTGAGGGTTTATAAATTACAAGTGTTAAAAACCGAGTTCAATGAGCCTTTATGTTAAATTGTTAAACACATAAACTGCAAATTTAAATTTTGGAATAGCAGAAACAACATACATGCACACTAAAAATAACCACAACACAAAAAGTGATGAAGGAGTTCACCCCTCCTGGGCTACGTCTCCTTGGTCCAACTTCCAATGGCTTGGCCCTATATAATTATGCTAAAAAATTATGATCACATCAGTTTGTAGCTCTCAAATGGCTTCAAAACCTATTCCATGAGCTCCATAATTGTCAAAAATTCTTGTCTAGCCTCTTTTTGCTCCAAAATCCCTAGCTTTTCTACTAATCATACCATAAATTCCCCAAAATCCATAAATGTCTTACAAATTCAACATGAATTCCACTAATCGAGTGCCATTTTCGTGGAATTATTAGAAAGTTAAAATGACCAATAATTCCTAAAAATATTAATTTAAAACTATAACATTATGGTTGAATAAAAAAAAAATTACTAACAAAATTTGGCAGCCATGTCGCACCCTCGGTTCCATTACAATGGTTGTATGGTATAAAATGGGGGGGGTGTTAAGCCCTGACCCCTTACACCAACTCCACTACATATAAATTTTATAGAGTGTTTTGTTTTGTTGTTTAAACAAGAACCACGGTAGCCCATGTAGTAAAGGTTTTGTGTTGCTCAGAGTGAAGTTCGGAGTTAAAATCCCATGAGGTGCAGTTTGGTATACCAACCAATTTTTTGTGGCCCTGTGATGCCACGTGATCACCTTGAGTTGGGCCATGTGGCAGAATGTGGTTGGCCACCAATGAACCAAATAAAAATCACCAAACCAGAATCAATTAGGGTTTTCCACTTGTCAGGCAGTGGCAGGCCCAAAAAAATTTAACTTTCAACCAACCAAAAGAGGCCACATGGCAGCTTACCACTGGCCCAAAATTTTTCCGAATGAACTCCTCTTTTTGGAAAATTTTCCTGTTTTGGAAAATGAACATAATATGTTTTTGCGAGCATACAATGTCAGTTTTCCGCATAATGAGTTGCACCAGATTCATAATGACAAGAGATACGCGGTCATTCGGGTTTCCAACAACTTTCATTTTTGAGCACCTGATCAAAATTGTAGTTGAACCATGTTGCAACAGTGAGCTCATATGGGACATATTTACATGATCAAGTCTTACATGAAGGACAATAGGATGACAAGTATGGGGGGATTATGCTGAAGTTATAGCAGGATATAGGTGATCAAGATGTGGACTAGTTTCTCATGGCACATGGCTTGGTGAGATTTAGGGACGAGATCTATGTGTCGTATGAAAATTAAATCAAGAATATTATCTTGAGGGAGTTTCATGCCAAACCATATTCAGGTCACCCAAGATATCAGAATTCGTTGATAGAAATGAAGAAGCTTTTTCATTGGCCGAATATAAAGAAGGACATGATAGTGTTTATCGATATATGTTTAGACTATCATCAAGTCAAAGAAAAGTGTAAGCATATAGGTGGGTTTATTTAGCCTATTCTTATTCCATAATGGAAATGGGAGGTAATTTGCATGGATTTCATTACAGGTCTACTGAGGACATCGAGGCAGCATGATTGTATCATGGTTGTGGTAGATAGGTTAAGTAGGGTAGCTCACTTCATTCGAGTGAAGACTACTTGTTCAGCTAATGAGGTGCCACAAGTCTTCATGAGGGAGATCATGATATTGCATGATATTCTAAAAAATATTGTGTTGGACAGGGATGCCAAGTTCACTTCCAAGTTTCGTAAGAAGTTGATTATAGGTTTTGAGGCATAGTTGGCGTTCAATAAAACTTATCATCCATAGAGATATGGACAAACAAATAGGGTCAAAAAAATTCTACAGGATATTTTGAGGATGTATGTCATGCATCAACAAAGGATATGGGATGGGTTCCTTCCATTGGTCAATCTTTCCTACAATAATGGTTACCAAGAGTCATTGAGGACATTTCTGTTTGAGGCACTCTATGGGCAGAGTTGTAAAAATCCCATCGGCTCGAGTGATGCAATGAACAAGGTAACTATTGGACCATACATGTTGGCATACATGGAACAGGAAATCTAGGTTATCAAGAAGAATCTAAAGGTAGCACATGATAGGAAAACAACTTATGAAGACCAACACAAGGAATTTAAGTAGTTACAGGTTGGGGAGCATTTGTATTTGCACATCAATCCCAAGAATAGATCCTTGAGTATTGGATCATGTACCGAGTTGGCACCACAGTATTGCGGGCCTTTTGAGATCCTTGAGAGGATTGGATGAGTGGCCTACATACTTGCATTTCCTCCAATAGTGAAATTCCATGAGGGTTTTCATGTTTCATTGCTTAAAAGATATGCAAAGGATGTTGATTATGTTATTGATGTATTACAGGTGGAGAAAAAATGAGAATTCCAATAGGAAACTGATTGCATATTGTAGCAGAGACATCTCATGCTCTAGAACATAGAAATCGAGCAAGATTAAATGCAGTAGAAGAACTTTGGGCTCGATCAAGCTACATGAAAGATGACTGATCAAAGGCAGGCTATGTATCCTTCATATTTTTCAGTTAAGGAAAATGAGTTTTGGAATTGTTACATATTTATGTATGGTATTATAAATAACGCAATTATTTGTGTTATAAAGCTCCAATAAGTGGTATGGTTGTCATGTTTTCATGTTTGTCATGATGATTTTTCTTTTGAGTAGGATGTTAGTGTGAATACTGCAACTAGATAAGTTATACAACTCCTTCGATAGTATGTTTTGGGATTTCAATGATTTTGCTACTTGTAGGCATCAAAAAACACTGAGGATGGTGTTTCCCTAAGGTGGAGGGGTATGTAACATCCTCGGGCTAATAGATCATGTAATAAAATTTAATAAAGGAAAAATAAGACCATGATTAAGAGACACGTATTCCAATATGAATGTTGGGAAAACTATGCTAGTGGTCATCAGTTGATGTGTTTATGGCTAAGGGGAAATTCGCAAAGGAAATGGCTAAGGCTTTGAAAAGGAAAATTAGTATTATTGGCATTTTATTTATGAAAATAAAGGAAATTAAGAGAAAAGGAAGGTGAAAAATCACAGGTTGCATGTTAGGTGGAAAATGAAATAAAATAATGGAAAATTGAATAAAATAGAGGTCCCGTCAATAAAAATACCCTATAGCATCAATTGGTAGCCTTTTGTTAGTTCACTTTTGGGAATTAGTCTCAAAGAGGAGAAGAGAACTAAGAGGATAAATAAAGAAAGTAGGAAAAGGAAAGACAAGAAAGGAAAGGAAAGAAAGTATCAAGCAAGGAAACGAAAGCAAAGGAAAACAATTATGAAGCAAGGAAAAGTTGGATCAAGCAAATTCAATAGTTATACTTGCAGGTAAGGGGTTGCATGTGTGATTTCATAGCTGGTTTTGAGATGCATGGTATGTGCATGTGGGTATCTAGTTCTTTTGTTGTCATTGAGATGGGTTTTATTGCATTGGAAATTGGATTTTAGACTTGTATTTCCATTTAAGGATATCCATGGTGTGATGGGGTTGATCTCAGTTTGAGCTTTGGATTGCTAGAATATTTTGG
Organism: Pinus albicaulis; assembly: GCA_034641835.2. Classification (NCBI taxonomy): domain Eukaryota; kingdom Viridiplantae; phylum Streptophyta; class Pinopsida; order Pinales; family Pinaceae; genus Pinus; species Pinus albicaulis. The sequence continues at coordinate 1,148,126,064 of CM076583.1, forward strand.
ATCGGGGTGAGGCGGTCTCAGGAAAATTCCCAAATGCCTAGGATTTCCTTGACCAATAATTGCAGGATATAGGGTAAATCTTGATGGTGGAGACAAGAAAATATCTCAAGGTATTGGAGAAGAAATTCTGAGGCATCGAAGCTTGGTTTGCTTTTGTGATCTCGGTGTCGATTTAGGTTAGATCATTTTATGGTGAGGGTGTAGGTGCTTGATCTCTAGATTCCTTTGGTTGTGTTTAGGTTGGTTTATCCCATGAGATCCCATATTCATGCTTAGAGTATGACATGTGGTTTATTAGCTAAAAGAAATAATTGGTTTAGCCAATCTTGGTCGGGTGGTACGTCAAAGTCCTGAACTTGGTTGGATTTTGCATATGTTTAATAAGAGTTAAGTTTCCCTTGATTTGATGACTAAATTTCCTTGTTATTATTTGGATTTGATGGTTGTTCTCTCATTTTTATTTATCTTCTTATATGTTGGTTATAATCCTGGTTATATGAAGAATCTGATTCATGGCTCTCTTTATGTTTTTACATGTAACTGAATGAATAATGAATGCAAGGTTGTTAGGTCCCTATATTACTTGTGTAGTCCCTTATTTTTGTTAGTGTAGCCCCATTATTACTATTTTTTTACCCCTGTAGCCCCCATATTATTATTATTATTGTGTCCCATAAAAAGCCACTATTGTTATTGTTTTTCCCTCACATTATTCTTGTTAGGTCGATGTTGGAGCGGGGTACCTTAGGACCGTAATTTTGATAAAAATATAGTATTTTTTTAGTTTTGAGTCATGCACGCTACGAAATGAGCAAGTAAATGGGCTTTGGGGTGGGTCGAAGCCCCTTCATGAGTTGTAATGGGAAAAATGGTAGAAATATGGGTCGCAAACCACAGTTTCCAAACCTTAGATGAGCAAAGGCTAAAGATATAAATAGAAGTCTAGATCGAGTCAGATAGGAAAATTTTAAGTAAGTGTAAAAATTTTTGATGAATGATAGATATCTGAGATAAGTCTGTGTTTTCTATCTAGGTATAGAAGGCTCCTATTGGCTATGTGCGCGAATTCCTTATCCCTGATGTGCGTAGACCCTGCTAGCTATGTGCGCAGGTAGAACTTAAATATTGTAAGGAGATTATGAACTATAAATGAATAAAGGAGTGTTTTGGGATAATTCTAAGTAACAAATGCATCTGTATTGTACTTTATGATCTGTTTCTGTGTATTATTTTTGTTTATTCCATCAAGTATATTATATGCATTTGGATTGGTTGCGTACCTACTTTTCTATCTTATATGAAAATTGAATGCATAGATATATTACTATAAGACCTCAATGTCACTTTACAAGGACCGTTGAAGGGAATTCAAAGCCCTTATCTGTGCGTGCACAGGGTAACCTACGTAAATTGACTGAGATATGCCTAGTTATGGTTTCCGGTTACGATTTCTATTGAGAAGGCCAATCCTCTATCATTATAGATCTAAAGACGCCCACATCATTTCATTCTCTCTTATGGTGTGGAAACCTGGTTCTAGCACCCCCCCATACTGCCTCAGGCTAGACTTTGACCTATGTAAGTTGGTCGATGCCAAAAGCGCTAGTAGTAAGAGGGTTTTTTGGTTAAACTTAACTACGAACCTAGGTCATGACCCCTTGAGCCAACAAATGGTTCCATTTCCGAGACCATTGTAGGGAAGGATTGGACATGGTCTATGCTCTGCAAAAATAGAGGAACTAAATGTGGTGCCACCCTCAAGGGCATGTGCAAGAAGAGGAAGGGCTCAAAGGCTGGAGGCACCATGGATGTCACCTTAACGGAGAAAGACGCTGACAAAATAGAAGATGCGGTCACATCTGCCTCTGAAGATAGGTGGATGGTGATGGAAGAATAGTAGAAGTTTGTCATAGAAGCATTGCAGTCGGGATTGTAGGTGTTGGAGTTGAAGACGAACAACATTTAGGGGAGCATGAGTTAAGTGAGGCTGATTCAAGCGAGCGAGTAGACCAGTGTGATCATCGACATGACAGAAAATAGGATCTGCCCCTTCCTAGGTTCATCAGTCACTGTATAACAACCTGAATTATGTGCGCAGGTGAAAACCTACCCAGAATTTGGGATAGAAATGTCGATTTTTCCCAGTGGAGAGATGCATGCAATTCAAACCATTATTACAGACGAGTTGTAATGGAGGGAGGCTCACATGCACCAGAAGCTGAGTGAAGATGAATAGAAGATCATGGAAAAAATTGAAGAATCTCTCCAAGCTTAGACAACATAGCAAGCAGCAGTAGCACATCAAGCATAATTGGAACATTTGATCGATAGACTGTGTGGTGGCCTGCTAGAGGTAGCCATTCTTGTGCCATCTGCCCTGCAAGTTAAAACTAAAAGTTTGGTAGTAGTGTTGAAGGCCTCGAGATCAGAAATGAAGGTAGTGAAGGAGGATTTCCAGCAACAAATCATGGAATTTTAGTCCAAGCTGCAACGAGAAACTCCACCAGAGGTGCGAGCCTAGCGAGCGGCCCTAGTCAAAGAAGCCTCAACAGTTATTTCCACCAAAGTTGATAAGGGAACCACACTAATAGAAAAAACTATGGGCCTATGGAAATATGTGTAGATGGATCCACTGGTCAGAAATATTTTACTTGAATTTCACTCCAAGGATTAGGCATTTGATGACCTTCAGGAGGCACTGCCTACTTTTGTACCTTCTTAGCAAATGGCCCAATTGTAGACAATTCATATCTTGCAAGATGAATTTGAGGAGCTACGTAAAAAGAATCACATTGTGACAGACCATATGGAGCCATGGGTTGATGAAGTGATGAAGTTTTCACATGATTTGGATATTTCCATGAAGAACTTGAACTAGACATATCAAAGCATCAACCTCATCGCAGAAGGGCTGATTTCACAGAAACTTGTGGATACAACGCAGAGTGAAGCCGACCAGAGCATGGGTGTCCTGGTGCCCTTCATTGATATCATCGACAAGCTACAGAAAAATATGAAGACCCTAGTACATTTGTGGCTAGGGACGAGTCACAAGATTGTGTTAGGGGCCTGCTAGAGCGGGGTCCCTTAGGACTGCAATTTTGATAAAAATATAGTATTTTTGTAGTTCTGAGTCATGTGCACTAATAAATGCATATGTAAAGGGGATTTGGGGTGGGTATAATCCCCTTCATGATTTGTAATGGGAAAAAGGGTAGAAATAGGGGTCACAAACCATAGTTTGCAGATATTAGATGAGCACAGGCTAAAGATACGAACAGAAGTCTAGATCGAGTCAGATAGGACAATTCTAGGTAAGTTCAAAGAAGTTTGATGAATGATAGATCTCTCAGATATGTATATGTTATCTATCTAGGTATAGAGGGCTACTACTCATTGTGTGAGCAAAGACCTTAGTCCTGTAGTGTGCAGGACTCACTAGCTGTGTGTGCGGGTAGAACTGAAGTATAAGGAGATTGAAAACTATGAATGAATAAAGATGTGTTTTGGGATAATTTTGAGTATCAAATGCATCCATATTTTGCTTTATCATACATTTCTGTGTATTATTAATGTTTACGAAATTATATATATTATATGTGTTTGGATAGGTTGCGTACCTATTTTTTTGTCATATATGAACATTGAATGCATAGATCTATTACTATAAGACCTGAATGTCACTTTACTAAGACTCTTGAAGGGGCTACGAAGCCCTTATCTGTGTGCACATAGGGTAGCCTGCATAAATTGACCAAGATCAGCCTAGTTATGGTTTCTGGTTATTATTTCTATTGTGAAGGCCAGTCTGTTATCATTGTAGATCTAAAGACACCCACATCATTTAATTCTCTCTTTCGGTGTGGAAACCTAGTTTCAGCACCCCCCCATATTGCTTTGAGTGAGACTTTGACCTCCACAAGTATGTCCCTATTGAAAGGGCCAATAGTAAGAGGGTTTTTTTGGCTAAGCTTAAATCCAAACATGGGTGAGGACCCCTCGATCCAACAATCATCTTGGATTATATTCTGACCCCATGGGCTCCTATATATAGAAAAGAGGTTTTTTCATTTGTATCAGCCAAGAATTTTCCATTTATGTAATCTAAAGGAGTTTTCCCCCTTGAAGTGGTCAATTTGTAAGGTGTTTATCTCTCTTTTCCTCAAATTTTGGAGCTTGTTTCATAACATTTGGTATGAGAGCTTTGGATTCTAGGGTTTTGGTACTTAAAACAGGTCATCGTGGAATTTTCACTATAACATTTTTTCTACAAAGGTTCAAACGCTTAAAAAAAAACCATTCGCAAAGAAATCCTGAGGAACATCGTCGAAAAAATGTAGATATTGGCTTCTAATATTTGTGGATATATGATCTGTGGAACTTAGGGTTTTTTCAAGCTCCCGAATTTCATCTCAAAGAGGTGACCTTGGGAAAATCATCATAACTCTCTCTCTGAGCATCAGATTGGAATTCTATAAAATGTGGCCGAAAGTAAATATACTTTAGTTTCTTGTGTATAAATTTGAGAGCTGAAGGATGAAACAGTGGCACGCAGTACACCATACAAGTTTGGTCTACTAAAGCAATCCATAATTAGGTCATTGTGGGAGATTGGGCATAACTTTGTCTTGAAGAATCCAAATAAGGTTAGACCTGTGGCATTGGAAAGGATATTAAGAGAGATACTAAATAACTTAATATAAAAATATTGGGGATCCAATATTATAGAGATACATCAGTTTCAATATTTTGATCCTCAAAATCAAGAAAAGGGTGTGTATTTTTTTCAAATTTCATAAGTCTTGTTTGAAAAATCAGTTTGAAGTCATTTGAAGGGCATATTGAAGCATAGATATCAGTATTGGGTTCTAAAATTCCCCCTAAAATGAATTCAACACCCATTAAGCCCTCAGAAGGATCTACTATGACTCATGAAGAGGTAGAAGTGAAACATGATATATCAAAATTACAATATAAAGTGCAACAACTTTTGCTCTCACAAAGAACAAAAAAAAAATGAAATGGAAGTTTTGAAGAAAGGCATATAAGCTAAGATGGACGGTTTGAAGAATTTCATGGAAGACATGGAAGAAAAAATGAAAGACAACATGGAAGACATGAAGAATGATATAAAAGCAGACGTGGAAGGTTTGAAGGAAGGTTTGACAAAGTTGATACAAGAAATGATTCCTAGTGGTGAAATGATAGTAGATGAAACTCATGATGAGAACAAACTAAATGTTAATCATGATTTTATAAACTGTAATGTTGGATTGAAGACCCACCATATTCCAAAGAACGATATGAGGAAGTTTTATTTCAAGGATCCCATAACATGGATAATATAGATGGAGCAATATTTTGATCTCAATAATGTGAAAAAAACACAAAAGGTATGCATTAACTTTATATTTAGAAAAAAATACATTTGTATGGTATTGATGGCTTTGCTCCTGTAAATAAATTTTCACTTGTTCAATTTTTTCGGAGGAAATGATAGCACATTATGAGGATACAAACAGCAACACCTTCTTTATCCAATCAATAAATATAAAACAAAAGGGTTCAAAGGTGGAGCACATTTAGGACTTCCAGAAATTCAATATAACGGTATGTCATATTCTAGAGGAACACATGATTTATGTCTTCATATGGAATTTAAAGGATAACATCGAACATGAGGTTCGCCTTTGGGAACCTAATTCATTGGAGAAGGCATTTAGGTTGGAAAGAAAATTTGAATGTAAAATTATGGTGAAAAAGAACCCTACCACTCACATCTATAAATATGGAAGTGTTGCTACTCCTACACTTCCACAACCTACAAGTTTGGCACCCCAAAAATTGGAAGAAAAAAGAGAAAAATGGATTTGCTATAGTTTTGATAGATAATACACTAAAAGTCATAAGTGTGCTGAGAAGAAATTATTTTACACAGATTGTGAAGAGGAGGAAGAAAATGAACAAGAAACTTCAAAAGAAGAGCATATACACGAGGAACCAACCCTAGAGAATGAATAAATGATTCCAACCATATCCTGTAATGCATTGGCGGGAATTATCACTCCTCAAACTCTCAATATAGAAGGACATATCAAGAAGATAAAGGTAGTAGTGTTGATTGTGTTAGCTCCCCATAATTTACTAGATTAATTGAGATACAAATTGACAAGGGTAACATCAAACCAAGCTTTAGAGCTCTAGGATCTAGCCCTTCTATTCTCAGAGAGGGATCTCTCAATATGGTTGTAAGGATATAGCTTGATGCTTTTAAGAGGTTGATTTTAGGCTAGATGTTAAGTTCAAGATATTTTGTTTGTTTTGTTTGGGTATGATACTTTGATACATTTTAGATATGAAACATGGAAGACTGTTAAGTCATTGGGCAATGGAGTCAAACAAGGTCCAGATAAGTTTATCAATGGTGTTAAGAGAATTTGTGAGGAAAGTTTACTTGGTTGGTGGATATTTGAAGGTTATGATGGATTTATGAAATGGACATTAAATATTGAGAACAAAAAAATAATAAAGGGCTGGAATAGAATCCTTTATATACTTTTAAATTGAAGTAGTTAGAAAATTGATAATAACAACAAGATAATCAAAGGCATAAGCAGAACCTAATCCATTTGATTTCAGATTGAAAACATATAATTAACCAAGATAACCATTCAGATAAAAACTATCGAAAGGTAAGAAACTTATCCAACTTTCAAAGCTTTTATCATCTAGAGAAGAAACATTTAAGATCTACAAATGACTATAACCATAGAAAGAGAGAAAACTCTAAAATCCAAAGTTATAGCTATAAGGTTTCCTTGAAACAATTTCAGATAACTAAAGGCAAAGAGCATGATTTTAAACATACTTCTTTAACAAACCTAGACAAAGTTGCCTAAAAGAGATGATTCCAAGAACATAATATTTCAATGACAGCAATATGCAGGGCTAACCATAAATCATAATTGATGTTAACTGATATAATTTGTTCAAGAAATAGACAAGCATAAGAAATACTTAGAGAGAAACAAGATGAATTCTCTAATGTATCTAAGCAGAAGTAAACATTAAGGAAGTGAAGGAAAAATAGATTTAAGGTGCCATTAGAAACATTTCTTAATCTAAATTCTTTGTCCTATTGCAACATAGCAACATGGAAAACATAATGAGAATTAGAAAACATAAAAAAATAAAACTTCACCATCAACCAAGCCTATGGATCCTGCAAGCAATCCTTCTCCAACAAAAAGAAAATCAGATCAAGCATGAGTTCCAAGACATCAATTTCTCTTCAAAGAGCTTCAAAGGACTATGTATTATTCCAGCATCAGTCATCAAAATCCAACATTTACAATGAGTTCCAGTGCAGTATTTGTACTACAAATGAGGAGCTAGAACTATGTTTTAGGGTTCGAATGTCACTTATGACAGAGTAAATACGTCCCTAACCTTGATAACCATGGAAGGCATAAGGTAGGAACATCTGTAGATACCTCTCTATTTTAATAACTCTATCTTTACTCTCTAAGATAAAGATAAGTGGAAAATATTGACTTTATAGCTTTATCTTATCTTTTATAATAACTGTCCTGATAGTTTAAATATCTTCTTTAGTGTAATAACTGTCGATTTTCCTTTTGAGACAAAAGGTAGGCTCTAGGTGGTAGTCTGATATATTTAAGGGAATAACTGCTCCTTTTGATGTTTTTGAGGCTATCTTTAAGCCTAATTTTCCTTTATTTCATCATTAAACTCAGTAATCAGGACTTTAACTCTGATTAGGCCTCTGATTTTGCATTTGGCCTTTAGTTAAACTACCTTAGTATCGTTCTCTTATTTCTTCTTTAAACAACTACTCTTATCCATTTAAATTTAATTTTTGGTTTGAAAGGCTAATCTCGGCTTTATGAAATTTAATAATCGATTAAACCATTTGGTCTTCTCCCTTCATTTCTTCATTATTTTCTTCTGGCTAACTATGTTTGATCCTCTAATATTCATTTCAGCTTTAATCTCGGTTTTCTTCCTTTGGTCTCCACTATTTCTCACTTCAGTTTATCTGCAGGTGTCTTCTTGGTGTGCTAGAGGGCTTCATAATGGATCAATGTTTATGAGGTACTAATCGATCATCAATATTAAACCCTATATCCCTTTCACTTTTCTTTCGAGCCTTTTGGATCATCATCCAAGGCTAGTCACTGTAGAGTTGACTATGGGATGGCTTTTATTTTATATACTGCCATAGAACCTGGATCTAAAACATAAAAATATTAAAAAAACCTTATTTTTATGGGAAAAATTCTTTCGGAGGCAACAGAACAATGTTATGAGGGAGGGGATATGCATGGGAGAAGGGATTTCATAGGGAAAAAATAGGAAAAAAAAACAAAAAAATGATTTTGGCATATGAAATGGGAAAGTGGTTTTCTGGGAAAAAGGCAGTTTTCGGGTTGAAAACCGATGGTAAGCAGTTTTTCCCCAACTGAACGCGATTCCATTCAGTTTTGGACACTTGGAATAGGAAAAACCACCAATTTCATGCATAAGTGCGGTGTTAAATCCTGGGAGTAAAATCTATGTGATATCGATTCTAGGACGTCAGATTTGGGAGCTCTAGATCCATGGTAGACGATGAATGCATCAGGGGAAGGTGGGCGGTGGGTGTGGAGGTAGTGGATGACAGGGTTCGGAGGGGGACTAGATGGGTGGTGGTGGGAGATAGTGGAGGCCATATGTTTAGGGGGCATCGGGATATAGTTTCATGGGTGGAAGGTGGGGCCGAACTAATGTAATAAAACTTGTCGGGTGGTGAAATGGTGGGGATGAGCATCGGGCGTTGGATCTTTGAAGATCAAAGGTTGTGAATATGTTTGCAGGGGGACTATAGAGGTACAGACCATATTTTGGTTGGGTGCATCCGTAGTGGATCAACATTCTCCAATCTGGGAGAGATCGAGAGTTCTGATCTATCGAGAGGAAGCAAACGAGTAACGAATGGGGTTTAGGGGAAGAGGGGAAAGCGGATGCCATTGGATCTACATGATCAATGGTTGAGATTGACCAAGGAAAAACATAGTGCTGATGATGGGAATAAAGAAGGAAGGGGGCTAAACAAATCGGGGGAAGGTTTTATGGGGGAAAGGAGGACCGAGAGCAAGGTATGAAGAGAAAGGGGAAAAAGGGCTAGGAGAAGGGCTGAATGAGGTGGTCCCATGGAGAGATAAGGTGACCGGGTGTTAAAAATGGAAAGAGATAAGGGCTTATCTTATGGTCACTGCACTGAGTCTTATGAAGAAGAGGGGTGGGGGCTCAAGCCTGAAGGCATTTTAAAGCCCGATTTTATAAAAGTGCAGAAAAAGGCTAAAACAAAGTTTTTTTGGCTTTTTCGAGGCTTTTAGCAAAGGGTATCGGGCTTTGGCCATATGAGGAAACGGCGCGGAGGGTCTACGCCCCCGAGGGATCGCATTGGTAGGGAAAACAAATAATCAGACCGGCAAAGTTCCGATGGGCTGATGATGCGATAGGCCTAGTGCTCGGTCATGGAGCAGGGTCACATGGCAGAGAAGGAGCTAGGGGCTAAGCCAAAGGGGCTTAAAACCTAATGTTTAATAGGGTCAGAAAATATGCCAAAAATGGGTTTTTAAGGCCTAAAACAGGGTCCTGATAGGTTAAAATAATTTGTTTTTTAACCCAATGAAGGAGTTTTGATGGTTTAGAAGGGGTTTAGAAGGTTTTTTAGGGAAATGAAAGGTAAATGAGAAGGGAAAGAAGGGAAAATGGGGGAAAATGAAGATTTAATGAAGGGGAAGTGGTTATTTTTTAAAGGGGAAAATCACGTTTGGAATAGGAGTAGATGAGTGAAAATTGGCAGAGGAGATGGAGATAAAAAATGGAGAATATAGCCTGAAACACGTTTCCTTTTGAAACAGAAGGTGATTTTTTAGAAGGCATAGATGAAGATATTCAGTGAACTGATTAACTTAGGATAATGAAGGTTGTGAGATTTCTAGAACTCATAATGCTTCTTTGAAATATTATTTCTAAAAATCTAGGATTGGTAATTTAGTCATCTTTGGACAAATTCAAAATTATGGATGACTAGAAATGGCTCTACTTGGAGAGGACAACTTGCTTTTTAAGGTGTCCAGAACCTCAGAAAATAGTCTTTCAGTTTCAGTAAACCAGTGTCTTATCCATTGGGCAGATTTCTTCTTTTCTTGTTGATTTTTCTCTCAAAAGACAACTTTTATCAATTTTCAACATATAATCTTTTACACGCAGTCCTTCTACCTATCCATTCCTACTTGTCCTAGAATTTTTTCTTATGTGGGTGCACTTAGACTTTCAAACCATTCTAACATCATTTTAATCTTTTGAAAATAGGAAAAACTAATCTAAATCTACCCTTATTTCTTCCAAGAGTTCAGATTAATCTGTTGAACTCTTTTTATTTCTACCTATACTACTATCTGTCAAGATTAAACTGTTTGACAGATTTTATTATGTACATTCTAAGGCAGAAATTTAAAACATAGCTAAATCAAGATTAAACTGTCTAATTTTCTATGGTGTCTATGGCTGTATGTACAAGTTGCACATAGACTTTATTTGCGGAAAAAATAAAACAAAATTGTGAAGGTTTAAGATCTAAAAATTATAAACATCCTTATATTCTTTTCTAGCTCTGGTTTTGATCTATTTAGAGCTATCTTTTTCCTTTCCTTGGTTCAGGTTTTGAGTTTGTTTGAACCATTATTTTCTATCCTAACCTATTCTAATGATATTCCAAGATTATACAGTTTGGAAAATCTTCTTCACTAACCTATCAGCATAAAATTCAAATTTACTCAATCATGTTTAGGCTGTATGATTGAATAATTACAAGTAGTGGTATTTGAGCTTGCACACCAACATTATTTTTCATAAAAGTAAATCAGAAAGATAAGGCCATGATTTTGTCTTCTGTCAGGAATCTTTATCTATCTCTTTGGTTATGTTTTAAGCATATGAAACCAATTTCTTCATATTCTCCTAATCTAATCTTCTTGACAAGTTGAGTCTGAAATAATCTTCTCAATCAATGTTTCTACTAAATTATCAACATAAATTTAAAGCATGTTCAGCCATGATTAGGCTAGATGAATGAACAAGATATATTTTGGAATTAGTAGTGGTATTTAGACTAGCTCACTTTCAGAAATTCCCTTTTTGGGTATGGGGTTGTACCGATTCTTCTAATTGCCCTCTGTTTCCTTTTTCTATTGTTTTTTTGTTTTTTTTTTTTTCAAATTTAAAAAGAAATGTTAGATATAATGAAAAAAATTTGAAACTAAGATTCTTGGCAGAAATAGTGTTTGAGAATTTTTCCATTGACAATAACTCCAAACATTTCAATTCCATCAAGTTCTTTAAAAAATAAAGCATTGTTGCCTCTCACTGATTCAATGATATATGGGCCTTTCCACATATTTTAAAATTTTCCATGCTTTCCATTCTCTTCTCTTCTAGAATCCCACTTTAGAACTATATTTCCAACTTGGAAACCATTTTCTTTAGTCCTTTTGTCAAATATTTTCTTGATGTTCTCCTGGACTATTTGTGTTCTCTTATACACTTCCTCTCTTGATTGTTGTAAATGAATGGTTTGATTGATCCTTCTCTGCATATAATTCTTTTCAACTTGTACTTCTTGAAGAATTTAAATGACTGGAACTCCTAAGGATATTGGGAAGAATGAATCCATACCATAAACCAATTGATAGGGAGACATATTTATTGAATTTTTGGTGGTTAATCTATTAGCCCATAGTGCATGAATAATCTTACTATACCATGATTTTTGATTCTGCTCCAACAATTTTTTTATAATATTGACAAGAATTTTGTTGGAGGATTTAGCTAATCCATTCCCTTGGGGATAGTAGGTAGTAGAATGACCTAATGTGATATGATATTTATAGTATAAGTCAACCATTTTTTTAGACTTGAAAGCAATAGCATTATCTATGATAATTTTTCTAGGACAACCAAATTTGTATAGTATGATAGTTTCAAGGAACTTGAGTATGGCTTCTATCCACTTGGTAAAATAATCAGTGGGAGTGAGGATCTATTTGTGTTGGGCTGAGGATGATGAGTGAATTTCCCCAATGAAGTCCAAACCCCATTGTTGAAAGGGAGCCTCAACACTGATGGGATGTAGGGGTAAAGGTAGGAGTTTTCTCTTGCCATAAAAAATTTGACACTTATGGAAAGACATGACAAGCTTCTGAGCATCTAGGAAAAGGGTGGGCCAATAGTAACTAGATATTAGGATTTTATTTTTTGTATTCTTTCAGTAAAGACGTCCTCCATATTCTCCCTCATGCAGCTCATGCATGATTTTTCCTACATCAATTTCAAGAAAAAAAATTAAGCAATATTCGAACAACATTCCTCCAATACAAAACTCCCTCTAATATACAATAATTTGAATCCTTCTGCTTGACAAATCTTACTTTTTTTTTGACAAATAAGGAGGAGAATTTAGATAAAGCAACACATATATGGTGTCAGCGTACCAAGGAGAGTTCATGAATGTTTCTTCAATGAATGGTGCTATGCATTCTTCTATCTCTTGCAAAACATCAACCATGTTCATATCTAAAGCTTGGAAGTTTGAAACACCCATGAGTTTTGCAAGTCCTTGTCCTTTAATAAATTCAGTGGGTCTGATTTCCAAATCATATTCTAAAATGGTAGCAATCCACTTGCCCCTTTTACCATCAGGGTCTTGATTAAGTATATCTTTGACAACCATGTTTGGGACAAAGGCTATGAAATATGAATGCAAAATATAAACTCTAAAATCCTTAAAAGCTTTGATTAAGGAAAAGGCTTGTTTCTCCATAATTTTATACTTTAAAGGGGCATCCCTTAAGGCTTTACTGAAGAAATATATGGGCTGCTCTTGCCCCATGATTTTCTTTTGAAACAACACTTCTGCCACAGTATGTTCAGAGGAAAAGGAGAAAATCTAAAAGTTCTTGGTGAAGTCAGGGCTGATTAAGACTAGTGTTTGTGTGAGTGTTTGTTTCACTAGCTCAAAACATGGTTTTTCTTCCATATTCCACTTCACTCCTACTTTCTTTTTCAACATATTCGTGATATTTCTTAGGATTTTAGCAAGGTTAGGGGTGAATCTTCTTAGGAAGTTAATCTTTCCAATGAAATATTGCAGCTCTTTAATGTTCCTAGAATGGTTGATTTGTAAGATGCCTTCTATTATTTTCGGATATATCTTGATTCCTTCCTCAAAGATGATGTGGCCTAAGATTTTTCCTTCCTAAAGGAAAAATAAAGTTTTCTTAGGATTTAGAGATAGACCATACTTTCTACATTTTTCTAGGACTTTTCTCAAGTGGACTAAGTGTTCCTCATCAGTCTTAGAGTAGATAGTGATGTCATCAAGGTATATGACTATGAAGTAACCTATGTCTGAAAAATTTATGTCCATTGCCCTTTGGAAAGTAGCCCCTGCATTCATTAAACTGAATGGCATTTTAAGATACATGAACATACCCCAAGGTGTAGTGAAAGCAGTTTTAAGTTGGTCATTTGGAAATAATATTACTTGGTTATAACCTAAGAAGACATCTAGTAATGAGATTCTTTGTGAACCAACTACCTTTTGAGTATGTGATCCATTTTAGGCAAGGGGTAATTGTCTTTCAAGGAGGCTTTGTTCAAATTTCTTAAGTCAATACAAAGCCTGATTTCCCTAGTATTCTTCCTAACTGACACAAGGTTGGACATGTATTCTGAGTATCAGACATGGACTATGATCCTAGCATCGTACATCTTTTTTATTTCTTTCTCAATTGAGGGTAAGAAGAGGGGGTTTATTCTTCTCAACTTTTGTTTAAATGGTTTCTGATTTTCTTTGAGAGGAATTTTATGTTGGATGATTTTGGTGTCATAGGATTTCAATTCTTCATACCCCCAAGCAAACACATCTTTGAATTCTCTAAAAAGTTCAATATATTTCAATTTTGTGTGAGATGGCAGAGTTCTGGACAACTTGATTATTTTGGGCTCTTTCATCCCTCTAATGTTACACTCTTCTACATTTGTTTCTGTGGGTTCCATCTTGGGCTTTTTAGCTACATCATTAAAATAAAACAACTCCTCTAGTGGTGTAAGGCCTCTTGGCAAGGTGTCATATTTGTACTGCAAAATTTCAAGTTCTCTTTGATTTAATTTATCAAATACTTCTACAACACAAGGTTTCTGAAGGTGGTTTATATCATCATCAAAGGGAAACTCTGTCTTGGGAGTTTTTTTTTTTCAACAGAATTATTTCTTTCAAATCTCAAACTCTGTTTTGTGCTTGAAAAGTCATTTCTGGATTGCAGAAAATCATCTATTTGGTCATCATTTTCAGACACTTTCCAATGGTTCAAGTTGTCTGGTATAGTAGGCCTATTCTTTATTTTGATGAGGTACTGATTGTTTTCATAAGGTAAAGAGCAATTTATGGCAGCAAAGGCAAGCTCATTAGCAAGGCAGTTTTGGGCCCTAGGGATGAAAGTAAGCTCATATTTCTCAAAGGTTTTGAGAAGATCTAGGATAGTATTTATATATTCCCTTAACCTGTGGTTCTTGGCTTAATACTCTCCCTTAATTCGATTGATGATTAGTTCAGAATCTCCTTGGATCAAGATTTTCTTGGCTTTGAGATTTTTAAGAAAGTATAGACCAATAAGGAGAGTCTCATACTCTACAAAATTATTGGTGCATTGAAAATATAACCTATAGGAATGGAATTCATTTGTGTTTTGGATCCAAACACCAGCCTCTGATCCAGCCTTACCATAAGAACCATAAAAGCTCATATGCCAAAGGGTGTCAATTTCAATTTTTTCAATGTCATGTACTTCAGGGCTGCTAGAGTTTTGGGAGTCATTTTCTTGATTAAAGAGCTGGTTTGATTGTTTTGCAGGACTTAGTTCTCTCTCATTGTCATTCACTTGTTCACTTATGTCATTTTCATTGTACAGGATGAAGGAGTCGAGGTCTGAGTGAATGGAATAAGTTGGTGTATTATCTGGTCTATCTATGTTAGTCACCATGTATTTTATGTGGGACTCTTGGTACAGTATTCTTGTTTGATTGAAGACTGGGATGGTGGCATAGGTCATGTCCATTTGAAGGATTCCCTAGAGTTTGGTCCCCCATGATCTAGATAAAAGGATGCCATAATTTATGGGAATTTCAACCACAAATATATCCATGACTAGACTCTTAGTAGGGATTTGTGGCAGATTGACACACAGATCCTTGATTAGGCCCAGACACTTAACTCTACTGGAATAAAAAGAGTACAAGTATTTGTAGGGCTTTGTGATTTCTAGGCCCAATCTCTCCATCAAAACCTTTTCCATGAGATTGTGTGAGGCACCAGAGTCTAGCATAGCATTATGCAGAATTTTTTCATGTATGTTCAGACTTACATAGAAAGGAGGGATTGCTCATTCTTGATATCTTCCCTCTACTTGAGGACCAAACAACAGTTCTAGTTTATCATCAACTAAGTTTAAGGTATAAATATCCTTGCCTATGTTTAACACTTTGAAAATCTGGGATCTATATAACTCTTGGGTTACCAATTCAGTGAGGGGTATAGTGATCTTGATTTTGGCAATATCGCCCTCAAAACTGAAAGGTGTAGGTGTCTTTATTGCATTTACATCAGTTTTATCAGCCATGAACTTTTCTATATTTTTAATTTGTTGATTCTGATTTGATGGTTTGGAAAGTAAGGTTTTTTGAGGGCCACTATTTGAAGTACTGGTGTAGTTTGAATCATTACTAGGCTAGCTAGTCTTTTTCTTGTTTATTTTAGTTTTCTTAGCCATAGTATTTTTGTTTTATGTTGTCGTTTTAGGGATAGGTTCAAAGGTTTTTCTAACAACATTGTTTGGCTAATATGTTTTAGGAACATCTTGACTCTTTTTGCTCCTAAGGTTATACCACCTATGGACTTCCATTATGGCATTCTCAAATCCTAATCTATAGTCTTCGAAATCTTCATACGATTTCTCATTTGGTTCTGAAGAAAACATCCTTTGTTCTTCTTCAGTAAGGAATGTGTTATCCTCATCATCCAAACCTATGACATTTACAAGGTCTTCTTCCAATTTCTCAGGCTATCTTTCTTCTTCATCTACATAGTTGTCTTGGAAAGGGGGTCTGATTTTTTGGTCACTCTCTCTTTGTCTGATTTGAGGAGGGTCTCTTTTAAAATTTTTGTTTCTATTTATGTTTTGATCATTGGATTGATTTTACCTAGGAGGTGCTCTTTCATTCAAACTGAATTTTTCCATCATCCTCTCCATTATCTTAACTATGGAGTCAAGTTTGGTTTCAGATGAGGATGGTGTAGGTGTTGTGTCATCTCTATAAGTCACCCTTTTTTCTGATCTCATGCTAGCTCTTTTCTCAATCAAATTGGCCTCTACACTTACAACCCCCTTTTGCATATCTTCTAGAGTTTGGTAATCTCTCTCCCTTAGTTGATAGGCCATATTAGCATCAAAGCCTTCGAGATATTTTACTAAGGCCAAGCCTTAGGGAGGTTTCATGTGAGATGGGAGAGCATTGTAAACACTGTTAAACCTGGTGGAGTAGTCATGAACACTTTCTCTTGGATTTATTTTAAGATTTTTATATTTGAACAAAATTTGGAGGGGCTTCTTCTTGATTTCCCATTTGTTCAAAGAGGTTTGGTATAGAGTAGGGAGATCAGAAATGTTGTTGGGAGGTAAGTCTTTAAACCATTTCTTGGGTTCTCCCCCTAGGCTCTGAGAAAAAATCCTCATTTTCATGGTTTCTTCTTCTGTCTCCATATAGTCAAAATCATAATTAATTCTATCTAGATGTTATTGAGAGGTAATGGATTTAGTCCCTAATAAGTGAGGGATTTTGCACTGATATTCATTTGGAAAAGGTAATAATGGTTTTTGTAAAGCCAGTGGAGCATACCAGGCTTCCATGATGGGATGGAAGGGAAACAAAGGCTGATTTACAAGGGGAAGATTTGTGATAGGTGGAGGAGGATGGAGTGAGGTGATTTGCACACTAGTGGTATGGATGGGTGTAGCTGAGGTACTTGGACCGGAAGACTGATTCTGAGTGGATTTGAGATGAAAAGGGCTAATGTGATGTAGAAGTTGAAAATCAGGTGGAGTGGAAGGAGAAGCTTCTCTACTAGAACTTTGTTGCAAATCTATGGGCTCAAAGTCAACTTGGTCAACCCTACTCTGTGACTTGGTCCTAAATAGGTTCTTGGTATGGTGAAAATAAAACCGAGCATCTTGTGAAACTATAAGGTGTTCCGGTATAGAAGTTTCTCTATGGATGGTCCTAATAGTGGGTGAGTTCCCAGATTTATAATTTTGCCACAAAATATTTTCTGGGTTATCAACTACGGTAGGAGGATTTGGGTCCGGGTGTGATCTGGTATAGATCCTTCATGAAGCCAGATCTCTTTATTCACACAAGGTATAAATATGCCTTAACAACTGCTTTTTATTGATTTAACACAATCCTAGAACAACCTATGGGACTAGTGGGATGAGAACGGCCTACTGGAGGCTAGTGGAGTCGCCAGGTGGATTTTTTTGAAATTTTGAAGATATATATACAATGGTCCACCACCAAATTATTGATAAAAATCAATATAGGGAGTACTTTTGGGTCTTTAGTCTCTTTATGCAGCCTTAAGGTCAATGAGTATCCCCTAACTAAGTCATTATCTTGCTAGGATGATGAAATAATTAGTTTCTACTCTAGTTATGGGTTGCTTTTTAAGTCAAACTAGGGATGTATATGAGTCGATAAGAGTTTGTCAGGCTACTATGAAATCTGTCCCGCCGTGATTGCCAATATGTTAGCTCCCCATAATTTTCTAGACTAATTCAGATACAAATTGACAAGAGTAACATCAAACCAAGCTTTAGAGCTCTAGGATCTAGCCCTCCTAGTCTCAGAGAGGGATCTCTCAATATGTTTGTAAGGATATAGCTTGATGCTTTTAAGAGGTTGATTTTAGGCTAGATGTTAAGTGCAAGATATTTCCTTTTTTTTTGGTTGGGTATGATACTTTGATAGATTTTAGATAGGAAACATCGAAGACTATTAACTCATTGGGCAATGGAGTCAAACAAGGTCCAGATAAATTTATCAATGGTGTTAAGAGCATTTGTAGGGAAAGTTTACTTGGTTGGTGGATCTTTTAAGGCTATGATGGATTTATTAAATGGAGATTAAATATTTAGAACAACAAACTAATAAAGGGCTAGAACAAAATGCTTTATATACTTGTAAACTAAGGGAGTTAGAACTTTGATAATAACAACAAGAGAATCAAAGGCATAAGTAGAACCTAATCCATTTGATTTAAGACTGGAAATAGATAATTAACCAAGACAAACATTCAGATAAAAAATATAGGAAGGTAAGAAAATTATCCAAATTTCAGAGCTTTTATCATCTATAGCAGAAGCATTTAATATACAAGTGACTATAACCATAGAAAGAGAGAAAAATCTAAAATCAAAAGTTATAGCTATAAGGTTTCCTTGAAACAATTACAACTAAGTAAAGGAAAAGAGCATGATTTTAAACAGACTCATTTGAAAAACCTAGACAAAGCTTCTTTAAAGAGATGATTCTAAGAACAGAATATTTCAGTGGAAAAAATATGTAGGGCCAACCATAAATCATAATTAATGTTAACTAATATAATTTGTTCAAGAAATAAACAAGCATAAGAAATACTTAGAGAGCAACAAGATGAATTCTCTAATGTATCTAAGTAGAAGAAAACATTAAGGCAGTGAAGGAAAAATATATTTAAGGTGCCATTAGAAACATTTCTTAATCTAAATTCTTTGTCCTACTCCAACATAGCACGATGGAAAACATAATGAAAACTAGAAAACATAAACAAAATAAAACTTCACCATCAACCAAACCTATGGATCCTGCAAACAATCCTTCTCCATCAACAAGCAAATCAGATCAAGCATGAGTTCCAAGACATCAATTTCCCTTCAAAGAGCTTCAAAGGACAAGGTATTATTCCAGCATTAGTCACCAAAATCCAACATTTACAATGAGTTCCAGTGCAGTATTTATACTGCAAATGAGGAGGTTGAACTATGTTTTAGGGTTCAAATGTCATTTTTGACAGAGTAAATATGTTCCTAACCTTGATAACCATGCAAGGCATAAGGTAGGAACCTCTGTGGATACCTCTCTGTTTTAATAAATATGTCTTTACTCTCTAAGATAAAGATAAGTGGAAAAGATTGACTTTACGACTTTATCTTATCTTTTACAATAACTTTCATGACAGTTTAAATATCTTCTTTAGTGTAATAACTATTAATTGGCCTTTTGAGACAAAAGGTAGGCTATAGGTGGCAGTCTAATATATTTAAGGGAATAACTGCTCCTTTTGATGTTTTCAAGGCTATCTTTAAGCCTAATTTTCCTTTATTTGATCATTAAACTCAGTAATCAGGCCTTCAACTATGATTAGGCCTTTGATTTTGCATTTGGCCTTTAGTTAAACTACCTTACTGTCTTTCTCCTGTTTCTGCTTTAAAAAAATTCTCTTATCTATTTAAATTTAATTTTTAGTTTGAAAGGCTAATCTCTACTTTATCAAATTTAACATTCGATTAAACCCCTTGGTCTTCTGCCTTCATTTCTTCATTATTTTCTTCTAGCTGACTGTGTTTGATTCTCTAATCTTCATTTCAGCTTTAATCTCAATTTTCTTCCTTCAGTCTCCACTATTTCTCGCTTTTGTTTGTCTGTAGGCATCTTTTTGGTGCATTAGAGGGCTTCGTAATGGACCAATGTTTATGAGATATTGATCGATCATCAATATTAAACCTTGGATCCCTTTCTTTTTTCTTTCGAGCCTTTTGGATCGTCATCCAAGGCTGGTCACTCTAGAGTTGACTGTGCGATGGCTTTTATTTTATATGCAACCATAGAACCTGCATCTAAAACATAAAAATATTAACAAAACCTGATTTTTACAGGAAAATTACTTTCGGAGGCAATGGAGCATTGTTATGAGAGAGGGGATATGCATGGGAGGAGGGATTTAATATTGAAAAAATAGGAAAAAAAATGAAAATTTTATTTTGGCACGCGAAATGGGAAAGTGGTTTTCTGGGAAAAAGGCGGTTTTCACATTGAAAATGGGTGGTAAGAAATTTTTGCCCAACCAGACACGATTCCATTCATTTTTGGACACGTGTCCTAGGCAAAACCAACCATTTCACATATAAATGAGAAATTAAACCCTGGGAGTAAAATCTATGTAATATTGATTCCGGGCTGTCAAATCTGGGAGCTCCAGATCCACAGTGGACGATGAACGCATCAGGGGAAGGTGAGGGGTGGGTGAGGAGGTAGTGGAGGACAGGTGTCGGAGGGGGATTGGATGGGTGGTGGCGGGAGATAGTGGAGGCCAGGTGTCAAGGGGGGATTGGGAGATAGTTTCGTGGGTGGAATGTGGGATCAAACTAACGTAAGAAAACTTGTCGGGAGGTGAAATGGTGGGGATGAACCTCAGCTGTTGGATATTTGAAGATCGAAGGTTATGAATATGTTTGCGGGGGAGACTATAGAGGTATGGACCATATTTTGTTTGGGTGCCTCTGCAGTGGATCAGTGTCGTCCATTCTGGGAGAGATCAACTGTTTTGATCTTCCGAGAGTAAGCAAAGGAGTAATGAATGGGGTTTAGGGGAAGAGGGGAAAGTGGTCGTTGTTGGATCTGCATGATCAATGGTTGAGATCAACGAAGGAAAAAAATATTATGGAGGATGGTAATAACGAAGGAAGGGGGCTAAATAAAGTGGGGGAAGGTTTTATGGGGGAAAGGAGGACCAGGAGCGGGGTATGAAGAGAAAGGGGAAAATGGGCTAAGACAAGGGGTGAAGGAGGTGGTCCCGTGGAGAGATAAGGTGACCGGGTGTTTAAAATGGAAAGAGCTAAGGGCTTAGCTTATGGTCACGGCCCTGAGTCTTGTGAAGAAGAGGGGTGGGGGCTCAAGCCCGAAGGGGTTTTAAAGCCCAATTTTATAAAAGGGTGGAAAAAGGCTAAAACAAAGGTTTTTTTGGATTTTTCAATATTTTTAGCAGAGGTTCTTGGGCTTTGGCCATATGAGCAAAGGGGGCGGAGGGCATAAGCCCTCGGGGGATCACATTGGCAGGGAAAACAAATAATGGGACTGGCGAAATGACGGTGGGCCGATGACGTGATAGGCTTAGTGCTCAATCATGGAGTAGGGTCACATGGCGGAGAAGGAGCTAGGTTATAAGCCAAAGGAGCTTAAAACCTAATGTTTAATAGGGTCATAAAATAGGCCAAAAATGGGTTTTTAATGCCTAAAATAGGGTTCTGATAGGTTAAAATAAGTTGTTTTTAAACCTAATGAAGGATTTTTGATGGTTTAGAAGGGTTTTAGAAGGTTTTCTAGGGAAATGAAGGGTAAATGAGAAGGGAAAGAAGGGAAAATGAAGGGTAAATGAGAAGGAAAAGAAGGGGAAATGGGGGAAAATGAAGATTTAATGAAGGGGAAGTGGTCCTTTTTTAAAAGGGAAAATCACTGTTGGGATAGGAGTAAATGAGTGAAAATTGGTAGAGAAGATGGAGATAAAAAATGGAGAATATAGCCTGAAACAAGTTTCCTCTTGAAACATAAGGTGATTTTTTAGAAGGCATAGATGAAGATATTCCTTGAACTGATAGATTTAGGATAATAAACGCTGTGAGATTTCTAGAACTCATAATGGTTCTTTCAAATATTATTTCTAGAAATATAGGATTGGTAATTTAGTCATCTTTGGAAAAAGTCAAAATTATGGATGATTAACAGATTGATTCGAGTAGTACCCATAATTTTATTTATTGCAAGGTGGCCAAGGATTTGAATTGCTTCCTATACCCAGCACCAGAGTTTCAAGTGATGGTTTCAAATGGAGGAGCTATAAATTGCTCTAGAAAATGCCATAATATCAAGCTAACCATGGGGGAATATGTATTGAATAGTCCAATTCTTTCCATTCCAATGGGAGGTGTTGATGTTGTACTAGGAGTATAATGGTTACAATATTTAGGGATGGTAGCTTTTAATTTTTAGGAACTTTTCTTGATTTTTTTTGGAATGAAAGGAACTAGAATTATGGGGTATCACAAGGAAGACGGGAAATATAATAGGATCTAATGTCATGAAAAATCTTATAAATAAATAACAATGAGGCGTAATTGCACAATTATTCTCACTAGAGGTTCCAACATCGAAATCATATATTTCTCCAAATCTCCAAAAAGTTTTGGACAATCGTTCCAAGTTGTTTGAAACTCTGAAAGGGCTCCCACCTATTGGTGATCATGATCATGCTATTCATTTAATTCCAGGAAGTGTTCCTCCAAACATCAGGCCTTACAGATATCCTTATGTCAAGAAGAGTGAAATTGAACGTATGAGTGCATAAGTGTTAGATGCCGGTATAATTAAACCTAGTCAAAGTTCTTTCTCTGCTCCAATAGTATTGGTGCACAAGAAGGATGGATCATGGAGCATGTGTCCAGATTATAGAGAGCTAAATAAGCTTACTATTAAAGATAAATTTCCCATTCATGTGATTGATGAATTATTGGATGAATTACATGGAGCAATTTATTTTACCAAGTTGGATCTTCGTTCAGGATATCATCAAATTAGAATGAACACTGAAGATATTCCAAAAAATACATTCATATTTATGTTGGGTATGTGTTATATTCTTTCCACAACTAGCCCCACACGTTGTACGTTGCGCTGGGCGCAGCAGGGGGGTCATAGGGTGGGTGGAAGCGCCCTAGAATTTTTTTTTTGGTGTTTGGACCCACCCATGGATTTTGCATGAGTTTGCACATGGTTTTGGGGGATGATAGTTTTCAGCCCCTCGTATTTTATATATCAGATCAACTTAGCTATGGTTATGTTCTAATCCAGGGTTAATGGATTGGGGTATATGTATGCTTCGACATGTATATATATATGTGTGTTCTAACACTAAAAGGAATATAATGAAAAATTAAGCTGGTCATCCCGATTTGGGATCCAGGGGAAAATCTCCATGTTTATCTGTGTTATGTTTTATTCTCATGCTATTGTTTTTTTTCTGTTTTAAGATTCGTTTGTAGATAATTTCTATACAGGGTTAAAACCTACAATTTCATGAAGGTCATTATGAATTTTTGGTCATGAATTTTGGCCTTAATAATGCACCTTCTATAGTTGAAGGGTTGATGAATTCCATTTTCAAATCCTTCCTTACAAAATTTGTGTTAGTATGTTTTGAGGATATACTAATCGACAATAGGTCTTGGAAGGATCATGTTCAACATGTTGACAGGGTGCTCAAACTATTGGAGGAGAAAAAATCATATGCAAAAACCTCCAAATGTTTCTTTGGAGTACAAGAGGTGGAATATCTAGGTAATAATGTATCTTAGGAGGGTGTTAAGGTAGAACCTATAAAAATTAAAGCCATTAATGAATGGAAAGTCCCCACAACCATAAAGCAGTTGCGAGGATTTCTTGGGTTAATAGGGTATTATCAATTTTTTTTTAAGAATTATGGGAGAATAGAAGCACCTATAACAAAATTATTGAATAAAGATGCATTTTCATGGACTCCTAAAGCAAATAAGGCCTTTGAACATTTTAAATAAGCAATGTGCTTAGCATCGGTTAGCTACGCCAGATTTCACAAGAACCTTTATTATGGAATGTGATGCCTCAAGAAATGGAATTGGCATTGTTTTAATGTAGGAGGGAAGACCCATTGATTTTGAAAGTCGTCCAATAAAAGGAAGGTATTTACAGAAAGCTATTTATGAGAAGGAAATTTTAGCAATACTACATCCACTAGAGAAATGATGACTTTACCTAATGGGAAGACACTTCAAGGTAAAAACTAATCATGATAGTGTTAAATAATTTTTGCAGCAAGGACTATCTTCAGAAGAGAAGCAAAAATGGGTCACAAATGTGTGGGCTTATGACTTTGAATGTTGGCATTAGGATGTAATATATTGTTATGTTATCCTTTATGGCAACCTACTCGATGAGTTGAATTTTGATAGCAACCTATTTTTTAAAGATGTAAAAATGATGTATCTATAGGTCAATTGTGATGTGACAGAGAAAGGAATTCCACTCAATGATAGAGAAATGATAATGATAGTATTTCACAATGGATACATAGGTTTGATGAAGGCAACCCGCATATACTCACAGGTTTGATGAAATAAACCCATGTATACATCCAAAATTAGTGTATACGCAATTTTGGTGAAGAGAAGTTTAGTATACACATGGTTACGAAGACGCCAAGTTGCATATGTAATTATGCACTCAGTTTATGATACCAGGTGTCCTTACCATGGTTTTATCCCAAAATATTGAGCATTGTGTCATCTACTTGATTTCGTCCAAGAATACCATCGGCATTTGTGTGGTTTTGGCTCATGGTAAAGTCTCAAAATATATAAGGAGAAGAAGACCATAGTGCACAAGGGTGAGTGCATGTGTATGGGTATTGAATGAATACTTCACTCTAAAGTATATTTGCATGGAATGGGTTACAGTTTATTGATAGATATGAAATATTTATGCACCTATAGATATAATGATGGATCAGGATTTCTAGTCCTAAAATGACCATGTATTTTCCTAACCTGTCTTTCAGTTGATTAGATATGTGATATGACAATTTTTTTTCGAAGTTAAGGGTAAGATCTAAGCTGATTATTTGTTCTAAAAATTTAGGTAGTCCTAAAATGTTAATAGATCTATACGTAGGTTCGCCTCAGTAAAAGCACATATATATTAAGGTTCATTTTAGCAAAAGTGCATATGGAATATAGGGTTTTGCTAAATAATGTTGAAGGAAATTTCTGATCAATTTTACTGTTTTTCTGTTGTCTATGAATGATGTCTTCATATAGATCTGGGTTGTTCGAGAATTGACTATGATGCTAGTTGATTGTGATTAATGATTAGTGATTGGTTTGTTGATTGATGATTCAATGAATGATTTGATACAATTATGAATTTCAGTTTGATATATGTTCTTTGGGCTTAAATGACTGGAGTGGGTCTAGTCTGAAAATCTGATGAGAAGAGGCCTAAAATTTGTGTTGTGTTGAAGCTGTTGGATCCAGTGTGAAAATTTATGAAACGTGGTCTGTGCTGGTGCTGAGGGGTATCGTAGCCTTCAATGAGGGGGTTGTAGCTCCCTTCTAGTGTTTTTCGGTAAACGAGATCAGCGGGTAGTAGCTCCCTTCCAGGAGTGGCTGGTAAACAAGAACAGGGGGTTGTATCTCTCTTCTAGTGGTGGCCAGTAAACGAGATCAGGGGGTTGGAGCTCCCTTCCTGTAGTAGCTAGAAAACAAGAGAAGGTTGCAGCCTTCTATGGGTGGGTTCCTGTGTGATGGATTCAGTCTGCACCAGTACAAGATTGTAAACAATTTTCTTTATAATAAATATTGAACATAGAGATGACAACAACAGTGGTTTTTTCCTGACTTCGGTTTCTACCTTAAATCCTGGTGTTCATGTGTGTTTCTTATGTGTGATGATTTATTTTTTTCTTACTACACATACTTACTGCTCACTGAATTTCTGATGAATGAATGATGCACTGATATAAGTAAAGAATTATCTGCATAATAATATCTCTGGACATACGCAAGTTTCATTAAAGATACTCACTTGTATACGCTAGTTGGATTAATCAAAGCTGCGTATAGAAATTAATAAAGAACAAAAGTAAAGTTTATTGTGAGTTATAAATACTAATTCACCCCCCCCGCCCCTTTTAGTATTTTTCCCAAAAATTGGAATCAGAACTTCTGAAGAAGCTTGATCGCTTGAAGGAGATCCATCACAATGGGAAGGAGTGAAGGAGTATTTTCTATTAGTCAACCATTTTTCAATGGAATTAATATATTTTTCTGGAAGATACAAACAAGGGATTATTTGAAAAGTATTGGAGAAGACATATGGGGAATCATGGAAGGAGGTTACCAGTATCCAGTAACCCATATTACAAATGCAACAAAAAGGAATAGATATGAAACCAATGCAAAATTTGTCAATGCTTTATTAGGGAGCCTATCAGAAACATAATTTGTCAAAGTTATACAACTAAATTCAGCAAAGGAAATATGGGACAATATCGTTCAGCGCTATGAAGGCAATGCAAAGGTAAAAAGTGCCAAGCTTCAAACTCTTAGAATTCAATATGAAAATCTCAAAATGCATGATGATGATAGTATTGCAATTTTATTTCTAAGAATAGATGAGATTGCGAACTCTATGAGGAATATAGGTGAAGATATAAAAGTCTCAACTTTAGTAGAGAAAATATTCAGATATATAACTCCAAAGTTCGAGTGAAAATTTTCAACTATTGAAGAAAATTAGGATCTGCATACTCTTGCTATTGTTCAACTTCATGGTATCCTGACTACTTTCGAAATGAGAAAAGGAGGTCCCTCACCAATCATAGAAGTAGCATTTAAGGCCTGTGCAAAAGGAAAATAAAAGGAAGTTCTCAAGGAATCAAGCTATATATTACAAGAAGAAAGAGAAATTTTTGTGACGAGACTTCAACCATGTACTAGAAGACTCAGAGGTAAGCTTCCCTTCGGATGTTTTTCTTATGGTAGAGTTGGCCATTATGCCGCTAAATTTCCTTATATAGAAAATCATGTTAGAGGGAAAAAATGTGAAAAAGGAAGGAATTTTTATACAAAATGAGATAGTGATGGATTGTCAAATGAAAAAGAGGGAGATTCTGATCAAGATCTGCAAGTGCTCATGGCATGTACCATGGATGATGAAAATTCCCTAAAAGAAAGGAACTTGGTTATCAAATAATTACATATATCAAGGCAAAAAGGATGCTTTCATGGTTGGTGTTTCTATTGTAGCTCATTTGGGAATAAGGCCATTGATTTCAGGTTAATTATGGTGAATAGAACTAAGATATTTGAGAAGTTCAAGCACATAATAAGAAATTTCAAGAAAAGTTGGAAAAAGAAGAAGCATCGGTAAAAAATGTAGGGAATATTGACCCTACTACTGTCATCTGTTTCTAAATTTTACTTCTCATAATGACTGCAGGAATGATTTTAGATAAATTATAGGAATCAACAATGTATCATCACAGGGGGGAAAATATATGGTGATTCCCATGGTTGGTTTGGTAATTATGGTTGTGTTTATTTCTAATAGTGCATATGATATGACAAAAGAAGACATGTAAATACTGTATAGATCCGGGGGGGAGATGGAGCTATGAAATTTTTAGTATTTCACTTTCTGTACGCGGGTTTCATGAACCAAAGCCGCGTATATATGCGAGTTCCATTGCATAAATTTTTGTATGTTTTTCTTTGATAAGAAAATCAGTGAAGCACACTCAAGAACAATTTCTGATATGCTACTAACAGCTATAATTTTCTTGATCTAATGTTGATAGTTATATATTTTGATATGATATTAAGTTTTGATTATCTGATTGATGAACATGCTTTGAGGAATGAGTTGTTCAGGTTATCAAGAGCACAATTTCAGGGGGAGCATTAGTCTTGCCAAGAATAATGCATTGCCATGATGTTGGTTGTTGAATTTTGATCTCTCTCCTGAGGTCCTTTGGTCTTGGTTATAAAGATTCATATCTATAATTTGATGTAAAGGTCATGTTGAGACCTATGATGTAAATATTTTCATATTCATTCATGTATGGACTTGTTCAAATTCGTAAACCCACTTGGTTGGGTAGTTGAGTCAAATTTGTAAACCACTTGGTTGGGTAGTTGGATCATTGATGTAAATATGAGTCCTTGGTGATAGGAAAGTTCATACCCAGTTGAGTTATAAAGTCATGTACTTCATTGAAAATTTTGTCTAAAGATTTAACATTTTCTAAGAGGGAGCATGGTCAGTGCAGATGAGATGTACATAGCTTTTATTTCTACAAGGAAAGAGAAAACCTATTTCGCATTGGTCTGCCCTTTTCCCTTGATGTCAAAGGGGGAGCGTAACTTGGTGGTTGAATAATTGTTATGATTGACATGTCTATCAGGTATCTACCCATTGTGGTGATCAAACACCATCATTGTTGCCATCAAGTCCAAAGGGGGAGATTGTTGGCATTATGATGTAATATGATTTTATGTTGTCCTTGACAATAACCTACTTGATGAGTTTCCTTTTGATAGCAACCTATTTTTTAAAGACATAAAAATGATCTATCTACAAGTCAGTTAAGATGTGATAGAGAAAGGAATTCCATTCAGTGACAGAGAAATGATAAATGTAATATTTCATAATGTATATGCAGGTTTGATGAAGGAAATCCGTGTAGACTCACAGGTTTGATGAAGTCAACCCCTGTATACATCCAGAATTAGTGTATACGTAGTTTTGGTGAATAGAAGTCATGTATACACATGGGTACAAAGAAGTGTTAGACTAAAATTTGTCACCATGACATTTTAGTCTCCCTTAGAAGTCTACAATATCAAAGTTCCTAAGGTCAAGCCTTTAAATTAAGAGAAAAGCTCATAAAAGTTTTAAAAGCTCTGGTACCGCATTTTCTCTTAGTATTGCCTGTGGTGCTGCACCTTTTGGCTATAAATCCTGAGGAGCCAAACACATTGTTTATTCATTAACGGTGCAGACCTCTGTAAAATATCAAAAAGGTGCAAGTATAATCTAGAAGCTCATTTTGAGTCATTTTTGGAAGCTTCTAGAAACATTCCTGCGGTGGAAAGCCTGCTCTTTTCAGGTTCATGTATCCCATCCATTAAGGAGCTAACCCCTTGATGTAAGGAACTAATCCCTTTGAAGGAGGATTCTATCCCTTCCTGTATGGAGCTGTAACTTCCTCTCTTTCACTATAAAAAGAGGCATAGGGTAGCCTTAAGGGGTTACAATTGATGAGTTGAAGCTTTAGTATTGTTGGAGGCGAAGTGCTATTGAAACTTAGACCCTTTTAGCTGAGATTTCATGTGGGAAAGATTACATACCTGTATGTATCTCGGTTTGAAGAGTACAAGGCTAGTCAGAGTAAAGGAAACGCCTGTTCCGGACCCCAGGAAGGCCTGTATGACATCAAGGCAGACACGGTTGTAAGGCTCTTCTTTATTTAAGTTAATACAAATAAGTCTGTTTTTCTGAATAATATGTCAAATGATTGGTTTATTTTATGGATTCCTTGATCCCCATAATAGATATGATTTATGAATATATGCTATGGAGGTGCTATTTGATGTTTTCTTGTTTATGATTTTATATATTTGAAGGAAACTCTTTTGGGCGATTGAAGGACTACTACTATAATCAAGCATTGGATCGAAGGTAAGATCGATAAGCCTTTATAGCATCTAACTATGAATCACAATATATATAGAGAAAGATAGTTTTATTTGTTCATTTGTTTCTAGTTGTCCGTAGGAAAATTCAGAGGTTTGTCCTGTTCGCAAGAACGATTTATCCGTCCAAAAAGATGGCGACTCCATTGGGGATTGAATGTATGTTTCATACTATTGTTGATGAAGGGGCTTCCACGTGTATTATGTCATTAAAATGTTGGAAATAACTTAGTTCTCCGACTATTAACCAATCACCAACTATTCCAAAATATTTTGGTGGAAGAGGTTTTCAACCATATAGTATCTTACAAGATCTACCAATAGAGGTCGAAGGAAAATTGGTTAATCTAGATGTGGAAGTAGTTGATGCCCCTCTAGATTACAACCTTCTCCTGGGTGGTAGTTGGTCTTATGCCATGATGACTGCTATTGTATCATCAATGTTTTTCCTCATCATGTTTCCTCATAAGGGAAAGATCATTAAGATAGATTAGCCGTCATATTATTCATCCGACCAAGCATCGACTGATAGCATCCAACATATCAGAAAATCGACTATCCCTTATAAGGATGTCAGAGTAGGTTTGATTAAAGATTTAGATTTACTGGGAAATTTTTCCTTGCCTCCTCCCAACGTACAAACTCCTATTGCTAATATAAATATGATTACATCAAGTACTATTTCCTTTGATGACGCTTGGATAATACCTTTAGAATCAGAATTGGATTCTTTCGATGGTCCACTGCCTTTGAGTCTTTTTGAGTTAGCATATCAACATGTACAGTCATTTTTTGATACTCCTTCAACTGAGTCTGATCCAGTGAATGTGATCAATCAGGAGGCATTTTCAATATCAAGCTTAGCTTCGACACCAATTCCGGATCCTACTCAACAAGTGTTCACGTGAATTCTTGTCGGTAGATGAATTACCATGGGAAGATATTCATCAAAGGTCTTCATTTTTACCTAATTTAGATCATTTTGAGAATGATTTTTCCTCCATTTGTACCACTTATCGCGTCAAAGAACCTTAGAATCCTCTTTCACACTTTGATTCTGAATTGAATTTAGAAAATATTTCTACGACAGTTCCTCTTGATATTTTAGTAAAACTTGAAATTGTTGAAAACATTCACATAGGTGCTTCTTGTATGCCTGAAGAGATTCAAGCATATAAAGCCCTATTTCAGGAATTCCACGACATTTTTGCTTGTTCATATGAAGAAATGCTAGAAATTGATCCGTCAATTTTTTTTCATGAAATTAAGACATACCCAGATGATAAAACCATTACACATAAATTACGTTAGATTCACCCAAGAAAAGCTGCCGCTATAGAAGTAGAAGTTGAAAAATTACTTCGTGCAAGTTTTATTTATCCGATCCCGTTAATGGATTGGGTATCTAATATTGGTCCGGTTAATAAAAAACAAGGAACAATAAGAGTATGTATCGATTATAGGGATATAAATCGAGCTTGTCCAAAAGACAATTATCCTATCCCTTACATCGATAAAATTATTGACGATTGTAATGGAAGTGAAATGTTCTCGTTCATGGATGGATTTTCCAACTACAATCAAATCAACATACTCCCTGCGAATCAACCTAAAATAGTTTTCATTTGTCCATGGGGAACTTTTTCTTGTCACAAATTACCTTTTGGCCTTAAGAACATTGGCACAAATTTTCAAAGGGCCATGTCTTATGCATTTCACGACATTAAGCACATTGTACAGCCCTACCTCAATGCTTTCCTTGCTCATTATTCACGTAGATGATATTACTCATTTATGAACCATATTTATACGATGTAGGCATTATAAGATTCGTTTGAATCCTCACAAATGTGTTTTCTGCATATAATCCGGACGATTATTGGGATTTATTGTCTCAAAGGCAGGAATTTGTTTCGACCCATCTAAGGATGATCCAATATTCAATTTACCTCCTCCTTCTACTCTTCGCCAACTCCAAAGTTTGAAAAGGAAAGAAATTTTTTTATGTATATTCATTCCTAACTACACCGAGTTAACGAAAGGTTTCACTAGATTGTTGGAACAGAATATTCTTGTCTTTTGGGACGAGGTTACTGATAGATCTTTCGATGCTTTGAAAAATGCATTGACCCATGCACCATTACTGCATCCTCCCAGCTACAACCAAGATTATTTTTTTTACCTCGCCGCTTCCGATTCTACGATAGGTATGGTTTTAGTTCAGGAAGATGAATTCCATAGTGAACATGTGATTTAATATCTTAGTTGAAATTTGCGTCCGACTGAGATCAAATATTCACATGTGGAGAAATTGGCCTTGGCAGCTATACAAACTATCCAACATTTTCATCACTACATACTTTTAGACAAAATGATAATTATCTCTGATTGTAACCCTACGATGTACATCTTGACCAAAAAATTTGTAGGGGGAAAATACTCTAAATGGATTGTTATCCTGTAGGAGTTTGATTTGGAATTTGAAAAATCCAAATCCAAGAAATCATTGATATTTTCTAAACTTATGTGTGATTTCCCACATACTAATATAGAAACTGTGGCAGAACAACCAATCGCGGATGAATCCTTGTTTCTTATTAGTGCCATTGATCCTTGCCATGGATATATTATTGTTTATCTTCAGACCCAATCCTTTTGGCCTGATATTTCACGGTCACAATGATGAAAAATTCATTTACACTCTCAACAATATCATATTGTTTGTGACGCACTATACCGTAATCATGGGGACTTAGTTTTTCGACGTTGTCTAACTCATGACTAAGCCAAAAAGGTTTTAAATGACTGTCACTCCGAAGCATGTGGCGGTCATATGTATAGGTGAGCCACAACCCAAAAGATATTGTGCACAAGTTATATCTGGCCATCTTTGTTTAAAGATTGTATTTACACAGTCCAAAAATGTCATAATTGTCAAATATTCGATAGAAAAATGTGTGTACCACTTGCTCCTTCTCACCCTATAATTGTTGTCAGTCTATTTTCAAAATGGGGCATTGATTGCATTACATGTAACCCTCACTCGGCTGGGGGGCATGGGTATATTATTCTAGTAGTAGATTATTTTACCAAATGGGCCAAGGTGATGCCTACATTTGCGGCAGATGGAATAAATACAACTAATTTCATATTCAATCATGTAATTTCTCATTCCAGTGTACCCCAAGTGATAATTACTGATCACGGGAGCCATTTTCGAGATATCATGATGACCGAGTTAACATACCACCTTGGCCTGTGCCATGACAGTTCTACACCATATTATCCGCAGGCCAATGGTTTAGTTGAAGCAATTAATAAATTTTTAGTCACCATGATCAAACGAATCATTGGCATTCATAAGTCGAATTGGCATACCATGCTCTTTTCAGCACTTTGGGAATATCAAACCTCAGCAAAAACATCGACAGGTTTTACCCCTTTTCAACTAGTTTACAGTTTACAAGCAATATTACCCATTGAATGCGAGATACTGTCACTCAAACTAGCCATAGAGTTACTACCAGACACTTCTGAAGAAGAGAAACATTTTTTATACTTGGCTCACTTATATGAGAATCGGCGCACCGCTGCATTAGCTACCAAGACTCATGCGAAAAGAATGAAAGCTCAATATGATAGAAGTGTTACGCCTTGTAATTTTTTAGAAGCAGACCTAGTTTTGATTATGATAAAGCTAATGATAAACTAGGGGCTGGGAAATTTGAACCCATGTTGCATGGTCCTTATAATGTCAAGCGACAGCTTGCAAAAGGGGCCTATGAATTGATTGATTTTGACGGGGTCTCTTTAGGTAAACCCAGAAATGGACCTTATCTGAAGAGATATTACGCTTGATTTTGTGTGGAGATATTCTCTATATATTATTTACTTTCTAGCTGGTGTGTTGTAGATTAGAAACGTGTGCCTAGCTTAAGTGTGCTCTTACTATTATTCCTGCCTATCTGGATACTTTTGATATCACAGATGTCGACATCCTTACAAACATATATTGGTTTTGCTGATCGCACTTGTGATAGTACACAAAACATCTCTTCCGCATCTTGGCTTATTTACTCACCCACTAACGAGTTAGTATCGATGCATGGGGTAAGCCTCGGCCAAACAACGAACAATATTGTTGAATATAGTGCAGTTATTGAATTATTATCAGAATCCATTTCATTTTGAAGTCAGATTTTGATCGTTAGGTTAGATTTTGAAATCGTTGTATTACAGTTGGACCGAGTATATGCCATTAGAAATCCAGTATTATTAAGATTGTTTTTAAGGGTTCCTCCCTTGGAACGAGAGTTCTATTATATTGAGTATCAACACATTCCAAGAAATTTAAATAAATTAGAAGATGCAATTACTTCTAACGTTATAAATAGACATTTGCGATAACAAAGTAATAAATCAACATTTCATAACATGATTGAGCAGATAACTAGAAATAATAGTATATCATAGTATAAATGTAGTGTTCAAAAAATAGTACATCGTCTACAATCATAGGTTCAAAACACCTTATGATCGGGAAAAAGTGATACAAAAAAATTAGTCTACAAGTCAATCATCCACTATCCATGGTGATGATCACGATAATACAGTACTTCTTGTGCCACCCTAGTCAAAAATCTCCTGAATGGTCCAAGAACACCAATGACATATCCATGTATATGGAGTGGGATGTCATCCATGGTAGTCTGAGGAATATCCATAGTGAGCCACTCCAAAGGGTGTTCTAAATCAGTCAGGATCTCTGCAGTCTGATCCTATGGGGGTGGTGGTACTGCTACTACATCCCTTTGCCTTCGGTCAAAGGGGCGGCGAATGGTTGGTTGACTCGGACCCACATCTGCATTTGAAATTTTTGTTATCAGTATTGGACGATTTAAAAACAAAATAAAAATTAAAAATTAGAACATGTAAAAAGATATTTTTTACTTGACTCATCCCACTAAGCTCTTGGAGGAAGGGACATATCTCGGTTGCCGTGAAAATCCATGCCTGCATAAGGAAAATCCTTTATCACAAAAAATTGGCATTCTAGCCAACGAAAATAGGTCGAGGGAAATCGAACGATCTCCCCACCCTTGCTGTGGTGGGCCATCAAAGAAACCCAATGAACCATCCTAGGCTCTCGAGGTCGACCAGTATTAACAGGAATGTGCTAGAGGGCTAACATAGGAATCCTCTTTAGAGCAAAGGTGACGATGATGGACCCATATCTGAAGTTTTTTAACTTCCCATTATTTCCTCTGGTGATTTGGCCTTTCACATTTGCCAAAACGTCCGCACACCAGTTGAATATGGTGCCTCGAAAACAATCTACTGCGATGTGTATCTGAGATCCAGTAGCTACATGAAAAGCCGCTCTTCCGCACAACTTGACAATGGTAAAATAAATCACTTTTAACTTGGGACGAATAATAGTTTTAATGTCAATCCATTTGTCTCTGGGATTGGCTTCATCAATATAGAACTCTAATTTTACACTGGCAATAGACTAGCCACTTGGCCTAGCCCCAAATAGAGATAGTGGTTCACCTCTCTTAGACAAACCCGTCAAAAAATATATGTCTTCCAGCTCAATCTCAAGCCAATGACCTCCAATCATGAAACACTGGTCCTGAACATCCCATTTGCTCACCAGAAAAGTAAGAAGATCTACTTGAGCTCTCATGCCATTTATAGCCCAAAATTTGAAAAGCCGGCATGCTCTTAAAACTTACAAAGTAGGTTGATGGATCATTGCTACTTCATCTACCTCCTCATGTTCCCGTTCTCACAAAATGAGCATTGTAAATATCCTACAATTAGTAAAATGAAGTGTTAAAATCATTTTGAAATAAAAAATTTGGGTAATTTAGGAAGAAAATGTGTTTTTAAATTCGTTACGACACCCCCACACTTTACGCTCAGATACATTGTGTAGCTCCGCAAGTGCTCTATGTTAAAAGTGCAGAGCCTCGACATTTTCCTTTGTGATAAAGTGTTGGGGTCCGCAGGTACCTAGTGTCCTGCCTGCAGACCCCCGAGGGGAAATTTTTGAACCTATTTTCCTCCCAAAATGAAATTTTTACCCTAATTTAAAAAATTGAACAGAAGAAAAGCAAGAGAAATAGGTTTTGGATTACTTGGAACAGACGATTTTTTATTCCGGCGGTCAGTTTTCCCAGAATCTTCTCCGAAGCGTTATTTACCAAAAGCTCTAAAATTTCACTCCAAACTCAAATGGTAAAAATGAACTTGAAAAAATCCTTTTTATAAGTTTTTTCAAATAAATGAATTTTAAATTTGTTTATTTTTCACTTTAAAAATATGGTTTTTCGAAATATTCTTATTATTGAAACATATATCTTTAATTTTTCTAGTTTTTGTGCAAAATACTGAATTTTTTAGGAAAAATGATCATTTTTGACAAAGAGTAAACTTTTATCACTTTTTCGGGCTCTTTAAAATTTATAAAAAATGTGAAACCATCGAGTTCTATTTTAAGCCCTTTTTAGACTCTCTAAAAATGAAAATATTTCCAAGTACTTGACTATTCAAACTCATTAAAGTAAATGAATGGTCGTCCCTTCAGTATAAGTTTACCCCCTATCTAGACTTAAATGGACTATTTACGAAATAGGTATACGTTGACTAATCATGGTCAATAGAGTTCTCTCTCACATTATTTTATCCTTTTTCGAGCCTCAGTGACTAAATTTATGAAAAATAACACCCATGGAGTTTTCTTAAGTTTTTTCTTCTGACTCCCTAAAAATGAAAAACACCGAGTTTCTCCTATATTGGACTTGTTAAAATTTAACAGTAAAGGACATGTCGATTACAAACAGGAATGTAACACTCCTTCTTAGGGTTCGATTTTAAACTAAGTTGGACTCATTCGAAGGATAAGATTATAAACAAGAAAATATTATCCTCCTCAATCTTGTCAAAAATAAAGAGGTACTTGCCAGAAATGGTGGGGGAAAAGAGAGAAAAACATATTCATTTGTTACACTTTAATTTGTGAAAGCATTACACCACTCTTGAACATGACACTTTTTGTCACACTTTCAACTGGGTTGGGAAATCCTTTGCCTATCATTTATTCAAACCATATTGAAAGTCTTCAGTTGGTTTCTGGGTATTAGCTTAGGGAAACTGTCACCAAACCATCTGCAGTGTCGTTATGTGTTCAAGAGGTCAGTCAAATAAACCATTCATCTGCAAACATTTGTCTCCATTCGCGTTGACCATCCCTAAGTCAGTCCTTGCAAAAATTTCTTCAAAACCTTATCTATGGTTTCGTGTCGTCAGCTTGCTTATGACAGATCACTTTGTATCGATGACAACTCATCATCTAGGAAGTTGATCTATAATCCATCAGTACCTTGGAATCTTCATGCCTTAATGGCAGGTTTCACGCCTTCGACGATAGGTCGCATCATTGACCTTCAATCGAATGATTCAGTGAAATGTTCGACTACAGATCACTTATTCACATTTCATGGATTGTACTGAGTACATTGAGAGCCATTGTAATTATTGGTGCTTTCTCTCACACTCGTTAACAGTGCACATCATTGACCGGTAATCAAGTGGTTTCTACCATGTTCGACTTCAACACATTTAATCACATGGATAGAATCATACTAGTTCGGGAAGCAGAAACCAGGACCCTAGATCTAGTTTCTACCATCCAGGCTGCGAGGAGTTTTATTATTCATTACGTAGTAGACAATTTATTACAGATGGTTCCGCCCATGCTGTGTCTACACTATTGATGTAATATTAAAATCATTTCTGTATTAGAACAAGTTTAGTTAGTTTTGATCTAATTATGGGAATTTCTACCTCAGCGATGATATGTGTGTGTGTGTGTGTGTGTGTGTGTGTGTGTGTTACGTTGAATGTTTTTACATGGTTCCGACTAGGGTGTCCACAGGCTGATCCTTGAAATGATAAAACACATCACTCTTCGAATACTCTCAGACTTCACACTTTAGGAGGCAATTTGTTACACTAAAATTTGTCACCATGACATTTTAGTCTCCCTTAGAAGTCTACAATATCAAAGTTTCTAAATTCATGCCTTGAAATTAAGAGAAAAGCTCATAAAACTCTTAAAAAATCTGGTGCCGCTTTTTCTCTTAATATTTCCTGCAGTGCCGTACCTTTTGGATATAAATCCTACGGAGCCAAAAAAAATGTTTATTAATTAAGGGTGCGGACCCCTGTAAAATATTAAAAAGGCCCAAGTGAAATCTAGAAGCTCAGTTTGAGTCATTTTTGGAAGCTTCTAGAAACATTCCTGCGGTGGAAAGTTTGCTCTCTTCAGGTTCATGTATCCCATCTATTAAGGAGCTAACCCCTTGATGTAAGGAACTAATACCTTTGAAGGAGGATTCTATCCCTTCTTGTATGGAGTTGTAACTTCCTCTCTTTCAGTATAAAAAGAGCCATAGGGCAGCCTCAAGGGGTTACAATTGATGAGTTGAAGTTTTATTATTGTTGGAGGTGAAGTGCTATTGAAACTTTGACCCTTTTAGCTGAGATTTCATGTGGGAAAGATTACATACCTGTATGTATCTTGGTTGGAAGAGTGAAAGGCTAGTTAGAGTAAAGCAAAATCCTGTTCCGGACCCTAGGAAGGCCTATATGACATCAAGGCAGACAAAGTTGTAAGGCTCTTCTTTATTTAAGTTAATACAAATAAGTTCGTTTTTCTCAATAAGATGTCAATTGATTGGTTTATTTTATGGATTCCTTGATCACCATGATAGATATGATTTGTGAATATATGCTATGGAGGTGCCATTTGATGTTTTCTTGTTTGTAATTACAAATATTCGAAGGCAACTCTTTCGGGCGACTGAAGGACTACTACTACAAACAAGCGTTGGATCGAAGGTAAGATTGTTAAGCCTTTATAGCACCTAATTATGAATTGCAATATATCTAGAGAAAGATAGTTTTATTTGTCTGTTTGTTGCTATCTTTCTGTAGGAAAATTGGGAGGTATGTCTTGTCCATAATAAAGACTTATCCGTCCAAGAAGAAGCAAAGTCACATACATACTTACACACTCATTCTATGATATCAGTGGTCCTTACCATGGTTTTAGCCCATAGTATTGATCGTTGTGTCATTTATTTGATTCCGTCCAAAAATACCATCGACATTTGTGTGGTTTTGGCTCATGGTATTGGTAAAGGATCAAACTATATAAGGCAAAGAGGATCATAGTGCGAAAAGGTGTTGCATGTGTATGGGTATTGAATGAATACTTCACTCTAAAGTATATCTACATGGAATGGGTTACAGTTTATTATTATATCTGAAATATTGATGCACCTATGGATATAATGATGGATCAAGATCTCTAGACCTAAAATGACCATGTATTTTCTTGATATGTTTGTGAGATGTTTAGATCTATGATCTGATGAATGTTTGTTGAACTGAAGGGTAAGATATGAGTTGATTATTTGTTTTGAAGAGTTACACAGTCTTGAAATGTTAACATATCTATACGTAGGTTCGTCTAAGTAAAAGCACTTATGTATGTAGGCTTGTTTCAGCAAAAGTGTGTATGGAATCTAGGGTTTTATTGAATAATTCTAAAGGAAATTTCTTATTAGTTTTACTGTGTTTTTTTTTTGTCAATGATTTATTCCTATAGATATGGGTTGTTTGAGTATTGATTATGCTGCTAGTTGATTGTGATTTAAGATCAATGGTTGGTTGGTTGATTTATGATTCATTGAATGATTTGATACAGTTATGAGTTTTAGTTTGATGTATTTTATTTGGGATTAAATGAGTGGAGTGGGTCCATTCTAAAAATGTGATGAAAAGAGGAATACAGGTGGCATTGTGTTGAAGCTATTGGATCCAGTGTGAAATTTTATGAAACACGGTCCACGGTGGTGTTGAGGGTTGGAGCCTTGAGTGAGGAGGTCATAGCTCCCTTCCAGTGGTTCCTGGTAAATGCGATTAGGGGATAGTAGCTCCCTTCTAGGAGTGGATGGTAAATGAGAGCAGGTGGTTGTGGTTCCCTTCCAGAGGTAGCTGGTAAATGAGATCAGGGGGTTGGAGCTCCCTTCTAGTTGTAGTTGGAGAATGAGAGAAGGTTGCAGCCTTCTGTAGGTTGGTGCATGTGTGCTGGTATGAGTCTACACCAATACAAGATTGTAAGGAATTTTCTTTATAATAAATATTGAAGACATAGCTTACATCAACGGTGGTTTTCTCCTGACTTGGGTTTCCAACATAAATCCTAGTGTTCATGTCTGATGACTTATTCTGTTCTTACTGCACATATTTATTTCTTACTAAATTTCTGATGAATGAATGATGTTGTTGTCATTCCTAGAGATAGCCTAGAGTTGTGATGGACTAGTGCCTAGGACATATTATATTAGCAAGGAGCATATGGTATAACTGAGGAAGTTATCAGTAAAAATCTCTCATGCTATTTCTTGTAAAAAAAGGAAAATAAGTCTAAATGGGACAAAGACCTTCAGGAACCGACACAGAGGAAAGAATATTGCAGAGGCAACATGCAAAACTCCAATATAAAAGAAACAGACAATTCAGAGACAACTTACTGCAAAGAGGGCCAATTCAGAAATACCTCACAGAAATAAGTTATCAAAAGGTGTATGTAGTGAATGAAATATTGAAGAGATATTAGTTAACATTGAGCTGATGTCCAGATACACAATACCACCATGCATGGTCTTACCAATTTAAGAATCCATGCATGACAGTAGCGTTTTAAAAACACCCTCCCAAAGAAACTAATATAGCAGAAATACGATTTAGATGAATAGTGGAACAGAATATCACGCATGAACCATATTTAAAGCTCTTGACTAATCCGAGCATGGGTATCAACTAGGATAAATCCATACCAAAAATCAGTGCACCACTCGCATTCCAAAACATGATATAGGAAAGATGGATGAAATGAAATAATCTATTAAAATAACACATAAGAGAAGGTTACAGACTGTGAAACACAAAAGACCAAAATCCTCTTTAACAGATGGAACTCCTCCTCACTGAGACCCTACGAGCTCTAAGCCTCCATACAAGAATTCAACAAAATGTATACAAAAATCCTTTCATTGCATAATTTTCTACTAAGATCTGGAACCCCAAATCATCTGTTCTTTGGGAGCTTTATAGGAGAACAAGAAAAGCCCCTTAAAGGGAGTAGGTGATGAACATTTAATTGTCTCATTAAAACAAAATGGCGGAGACGTGCATGGCCATACTACTCGATGAATTTGTAATGTTTTTTGTACTCTGTGGCCTGCTCTATGAAATAAATGCATTGGATGAAGTTCTCTTCAGGAACACGGTAAAGGAGTAAAATCATATAAACATTCCGTCCTTTCCTGAAAGAAAATGGTGCTGAAAAGAAGGCCTTGAGGTATTTTATCTATGAATGGTACCCTCTACCTTCTAAACCCTAGACTACGGCTGAACATCTTTAATGCCGAACGTTGAATTCCTTGATCCTTTGCTGATATTTTTCTGCTGCTCCATTAATGTTTTCATCTGCGAAATCGGCGCCTTGAATGTCCCTGCAGGGTTTGACAAATTTTAACCCTGCTTCTTTTAATGGAAGTCTTATCCATTTTCCCTCTTAGGCCTTTCTCCATAATTCAACTTTGAAAATGGTCCTTTGACGTGCTCTCTATCACAATAATAGCGAATGTGAATCATGATAGTTTTCCACCACTGTAAACCTTCAAAACCTACAAAATCGTTAAGAAAAAAAATGCACAGGGATGGCAATACAGTGGGGATGACTGTGTAGGAACGTGGCATGATGAAATGGTGGAAGTATGTCGAGTGGCGATGAAAAATGCATTAGAACAATGGTGGATGGACTGGGTGGAGGTTTTTAACGTAAAACATTAAAATATGACATATGAATGGAATATATAAACAGCGAAGGAAAAATGCAATAAACACGTGGGACAATGACGGGTGGACGTACGAAAGACTATGTGGAAATGATGACATGGTTATACGAGGTCAATGGCGGGCATGTGAAATCTGGACCATCCAATCTCATGGGAGATAGATGGTTGAAAAGGCATTGAGTGCGATTGATAGTGGGCCAGGGGTGTATTTGCGGTGGATTAAAACTCGTGCAGCTTCGATGTGTGATGACCGCTAGATGAAGATCTCCAGATCCGATGGCTGTCATGAATATCGTGTCGTGAATATGGACAAAAAATAAGGCGTGATGGAGGGCGGTTTCTGGGCCGTACGCAGAGACACGTGGAAAGCGATGTATGGAATCACTCCGAATTGAGGAATACTGCTTGCCTCCGAAAGGTGGTGCGATGAAAACTGACGGGTTTTGAACAATGCACAGTGCGGGGTCCACTGGGGTGGGTGTATTGTGAGTCGTTGATTGGTGGATGATCAGACGGTTGAGATATGATCCGACAGGAAAATGGGGTGGGGACTGCGTGCGCGATGGGGTTGCAAAGGTCATCGGATCTGCGTATATCGACGTTCTAAAATGCACCCAATATGTATATTTGATAAGCGCCCATTGGACTAGCTCCTAGTTTCAGGGTTGGGTCATGCGGAAGGAAAAGGGCGCAGGGGCTTGGCTGAAAGGGGCTAAGGCCTAGTATATTTTCAAAAGTGGGTTTTTTGGCCCTTTTCTGCAATTTTAAGGCTGGGAGAAGGCAACGATAGGCGGATAATGGATTTTTAGGCCCAACAAGAAGGGATTGCTTGTCAAAGATTCAATGGGGGCTGAAATGATCAACATTGGCTCCATCTGGGGATGACATGTTCGTCCCTGAGTGTGTCGAGAACTTTGCAGACCATATGATAATCTTCTATGTGGACCCTGATCTTCAGCACTTCTACTTTTCACCTTCTATCATAATGAAATTCTGATTTTTCATCACTGCAGCAGTTCTAGAATTCTGTCCTCCAATCTTCTCTTTGTTCATCAGACACCTCAGCTCATTCTTGTCAGTTTCGAAATCATAAGACCCAATGGTCTTACTTGATGATTCAGCCACCAATTCTTTCCTCAAAAATCCTAAGTTTCATCCAAGACCCAAAAAGTCCTCACTGTCTTCATTCCCTTGTATCTTCACATTCTGCAATCGCAATTTTGAAATTGAGGTTCTCCCTTTAGATATATTTTATGCTACATTGTGCTGATGTTGAAAGTTTTTAGGTCCTGATATGACCATGAAAACACATCTTTGCAAGATTGAAATAATTTGAGGTACAACTCCTTATATTCTTCTGGGACCTTCTTGGATAATCTCACAATTTTTGCACACATGAAAAATAAATCTATTCTAATTCTACCCTTATTACTCCATCAAACCAGATTAAACTGTTGATCTCACATTTTCTCTACCTAGACTACATCTGCTAGGATTAAACTCTCTAGCAGATTTCTTCTCTACATTCTAAAACAGAAATTGAAAAACAA
Source organism: Pinus albicaulis (assembly GCA_034641835.2). Lineage (NCBI taxonomy): Eukaryota > Viridiplantae > Streptophyta > Pinopsida > Pinales > Pinaceae > Pinus > Pinus albicaulis. The sequence continues at coordinate 1,148,169,051 of CM076583.1, forward strand.
CCAAGGCAGGATTAAAATGTCTGTCTTGCTAGACTTCGCAAGAATTAAAACAACTAACTATAGGCTCACAGACTGAGCTTTATTTCATACTTCTTGCCTACTCTACTCTAACTAAATTATTTACAAGTCTATCCTACAAACATTGTCTTCCAATGCAACCAGTCCATCAAGTGATCCCATGACTGGTCTGTTCTGCCTAGCACCTTGAGCAGGCTGGAAAGGCAGGGCAGCTCCCACTCTCTTTATTCCATAATAGTAGCTTTGAAAATTTTTCTTTCTGCTTGCAACATGCTGCTAAAAAAGTCCCTTGATCCTTCTTCAAATGTGTTCAGGAAATGAACATAAGGATCATGAAATGATACCTGGTTATGAATATCTGGTAGGCAGGATTCAACCAGGATTTCTTTTTCTTCCACTGGATCAAGAAAAATACTCTCTTGAGAGAGAGGATCTCCCTCATCTTCTTCACTTTCTGAATTGGAGGACTCATCATATATGAAAGTGTTGTCCTCTTGGAGCTTTGATATGTTCTACTCTGATGAGCCAAGCTCTGTGAATAGATCTATGTCTTCTTGAGTAGGGGCATGTTTCATTTCTTCTTCCTCTTCAAGAGAAGTCCCCTTAATTTCAATCTGCTCAAGAATTTCTTCTTTTCTTACCTCCTCATCTTCTGAAAAGGAAGGCTAATGGTTTCTAGTCTCACTAATGATCTGTGGTGAAGCAGAATGAATATTCAAGGAATATTCATCTACTATTATACTATCGTAGCTCTCCCCATCAGTATCATAAATAGCCTGTGTTGGCTTATTACTCTCTGGAAGTAAAGGGAAATGATTTTCCTCCGATAGATCTACTAATGATGACACTGCAAGATTATCTTCTATTTGGGAAACATCATCATCAGATAGATCAGAAATAGGAAAAACATGAATATAAGTAATACTTCCGACAGAGAATAATAGATTATCAGTGGGTTCTTCTTCACTTTGATTCGCAAAGGAGCTTTATAGATCTGTACAATCAAACTCATAAAATGAATGGGCTAGAGTGTGTGTTTCATAGAAGATTTCTGAGGTGGGCTGCTAATTGAATATCTGATCAATCTCTTCTTCTGTCAAAGGGGAAGATTGTTTTGTGTTCCTTTTTGCAGAAGAGCAGCAACTCTCTGTTTCTTGTACTAGCTGATTTGGAGGCAGGATGTCTTCTTGAACCTCTTCTAGAGTATCCTCAGTTACGCTTCCAGGAAAAACTTGAGGATATTTTGATGTTTCTTGATCTCTCTCTGATTCAGACCAGTCCTCATGAACCTGATGATACTCAGTTAGAATACAAGGCTCATGAGTGGTTTCTTCCTCCACATCATATTCTGCATCTTCTATGTGGTGTCTTATTTCCTCCAGGAAACATTCCCTATTTTCCTTTGGTATTAGGTCCTGATACTCTCTGATCAGCATAACACAAGACATGGGTAAGCAATTAGGCAGCTCCTGATCACTTTCCTCCTCATCTTCCATAGGTTTTAAAGCATCATACATGTCTTTCTCATTATCTAGGTCTTAAGTTTGTTCTTGTGATTTCAACAGTTTGATCTCAGCTTCGTATCTTCCAAACATCAATCTTAGAAATATTTTCTTAAGCACGAGTGTGCAACTTGAGCTAAGAAGAAGAATAGCCTATGGAAGGTCTTCCACTTCCAGTTTTTCCAAGCCACGTGACATTTCATCTCGACACTCAGCCATGAAACTTGGATGCATTTTTGAAAACTGCTCAGAGTCTTGCATGCGTGAAGTGGCTTGGTCTTCAGCATGGCTGATGTTGTATTGTGACATAGTCTCCCAGTGGAGTCTCGTGAAACCAAGGTAATCAGTGGCCTACTGATCACCCAATGGAGTTTTTAAATCATTTAGGAACTGTGGAGATGCCAAGGTGAGGGATCTACAACTCTCAACTCTCCATACTCACCTACTTGAAGAGTGAATTAGATTTTTTCGAGGCCCAGGGATTTAATTTTTCTCAACTTCATTCCTCGAAAATGGCGCCAGAAAGATGTTTTCATTCCTAGAGACAGCCTAGAGTTGTGATATACTAGTGCCTAGGACATCTTATATTAGCAAGGAGCATATGGTATAACTGAGGAAGTTATCAGTAAAAAGCTCCCATGCTATTTCTTGTAAAACAAGGAAAATAAGTCTGAATGGGACCAAGACCTTCAGAAACTGACACAAAGGAAAGAATATTGTAGAGGCAACATGCAAAACTCCAATATAAAAGCAACAGACAATTCAAAGATAGCTTACTGCAAAGAGGGCCAATTCAGAAATACCTCACAGAAATAAGTTATTAGAAGGTGTATGTAGTGAATGAAATATTGAAGAGATATTAGTTAACATTGAGCTGATATCCAGATACACAATACCACAATGCATGGGCATACCAATTTAAGAATCCATACATGACAATATCATTTTAAAAACACCCTCCCAAAGAAACTAATATATCAGAAATACAGTTTAGATGAATAGTGGAACAAAATATCATGCATGAGCCATATTTAAAGCTCTTGACTAATCCAAGCATGGGTATCAACTAGGATAAATCCATACCAAAAATCAGTGAGCCACTTGCATTCCAAAACATGATATAGGAAAGATGGATGAAATGAAATAATCTATTAAAATAACACATAAGAGAAGGTTACAGACTGTGAAATACCAAAGACCAGAATCCTCTTTAACAGATGGAACTCCTCCTCACTGAGACCCTATGGGCTCTGAGCCTTCATACAAGAATTCAACAAAATGTATACAAAAATCCTTTCACTGCATAATTTTCTACTAACATCTGGAACCCCAAATCATCTGTTCTTTGGGAGCTTTATAGGAGAACAATAAAAGCCCTTTAAAGGGAGTAGGTGATGAACATTTAATTGTCTCATTAAAACAAAATGGCGGAGACGTGCATGCCCATACTGCTTTATGACTTTGTAATGCTATTTGTACTCTGTGGCCTGCTCTCTGAAATAAATGCATTGGATGAAGGTCTCTTCAGGAACATGGTAAAGGAGTAAAATCATGTAAACATTCCGTCCTTTCTTGAAAGAAAATGGTGCTGAAAAGAAAGCCTTCAGGTATTTTATCTGTGAATGGTACCCTCTGCCTTCTAAACCCTAGAATATGGCTGAATATGTTCAATGCAAAACGTTGAATTCCTTGATCCTTTGCTAATATTTTTCTGCTGCTCCATTAATTTTTTCATCTGCGAAATCGGCACCTTGAATGTCCCTGCAGGGTTTGACAGATTTTAACCCTGCTTCTTTTAATGGAAGTCTTATTGATTTTCCCTCTTAGGACTTTCTCCATAATTCAGCTTTGAAAATGGTCCTTTGATGTGCTCTCTATCACAGTAATAGCAACTGTGAATCATGATAGTTTTCCACCATTGTAAATCTGCAAAACCCACAAACTCGTTAAGAAAAAAAATGCATGGGGACGGTGATGCAGTGGGGATGACTGTGTATGAATGCGGCATGATGAAATGCTGGAAGTATGCGAGGTGGTGATGAAAAATGTAGTGGAACAATGGTGGATGGATTGGGAGGAGGTTTTTAATGTAAAACATTAAAATATGACATATGAATGGAATATATAAACGGCAGAGGAAAAATGCGATAAACACGTGGGACGGTGACGGGTGGATGTACCAAAGACTATGTGGAAAGGATGATGTGGTGATACGAGGTCAATGGCGGGCATGTGACTAAATTTGAACCGTCTGATCTTAGGGGAGATAGATGGTTGAAAAGGCATTGGAAGCGATTGATAGTGGGCCATGGGTGTATTTGCCATGGATTAAAACTCATGCAGCTTCGATGTGCGACGACCGCTAGATGAATATCTCCAGATCCGACAGATGTCATGAATACTGCGTTGTGAATATGGATGAAAAATAACACACGATGGAGGGCAGTTTCTGGGCTTTATGCGGAGACACGCGACAAGCGATGTATAGAATTGCTCCGAATTGGGGAATACTTCCCGCCTCCGAAATGCGGTGAGATGAAAACCAACGGGTTTTGAACAGTGCACAGCGTGGGGTCGATCGAGGCGAGAGTATTGTGAGTCATTGATCGGTGGATGATCGGACGATTGAGATATGATGAGACAGGCAAATGGGGTGGGGACCGCATTCGCGATGGGGTTGCAAAGGTCATCGGATATGCATAGATAGACGTTCTAAAATGCGCCCGATATGTATATTTGATAAGCGCCCATTGGACTAGCTCTTGGTTTTGGGGCTGGGTCATGCGGAAGGAAAAGGGCGCAGGGGCTTGGCCGAAAGGGGCTAAGGCCTAGTATATTTTCAAAAGTGGGTTTTTCGGCCCTTTTATGCAATTTTGAGGCTGGGAGAAGGCAACTATATGTGGATAATGGATTTTTCATGCCCAAAAAGAAGGGATTTCTTGTCAAAGATTCAATGGGGGCTAAAATGATCAACAAATGCACTGATCTAAGTGAAGATTTATCTGCATAATAATATCTCTCGAAATACGCAAGTTTCATTAAAGATAGTTGCATGTATACGCTAGTTGGATTAATGAAAGTCGCTTATATAAATCAGTAAAGAAAAAAATTAAAGTTTATTGTGAGTTATAAATATTGATTCACCCCCCTCTCAGTATTTTTCCCAACATTGAAATCATCTACAAGAAAGGGAAGCTAAATGTTGTTGTAGATGCACTCTCAAGAAAGGATGAATAGGTGGAACAATTTTTTTGTGCCATTTATATTATTCAACAAGATTAGATTACCGAGGCAAGGGATGAATGGAAGAAGGATGAAGAAGTGTGGAAACTCATTCAAAATTTGCAACAATATCCTATTACATCTAATACATTTAGTTGCAAAATTTATTCCTTATGGTACAAATATCGCTTATATATTTGTAATAATTCCCAACAAAAACAAAATATTGTTTTGGAATTACACACTTCGCCCTTAGAAGGACACTCAGGATTTTTAAAAATGTACCAAAGGGTGAAGAAATATATTTTTTGGGATGGCCTTAAATATGATATTCCAAAGGTTTTGGTGGAATGTCTGGGTTTCCAACAAAATAAATTTCATACAATTAAGATCCCAGGTCTTCTACAACCTTTATCCATTCCAAATCAATGTTGGGAGGATTTTTGAATGGATTTTATCACTGATTTACCTAAGTCCGAAGGAAAGAGTGTCATCATGGTGGTAGTTGATAGACTTAGAAAATATACACACTTTTTGCATTATCTCATCCATTTAAAGCAAGTACAATTGCTATTGAATTTATGGAAACAATTCAAAAGATACATGGAAACCCAGATATTATTTTAAGTGACAAAGATCCCATTTTTACTAGAAATTTTTGGATGGAGTTATTTTCTTGTTTGGGTACTCAACTAGATCATAGCTCATCTTATCATCCACAAGCCAATGGGAAAATTGAGATAGTGGACTTTTTTTTGGAAGGATATCTTCGTCATTTTTTATCTGATAAACAAAAACAATGGGTCAAGTGGTTACCTTTGGCTGAATGGTGGTATAACACTTCCTTCCATACAAAAATGACCCCATTTATGGAACTTTATGGATATCATCCACTGTCCATCACATCATATTTAAGATAAAATTATAAGGTTCAAGTAGTGGAATATCACATCGAGCATCAAATTTTTTTTATCAAACTCTTAAAGGATAACCTAAATTTGGCACAAAATCAAATGAAACAATAGGCAGATCAAGATTGCAGTGAGAGAAGTTTTCATGTAGGAGACTGTGTATTTTTACAACTACATCCATACAAACAAATTTTCCTCAAGGAAGATCAGAAGGATAACAAATTATCCCCAAAGTACTATGGTCCTTACAAGGTGCTGCAAAATATTGATACTATGGCATACAAATTAAATTTTCCTGCTTCATCTCGAGTCCACCCAGGTTTCCATGTTTCATGCTTAAATAAGGTTATATAGGTGACAAACTTCCAGTTCAAACAATATTGCTAGAACTTGACGAGGAAGGAAAAATCATATTAGAACCTAAAGTAGTCATGGAAACAAGAACTTGATAGCTACGAAATTGATTAATTTCAGAGTATCTCATTAAGTGGAAGAACTTACCCACTAAAGATTCCACATGGGAGGATGAGAATTTTATACAGAAGCGTCAAGAGTTATGAGAGTGTTGAGGACAACACTTTTTTGAAGGAGAGGGGCATGTTAGGACCCTATATTACTAGCATATTCCCTTATTGTTGTTACTGTAGCCCCCTTATTGTTATTTTTGTACCCCTCTAGCCCTCATATTGTTATTGTTGTGCCCCATAAAAAGCCACTATTGTTATTTTTGTGCAATTACATTATTATTGGTAAGTCAACTAGGATTATATCGTGACCCCATGGACTCCTATATATAGAAATGAGGTTTTTTCATTTGTATCATCCAATAAATTTTCATTTATGTAATGTAAAGAAGGTTGCCCCCTCCATGTGGCTGATTTCTAAGGCGTTGATCTCTCTTTTCTTCTATTTTTGGAGTTGGTTCCATAACGTAGGCCTGATTGGTGTTATGATAGCTAATGTGAAAAGGAAATGACCATTTTTGTTAAACCTTAGATAACTGTTCAGTACCTTATGTTCATACTTGCATTTATTACCTGAAGGTTTTATATTTACCAACTGTTTAAGAAAATGTCAGTCACGGTTGGGGAAGGTCTTGTCAAGTCCTCATTTTAGTTTTTGGTTTAAGATCATTTTATCTATTTTCTTTATTATCTTTTGAAGTTTCATTGAGTTTTGGGAAGAGGCCTGGGTCTTGGCCCTCAAAAAGTGGCTCAAAATTTGGAGTCACTAGCATAGAACTGACCAGAAAAGTTCATAGTGGCTGGGAATAAGGCTTGTGGGAGTGAATGGAGGCTTATAGTCACTTGGAGGCCTTGGAAAGGGAGCATTTTGGGCTCAAATTCAGGGAAAACGATATTTATCTCAGGGGTTAGACAACTTGAGGGGTTGGGTTAGTCCTTGAGGTCTTGTGGAACCTAAGGGAAGTCAATAAGGTATTACGTTGTCGACTCCATTTCCTTAAGGTCATATAGGAGGTTGAGTCTTATCATAGTGACCCTCAACTCACGTTTACCTCGTGAAAGCCGGTGAAAGTGGGTAAATTAGGGAGGGGGCATATTACATGTCCTTGCTAAGATTTCCCATTATAATCACAAGAAGCTTGGGGAAGCCATCAAGATTGTGAAATGTACAACCAACAACCTTAAAAAATATGATGATGAGAAAGTTAGTAAAAATTGGATCCCTATTCTTTCGTTTTCTTTTTCTTCTTCATTTTACTCTGTGTTTCTCTGGTTCTCTTTATTTGGTTGTTTGCCTTTTTTTTCCTTTTTTTTCTTATTTAATTCTTATTATCTTCTTGCTTAGTTATTATTATTTTAATTTTTTTTTAGACTTTATTTTTGTTTTAAACTTATAATAATTTATTTTTAATTTCAATTTATTTTCTAATCCTTACTCTTACACATAGTTTATATAATTGATATATATATATATATATATATAGAGAGAGAGAGAGAGAGAGAGAGAGAGAGAGAGAGAGAGAGAGAGAGAGAGAGAGAGAGAGAGGATTATTAATTAGTTATTTATTCTTAATTTGACTTTCCTTCTAATTTTTGTATTCGCTAATCTTCTTATTAATATACTTATTTTGACTTTTTATAAGTATTTGAATTTTTATAGTTTTATTTTATTATCGTTTTTTCTAACTACTATTTTCTTTTTACATTAAATATAGCTCTTTACATATCCATGCTAGATTACTATCAATTCATCTATTTTTTCATGATGATGGATGACATTGGATGGTCAAAATAGGTCAAGGATTTTTTCAATTATGTGATGGATCTTGAAGACATTTATCTAAATGCTAATATTGTCAAGATAGTAACCTCCTCCATAAAAATTTGTTGTTTATTTCCTTCCATCTTCCAAAAGCGAGACTTTCCTCATCTAGTACATATGTGAGTCTCAAGTGAACTTCCATGTGGAATCTATTGGTGAAACCATGTTCTAGAGTCATATGGTTCAACTACACTTGCAACATTAGTTGTTGGTGTCTCCTCGCACAATGATGCCATTGAGCTTCCATGTTACATTACAATGTGAGTAACTGTTTCTATCATAATTTGGGTCTTAATAATGCTATCCATAACTTGAGGCCAATTCTAGACAAGGGGGTTAGCTATTCATTTACGTCGATGAGGACTTAGCACTAGGTTTCACCCAACATTTTATCTATCTTTCACAGACCCATGACCCAACCCATGCATTTAGCCCATCTCAAAGAAGTTGACATGGATTCCTAGTTGAAACTACATTCATAAATTCCTCAAGAAATATAGAGGTATATCCATATTATTACCACGATGTTTATCAAATACAATAAACCACCCCTCGAACCAATTTTCTTGAAATAATTGGTAGGTACACCAATCCATGCAAATGGGTATTTCGTTGATTGGTAAAGGTTGGTTGTTTCTTGGGTCAACAAATAAATACAACATTTTTTTTTAATAATGTTGAGGTCTCTTATTTGGTCTTTATTTATACCAATTCTATTGTGTTGATACATTTTATCCTTTTTATCAAGGATATTGGTTAATTGACTTTGGGCATTGGAGATGGATGATACAATTCAGTTTAATGAACTTGCAAGAGAAAATCCTAGTGACTGCCAAGTTCTTTGGAGACCCTATATTAGTGACCTCCATATACCCAAGGATGTGTCAATGTCATCATTTGTATTTCCTGATTCTTGGTTCAATTTTCATTTTTCTAAACTTATGTTTGATGATAGCGGGTTTGAATTTTGATTAGGTTCCATATTAGCCAATTTCCCTATGTCATTGGATTTAGGGTATTTTTTTTTGGTTTTTTTTCCAACCTTAAACCATATTAAAAAAAATGCTTACCTAGACTTTGAAGAGAAGGTAAGATGTTGATTTGACACTTAAGGGATTCTGGGAATGAACACATTTTCTCAATATCTCCAAAAAAGGCATCATAAAAATAAAAATAAAAATAAAAATAAATCTTAGAAGGAACACATGCATGTTCCAAAGAATGTGTTAGTTTTCATAGAGCACATGACACTTTCCAAAGAATGTGTTAGTTTTCATATTGCACATGTGTATTCCTAAGAATACAGGCATATTTTTAATAATGTGTGTCTGCTCCTAAGCCATGCCAAGATGACAAACTTGTTGTAAGCAAAGGCTTTACAGAGCCTATTTTGTTTGGAACATATGCATGTTCTAGGTAATGTGCACAAATTCCTATAAGGATGCATTCCATTGAATACACACTCATTCATGCAGGGGTGCATTCATGATGGTCTCATTCCCACTTTAGCCAACATGATATTCTTAGGATCATCTAGGTTATCTCCTTTTTTATTTATTCCTTACATGAGTTATGGTATAAAGCTTCGAGTTGGTCAGTTAAGATGGGGATAAGGGGAAGATACCTTAATCCAAGTATTCCTCCAACAATATTAGATAGACTAATATATCTCTCTACATGTCACAACATATAGAACTAAGAAAACTCAAAATTATAAAACATAACCATTATCATTTACATTGTATTTTTTGTTTTTCAGTCTCTTATTTTATAGAATGTCATTGGTGGTTTGTTTAATACTATTACCTATTTCTAAAAATCATCCTAACCCCTAACCTTTTGTTTACCAATCCTATCTCCCCTTAATTAAAAGGATCATTGAGTATATTTCTTAAATTATTTAAAAGAAAATAATTGATTTTTTCATCTAGAAATTAATTAGAAATTTTTTAACCTCAATAAATACAAAATGATATTTTTTATTGGGATAGTGTCAAAATGATATTTAGGCGTGAGCAGGCCAATAGAAAGCATGAGAAGTCCTCGGTGGTTCCTCAGCTTATAAGGGTGGAATGCATGACAATAGAATTAAGAGGAAAGCGTTGAGAAAAAAATGACTAGAATGTTCATCTTCGCAGCAACATTCTGTTGGTGGTCCTGGACGAGCTGAGAGCTGTCTTGAGAAGGATTTGGAACGACTTCTCGATCCCGTCCACTGCCCCTTCGAGAGACTTTGAAAACCTTTGTGTGCATCTCCTTAGTTTGAAATTTGGGCACGGGATATAACATTTTAAATGAGCACGGAGTTTGAAATTTGGGTGGGGATATAGCTTTTGAAATGAGCACGGAGCTAGCATTGAATGTGTATAGTGCAGTCTGTGAGAGCTGACTTGTGGAGCGAGTTGTCGGAAATGTTGTGGTGCAGAGCTGCCGGAAAATCGAGAGGCCATATATCACCATCATAAATTTGTATATCATCACAATACTATGCACACAAAAATTCTTTGGGTATGGACATGTACTAAGTCAATGAATGGTTTAGTGGTTGGTATGGTCATGTACTATATATATGGCCATGTACTAAGTCAATGATTGGTTTAGTGACTGGTTGTTATGAATTTCCATTTTACTTTTAGCATTAAGAAGTTTTGTCAATTAAATATTATATATTTCTAATTGATTATATATATATATATATATATATATTAATTTATTTATTTTTAAGTGTAGTAATATGATGACATAATTTTGAATAAAAATAATATGAACTTTACATTATAATATGTTTGACAAAATAGCACATTGAATTTGATGTGACAAATATATATATATATATAGAAAAGAGCTTTTAATCATAGAAAAGAGTTTTTGGATTAATCACATCATTAGCATTAGGTCGACCTTTCGAACCAACTAATGTGGTTCATGCTTAGGACAAGTGGAGAGAGAATGATCGATCTCGAAGAATAAATAGTGGAGATGCATCGTTAGAAAATTAGTTAGTTAGTTAAAAAATTAATTAAATAAATAAAAATTAATTACTAATATGTTACTAAATCAATGATCGGTTTAGTGACTGGTTGTTATGAATTTCCATTTTACTTTAGCATTAAGAAGTTTTGTCAATTAAATATTATATATTTCTAATTGATTATATATATATATATTAATTTTTTTAAAGTGTAGTAATATAATGACATAATTTTGAATAAAAATAATATGAACTTTACATTATAATATGTTTGACAAAATAGCACATTGAATTTGATGTGACATATATATATATATAGAAAAGAGCTTTTGGATTAATTACGTCATTAGGATTAGGTCGACTTTTCAAACCAACTAATGTGGTTCATGCTTAGGACAAGTGGAGAGAGAATGATCGATCTCGAATAATAAATAGTAGAATAAAATATTTCAAAATATACAAATGAAATAAAAAAAAAAAATTAAAAAATTTAAAATTAAAAAATGAAAGATTTTTTTATATGACATTTATAATTCCATCATCATTTCACATATAACTTTTTATAAAATATTAATAGACAAAAATAATCTACATTACAATCTTTATTCTTTCATTATGTACTTTAGCCAACTCTTCAGGGTTTTGTATGAAATCAGGGACATAAGCCTGCTTATGTCGGCCACTATAATATCACTGGCCTTGAACGCCTTGGATCTCAGCTTCTCCGCCTCCCCTCTGTACATTGCAATTTTTATTGTTTTCAATACCGTCTGTCTCAGAAAAGATCCGTCGTCTCTCCTTTCGATTTTGATCTCCGCGTTGGCTAACAAATTAGCTGGCTAGCAAATGACACAAAAATGATCAAGGTTGGCCTCTGGTGGTCCATCCATTGCAGAAGATCGAAGGCCTCGCAGCCATCGGTGCTGGACTGGATAGTGTGCGTGAGCAGGCCAATAGAAAGCATGACAAGTCCTCGGTGGTTCCTCAGCTTATAAGGGTGGAATGCATGACCGTAGAATTAAGAGGAAAGGGTTGAGAAAAAAATTACTGGAATGTTCATCTTCGCAGCAACATTCTGTTGGTGGTCCTGGACGAGGTAATCTGGTGAGAGCTGTCTTGAGAAGGATTTGGAACGACTTTGAGAGACTTTGAAAACCTTGGTGTGCATCTCCTTAGTTTGAAATTTGGGCACGGGATGTAACATTTTAAATGAGCACGGAGTTTGAAATTTGTGTGGGGATTTAGCTTTTGAAATGAGCACGGAGCTAGCATTGAATGTGTATAGTGCAGTCTGTGAGAGCTGACTTGTGGAGCAAGTTGTCGGAAATGTTGTGGTGCAGAGCTGCCGGAAAATCGAGAGGCCATATATCACCATCATAAATTTGTATATCATCACAATACTATGCACACAAAAATTCATTCTGTATGGACATGTACTAAGTCAATGATTGGTTTAGTGACTCGTTGTTATGAATTTCCATTTTACTTTTAGCATTAAGAAGTTTTGTCAATTAAATATTATATATTTCTAATTGATTATATATTAATTTTGTTTTTTTAAGTGTAGTAATATGATGACATAATTTTGAATAAAAATAATATGAATTTTACATTATAATATGTTTGACAAAATAGCACATTGAATTTGATGTGACATATATATATATATATATATATATATATAGAAAAGAGCTTTTGGATTAATCACATCATTAGGATTAGGTCTACCTTTCGAATCAACTAATGTGGTTCATGCTTAGGACAAGTGGAGAGAGAATGATCGATCTCAAGGAATAAATAGTGGAGATGCATCCCTTAGAAAATTAGTTAGTTAGTTAAAAAATTAATTAATTAAATAAAAATTAATTACTAATATGTTAATAAATTGTTAAGTACTTAATTTATTTATACTCACAGGTAATAGTATCTTCATGGTGGATCGCATCATTTTCATGCTCAGAAATTTGGTGTACTGTGTACTCTTGCGACTCGTGCTTCGAAAATAATCAGTACACTAGATCTCAAGGTCTTAAAGCCTTTGAGAAGACTTATAGAGGATTGAGTGGAAAATCTACTCGGGTGGATCCTATTTCGAAGGTCCATCTCCCATTTATTCGAGGGACAACAGAGAAAATTGGCAATGTGCTTAAGAGAAATAATATCTCTACTTCTTTCAAACCTTTCTACACTATTAGAAATTCTCTTAGGTCTCTTAAAGATCCTATCTTCCCTAAAGAAATGAAAGGGGTTTACATGATTCCTTGTTCTTGTGGAACTCCCTATATAGGAGAAACAGATCCATTAGGCACAGAATCTCGGAGCATGCTATAGATATTAGAAATAATCGATCTAGTACCTCAGCTCTTGGTGAATATAAAATCTTGCCACCATGTTTGAAGACTCAAAAGTCGTTGCTAAGGTTGATCACTTCCACCATAGGAATTTATACGAATTTAAGGGAGGCGATCGAAATTGAAGGACAGGCTAAGAATCTCAATCGTGATGATGGTTGGAAATTAAATAGGAGTTAGACCCGGGAGAGAAAAAAAAAAGTTTATTTTATGTTTTATTTTATTTTATTTTATTCATTTATATAAAAAAAAATTCATTTATTTTATATTTTTATTTATTCATTTATTTATTTATTTTTATTTTATTTTATTTTTCCAGGTAATTATGTTCATTTATTACTTAATTTATTTATTTTTCGGAATATTTAATTAATTTATTTTATTTTACTAAATCAAAATTCTAATAATTTGTTAATCCCCTTTTTAGAAATTTTATTGAATTTATTTACTTATTTGGTATTTTGTTTATTTATTTATTTAATAATTTCCTTTCTAATTTTTTTCCCCCACCTATTACCTATTATATTTATAATAATTATAAAAATAAATAAATAAAGTACTTAACAATTTATTAACATATTAGTAATTAATTAATTTTTTAACTAACTAACTAATTTTCTAACGGCTAGTTTTAACAACTATTTCTGGGCATTGATGCATTTCCACTATTTATTCTTCGAGATCGATCAGTCTCTCTCCACCTGTCGTGAGGATGAATCATATTAGTTGGTTCGAAACGCCGACCTAATCCTAATGATGTGATTGACCCGAAAGTTCTTTTATCTACATTATGAATCACAGAAGTCTTAGATCTAACATATATATATATATATGTGTGTGTGTGTGTGTGTGTGTGTGTTAATTATTATTATTATTTAAGTGTACAATGATATGATGACATAATTTTGAATAAAAACAATATAAACTTTATTGTATAACATGTTTGACAAAATAACACATTGAATTTCAAGTGACAAATATAGCTATAGAGAATGATAAAGAATTTAATATAAATTTTATTTATATTAACAATTAATTAAGAATTACCTATTAATAATTATAATACAAAATACGTTAATATATAGGTATTTATTAAGATTATTTTATATTATATATATAATCTGTAAATAAGTTATTTTAAATTACATATAAAATACTATTAACACAAAATTATAGGGATAATGAACAAGTAAAAAAGTTCGGATTGGAGGGAAGCGAAAAAGATGAAATTGCAACGGATTCATCGGTGCAACGTAAAGGTTGCGGTGATACACCATTCTTCGGCCTTGTACGCAATGGTCAGAATCCCGGAAGCTCGGGGGCACGCCACGTATTTGTTGTGAAGTTCTTTGGCGGGCGTGCGACATCATGTCGCTCATTGTGTTGTCTTGGGATCATCGAGAGGCCGTGAGGGTTTTACGCGAGATTTTGACTAGCGGCCGCCCTTTTGTGACTTGTAGATGAAGGTAGCACAGAGCAAGAGATTTTCTTTTGCGGCGAAGGCACAGATCTGCTAGCAATAGTCTCAAATGGGATGAGACAGGTAGTTTTTTTGCTGTATTATGGATCTGAAGGCCGGATCTGAGCTCCTGGGGAGATATATCTCAGATATAAAGCCACGCATCCAGATCTGAAGAAATCAGCGTGCGAACCTCGATCAAATGCGCCCTGCGATTTTCTCTACCGACTCCGATTTACTTTTTTCAAGGCAGATCACGCCACAGGGCCCTTGCATGGTTTCTCTACCACTGGCAGAGAGATCTGGCTGTCACGGCCTAATCAGGCGGATGAACAAGGTTATGGAGCGAAAGGGTTTCTGCACCTCAGAGCGCTTGGAGGCAGGGCGTCTTTTGTTTCGGGATCTCCGTCTATGGAAAGTCTCCTGACCGGGCTTGGCAGGGAGGTTCTTTTGACCTCTTCGCATATGGGGCCTGTCAGGACTGAAATAAAACCCAAAAAAAAGAACGGCAGTGCCCAGAAATGCCAGATCTGCAAGAACCCTACGCCGCATCAGAAGAAAGGGGAGGCAGAGACAGCGCCCCCTCTCTTGCACCTTGAGGCAGCGCCCCCTCTCTTGCACCTTGAGGCAGCGCAAAGTCATGGGCAGCTAGAGCAGCCAGAACCCAGGCAACAGGTAACATCAATTTTTTCTTTTCAGATTTTCATTAAACCCCCTGTGGGGGAAACCAGACTAGTATGGGTACATGCAGAAAGCTCTATTATGCAGTTGAAACAACAAATCTGGGCATTGATGGGATACCCTGTTCAGATCCAGCATCTGGTCAGTGGTAGAAGGTCCCTTCAGGATACCAGAACCTTGAAGAACTATGATATAAGTCCAGAAACAACCATTGCCTTAAATCTTAGGCTGAGAGGAGGTGCTGTGCCTCAGGGTCATCCAGGCACCACAGGAGGAGACAAGGGGAAAAAGACAACAACTCAGCAACAACCCAAGGGAGGCTTCTCTTACAAAAATATCTTACAGGGTAATAGAGATCTAGGGTCTCCTCCAGACCAAGGTGGACATACACCTAGGCCATATATAGTAGATCAGCTTGGGCAAACCCCGGCCCTCAACATTGATTCTACAGGACTAGAAGAATACGTCAAGTCATATGAAACTCAGGCCCTAATCTGTCGTTTTAACAGTTTTTGGCCAAAGCCAATGGATCTCTTTCACTAGATCTATACTAACTGGACCATGGAATGTGATATACATCTATGCTCCAAGGGGTTTTTCATTGTCAAGTTCGCATCCACGGAAGCCAGAGATACAATCATCAGTGCAGGGCCTTGGTTTTGGGGAACAACGGGTCTTTTTATGACCCCATGGTTTCCAGATTTTGACCCAAACAAAATGACTGTCTCCAGAATGCCGGTTTGGGTCCGCCTATATAACCTTCCTCTTCACTTTTGGAGTGAACGAGTTTTGGAAGGAATTGGGAACAGCATAGGGAAATATATCAAAGCAGATCTTGAGAGGATTGAGGAGAGGATCTACACCTTTGCACGCATTTGTGTGGAAGTCGATCTAAGTAAAGGACTGCCGGAAAGTATAAGGCTGGTTTACAAGCAACAAAACTGGCTGCAAGGGCTAGACTATGAAAATACTGCTTTCAGATGCAGAATCTGTAGGCAGACAGGACACCTGCAAAATACATGTCCAGAAGCCAAGAAAGCAAACAGAAAAAAGAGGCAGAAAGGGAAGCAGAGAAAAGGGTGGCAATACCCCCCTCCAGACTCAGAGGATGACGAATCAGAAGCAGAGGAGGAAGTCACTCCCACAGAGAATAACGAGCCTACCCCAGGAAAAGAGACCCAAGAGGAAATCATATCAGCAAACAAGGTCTCACAACCCCATTCAAATCAGGCAGAGAAGACAAGCGAGGATCTGAGTATGGGAGGGATCAAACGGCATCACCCCTCAGATACATCAGACTCAGACAAGGATACAGGTTGACAAAAAGCAGAAACACAGTTAGTCCTAGCTACGATTGAGCCCACCCAAGGAGAGTGGTGCAAGGTCGAAAAGAAGAAGGGGAGAAAAACATGAGGTGTGAGTTTCTACTCACTGCCGGGAACCAGTTTTTCTCTGTCCCTTCCCTCTTTTTTCTTTTTTTTTCATTCTTTCTGAATGCACGGTAGCCTCGCTACGTCGCATTGTGTGCCAAAGTACACGAGCCCAATGGGCAACTTCTGAAAATGCTTCAATGCATATGCTATGTGTAACTTTTCATTTTTATAAATAAAAGGTTACCGATTTTTTCTGTGGAAAAAAAACACAAAATTATATATAAAAATATAAAAGACATTTAATTTTCTAAAAGCATTTTTATTACTCACACAATTGTATATAGAAGACCTCCATTACATAGTAATGGGGGAGGTTTAGTTCCAGTTAAATATAACTACACCAACTCAGCAGATGCAAATTCTTATGTGAATTTACAGCTCATTATAACTAGTTAGTTGAGAAAGGAAGCATTGGAGTTGAAGCTATAGATATCATAATGATCCACTAAATGGAAAGAATGGAAACCTCTTTGAATCAGGAAGTATGAAAAGATGAACTACAAAAACTGTGAGGTTGAGAACCATAAACCCTTAGTGAGCATCGTTGATCTATGAAGGAGAAGATGTTGCAAGTCACAAGAAATGAAAACATTGAAAACTTCCTCATAAATGCTTCACAGAAACTAGGTGTTGGACAAATAACTAGGACAAAGGAATCAAATAGAAGCAACACCATCAACGAACAAATGAACAAACAGGCATGTAAGTATAGAATATTGAGCATAAACATGGTACAACAATTATGAATATGTTTGAACACATCACCAACACAATTGTTAAACACGAGAAGTGACAATAATCAACAAAAATAAAGAAATGAAAACAATATCTTTCATCATCTAGCTCCCCCCTAAAAAAGAATTTTGGGAAGAGTGAGTATCAAAACTAAGGGAGCAATGACAGACTCATCTAGCTTCCCCTCTGAAAAACAAGTATGGGAGGAGCGAGAATAGAAAGTTATTGCGATCAAACCCCCCGTGAAACAGAAATAAGGGAGAAATGGAAGACTATAGTTTAGAGAGAGGGGGATCATGAGGACATTTATATCCTTATTATTGATTATACAAAGGATATAAATTCCCTTTATGCATGTGGATTACTAAAATTCTTAACCATCCACATTTTGTCAGCTCCAAAAACAATTATTCCATATGCTAATAGGATATATGAGTATATACTGAGACAAATTTATGATAGTTTATGAACCCGTCAAGATATAAGTGGAAGACATCCACAGAGCCATATGTTTATCGCAATGTGTGGCACCAATCATCCGAAAAGGAGGCAAATGTGGTAGAGGGTCATTGACTATTCAAGAATATATCAATGTTTATTTTCTTATGGGAACTTGAAATATGAGTTTTCTAGTTCCAATTAATAAAATTTAGAGTCCAAGCAACAAAATTATCATCATTATCATATCTTGGATGCTAGGATCCATGACACAATAGTATATCTCATGCCCACAACTATATTACTGGGTAGAATGTCTACATCCTAAAATTTTCAATTGTTGTGTAGGGCTCCTAAGAAACATGAAATCCAATTTAATATTTTAAAGTCGGCTAGAAAAGTAACATTGGCCACTAAGAAATAATGTAGAACTTCTTCCTAGAGTAATTTCTAGTGATGTAGCTATTCATCTTACTCCGCTCTCCTAGTATAGGAGAAACTAGGATGGCCTATGGGGTACATTTGATGCATAATATTAGAGAGGAGTGAGTTAAAAATGTATTTGATGATGATGGCTTTTGCTGGTGGTCCCATCAAGTCATCACCATTTACCAATACCCATGTGACTAACTTATTCTTCCAAGGAGAACATGAGTTAGGACTACATCCACATGATCCTTGGGGAAAAATTACTAAGCATAAATGTTTCTGAAATTTTAAAGTTATTTGGTTTTTATAGTTTTTAAATTGTATAGAATAGATAAGAGGTGAAAAATTATGGCATGAAGCATGACAAAAATAATACTATGATGACATATATATGTGACCAATGTTGAAGCAATATTCAAGTCATAGGTTCATGGGTAGAGATAAATATTGTCTGGTAAGGTAGGTTGAGAGGGTCATATAATAAATATAGAGGAACCTAGAGTATTTTATCCACTATCACCCTCATAGGTTCCTAATTTGGAATCTATTTAGTGCCCATCTAACACCTTTCTTAGTACCTTTTTTCCATTTTCATGCCACCCCATCCCCTATTTTTCCCACACACATGGATTTTTTATCAAAGTACAATTGTCTTCCAATCATGTCACTTTAATTTTCATTTTTTTGTACTTAAGAAGGACATTTCATTTTTTACTAACCTACGAGAATCCATGAGAATCACTTTAGGTAGGTCATACAAATACCCTTGAAGAAAAATTAAAGGATAGTTACTGCAACATCAATTTTTTTTGTTGCAAAACTTTCAAGTTGAAAAACAACCCTTTTTGTTGTCGTAAAACTTTAAGGTTTCAACAACAACCTTTAGTCACTTGAAAATCCAAAATACCTCACTCATACAACATGAGAATGGTGTAGCTGATACAACTGCTACTACTGCTGCAACAAGATTAAAGAGAAGATTCTCCAACTCCAATTGTTGCAATACAATAGTGAACAATGTTGTAAACTCTATTTTTTCAATATGAAAACTGGTAGTGTTGGAACCCCATCTACAACATTACAACTAAAATTCTACAATATTGGTGTTTCGTCATGCCCAAGATAATGCTAAAACAGCTTGGCAATCAATTGTTGATGATAACCACTTCAATATGGTGATAGCTAGTAGATCACAACACAAACTAGTCTCCAACTACACAATTCTCATAAATATATTGTATTTTGTCCATTTAAACACCCAATGAGGGAAGTGACAAGAGACAATTCACTACCAAACAAGGAAAGGTTTACAATAATAGGTGATTCACTCAACTTCCACCTTTCAAAATAGTTGAATGTGCTGGTGTTTATATAGTGTTCTCTACTATTCAGGGAAATTTTTTGTAACTGAGAAAGAACAAACCTAAGAATATGTAGATTCTTATGGTTTTCCCTACATATCTTAACCAAATAAAGGCAACAACCCTATGTATAAAAACATCCTACTCTACTTGAGCTTGAGTGAAACATTAATTGTAATTTTCATTCCAAATTTATGCTAATACAAAGGTTATGATTATGTTCCATTTTTGTTATTTTCTTTGCATATGGTGTGCTACTAACTTAGGAGTTCTACTACTTCCTTAAAACAAGGTCTTTCTTCAGGAGGTAGAGGCTTCTCCTTAGATAGGTAGTGCCTATAACCATATAGAATATTTTCTAGTTTCATTTATATTTTTTTCATAAAAGTAATTACTCTTTTTCTTTATGTTGTTGCAACTCACTAATATTATACGTAATTCCATCTCTTTATATTTCTACAACTCATTAATATGAAAAGCGTTTTACTCTATTTCTGAAGAATGTGTTTTTATTATTTTGTTTCCCCAAATTTGCACTTTCATAATTAATACAGGTCGTTGGATTGGATTTTGTATAGTAATATTTATCAAAAATCACTTAAGTTCCAAAATTTGTTGCGTTCATTATCAGTATTTCCAAACTTTTGTATGGTTATATTATAATTATTTTTATCATTTTGCCACTCAATCATGTTTTAATTTTCCATATTAAAAGCCAATAGAAAAGATCATATGAAGAAAGAAAATTCCAAGGTAAAATACTATTTTTTTATACATAATTCATCATTGAAAATTAATGATTTATGTTAAAATTTATTTATAAGAGGTCATGACAGAATTTTTTTTTTTTGTTGCGCCCATCATCCTATAGAAAATATAGGTCGAGGTTAATGGTTTGAATAGTTGTGGCCAACAAATGAATGAAGCAATGTTTGGGACATGAAGTTCGTGTGATGGAGAGGCTATTTTGTTGATGAGATGGATGAAAAAGTTCACAATCAATCATGCTTGCTATAGTCAAAGTAGTTGTCAATGCTCCAAGTCTGCATGCACAACAAAACCAATAATGTGTATGTGTAAAGAGGAATATCACTTCTAGATTCCAAGTCAAATAATTATTCCTAAATTTGAGATATGACAATGATATGAGTGATCCAATATACTCTCTCTCGTTTTTAATGAAAGACTTGTTTCTTTACAAATATATGCATGAAATACCATATTGTATTAAAAAACTAAGATATATATATATATATATATATATATATATATATATATATATATATATATATATATATATATATATATATAGTGATTAGAAGTGTAGTAGGAAATTCTAGATAGAACATATATAATTATAATATCGTGTAACATGTTACTTTAATAGTAAAATAGTTGTGTTTGATATTGGTGTTCTCCAACTAGAGTATTTTATATGCCTATTGTTTTGAAGAATTATTATGCAAGAAATATCCCGCACGAAGGGTCAAAGGGTCCATATCTTATCTTAGGCATATTCATTGTCATTTCATTTTTATTTTAGATTTAGTTTTCATTTATATTTTAATTCTACATTTATTAATTAAATTTTTCCTTGATTTTTTTACAAGTTTTGTGCATGTATTTATGAAATGTGTTTTGATTCCATTGATTTTTTATTTTTTTTTCTATGTTGATCTTAGTTGAATTCCATATATCAAGATATGCTCTTATGATTTCAAATACAATTTTTATAGGTAGCAAATTTTGTGCTCACATTAAAATTGTAGTTGTATACCTCAAAGCATTTCATAAGTTATATATTAACAAGAGAGGATTGTAACACCCCACATCACATTTACTCACTTTTACAAGATTTTATGGGTAGACATAAGTTGAGAGTTACTATTACATGACTCTATAACCAAGTTCGAGTTATAGAAGTGGTTTTTACTAACCCAAAACTTATTGATACAACACAAGGGCACCTCATCACCCATATGTCAGACAACAATCACTCGTGATAAACATCTGAGCTGTAACATTCTTTTTAACTCAGCTCATATCCCAAACACATGCATCCCAAGTTGTGTATGCGACTAGAAGGCTCTAGCCACAAGCATAAGGCTTCCTTCGTGCATTTGCAACATAAATTCCCTAGTTATATGCCTATGGATATGAAATTAGTACCACATTTACAAGTCTATTCTATAGACCACTAACCAGAGAAACCTAGAACTATCCAAAATCAAGTCTAAGTCATTCACAAGTCTATAAAAGTTATACTAGGCCCATATCTTTCCCAAACATGTGAGTTACTATTGGACAGATAAATTGTTGCTGCGGACAAGAAAGATCTCCCTAGTATCCTACGATAACTAGCGACAAACAGACATACGTAAATTTCTTTCTCTAGATTATATTAGATCTAGAATTATCTATAATGAAGGATTTAAGACTTATCTGTAGTCTAGCACTTATCATAGTCTTCTTTCCTATCACTTTGAATATGTCTCCTTTATGGATATGCAATAAAAACATGAAAGAATCAGAAGCACCTGCATAATATAGACTAATTCATAAACCATAAACCTATCTTGATGATCAATGAATTTAAGAAATAAGCCATTTAAATAAACAACTCACTGAGAAAATAGGATCCATTTGTATTATTTTTGATGACAGAAGAAGCCTTACAATCGTGTTCGCCTTGATGTCATACAGGTCCTTCTGGGGTTCGGAACAAGCGTTTCCTCTACTTTGACAAGCCTTTGCACTCTTTCGACTAAAATACACATGAGTGTGTAATCATTACCATATGATAATAAGTTAAGAGAGTCTAAGTTTTTCCAGCAATTCTCCTCAAAAAATATCAAAGCCTCACTCCCCTTGAGGCTGAACTATGGCCTCAATTTATAGCAAAAGAGGAGAGGTTGTAGCTCCAAATATGAGGGGATAGAATCCTCTTTCAAGGGATTAAGTTCCACATGCCAAGGGGTAGGCTCCTTTAATGGAGGGATGAATGTACATGAAAGGAACGAACTTTCCACTGAATAATTTCTTCTAGAAGCTTCGAAATTCAACCAGCTGGGCTTCCAAATTTTACTTCTGCCTTCACCTTAAATTTTACAGGAATCTGCACTTTTAATGAAGAAAAAGTGCGGCCAGTTCTGCATTTTCTAGAGAAAACAAATGCGGCACCACAGGTAATACTAAGAGAAAGTGCAGTACAAGTAATTTTATGACTTTTATAAGATTTTCTCTCAATTTAAAGGCTTGGTTTTAGGAAATTGATGTTTTTAGGCTTCTAAGGGAGTATTGTATGAGTAATGATGAACCCATACAGAGAGTAAACCGTCATGGTGACAATTTTAGTGTAATAGATTGCCCCCTAAAGTGCGATGTGTGAGACCATTCAAAGAGTGATGTGGTTTATCATTTCGAGGATTATCTTGTGGATACCCCAGTCAAAATCCTGTAAAAACATTCAATGCAAAACATATGTATATATAAATATCATCGCTGAGGTAGGCATTCCCATACTCAGAGCAAAAAATAACTAAATCAAATCTTAACTAAAATGTTCTGGTATAGAAATGATTCTAATATTGCATCAATAGTAGACATAGTATGGAAATAGCCATGTGTTTATGAATATTCTACTACATAATGAATAATAAAACGCCTTGCAGCCTGGATGGTGGAAACTAGTTCCAGGGTTGTCATTTCCGTTACCCGAACTAGTACGATTCTATCCATGCGATTGATTGTGTCGAAGTCGAACATGGTAGAAACCACTTGGTTACCAGTCAATGATGTGAACTGTTAACAAGTGTGAGAGAAACCACCAATAATTACAATGGCTCTCAAATTAATCAGTACAATCCATGAAATGTGAATAAATGATCTGAAGTCGAACATTTCATGGAATCGTTCGATCGAAGGTCAATGATGCAACTTGTCGTCAAAGGCTAGAAATCTGCCATTCAGGCATGCAAATTCCAAGGTACTGAAGGATTCTAGATCAAATTCCTAGATGATGAGCTATCGTCGATAGAAAGTGATCCATTGTAGGAAATCCCATGACACAAAACCATTAGATCAAGTTTTGTAGAATTTTTTTGCAAGGACTTACTAAGGGATGGTCAACGCAAATGGAGACATATGTTTACAAAAAAATGGTTTATTTGAACTATCCTCTTGAACACATAATGACACTGCAGATGGTTTGGTGACAATTTACCTAAGCTAATACCTAGAAACCGGCTGAAGACTTTCAACATGGTTTGATTAATTGATAGGAAAATTATTTTCCCAACCTAGGTAGAAGTGTGAGAAAAATTGTCGTGTTCAAGAGTGGTAAACTTCTTTTTAAACAAAGTGTGACAAATAAATTCATTTTCTCTCTTTTTCCCCCACCATTTCTAGCAAGTACCTCTTTATTTTTTAAAAGCTTGAGGAGGATAACATTTTCTTGTTATATAAGTGAATCCTTCAGATGAGTCCAACTTAGTTTAAAATCGAACCCTAAGAAGGAGTGGTTCATTCCTATTTGTAATCAACAGGTCCTTTACTGTTAAATTTTAATGAGTCTAGTATAGGAGAAACTCAATGTTTTTCAATTTTAGTGAGTCAGAAGAAAAACTTAAGGAAAATCCATGGGTGTACTTTTTTGTAAATTTAGTCTCTGAGGCCTGAAAAAGGATAAAACAATACAGGAGAGAACTCTATTGACCATGATTAGTCAACGTATACCTTTTTCGTAAATATTCCATTTGAGTTTGGAAAAGGGGTAAACTTATACTGAAGGGAAAACTGTTCATTTCCTTTAACGATTTCGAATAGTCAAGTACTCGGAAATATTTTCATTTTTAGAAAGTCTGAAAAGAGCTTAAAAGAGAACTCGAGGGTTTCACTTTTTCGTAATTTTTTAAGAGTTTTGAAAAAGTGATAAAAGTTTACTCTGTAGTTTCGCTTTTTCTGTAATTTTTAACAAGTTCGAAAAAAGTAATAAAAATGTACTCATTCTCTTTTTCATAATTTTTACTAAGTTTCGAAAAGTGATAAAAAGTATACTCCTTTGTCAAAATGACCATTTCACCAAAAAATCCTATATTCTGCACAAAAACACAAAAATTAGACATACATGTTTATGACTAATAAAAATAATTTGGAAAAACACTTTTCAAAGTGAAAAATAAACAAAATAATATTTTATTTATTCAAAAAATCTTATATAAAGGAGTTTTTGTAAATCATTTTTACCATTTGATTTCAGAGTGAAAATTGAGAGCCTTTGGTAAAAAAAATTCCGGAGAAGATTGCGGAAGATTCGCCTGTTAGAATTGAAAATTGTCACTTCCAAGTAATCCACATCATCCTTAGATTCATTTCTATCCATTTATTTTCTCAATTTAGGGCTTATATTGATTTTTAAGGATGAAAATAGGTTCAAAAATTCGCTCAGGGGGTTCGAAGGTAAGACACATGAAACCTACGGACCCCAACAGTTTTACAAAGGTAAAATTGTCGTGGTCCCACACCTTAGGCATAAGATACATGCAGATCCACTCACTTTTTTATGCATAAAGTGTGGAGGCGCCGCAAGAAAAAATAAAATGAAAAAATCTTCCAATTTAAACCAAATTTTTCCATTCAAATTGTTTTTAACCTTTCAATCTGTCCATTACAGGATATTTGCAATGCTTGTGTGGCGAGAACGTGACCATGAAGAAGTTCATGATGCAGTAATGTTACATCCGCCTACATTATGCATTTTAAGAGAATGCGGTTTGTACAAATTTTGGGCCACTCAAGGTATGACGACTCAGGTAGATTTGCTTACCTGGCTAGTAAAAAAATGGGATGTATAGGAACAATGCATTATCATTAGGGGTCACCGGCTTGAAATTGAGATGGAATATATCAACTTCCTCACTGAATTATCAAAGAGGGGCAGGCCACTCTCTTTTTTTGGGGCTAGGGAAAGTGGCCACTCTGTCGCTAGCCTTCATGAAGAATTTTGCAATGAAGAAGTAGACCCCAAGGATAAACGCATTGACATAAAAACCATTATTCATCCTGAGCTTAAAGTGGTTGCATTTATGGTAACCAGGTTGTGTGGGAGCACAACTCCACATGTCGCTACAAGATCCCAAATGCAGACTGTCGTTAACTACTTTAGAGGCACCATTTTTGACTGGTGTGAGGCAGTGTTGGCCAATGTCAAAGGCCAACTGGCTAAAGAAAAAAATGTGAAGTTGAAAAACTTTGGATATGGAGCAATCGTGGTCACATTTTCTCTAGAAAGGATTCCTTTACTGGCCCCACAACTTAAAGAAGTTGATCATGGTAGAGTCAAAGAGCCTCGAATGGTTCGATGGGTTGCATTGATGGCCCATCACAGTGAAGGCGGCGAGGTTTTTCATTTTACCACAACTTTCTTTCATTGGTTGGATAACCTTGTCTTCATGATTGAAGATTTCCCTTATGCTGGGATAGATTTCCGCAATGATCGAGAGATGTCTCCTCCTCTAGGGACACAGTGGGATGAGTTAGGTAAAAATCATTTTGACATGTTCTAAATTCTAATTTTTATTTTGTTTTTTGAATCATCCAAAACTGATGAAAAAAATTTCAAATGCAGATGTGGGTCCACACCGACCAACCACTCTCCTTCCTTTTGACAGGAAGCCAACTGCAACACCACCACCACCATAGGATCAGACAGTAGTTATCCTTACTAATCTAGAGAACCATCTGGAGCAGTTGACCTTAGATATTCCAGAGACTACCCTAGATGACATTCCACTCTGCTTATAGAGATATGTTATCAGGGTTCTAGGACCGTTCAGGAGATTTCTGAGCAAGGTGGCATGGGTTGTAGTGTTTTATCGTGATCATCACCATGGATAGTGGATGATTGATATTGTAGACTTGTATCATTTCTTGTATCACTTTTTCCAATCATAAGGTGTTTTGGACCTATGATTGAGGACGATGTAATATTTTTTGAAAACACTACTCTTATGCTATGATATTACTACTATTTTTAGTTATCTGTCTTAACTTGTTATCGAATGTTATTTTGATCTACTCCTTTAATTATTGAAAATGTCTATTTATAACACTAGAAGCTACTACATCAGCTAATTTTTTTAAATTTCTTAGAATATGTTGATACTCCATTAAATCAAATTCTCGTTCCAAGAGATGAACTTTCGAAAATAATCTTAACAACACTGGGTTTTTAATTGCATATAATCTATTCAGGTGTAATAAAATGAGTTCAGAATCTAACATAACGATCAAACTTCGAATTCCAAATGAAATGGATTTAGACAATAACTCAATAATTGCGCTATACTCTGCAATTTTTTTGTCGTTTGACCGAGGCTTACCCCATGCGTAGATACTAACTCATCAGTGGGTCGATAAATAACCCAAGATGCTGAAGAAATGTTCTGTGTACTATGACAAGCACTTTTAGCAAAACAAATGTATGTTGGAAGGGACATCGACATCTCAAAAATCAAGAGTGATCCAGATAAGCAGGGATAGTGGTAAAAGCACACTTAAACTAGACATGCTTTCTAATCTACAACACACCAGTTTATGAAAAAAAATAATATATAGGGAAGATCTCCACACAAGA
Source organism: Pinus albicaulis (assembly GCA_034641835.2). Taxonomy (NCBI): domain Eukaryota; kingdom Viridiplantae; phylum Streptophyta; class Pinopsida; order Pinales; family Pinaceae; genus Pinus; species Pinus albicaulis. The sequence continues at coordinate 1,148,196,481 of CM076583.1, forward strand.
ATCAAGCATAATATATCTTCAGATAAAGGCCATTTCTGGGTTTTCCTAAAGAGACCCCATCAAAGTCAATCAGTTCATAGGCACCTTTTGCAAGTTTTCGCTTGAAAATATAAGGACCATGCCACATGTGTTCAAATTTCCTAGCCCCTACCTTGTCATTAGCTTGATTATAACCAAAGACTAGGTCTCTTTATGAGAAATGTGAGGTGTGACACTTCTATCTTATTGACCTTTCATTCGTTTTTCATGAGTTTCGATAGCTAATGCTATGGTGCCTCCATTCTCATCTGATTGAGCTAGGTACAAAAAGTGTTTCTCCTCTTCAGAAGTGGCTTGTAGTAACTCTATGGCTATTTGGAGTGACATTATCTCGCATTCAATTAGTAATACCCCTTCTAAACCGTAAAGCAGTTGAAAATGGGTAAAACCTGTTGATGTTTTTGCTGAAGTTTGATATGCCCAAAGTGATGAAAAAAGCATGGTATGCCAATTCAATTTATGAATTTCGATGATTCATTTTATCATGGTGACTAAAAATTTATTAATAGCTTCAACCAGACCATTAGCCTACGAATAATATGGTGTAGAACTATCATGGTGCAGGACAAGTTGGTCAGTCAGTTTGGTCATCATGATGTTTCGAAAATGACTCCCATGGTCAGTAATTATCACTCAGGGTACACCGAAATGAGAAATCACATGATTGAACATGAAAGTAGTTGTAGTTTTTCCATCTATTGCAAATGTAGGCATCGCCTTGGCCCATTTGGTAAAATAATCTACTGCGAGAATAATATACCCATGGCCCCTGGCCGAGTGAGGGTTACATGCAATTAAGTCAATGCCCCATTTTGAAAAAGGACCGACAGTAATTATAGGGTGAAGAGGAGAAGGTGGTGCACACATCTTGCGATCAAATATTTGATAAATGTGGCATTTTCAGATAGAAGGAATAGAATATTTAAATAAGGACGGCCAAAAATAGCCAACGCGTGATATATTTTGGGTAGTGGTGTACCAAACATATGACCACCACATACTCCAGAGTGACAGTCATTTAAAACCTTTTCAGCTTCTTCAAGAGTTAGACAACATTGAAAAATAGAGTCTGCAACATGACGGTATATTGTGTCACCAACAATATGATATTGCTGAGACTGGAAACAGAGTTTCTGTCATTGTGACCATGAAATTTCAGGCCAAAAAGTTTGGGCTTGGAGATAAATGATGATATCTCCATACCAAGGATCGATGGTACTGATAAGAAACATAGATTCATCCGCGATCGGATGTTCTACCACAGTTTCTGTGTTAGTACTTGGGAAGTCACACATAAGTTCACCAAATACCAAAGATTTCTTTGATTTTGATTTTTCAAATTCCAAGTCAAAATCCTATAGGATAAAAATCCATTTGGAGTATTTCCCCCCTAGCATGTTTTTGGTCAAAATATACATGATAGGGTTACAATAAAAAATCATTGTTATTTTGCGTAACAGTATGTAATGACGGAATCGTTGGACAGCTTGAATGGCTGCCAAGGAAAATTTCTCCACATTTGAGTACTTTATTTCGATTGGATGTGGATTGCGACTGAGATAATAAATCCCATGTTCGTTGTGGAATTCATCTTCTTGAATAAAGACCATGCTAATCGTAGAATTGGAGGCAGCGAGGTATAAAAAGTAATCCTAGTTGTAATTGGGAGGATGCAATAACGGTGCATGGGTCAATGCATTTTTAAGAGCACAAAAATATCGATTAGCAATCTTGTCCCAAAATAAAGGAATATTCTGTTTTAACAACCTGCTAAAACCTTTGGTTAACTCGACATAGTTAGGAATGAATCGACGTAAAAAGTTTTCTTTCCCTTGAAAACTTTGGATTTGGAAAAGAGTAGAAGGAGAAGGTAATTTGATGATAGCGTCAACCTTTGATAGGTCAACACGAATGCCTTCCTTTGAGACAAAAAATCCCAACAATCGTCCAGATTCAACACAAAAGACACATTTGTGAGGATTCAGGAAAATCCTATAATACCTACTGTTAAGGTCCCGTGATTTGGCAGATTGGTAAACCAAATGACAGGGTAACATCAGACCAAGCTTTGGAGTCCTAGGACCGAGCCTTCCTAGACTCAGAGAGGGCTCTCTCTATGAAGTGAAGGATGTGAGCTTGTTCACTTAGCATATTTGATTTTAGGCTAGTTGTTAAGTGCGTTTGTTTGTATTTGTGTTTGGAGGTGAAAACTGATTAAGTAGGCATCAATGAAATATAAGTTATCAAATGAATAGGGCTATGGGGACAAATGAAAGCCAAGGATGCCTAGACAACAGACAAGGTGTGTGGCAGGGTCGATTTAGTATAGTCAATGCATCTTTTAGGTTGTTTGTGAACTGTAATGAACATGAAATTGTGCAAGACAAAGATATTTTAGGCATAAATAGTTTAAAAGCAAAGCATTCATGCGGTAGGGCTAACCATTAATCACTATGAATGAAACTAAAACCAATACATGAAGAAAATAAATAATCAGGTGATGCATATAAGTATAAGACCCTCTAACTTTGGGAAAATCACCTTCAGTGGTTGAGAAAAACATATAAGATAAACTAACAACTCAAACTATGAATAGGGAACTCCTAAACATCATATCTTGAGCTATCGAGAACTTTCAAATGATACTGCAAAGCATGGACAAAGGGAAAGATCGAGACAAGACCTCCTTGACTTAACTAAGCAACCAATAATTCAGAGAGAGATTTCAGAAATGAATTTTTGATTAGCTGTGAGTAAGCAGGGCTTACTGTGAATCATACAATAGAACATACATAATAACCATTGATGAAACTGAAAACAATTTCTTAGGGTACCAAAGGGAAATTAAGAATTCTTTGACATAACCAAGAAAGATGAAAAACATAGAAGCTACAATGAATCAGGAAAATTGAGGTGCCTCCATGGGCATATCTCAAATCTATTCTTCACTGACCTGCAGCAAGAAAGAAGCATGAAAACATGTATGTTAAACTAATGAAACATAAAATATAAGAGACACAATACCATTTACCAAGCCATGGAATCCTGCACACAAAGCCTCTCCATCATCTAGACAGTTAAGCAAATCATCCACTTCATAAACAAGTTTCTTCTTCAAAGCTCATATCTATGTATTTATCTTCAAAATTTCAAGTTCTACTTCTAAAACCTCCAACAATTTACAATGAATCTTCATAAGTTTTATAGGAAATGAGTAGATAAGCTCACAAGAGCATCTAGGAGCTCATTGGCCTAATACAAATATTTGATTTTGTCCTCGAGGCTTTGCAAAGCCCAAGGAAAAAAATATCTTCAAAAATATCCTAAAATGCTAAAAATTACAAGTAAAAAGTATTTATACTATTGAAAAGAGCTAAAAATAGCTAAACGGACATTTGGATGTCCACCTTCAGAAAACTGCCTTTTCAGCCAAAATGCTATACGAGCATAGCACCAGAAAAATCCTATTTTGTAGATAAATTTTTGAGGGAATTCCTGATGTAGAAAAGAGGCCCATGATAGCGCGTTGGAAAGCCCTGGATGTCTAGTTTCAGGAAGTACTTTATTTGTCTCAAACTGATCCCTGGAAGTTTATCAAAGGGTGGACTAAGTGGAAAAACCCAGGAGGGTCTCAACTACCGATATTTGAGGCAGAAAGGTAAAATCTGACTTTTTTTTTCCTCTTCGGGGGACCAAAACACGTTATCTTCATCTGAATATTTGTCATTAGATGCCCCCAAATTAAATACATCCGACAAGATGACTTTCATGAGCTGAGGATGGTCCTAGAAAAATTGGCAGTGCCTAGCAAAATGTGCAATTAGGGCCAAAAAACACAAAAAACAAGATCATGTCCAAATTTGCTCAATTTTGGTGAGTAGACCCCTTATGGGTTTCTAGTGTCATGCATGGAAGCTTGAGCTAGGATTTGAAGCCCAGATTGGCATTTTACTCTTTTTTCCGTCAGGTGCCTCCTTGGGCATTTTTGAGTTTGGCTCATTATTTTGTGCTTGTTTGTCATCACTGTGACTACCTTCATCTGCTTTTTGCATGTTGCCACTATCTTCATTGTTTTCCTCACTTTTCCCATTGGGACTGTCTCCTCCTTTATCTGTGATTTTTCCATCCTTTTGTGAATTATCTTTACCATCATCAGTTTGTTCAGCTCTGTTGTAGCCACTACAACAACACCAAAAATTTTGGGTATATTTAAAATTTTACGTTCCCCCTTCCACTTGCTTAGCCAGTAGGGTTTTAACCCGGCCTATAGTCAATGCCATCCTTTCAACCAATCCCAAGCCCTGGCTGAGCCTTCCCATCATCATGACGAGATTCTCTTGCCACAGCCGCACCATGTGTGGGGGATCACCAGACATATGCTCGAATATGAATTTCCCTGTGCATTAAGTATATATGTTCGAAGCCCTTTCATCTTGGATCATATAATCATTTTGTTTGAAGCTCATAGTCTCATGTAAAATTATGTGGGGGGATCACTCTCTGAAAATGACTTGAACTGATTGATATGATAATGTTGCATATAGGTTGACCCCACAGATAATATATCAAGCAAAACAAGGGTGCATCAATGGAGAAATTGTCAAATCATGGTTGAGTCACATCTTTCTGGATGTCCATTTCCATCCCTAAAAGGGAAGAGTTACCTGATCCAAACGAGGAGTGTCTAATGCAAGTGAAGATTAGTATTCTTATTTACGAAATGTGAAACAAACAATATCAAGATAGAATTGGATGCTTCACAGAAAACCGACACTTTAGCTTCGGATGCAATGGGTTCCTTTTGTTGCTATCTATGGAATCCTAAATTTTGTGGGAAGCTAAGGGAGGGGAACCTAAACCTTGCCAAAGTTTGGTTTGATCACTAATAGAATATCTTCATTTCCAAGGTCCACATCTGGCTATACAACATCCCTAGTATGTGTACATGATAAAAATCATCAAAAACTAAAATACCAAGGCATGTCATCAAGATTGCTGATAGTTGTGCCTCCGGTGTAGTCACATAGTGATTTAGATAATGAAAAACCCTCAGAAACTATACATCAAGAGATTGGAGTAAATATGAGAGAGATAATAGATGTTGTTTTAGTGAAGCGCATATCCCTCCTTCAACAGATAGAGAAGGTGCTAATATTAGTGTGCTTGGGAGAAAAACATGGTGCAGATCTTGTTTAACTGTGAAAGGAGACATTTGGGTTCCACAGGGAAAGTCCCTTGCATATCATGATGGCCAACAAGTTCCCCATCCAAACCATATTATCGATATAGATGAGCTATTAATCTCCTTGAAGGGAGTCTCTAGTGAAGAAGAACTGTATCAATTGATGGCAGTTTCGAAAGGAAGGTTTTCTTGAGGTTAACGTGGTTGGTACTGATCTCATCACATATAGTATCTTAATCAAATTGGCTAGAAAGGTGAAGGAATATTCAAAAGCGATCTCACTTTTCTCCAAGTTGAATTCTATAAACTTATATGTCGACCTCCTTTTATATAATACGATGATGGATGTCTTTGGAAATGCAAAATGGTTTCAAGAAGATAAATTCTTCTCAGGGAGATGAGAGAGCAAGATATCACCCCAGATATTGTAAGTTAAAACACAATTCTGAATGTGTACATGGAAAACCAAAACTTTTAGATTCACTTTCTATCTTCTATGAGATGAAGTCAGTAGAATGTATCGCCGATCTGACAACTTGCAATACCATGATTGGTGTTTATGGAAAAATTGGATATGATTATTCTAGATCATGAGAAAAATAGGCATCCTTCTTAACATTGTTACCTATAAGAACGTTCTGAAAATGTATAGAGATGCAGATGTGCAAATCCGTAGTTGAACATGTGAGCCAACAAACATCTAGATCAGATGTATGTCTCTACGCTGGAGTGATCAACTTCTACCCTTCGATGTTTTATTAACAGCATATGACTTGGGACCCTTGTGTAGAACAATATTTTTGATCTTTGGGCTTTGTTACATATTGTATGCCTTGCATTTTCGATGAACTGGCGGATTTCATCACTGCATTCAAGCAAGTTGCAACCATGACTCAAGGTGACAATACCTTTGGATGTAGCAAACAGTTTAAGCTGCTAAGATATATTGTGCATGCATTTATGCTTCGGAATACAATATCTTTACTTGTTAATAATGGAAATCTTGCATTGCCACCATTTTCTGAGGTTAGAGTACTGACTCCATTGGCCCCAGTTCAGAAGAAAATTTATGTATCTGTATTGCATCAAGATTTTCCCAAACTTTAAACAAGTGGTTCAGGAACTCAGCATCAATCTTTAAAAAATATTGTGATACAACTATGAAAGACATGTAGCCATCCTTATCTTTTCAATGGTGTGGAGCCAGAGCCATTTGAAGAAGGTGAACACTTGGTACAGGCAAGTGGAAAGCTCATCATCTTGGACATTTTGCTTGAGAAGCTGCATAGTCAAGGACATCGTGTCTTGATTTTTTCTCAAATGACGCGGACAATAGACATTCTTCAAGATTAATTAGAGCTGTGAAGGTATTATTATGAGCTTCTTGATGGATTAGTAAGAGCAGAAGAGCATTTCGCAATTGTGCAAGGCTTTGGTGGAAAAGCATCAACACTGCTAGAGTCAAGTGACATCAGAAATGCCAATGATGATACTCGTAAAGATTTGTATTTTTAATATCTACTCGAACTGCTGGTATTGGTTTGAATCTTGCAGGGGCTGATACTGTCATTTTCTATGATTAGGACTGGAATCCACAAGTTGACAAGCAAGCATTACAGCGTGCTCATCGCATTGGTCAGTTGCATCATGTCTTGGAAACAAGCATTGTAATAGAAAAGACAGTTGAGGAGGTGATTATGCAAAGGGCCAACAAAAAAATGTAGCTTAGTCACAATGTTATTGACCATGATGATGTCAATCAAAAAGCACATGGAGCAGATGGTATAGCAGCTGGTGATTTGAGGTCCATAATAATTTATGGCCTGCAAAAATTTGACCCATCATGACAACATAGAAGGAAGCTCGAGTGAAATGAACTTTACTGATGTAAGAAACGTGGCTGAAAAGGTTCTGGGAAGCCGCTATGCTTCCCCTAACTTGGATGAGGAATGAATTAAGCTTCATTCTCAGGAATTGAGAGGTGTTGATTCTGTTTACACATATGCTCGAAATGATGTGTCTTTTGAAAAATATGCAAAGGAAGTAGATTCAAAACATGCCAGAGTTGCTGATCAAGTTGCATTTGAGGCTTGCATGAATAAAGCAAAGGATGAATCATTGAATAAGGATTTGGGTGGCAATGTGAGAGGGAGGAGACACACGTATTCAAATTGTAGGAGAAGCGTAATCAATGGTACTGGCTTGAGCATCGCTATAGCTAACTCTTAAAGACTAAGCATGCATTAGGCACCACATTGAGAAACATGGGCACCCGTCGGGATTAATTAATTGAATTTTCAAACCATGTGCTGGACGGTTACACGATGAATATAGAAGAAACCAAAAATAATGAACACGAATATCGGCCATTACAGGTATACTCGATGTCAGAAGTGTAAAGAAATCAAAAACATGGAAGTGCAGGTTGTTTTTTAACAGGACATCGGATTGGGATGAATGCTGAGAACTGCGGAATGGTAACAGCAAGTATCACAACCACATGCATTCTTGTGCGTTGCACTTAAATGTAGACAGAAGGAAAAACGCAGCTACAAGTACTAGTCGCAGTTTCGTTTTCAACAAAAAAGGGGGCAGAGGAGTAAGGTATTGCAGATCTGCGACCTTATGAGGTCGTTGCTGTCGATCAAGGGCTACGGCCCAGTTTCTTTGCAACCGTGCGACCTCAACCAAGTTGCGAGGTTGCACAACATTGTGCCTAAAATAATCTGCAACTTATGTGACCCTCGACCATGCGACTGTGTGACCAAGTCGCCAGGTCGCAAAATAGGAAAATTCATCCGAGGTGCGACCACCTAACTCAGTGACTCTCGCCCAAATTTGTGACCTATTGTGAATGCACTACAAGATGCATGGAATATTTCTGAAGAATTGGAGAGACCTCATACTGCGATCCCACAGCTCTCAAGTGGGAAATTATTTGCATCAAAATGGGAGCTAAGCGCGCCATCAATATCAGGCCTCCATGATCATAAAAGAAGCATTTTTCTTTCATAAAATATGTGATCAGTATTGATACAAAAGCATTGTTGGCTACGCCACAGAAGGCAGTTGACAACTTAATAGGTATGCCACTATACGATCACCAAATTCGCCTTTGTGAAGAATTCAACTTCATCCAGGTCTACAAATTCAAGGTTCGCAAGTATGGAAGATCCATATCATCAAGGGAGGTAGAAGCATTGGATCCATGTTGATGCCCAAGTTTCATAATTTTTTTTTTTTATATATAGTATCATGTTTAGAAAGAAGGAGGGAGCATCATGTCTCATCAAAATAATTATGGATCCACCCTTAGCACTGAGTCCATAGCGATACCAATGGACGTTACAAGTGATTAAATAAGCCGAAATAAAACCCACATGAGCCATTCTCCCTGAAGACATAATGGCACAAAATTTGACCACACAGGGGTCCAACTAATTTTAGTTGTGATAAATTATTACATTTCTTGTAGTGATTCCCTGAGATGTGTGTGTGTGTGTGTGTGTGTGTATATATATATAGATATATATATATATGGCTAATTTAAATTCATTTATTTGTAGGTAATATGAGAAGAAAAAAGGACTATGTTGATTGACTTTGTTTTCTTGCAGGTAACATATCATCACATGCAAATTCCCTTAGCGCGGCAATGACATCACCAGCAGATAGAAGTTGTTGTTTCACATGGTAAGGGCTAAATCTGGCCTCTAGAGAACAAGGTCATGATATATCTGAAAGAGAAATGTAGAAGGGATGACCGAAGGTCTAAGGTTGCGAAATTCCTCAGGATTGTCAGGTCGCATAGTCACAAAATTCCTCAGGATTGCTGGGTCGCATAGTCGCAATCCCTGTTAAAATCTTGATGGCGTGACCCAGTGACCTAGCGACTAGGTCACAAGTTCACATAATCTGGGCAAGTCACAGGTCGCGGATTTCCTCAAGTCGCGGGTCGCGGATTGCTGGAGGTCACAAGTCACAAGATCCAGTCAGGTCGCAGGTCGCAACAGTGGCTCAAGTCCCAAGTCGCAAAATATACTAGGTCGCAAGGAAGCCCAACAGTCAGGAAAACGAAGAGTCAGGGGGGCCCAAAGGACAAGCTTTTCTATATAAATATTTCCTTTGGGAACTTATAAAGGGCTTTTGTTTGGGGAACTTGAGCTGAGCACACTGTATTACCAGGGTTATACAATTTGAGCATGAATACAAGCATTTTGAAAAATCCCTTTGTGATTCTAATGTTGATATATGTATGAGCACTATGAGTATTATATCTTTCAGTTCCTAAACATGTTTAGATTAGTGGAATTGTATCTTTAATTTATATCACATTTGCATGACAGTTTGTTGAATACATGTTAATGATGGTTGAGCTCTTTTCACTTTCTTAATGAATGTTAATGAATTTTTTTATTAGTATTTGTGTTGTCATTTAAAGATTTCAAGAAGTGAAGGGTGTTTTTCCATAAATAATTGTTTCTTTTATGGTTAGAACAGCCTACAAGCATGACCCCAATGATGTGTTGTTAACAGCACTTCCTTCGGCGGTTATGCTTTATCATTTCATCTCGCTACGCATAGTGTTATATGTACATTTGATGCATCAATCATATGTCTTGTGTCATTTGATTAACTATATATCTAGTGGTTTATAGAGTTTAAGAGAGACCCAAAGAAAATATAAATTAGCAGTAGCCGGACCCACACCCCGGACAGGATCCCTATTCCAAAAGGTTCAAGGCCTAATTGGGACTTTTTAACGGGGAGATCCCCTTCTGTTGGCCGGACAAATTTTCCCGTTAACAAGCTCCTTTATGAAGACTACCCTTATATTCAATATTGTTGTTTTCATCTTGTTTCTTGGCTGTTGGGTTTATTATCACCTTTTTTTCTTTCTTATCACTACTTTGATTAGACTCTTTCTTTCCACTTTCAAATCAAAACAGGTCTTTAAACTGTAAATAGGTCTCCTTTCTCAACAACCATTGTCTTTTTGTCTCTTTCATCTAGGCTGCCTTGTCCACTACTTTAGGAGTAAGAAAAAAATCTTGATCTGAAATGTGGACCTGCTCTCCATCTAATCTTCGGGAAAAAAACTCAGTTTAGGAGAGGGCTATTAGTAACCTCTTGGATTTTTTTGCAAAATTAGAGGCAGCTCACTTCTTGAAAATAGGACAAGGTTGAGAGGGATGTAGTGATCTCTCTGATTGTAGTGGGTTCAAACCTATTGTGCTGGCCTGCCTCCTTAGCCCTTTCCTTAGAGGTAATTTTTTTTTATTCCTTTCACTGACTTACCAAAACAAGTTTTTCTTCTTTAGCATAAACCACTGCTTTCCTCCTTGTAGGATTGTGTTTCACTTTAACCAATCCAACTCAGCAAGTTTTAACTCACAAGGGCCTTGCTACTTCAAACACTAACTTTTGGTAAAAGGTTATATTTTGAAAACAAACTTATGTTTGATCCTTGAACTCATTGTCTTTTATATCACTGATAAAAACAAGTTCATTTGAATGAAAATGAGTATTTTTCCCTAAAACTGTGTTTTTACCTTATCACTGAGCAAATAGGATTTTTTTCCAAATGAAAATAAGCCTTCCTTCTTTATAACACAGTGTTTCCTCTTTTAAACTTATTTTTGGCTTTTCAATCAAAACAAGCCTTTCAACTGATATCAATCCCTTTCTCAAAAACTGGGTTTTTCCTCTTTACTCAACAAGCAGGTATTTTGTAGCCAAACAATAAACCCTCTTTCATCAATCATTGTCTTGTTGTATCTTTGTAATCATGGTGCTTTTTATAATAAACAGTGTTTTTTCCTTAACAAGACTGTGTTTTTTTTCTTAACCAAATTGAATCGTAACCCCTCTTCAAACTCAAAACTTAGCGAAGAAAGCAGTAGAATATCTCTTTAAAATGTATTGTGCTCTTTTGGAGGAATTTTTGCTGGGAAAAAATCTAATTTTAGGTGAGTTTCAAGTGTTTTTGAGTGGTGCTATGCTCCTGTGCATAGCCACGTAGCACCTGCATGCCATCGTGTGTTATCGAGTCGGGCCCTGGGCGCCCTCTGAACGTCGAGCGGGTGAAAACCGCAGACTCATCGCAATTTTTTAGGTGCATCGTGTCGTGTTGAATATCCTTTGTAAAAATGCTAGAGGCGCGTCGCACCAACTTATAGGCACGTTGCATCGTGAAATTCTTCCGCTACTTGCCTAGGGTTTTGAGAGAAACGATCTTCCTTTGCTCCTTTGCATAATACACAATGAAATTATTTTTTAAAGCTTTTATAGCTCCCTTTTAAAACACTTTGAAATGCCTTTTTTCCCTCCTTTTGGTATTTTAACCCTTTACCTTTTCCTTTGTATTTGAAACAAAATAAATTTCCCCTTTTTAAACATCATTTTCTTTGAAAAATTGTTTCGATGTTAAAAATGCTCTTACGGTGTATTAATGATACTTTTTCTCAACCACAAAAATAACACTAGGCAACCTAACCATCTGCTCATTTTGAAGGAGGTCTTATGCTTAACAAACTGCATGGGCACTTGTCCTATACTCCATGTTTCAACCCTTTAAAGCTCTATCTATTTATTTGAAAAAGGTTGTTTTCAACATTTAAAATTTGCTCTCATCATTTGGTCAAAGGCATTTCAAAACTATAATAGGCTTGTCTAAATGGAAGATGCCTCTTTTACATAAAACACCTTTCTGAATTTCTCTTTCTCTCAGTTGCAGAAATAACCTTTGAACAGAGCTTGGTGTACCTTTTTACCATTTAGATGAGGTTTATTTAATGAAACTCTAGCACTGTTTTGTTAGTGAATGCACTCTTTCAAACATTATCTCTCAAACAACTATGGGCCCGTTGCTTATTTGCGAAGAAGGCCTTGTAAATACTGTGTTTTTGCATCTCTATCTACGATTTGAGAACTATTATTGAACAAGTTATTTGTGGGCCGTCAATTTTTGATAGACTGTATGGGTGATTTTTTTCCTTTGTCAACCAACTGGAAAATGTCCATTCACAAATTTTTAGTGACTCTTTAGAAAAACTATGTTTATATTTCAAGAGATATCCCGTGCTCGTCATTCAAGGGGGGGTTTCTTTAGGACTGTGAGAGGTGCCCTTTCTCCTATGGAAAGAGGTCTTTGATCTATCAGTTTTTAACCTTTGAGAAATGCTACCTTTTCCAAATATAGGCCCTATGAGACTGTACCTTTACCCTTTGCCTATCCTTTGAAAGAGGCTTCCTACACACAGTCTTTGTGACCCTTCAGACCTACCATGAGGCCTCCTACGTATCTGCTAATGGAGGTCCTGAAAACCATAAAACTTCATTCATTTCAAAAATTTGACCCCTGTGTGTTTGTTTGAAAAATATAAATAGAATGCAACAGTGAATCTCTGGTACTTATCCTTGATGAAATCATTTGAATCATAATGCCCTGTGCTTCATGAGGACCTGTCAATAATGTACATCCCATTTTGCATAAAATTATTGCGCAAATTTTACGGGAAAATAATTTTCTTTGTAAATGGTGAGCACTCACTACCATGAATCCCTAAAACATCTCTTTCTTCCCTTATTTGTATATTCATAATGTGTGGTGAACTTGTATGTGACAGCCTTTTAGAGTTTTGTTCCTGAAGAAGTATAAGAAGCAGCTACCCTTATTCTACTTTAACTATGATGCCTAATTTTCTTTAAAGCCTTTCTTGCCAAAAGACTATCACTGTTGTTTGTACAAGGGTGATTTGTAGGGCTGGCCACAATCTGCACTTTTCTCTAACTTCCATATTAAAGCTTGACACAACATGAAACTTTCTCCTGAGGTGCTCTTTTTGCTCATACTTTGTTTAGTGTCATCAACCAGTACACCCCTACAGAGATGTAAAAGCATATGCTTTTGAAGTTTGGAGGGCTTGTTTGATGTTTCATGGGGATTGTGCTCGATCTTATCATATTTCTTCGGACAGGGAAAAATCCTTCTTTTTTCATGATTCAGACATTCCTAAGCCTTGCTAGGAACAAAACAAAGTGACATTTTTTATGGTGCGTGACCTAGGGGTAGACAAGGGTTTTTTCTTTGGAAAATAGCAAGACATGATGACTAACTGATATTGAAGACAGAGGTTTTGGCTTAAAACAATCTCGCTAAGGAATTTTCCCTAAAGCACCACCACCTAGACTTACATTCTTTATCATGGATTTTGAATGGTTTGTTCGACATGAGTGGGTTATCACATGACAAAGTGATCAGTGAGAGAGGGGTAGACACTTTGTCAAATTTTGGATAGTGAGTTGCATGAAAACAAAGGATTTTGATGGTAGAGAGGAAAAATTATAACAGATATAGACAGGAAACCTTTTCTCAACTCTGATAGGTAGGGAAACTGAAGGATTTTTCTCATTATAGGCTGAAGGAGAGGAGTAGGGAGACAAAAATTGATTTGAGGTGTTTTCTAGATGACAAATTGACATATTGAGATTAGCTTCTAGAGAGCTTAGCCAAGGAATATAGTCATCAAAATAGGTAAAAAATACTGATGACTAACAGTGGCTCCATTTGTGGAGGGTAGCTCCCTTTGAGGACATGTCCAGAATTGCAGATCTATGGCTTGTGAAGACCAGTGCCTTATCCATTGGCACAAATTTCTCTCTTTCTTGACGCTATTTCTAAAAATTTACAGCATGATTAGCATCAAAATCATCTCTACCTACCAGGCTATAAAGCCTAACATTTTTTCTTCTTTAGGTGTGCTTGGACTAGCAACCCTTTGACATGATATTTTTGAAAAAAGAAAAACTATCTAATTCTACACTTATATCTTCCGAGATTTCAGATTAAACTGATGAAATCCTTTTATTCTCTACATATTCTAGATTGACTATCAAGATTAAGCTATTTGACAGGATTTCATTCACTAAACTAAAACATTAAATTGAAATTTAATGTTCCAAATGGGGAGGAATAAGCTCAGTAGGGAATATCTAGAGATATTCCACTATGGGTTCATAGAAATATGGAATAATACCGACATATATAAACCAGAGATAGACTGGATGGGCATTTACTGGCTATTTCACCTCTAAAGAGAGGGTGAGAATCAGAGGCTTCCTGGCTCGTTCCAAACTATGTCTAAATAAAGTTGGTGAAACACAACAATTATGGGAATAGCATACTCCTCTTATATTTTTTAGACCTTGGTGTCCTTAGATCTATATATCTAAATAAAGGATCCAAAAGAGGAGCAAAAACCAAACAAGCAAAGAGCGGGAAATTCCACTTTCATGAGAATAAACAATCGGCTCAATGGGAACGTTGTATAAGAAAATAAGTGCTAAAATAACACAGAACGGGGTTGGGTTCGCCTGTATTAGGCTCTGTGTGACCTCCATGCTGAATTTTAGTAAAAAAAAATAAGTTCAAGGGCCTTAAACAGATCTCCCACAATCAACACTAGGTAAACATTAGATAAAGAGGAGGGCTGATACAACATGTAAATTCGCCCATCAAAATTGTGCAGTTTTGCCCAATAATCACTAGAAACCAGCCATAAGGCTTAGGCTTCAGCCATAGGACATAATATCAGCATTATGAAAGATTATCCCATCAACCTACAACAAATAACATGAAATAATAGTGCATAAATCCTTCAAAATGACATCTCCGGCATTTATAAATTACATAAATGAATGAACATCATTATTTTTCAAGAGGTACCACTGCTGTAATTTATATTCCATATCTATGAAAAATATGTGGATGAAACATCAGATCTATTATAGATCTTGAAACTACGTAACTTTCTTAACAAGATCCCTTTGGAATTTTAGCAAAAGCATATATAATAAACTGTAGATATGAATTACAAGTTACAGTACTGCAAAATATATAGGAATTTCTGAAGATGAACTTTATTAATGAAAAGATTAGATCTAAGGAGATATATATCATCAATCTAATCCATCGATCACCAAGGGGAAGGCAAGCCCAACACCAAGAGATCTTCCCTCAAATCTAATATCAAAGTAGAACAGAAAACCCTCTTGCAAAATAGTGGAGTATGGGACTGAAACTACGTCGAGGGTTGAATACACTGAATAAACTAAAAGAAATTGCAGATATGATAAAAAATGTGAAGAAACACTCTCCTTGGAGGTTAAAGAACACGCTCCAAGAGCAGAGGCCCTCCATACAAGCTAGATCTAAGCAGATCTAGAACACCACTTGCTGCAAATCATAGCAGCTGCAAAACCCTCAATGGGATAGCATTGCTCATGAAAATGAAGCTTTGTCTCTAACCATATAGTGGCTCACATCAGAAAATAACTCCTCCAATGATCCTCAAGGGAAGAGATGAAATTCCTAAACAGGAATTCGAATCACAATCCTCCACTAAACAACAGAGATTGTTATTTGTCTAAGCAGAAAAATAGCTTCAGAGAATAATCCATCAACAACCCTCATATGCTACCTCTCCTCCCTTTTATAACATGAGGGCTTGGGAAAAACCTAAGCCACCTTCTTCAACTTATCCTCTTTCACACAAGAGATCCTCTTCTAGAAGTGCGTAGTGCCTTATGGATAAGTATTCTTCCAATTTGTGCTGTAGGTGGGGCCAAGATTGACCCATTCAAATGAATTTGCTCCTTTCACACTTAAGTGTGTTTAATTTACTAGCCCAGATTTATCCCCTTTCACATTGGGCATGTATTTATTCTCAATTTAGGAGTTTAATAAACCTCCTTTTCACTTTTATTTCATCAATAATTAAAATTAAAACAAAATGAGATGTTCCTATTAGCTTGGGCTAATTAGGAACGTTACAGTCCTCCCCTCCAAAATTGTTGCTTGCCCTCAAGCAACTGCAAGGTGAGTGCTGAAAAATTTCCTCCTTGCTGACACCAACATAATATAAGCTCCCTCCATAAGCCAAGTGCTCACCATTCCATCCATTTCTTTCTCCACCAATGTTCTCATGAGATGCAATTAGCTCATCCCATAAGGAAACAATAGATTATATGAAACAAACATGGTTTGCCCCATGCTCTCTTTGGAATATGAGACATACAATACATGGAGAGTGGTCCTCTCATGAGGCATGTGCCATCTGTTGGGGTTCCCATGTTTTGGCAGATTTGAAAATACCAAAAGATGAGACAACATCAAACCACTTTTGGGCCCTAGGATCTAGCCCTCCTGGACCCAGAGAGGGATCTCTCCAAAAAGAGCAATGAATGATATGTCTTTGAAGCTCAAATGAGATATTAAGATAGTTATGAAGCACAAGGGATTTTAAATGATTTGGTTGGTTGGTTGTTGGGTTGGTCAGGAGATCATAGACTGAGAAAGAAATGGGAGAGAAGGAACAAAGCAGCAGTATGTTTCAGCAGAGAGAATGGGCCAAGACAGTGCCATCCATTGGGCTATGGAGTCATGAAAGGAAATTACTAGCATCCACTAGCCAAGGCTTCCAAAGGGCAAGTCATCTACACTAAAGGATCTTTTAGGTAGATGGTGGGGTGGAACATTAAGGAAGGAAAGTGAAAGAAGGAGAACAGCCCAATTTCTGTCTATAGATCAGGTCAGAGGTCATTTAACTCTAGACCTGCTTGGATATACTCAAAGGAAGCTCTCAAAGGTGGACAAAGGGGCCGCTTATAGATCAGACCAGAGGTCATTTAACTCCAGGTCTTCTTTAGCAACTCCAAGGGGAAAACAGAGACAAGATCAACAAAGGGATCTTAGAAAGGCTAGCTGGTCGCGCAAGGATCCTAGTGGACAGGGCTAACACTTATCCCCAGTGCTCCCAAACCTTCCAGCTTAAAGCCCTCAAGAACATCTAAGAATAGCTTCAACTAATTCATACATCAGCCAGCAGGCAATAACATCCATTGCGCTGGTTAAATAAACTGAAAACAACTCTCAGACAACACATATAGTAGAAAACATTGAAGGCAAGGAGAGCAAACAGCATAGGGCACCTAACAAGGGTGAATCCTATACCATTATTCTGATGCAAGCCCAGAAGAACATGAAACAACATGAATATGCAAATAACAGAGTTAAGAAAAACATCACCAATAGTAATAGACCAGGATCCTGTGAAATGTGCTTTGATTAATTGATGCAAAACCAGTCATGTACAACAAGCTCAATGGCTGATACAGTCCAGACTTCTCCTCCCAGCCTATTACATACAACTACTCTGCTACTCCCTCCCACGACTATTCTAACAGTCGAATGAATCCCTCTAACAGCCAATGCCACAGCAAGGAAACAACACCAACAACCAACAACAACCTTTACATTATGTTCTCTGGGATCTTTTATAGGAGAAGAGAGAAAATAGAAGTAGATAAACAATTAAATGAGACTCATTAAGACAGCAGGGCGGAAGTGTTCACACCCATGTCGCTTAATGGCAATTTTCAGCGCTGTGTGTACTCTATAGATTGTTTTGGAGATCTCTGTCAGGCCGAAATTTGACCTCTGGTATGTTCTTTAAGTCCTTATGGTGATCTGGAACTCTGTGCTGCCACTCTGAAATGAATGAAGTGGGTGACAAGTCTGCAAGGCTCTCCATACCTCATAACTGCTGCCTGACTGTCTGAAATGAGCTCCAGTCAGTGTATTTAATTGTTTCAGGGCTTGAGAAGGCATGGAGGACGCTGTGGGAAGTTGTACTTCTGGAGGAAAAATGTCATGCTGTTAGGTGGCGCAGTTATGAATTGCTGGTGCACTCTTAGTCTTCAAACTGTGCTTGAATCCTTTGACTTGCGGGGTTAACATTAATTATGTCAACAGAAATCACTAACCCCTTTGAAACCATCTGCTGATCTGCTGGCAGTGCTGAGAATACCTCTATGAGCTGTCTGCACAATTTGAAATAAATCTGGTTTAAAGCCCGGGAAGTGGTGGCAGAGAAATGCTGTGGAGGCGGTGGAATGGTGGTGGAAGAGTGGAGAAGGGTGGAAAGAACACAGAGCAACAGAGAAATGATTAAAATTGTAAAGGCCCAAAGGTCGAACACTTGGACGTAATACAAAGGAAAACACGAAAAAAATGGAGCGGAAGCCATGGAGGTGGGACCCAGCGGAGGCGGAGGGCGAATAAGCCAGAACCATCAGATCTTGGAGGGAACGAACAACAGAAATCTAATCGCACCATCGCAATCGGAGGTCGGAGCGATTGTCGATCGCAACACATATTCAAAAAGTTCCGATTGCGATTAGAGGGGTGGTGCGATTAAGCGATAACCGTTGATCTCAGGGAGGAATGATCGGCTGGGATTGAATCAGGAAACAGTGGGGAAGGCTTCCGATTAGAGGAAATGGGAGTGCGATGGCCATCGGATCATGCAACAGATGGACGGTTGGGATTAAATCGGAGGACGAAGGGAAGGGGTTGCGATTGCGATCAGAGGGGAAAAGCGATTGAGCATTGGCCGTTGATCTGGAGGAGGAACGGATGGCGGAGATGAAATCGAAAGGGCAGTGTGATCGGGAGAGGACTTGTGATCGGAAGTTGCGATGACCGTCAGGATGAAATCGGAGCATCGTAATCGGAGTGGCACGGAGAAGACTTGCGATTGCGATCGAAGGTCGGGATGCGATTGAGCGCTGACCGTCCGATCTGGCGGGGAGATCAACGGTGGGGACAACAATTGGAGGGACAGGTGCGATTTAGCGCCGGCCGTTAGATCGGCGAGACAGATCAACGGTCAGGATTGAATCGGGAGGGAGACGGGGGGACTTGCGATTGCGATTGGCCCCCAAGGCTTAAGCGCTTGGTCTTGGGGAAGGGTCACGTGGGGAAGTGTTGGGAAAAATACTGAGAGGGGGGGTGAATCAGTATTTACAGCATAATCAAAACTTTTTACTTTTTCATGCTCTAAAACCCATACGCTACTTTGCTGAAGCCAACTAGCGTATACACGCGGATATCCTTCATAAAACTCGCGTATACACAGAGATCTAATTATGCCATTAGTTCTTCACTTGTATCATTCCATCATTCATTCATTAGATGTTCTATAAACAGTAAACATGTGCAGTAAGAACAGAATAAACCATCACACAAAGCATCACACATGAACACCAGGATTTTTAGGTGGAAACCCAAGTCGGGAGAAAACCACCGCTGCAGTTGCTCAGCCTTCAATATTTTTATTATAGAGAAAACATGTTACAACATATGTGCTGGTGCAGACTTGACCAGCACGCAGGCACCCACCTGCGCTCGTTTACCAGCCTCTCCTGGAAGGGATCTCCAACCCCCTGGCTCGTTTACCAGCCTCTCCTGGAAGGGAGCGACGACCCCCTGATCTCGTTTACCAGCCTCACCTGGAAGGGAGCTACGACCCCCTAACTGAAAGCTACAATCTTCAGCACCACCTTGGACCACGTTTCATCAATTTTCACCCTGGATCCAACCACTTCAATAGAACACAACTTGCAGGCCACAATTCATCATATTTCCATACCGAACCCTTTCCATACTTTTAAGCTCAAACATACATCATCAACAGATACATATCAACACAGATCAGATAGCAGAAACACAGCAGAACAGATCAGATATTTCATACCCCTTGCTTCAGCAAACCCTAGTTTGCATACGCGCTTTCTCTTCACTGATGTCGCGTATATACGCGCTTCCGTCCATACAGACCAGCGTATACCTCAGTGTATATTTTATTGCGCATACGCGCTTTTACTTCAGAGAAGCCGCGTGTATACGCGCTTCCACCGCGGCGAAGTAGCGTATAGATCTTCAATTATTACAGAGTAGCATACTTCATCAGATCAGATATTCAGTTCAGATCTATACTTTTGCTTCAGATAGATGTTCGCCTAGATGCTCGCCTCATCACAGATCTAAGCCTTCCATAAGCAGATCTAGTAGATACATTTCATATCTAGATCCCTTTCTTCATCATTGGTGCATCATCCATTCAGATTTATCTTCAAGTGTAACCCTTTCATTCAAATTTACTTCAGAGAGAAGTATTCATTCAAGCTCAGACATCTTGCACCCACTACTATGATTTGCACAATGAATTTCTTCTCCTTATATATGATTACCCTTTGTCAATACCATGAGCCCCTTTTTCAATACCATGGACCATCACAATACCATAAGCCCCAAAACTATCTGGACGGGGTCAATTAGGTGGATCATTATCCAATACCATGGGTCAATACCATGGTGGTTACCCTTGGTTTTGCACTTTTTGAGCGCTTTTGCCCATACGCGACTTGGCACGTTATTTTCTGCGTGCATACGCGACTTCCCTTAGGCCAATCCGCATATACAAAGATACATACTCTTTTCATCATATTTTGAGCACATTCTGAATTCCTTTCTTCATTGCCTTCTGTACACACTATAGAAACATCATATTTCCTTCATCAGGAACATATTCTCTCAAGCACAACTTCATCAAGTAAGTTGTCATCATCTTTATCAGATGGGTTGCCTTTCAAGGACAACACTCAGCATCAAACATTATATCACATCAGATTTACATCATTTACTAAGACCATCAAGTTAAGCATAACTTCATCAGGTGGATTGCCATCAAGGATAACACATGTCAACAGTTGCATGTCTTCATCTTCATTTAGTGGGTTGCCATCAAGGACAACACTCTGCATCATATTTCCAACAATCTCCCCCTTTGGACTTGATGGCAACCACAATGGTGTTTGGTTACCACAGCAGATAGATACCATGTCACTCTCCCCCTTTGACATCAAGGGCAAAGGGCGGATCAAAAACCAACACTCTTCTCCTTTTCTCCTCATGTGGAAGAGACATTCTGCAGATCTGATATGTGCTGAAGTGGCCAAGCTCCCCCTGAGTTCATGCTGAAACTTCAAACATATTTGTCACTGAAGTACATGACTCTATGAACTTCCTATCACCAAAGACTCATACTTACATCAAATATCCAACCAAGTGGATTTACATATGAGACTCAACGACCCAACCAAGTGGGTTTACAAACTTGACTCAGCTACCCAACCAAGTGGGTTTACAAATTTGACAAACCTTTACATGACAGAATATTACAATTTACAACAAGGGTCTCCACATGACCTTTTCATCAAAAATACAAATATGACTTTTCATAAATAATACCAAGAAGTCCTCAAGAGAGATCATATAACAGAGCCAACATAATGAATTATACTCAGCAAAGCTAATGCTCCCCCTGAATCTGTGCATCCAAGCATCCTTTCCATATGACTAAGGCTCCCCCTTAGTTTGTGCATCCTGAACACTTTCACCAACAAATCATCAAGGCATCTTCATCGAAACATTAGAAACAGAATTATGAGAACTGGAACACCACCAGAGATACCAAACAGTATCAGAGATACCAAACAGCACTGCAGCTGTGCTGAAGAGAGCTGAACCAACCAAAAATTGCCAGCAACCAAACATACGCGGTTTTCTGTGCAGGAACTCGCGTGTATACGCGACTGTGTTTCAGGAAACCCGCGTATCCCAAGCCATCTTCTAAATTTCAACCAGATCTGATTCTCTGTGAGGAAAAGATAGTGTTCAACATCTTTCTGAGATATTTGACTGCTTCCCTGGACTACAGACATATAGAACAGTGAAGAGGTGTCTTCAAGCGTCATCCAATGGTTGTAGCATCAGCACAATAGGAACCAAGCCTTCAGATTCTTTGCAGCATCAAAACATTCTTTTCATACATAAGTGTCAAGCAATCATCCATGTGGTCCAACATCATCAAGATCTTCAAGATTTAACATGAGGTAACATATGTAGGCAAAAGATCTCAACCATAGTAGCATACTCTGCATGATCTCTTCTTATTTCTGAATCAACCGACATCCAACTCATCCATGTGTGAGTACAAAAAATACTTATCAGCAACCAGAGCTCAAAATCTCATCATAATAATCCATGTACCAAGTTATCATCATTTTAGCATGAGTATCATAAAGATCAAAGAATAAGCAATCATATTGCCAACAATGAAATCAATAGTATTCAACCTGCTGCTCTCCCTAAACCAGTGCTTTTCCTTAACTCGTGCAATCTGAAACACCTTCAACAGCAAGTCCTCAGCAACAATCTCTGCATGATCTGTCCTTGTCTCTGAATTACAAGACTTTCATCTCAGCAACGAATACTCAAGCAAACAGGACTCATCCATAGTCTTCAACATAAGAAACCATCTATCATAACATCATTATTTAGAACTGATAAATTAAGCTGATACAGAGTCAAAAATTCAGTTATTTAGTCAGACTGATGCTCCCCCTGGACCTCTGCTCCAAATCTTCAGCTATCAGATAAAATCTCTTGTCATCAATGCATACGCGGCTGTGTCAGCTAGAACTCGCGTGTATACGCGACTTTGTTTCACACCTTCATCTCCTTCTGCAGATTTACCTTCTGTTCCTGTCTTTTCTTCACACCAGATGCTTTGTCAGAAATACATTTAACCAGAATAATCTAATCAACCATGAGAGACATCATACATTTCTCCCCTTGTGACGATACATTACTAGATCTCATAATGTATCTCACATCATTCCTGCAGTCAATCAGAGAAGTAAGCTTCCAGAAGCGGATGACTGCAGTAGGGTCAGAATTCCCTACGTTTCTGATCGGTCCTCCTTCTTTTTCCAAATTTGCTTGAGCTTTCCAATTGTGTGCTGAAAATCATCCACTTTCCTAGATCTGTTCATCCTGCATTCTTTTTCTACATGTCCATACTTATTACAAGCATAACATCTCATGTGGCCAGAGAAATAAACATAAGAATCATAATGAGTATTTCTATTCTTCCTCCTTTTACAATCAACTGCTTTATGTCCATACATGTTACAGGAGAAACAATATCCCCTGAAGAAACTAGAGTACCTTTCTGAGTAGAACCTGTTTGTTTGTGGCTGAAATGATCTGCTCCTGCAATTTGCTGCAACATGCCCATAGTTATGACATTTAAAACATTCAACGTTCTTGAATGAATCCCTTTGAGAATTCATGATTGTTGGTTGATCTTTTGACTCTTTCAACACTTCAGGTTTTACATTGACTTCCTCTGAATTTTTAGCACTTCCTTGTGAGCTAGATTCACCTTTAATAGTTTCATGGAAACCAAGACCAAGTTTGATAGCAGGAGACCTTTGATTACTTAGAATATTGTCCAAAATGTTAGTACTATCATGAAACCTCAAAAGTTTAACTTTTTCTTCTAATTTACCTTTGAGAATGTTTACCTCAACCTCCAAGGCTTGACATTGCTTTGTCATGCTTTCTTCTTTTCTTCTTCCATCTTCAACTTGATCCTTTAGATTTAGGATCCCTTCTTTCAGCCAATTTTCGTTTTCTTCACATGTTTGTTCCAGCTCTTCATTCTTCCTTTTTGATTTTTCCAGATCTTCTTTGAGAGAGATAATTTCTGCTTCAAGGCCTTCCTTTTCAAAGGATTGTAGAGGTTCCTTATTTTCCTTACTTGATGCTTCTAGCTCTGCTTGCAGAAAGATGATAGCAGCTTCAAGTCCTTCATTCTTCTTGCTTGATTTTTCAAGATCTGCTTCTAGATCTTTAACTCGATTGGATGCATAAGTATGAAACCTTTGATACTTGTCCACCTGTTCATTCAACATTTCTATTTGATCTTTCATTTGTGAGATCATCTCTTTATAGATAGTTTCTTGCTTATTGTATGAACTTTGTAGTTCTTCTTCTTTAATCTTGAGAGCTTCTTCTAGATCCACAACTTTACTTTCACTCTCTTTACTATTGTTTGCACAAAGAAGAGTATTACAAGTGGCCTTCTCCTTTTTCTTCTTTGCCATGAGTGCTTGTAGATCTTCGTCAGAATCTGTTTCATCTTCTTCAATTTTTGCTATACATGATTTCTGAGGTATCTCCTTTCCTCAAGTAACCTTCTTCTTTTGCTTCTTAGCCATGAGCACTTTCAGATCTTGGTCAGAATCTTCTTCATCTTCACCGGACACTTCATCATCATCTTCTTTTGCATAATAACTCTTTCTCTTCTCAAATTGTTTCCCTTTACCATGCTTTTCTCTATAAGGACATTTAGCAGCATAATGACCAACTTTTCCACACTCAAAACATTTGAAGGGAAGCTTACCTTTGAATCTTCCAGTACCTAGTTGGAGCTTTCTCATGAAATTCACTTCTTCTTCATTGGATATATAGCTGGATTCTTTGATAACTTCCTTTTCCTTTCCTTTTGTAGATGCCTTAAAAGCAACTTCTCTTATTTGAGAAGGACCTCCTTGTCTCATTTCAAAAGCAGTCAGAGTACCATGTAATTGAACAATAGTAATCGTTTGCAGATCTTGCCTTTCTTCAATAGCTGAAACTTTAGAGTCAAATTTTGAAGTCAAGGATCTTAAGACCTTTTCCACTAGAGTAGTATCAGTTATGGTTTCACCCAAATTTCTCATTCAATTTACAATATCATCCAAACGAAGAAAGAAACTGGCAACACTCTCATCACTATGCATCTTCAAATTTTCATATTCAATTCTAAGAGTTTGGAGTTTTGCACTTTTTACCTTTGTGTCTCCTTCATAGCTTAGAATGATTTTGTCCCATATATCTTTTGCCGAATGTAGCTGCATCACTTTAGCAAATTCTGATTCAGACATGCTTCCCAATAAGACATTCACTGCTTTGGCATTGATTTCATACTTCTTTCTTTCAGCTGCATCAGTAGGAATACTTGCCGGGTATTGATAACCTTCTTCCACGATTGCCCATACATCCGCACCAAGACTTTGCAGATATGCTTTTGTTCGTACCTTCCAGAATATCAGATTGCTTCCATTGAATAGAGGTGGCTTTATAGACATTACTCCTTCTTGACTTCCCATTGCGACGGATCTCCTTTAAGCGATCAAGCTTCTGCACAAGGACCCGCTTTGATACCAATTGTTGGGAAAAATACTGAGAGGGGGGGTGAATCAGTATTTACAGCATAATCAAAACTTTTTACTTTTTCATTCCTTAAAACCCATACGCTACTTTCCTTCAGTAAACCTGCGTATATACGCGGATCCCCTTTGTGAAACTTGCGTATACACAGAGATCTAGATATGAAATTAACTCTTCACTTAGATCATTCCATCATTCATTTATCAGATGTTCAATAAAATCGAAACATGTGCACAACAGACAAGCCATCACACAAAGCATCATGATATGAACACTGTGATTTTGTAGGTGGAACCCAAATCGGATGAAAACCACCGCTAGCTTGCTCACCTTCAATATTTTTATTATAGAGAAAACATACAACATATGTGTCAGCTGGAGCTGACCGAAGACGTTGGGCACCCATTCGCGCCATATTTCAAATACACCCTTTCCTGAATGAGCTCCAAAATCCGACTGCATCACCTCTCCTGGAAGGGAGCTACGAATTGACTCCATTGTGCTTCACTGAAGGGAGCGACTCCCCGATCAAGTAGCCTCAACCTTCGCCACTACCTTGGACCACGCTTCATCAATTTTCACACTGATCCAACAAATTCAATAGAACAACACTTGCTGGCCACATTTCATCATATTTTCAGACTGGACCCTTTCCATAATTTTAAGCACAAACATACATCACCAACAGATACTTATCAACACAGATCAGATATGTAAACACGCATGAATCTACAGCAACAGTTCATACCCTTGCTTCAGCAACCCTAGTTTGTATACGCGTTTTCCTTCTTCACTCGATGTCACAGAGGTACGCGGTCCTCATTCATACGTACTCAGCGTATAGCTCAAGCAGATTTTGGTTGGTGCGCATACGCGTTTACTTCGAGAAGCCGCGTGTATACACACTTCCACCGCGGCGAACACCGTATAGATTCACCACATGAGCAAAGATACTTCATCGATCGTATATCTGCCTCAGATTTCCATACTTTGTTTCACGATACCCGCTCAGATGCTCGCCTCATCACAGATCTAGTTTTCCATAAGCAGATCTAGTAGATACATTTCAGATCTAGATCCCTTTCTTCATCATTGGTGCATCATCCATTCAGATTTATCTTCAAGTGTAACCCTTTCATTCAGATCTACTTCAGAGAGAAGTATTCATTCAAGCTCAGATATCTTGCACCCACACTTGTCATTTGCACAATGAATTTCTTCTCCTTATATATGATTACCCTTTGTCAATACCATGAGCCCCTTTTTCAATACCACGGACCATCACAATACCATAAGCCCCAAAACTATCTCGGGATCTGGGTCAATTAGGCGGATCATTATCCACCATGGGTCATCACTACAGGAGCACCCTTGGTTTTGCACTTTTTGGAGCGCTTTGCCCATACGCGACTTGGCACGTGCCTTTCCGCGTGTATACGCGATTTCCCTTAGGCCAATACGCGTATACCAAGAGACATACTCTTTTTCATCATACTTTGAGTACATTCTGAAATCCTTTCTTCATAGTCTTCTGTACACACCGTAGAAACATCATATTTTCTTCATCAGGAACATATTCTCTCAAGCACAACTTCATCAAGTAAGTTGTCATCATCTTCATCAGGTGGGTTGCCATCAAGGACAACACTCAGATCAAACATTATATTACATCAGCATTTACATCATTTACTACACCATCTGTGTTAAGCATAACTTCAATGTGGATTGCCATCAATCCATAACACATGTCAACAAGCCGCATGTCTTCATCTTCATTTAGTGGGTTGCCATCAAGGACAAATACTCGCATCATATTTCCCAATGTAGAAGTGGTTAAGGGATTTGCAGTAAGGGGCTAAGCCCTATAATAAGGTCGGCAGAGGGTTTTTAAGCCCATTTTAATGGATTTTAGGGCTGGGGAAGGGGAACGATAGATGGAGAAAGGGGAGAAAAGGGAAAACAAAGGGTAGGGGAAGAAATTAAAGGGGATTTTGGGGGATTACCTTTGAGGGGTAAATGGGGAAATAGAAGGGGGGAATAAAAAAAGCTGGTAAATGAGGGAAAAATAAAGGGAAAAGAGGCCTTTCGGCATTTCTTCACATAACAGAGAGGCTTTAAAGGGGAACCAACAGAGGGGATTTGATCAAAGGATAAAAGACACAAAGAGGCTTCAAGGAGACTGTGTTTTCAAACGAAATGCATTCCTTGAAGGCTCAAAAACAATTTAGCCCCCTATTTGCTTGTCAAAAATTTCATAGGGGGGCTAACAGTGGCTCCACATGGGGATGGCTTCTTCTTGAAGGAGTCAAGAATTCAGAAATTGATCTCTTGGTGTAGGCCAGATGCCTGCTGCTTGAAGCATCCATTTCTTTCTTTGATCAGCTGCCACAAACTGTGAAGACAACATATCAGCAGTACAATTCTTCCAAACAACTACCTACCCACACTATAGTCCAAACATTTTTTCTTCTGGGTGCATTTGGACTTGCAGACCCTTTTACATCATTAATTTTTTAAACAGGAAAATAAACCTACTCTACTTCTACCCTTATTACTCCATGAGACCAGATTAAACTGTTGGCCTCATAGTTTCTCTACCTAATCTAATATCTGCTAGGATTAAACTGTCTAGCAGTCTTCTTCTCTACATTCTAAGACATAAATTGAAGCAACTAACTACATGCTCATAGACTGAGCTTTATTGAGCTTTCCTACCTACCCTACCCTAAATGGAAATCTCTGATGCTCTAGGTGATGTAGTAATGCCAATGCAGCCAGTCTAATAACAGCAAAAAATGATATGAGCACTGACTGCCTGTCAGAGATAACCACAGGGTGCTCTGCATGTGGTTCTTCAAAACTATGGCCACCATCAGTAGTGACCATTCCTGATGAATCTGGCCCTGGTGAAGGATCATTGCTGGAGTATTTGAGAAAATCAGGGCCTCCATGTATTCTGCCACAGGATCAACGAACAGATGATGTATGCTTTCTTCTTTCTGGCTTGCCGTGACTGGTAAGTTGTCTACGTCCCGGGCATCTTCAACTGTTGCTTCTTCCACTGCATCTTCAAGGTGGCTCTTGGAAGCCCATTCTTCCTCTTCTTCTATTTCGGCAGGCAGTGGAATTTCTTCATCTTTAGGGGGCGGGAGACTTTCCAAGAATGCTCTCGGGTCTCTGAACTCATATGATATCTCTTGTGAGCTCAGAAGTTCGATCTCAGCTTCATATCTCTCCGCCAGCACTTCTAAAAAAACTTTCTTCAGCTCAGGTCGATCATTGAAACTTGAGCTGGAACGAAAGGCTTTTGGAAGGTCTTCGCTTCTGAGTTGAGCCAGTATATCTGATATTCCACAACGAAACTCTTCAAGGGGGCTCAACTCAGAGTCTTCCATTTGGTAGGGATGATGTTGTACTGTGACTGGTCTCCCAGTGGAGTCACGTGAAACCAAGATAATCAGTGGCCTGCTGATCACCAGTGGAGTCTTATATCATTCAAGAATTGTGGAGTCGCCAGGTGGATGATTTACAACTTACTGTCCACCATAGTGGTTTACCAAATCAAAGCTGACTGATCTGTTCCCCAGTGGAGTCGCCATTATGTTGGGGTTCCCATGTTTTGGCAAATTTGGCAATACCAAAAGATGAGACAACATCAAACCACTTTGGGGCCCTAGGATCTAGCCCTCCTGGACGCAGAGAGGGATCTCTCCAAAAAGAGCAATGAATGATATGTCTTTGAAGCTCAAATGAGATATTAGGCTAGTTATGAAGCACAAGGGATTTTAAATGATTTGGTTGGTTGGTTGCTGGGTTGGTCAGGAGATCATAGACTGAGAAAGAAATGGGAGAGAAGGAACAAAGCAGCAGGATGTTTCAGCAGAGAGAATGGGCCAAGACAGTGCCATCCATTGGGCTATGGAGTCATGAAAGGAAATTACTTGCATCCACTAGCCAAGGCTTCCAAAGGGCAAGTCATCTACACTAAAGGATCTTTTAGGCAGATGGTGGGGTGGAACATTAAGGAAGGAAAGTGAAAGAAGGAGAACAACCTAGTTTCTGTCTATAGATCAGGTCAGAGGTCATTTAACTCCAGACCTGCTTGGACATACTCAAAGGCAGCTCTCAAAGGTGGACAAAGGGGCCGCTTATAGATCAGACCAGAGGTCATTTAACTCCAGGTCTGCTTTAGCAACTCCAAGGGGAAAACAGAGACAAGATCAACAAAGGGATCTTAGAAAGGCTAGCTGGTCGCGCAAGGATCCTAGTGGACAGGGCTAACACTTATCCCCAGTGTTCCCAAACCTTACAGCTTAAAGCCCTCAAGAACATCTAAGAATAGCTTCAACTAATTCATACATCAGCCAGTAGGAAATAACATCCACTGCGCTAGTTAAATCAACTGAAAACAACTCTCAGACATCACATATAGCAGAAAACATTGAAGGAAAGGACAACAGACAGCATAGGGCACCTAACAAGGGTGAATCCTATACCATTATTCTGATGCAAGCCCAGAAGAACATGAAACAACATGAATATGTAAATAACAGAGTTAAGAAAAACATCACCAATAGTAATAGACCAGGATCCTGTGAAATGTGCTTTGATTAATTGATGCAAAACCAGTCATGTACAACAAGGTCAATGGCTGATACAGTCCAGACTTCTCCTCTAAGCCTATTACATACAACTACTCTGCTACTCCCTCCCATGACTTTTCTAACAGTCGAATGAATCCCTCTAACAGCCAATGCCACAGCAAGGCAACAACACCAACAACCAACAACAACCTTTACATTATGTTCTTGAGGATCTTTTATAGGAGAAGAGAGAAAATAGAAGTAGATAAACAATTAAATGAGACTCATTAAGACAGCAGGGCAGAAGTGTTCACACCCATGCCGCTTAATGGCAATTTTCAGCGCTATGTGTACTCTATAGACTGTTTTGGAGATCTTTGTCAGGCCAAAATTTGACCTCTGGTATGTTCTTTAAGTCCTTATGGTGATCGGGAACTCTGTGCTACCACTCTGAAATGAATGAACTGGGTGGCAAGTCTGCAAGGCTCTCCATACCTCATAACTGCTGCCCGACTGTCTGAAATGAGCTCCAGTGAGTGTATTTAATTGTTTCAGGGCTCGAGAAGGCATGGAGGACACTATGGGAAGTTGTACTTCTGGAGGAAAAATGTCATGATGTTAGGTGGCGCAGTTATGAGTTGCTGGTGCGCTCTTAGTCTTCAAACTGTGCTTGAATCCTTTGACTTGCGGGGTTAACATTAATTATGTCAATAGAAACCACTAACCCCTTTGAAACCATCTGCTGATCTGCTGGAAGTGCTGAGAATACCTCTATGAGTTGTCTGCACAATTTGAAATAAATCTGGTTTAAAGCCCGGGCAGTGGTGGCGAAGAAATGCTGTGGAGGCGGTGGAATGGTGGCGGAAGAGTGGAGAAGGGTGGAAAGAACACAGAGCAGTGGAGAAATGATTAAAATTGTAAAGGCCCAAAGGTCGAACACTTCGGCGTAATACAAAGGAAAACACGAAAACAATGGAGCGGAAGCCATGGAGGTGGGACCCAGTGGAGGCGGAGGGCGAATAAGCCAGAACCGTCAGATCTTGGAGGGAACGAATGGCAGAAATCTAATTGCACCATCGCAATAGGAGGTCGGAGCGATCGTCAATCGTTACACATATTCAAAAAGTTCTGTTTGCGATTATAGGGGTGGTGCGATTAAGCGATAACCATTGATCTCGGGGAGGAATGATCGGCTGGGATTGAATTGGGAAACAGTGGGGAAGGCTTGCAATTGGAGGAAATGGGAGTACGATGGCCATCGGATCATGCAACAGATGGACGGATGGGATTAAATCAGAGGACGGAGGGAAGGGGTTGCGATTGCGATCGGAGGGGAAAATCGATTGAGCGCTGGTCGTCGATCTGGAGGAGGAACGGATGGTGGAGATGAAATCGGAAGGGCAGTGTGATCGGGAGTTGCGATGACCGTCGGATTTGCGAGAGGATGGATGGTCAGGATGAAATCGGAGCATCGCAATTGGAGTGGCACGGAGAAGACTTGCGATTGCGATCGGAGGTCGGGATGCGATTGAGTGCTGACCGTCCGATCTGGCGGGGAGATGAACGGTGGGGAAAACAATCAGAGGGACAGGTGTGATTAAGCGCTGGCCGTTAGATCGGCGGGACAGATCAACTGTCAGGATTGAATTGGGAGGGAGACGGGGGGACTTGCAATTGCGATTGGCCCCCAAGGCTTAAGCGCTTGGTCTTGGGGAAGGGTCACGTGGGGAAGTGGTTAAGGGATTTGCGGGAAAGGGGCCAGGCCTTCTAATAAGGTCGGAAGAGGGTTTTTTAGCCCATTTTAATGGATTTTAGGGCTGGGGAAGGGGAACGATAGATGGAGAAAGGGGAGAAAATGGAAAACAAAGTGTAGGGGAAGAGATCAAATGGGATTTTTGGGGGGATTTGAGGGGTAAATGGGGAAATAGAAGGGGGAATAAAAAGCAGTTAAATGAGGGAAAAATAAAGGGAAAAGAGGCCTTTGGGCATTTTTTCACATAACAGAGAGGCTTTAAAAGGGGAATCAGCAGAGGGGAATTCATCAAAGGATAAAGACACATGGAGGCTTCAACGAGACTGTATTTTCAGAGGAAATGCATTCCTTGAAGGCTCAAAAACAATTTAGCCCCCTATTTGCTTGTCAAAAATTTCATAGGGGGGCTAACACCATCCTTCATTCCTTGCTCCATATATTCACATAAAATAATAAGCACATCATCAAGATAGGATATCAAGATGATGTACATCAAAACATAAAATTGTATAGATGGAGGTAGGTCCTTGTCCCATTGTGGAACCAATGCAAGGCATCCCCTGCTTGCATCAAATATGGTAAGTGGTTTTCCCACCACTTGCTTGTTGCCCATGCCATATCACCATGTCTAAAAGTGTAATATATTTTTGGTTCTTTGGGGTAGCACCCATCATTTTCAAAAATCTCCCTCTTCCTCTCAATGGAGTGGCCCAATCCAGAAATTTTTATGGCCTCATATTGGCCAAGAGGCTCACATGATATATCATTTCTCCTTGGAGTTTTGGCCTAAAAAAGCATGGTGTCAGAATGCATGGAATCAGAAATAAAAAAATTTGTAACATGATCATGCTCTTCACCAATAATATTTCTCCAATTAAAGGAGAGGTGCATGTTTCTATTCTCATCCTCAAGAGAAAGAACAGTGGACTGATTCAACCCTCCCAAAGAGTCATGTTGCTGATCCAATTCTATAATGCCCATGCCTCTTTGACAATATTTATGTAGCCTTCTTTCAGAGCCCTTCCACCAATAGCTTCTCAAGGTGTATGTTCGAAGGCTCCCCTTCCCATGTTGCTCCAAGTCATGGTATAATAGGTGGCCATCCCACCACCTATTTTCTGCAATAAGCTTCCTCAAAGCTTGATAATAGTGTAGGATAATAGGTGTTGGTTGAATATGAATAAAACAACACATGTCATGCCCCAAATTTTCCCATGTGAAGGAATTCTCTTCATGCAATACATGGCATTTTTTGAAAAGAGACAAGGTATACAATGCAGTATGCATGTAGTGTTCTATCCTCTTCTTGAAGTATGCATAGATATGGGAGGATTATTTCCCCAAGGACACATTCACACAATGTGTCATCCCTCCTCTCATGCTTGCAAAAAGGGTTGGAGCATCAAAAGCATGATATGAACAAGCGTCCTTATGCCAACTCATGAGAAGGTCACAATCTCTCCCAAGCCCAAGTACATACACATTTATCGAATATATTCTAGACAGAAATACATGCACATACATTATGGATACAAGTAGATGTATGGACATGAGATCCAAAATGGTGTGTCCATATTGTCTCTTCCTCAACCAAAATAAACATTCCTTCTCCTTATGTGTTCCTTTCTCAAAATACAAGGCATGATACAAGAAAATCAAAACTTTGGGTGGTACCCAAACTCACCCAGTAGAAACCAGCATAGGTGATCTCCTTCCTGCTTTAGATATAGATATGGTAAGTGGGTTGCATTCCACTTACTTGCTGCCCCCATCATCCCACCATGGCTGTAGGTGAAATGTGTATATGGTGCTTTAGAGAATCACCCATCATGCTGCATCATCTCCCTTAGCCCATCAAGGGAGTGGCGAAATTTGAAAATAGTCTTGGCCCATAGTTGGCCATGAAACTTGTAAGGTAAGACACTCCTTTCACGTGCCATGGCCTGCAAATATAGAGAAAAAGAGAACATGCAATCATAAAGTGAAATGTGATTCCCATAAGCATGATTCTTTCCCAAATTATCTAGCGTTGTGATAGTTTCTCCCTTGACCCACGGTGTCTTCGATGTACCAAGTTGAGAGAACACTTTGCTCTTCCTTTCATCAGGGAATTTCCCTAATGGACTTCTTCCAAATGAAGAGACATCAAGGCATAGATCATAGTAGATAGGTGTGTGGACTGATGTGTCCTTGCTTTTCTTGTAGAGATCTTCTTGCCTTCTTGGTGCATCAATATTCTGAAATAAAGAGGGGTAAATATTGCTTACCATATGAAACTTGGCCTCCCCTTTACATTTTGCAATGTTCAGGACCTCACCAAATGATGTCACATGCTGCACATGGATTGTGCCATAATATCTATACGTGAGATTCTTAGGAACTCTTTGCAAAATTTCAGAAGCTTCTCTCCTTGGAGCAGCTGCTCCTTCTTCTTCTTCATGAAGTGCTAGAGGTCCTCTTGCTATGACTGCGCTATCACCCCCAGCCTCTTCTTCAAAGATGGAAAATGCCTCATCCTCAATAGGAGAGCTAAGATCTTGGTCTTCTCTTGAAGGAGGGATTCCCATGTCTGCTTCTTTTTCTTCAAACTTGATAAAGGTTTCACTGCAGTCCTCTTCTCCTTGAAACCCTCTTGGAATTTCACTGCATC
Source organism: Pinus albicaulis (assembly GCA_034641835.2). Taxonomy (NCBI): domain Eukaryota; kingdom Viridiplantae; phylum Streptophyta; class Pinopsida; order Pinales; family Pinaceae; genus Pinus; species Pinus albicaulis. The sequence goes on from CM076583.1 coordinate 1,148,230,651, forward strand.
TTTCTACCTCCAACTGCTAAACCCCCTTTGAGAGGCTCTTCTTGGATCTAAATATTGACGAGAGTAATCTAATCCTCTCCATACTTTCTGATTTCTGTATGCTTCTTCTCCTCAGCACTTCTATGATAGCTTGTTCTCACAGTCTGTGTGAAAGATCATGCTCTTATACCACTGTAATGTTCCAAATGGGGAGGAATAAGCTCAGTAGGGAATATCTTGAGATATTACACTATGGGTTCATAGCAAGATGGAATAATACGAACAGACCTAAACCGGAGATATACTGGTTGGGAATTTACTGGTTATGTCACCTCTAAAGGGAGGGTGAGAACCAGAGGCTTCCTGGCTCGTTCTAGACTCTGTCTAAAGAAAGTTGGTGAAACACAGAAAGTATGGGAATAGCACACTCCTCTTGGATTTTTCAGCCCTTTTTATCCTTAGATCTATATATCAACAGATTAAAGGATCCAAAAGACGAGAAAAAACCAAACAAGCAAAGAGCGGGAAATTTCACTTTCAGGAAAATCAACAATAGGCTCAGTGGGAACGTTGTATAAGAAAATCAGTGCTAAAATAATGTATACCAGGGCTAGTTTCCCCTATATTAGGCTGTGTGGGGCCTCCATGCTAAATTTTAGCAAAAAAATAAGTTCAAGGGCCTTAAACAGATCTCCCACAGTCAACACTAGCTGAAACTCGGCTAAAGAGGAGGGCTGATACAACATGTAAATTATCCCATCAGAATTGTATAGTTTTGCCCAATAATCACTGGAAACCAGCCATAACGCTTAGGATTCAACCATAGGAAATTATATCATCATTATGAAATATTCTCCCATAAACATACAACATATCACAGTAAATAGCTGTGCAGAAATCCTTCAAAATGACATCTCCGACATTTATAATTTACAAAAATGAATGAACAATGTTATTTTTCAGGAGGTACCACTACTGTACTTTATATTCTAGATCTATGAAAAATATGTGTATTAAACATCATATCTATTACAGATCTAGAAACTACATAACTCTCTTAACAAGATCCCTTTGGAATTTTAGCAAAAGCATGTATAATAAACTGTAGATATGAATTACAAGTTATAGTACTACAGAATATACGAGAATATCTGAAGATGAACTTTATTAATGAAAATATCAGATCTAAGGAGACATATATTAGCATTCTAATCCATGGATCACCATGGGGAAGGAAAGCCCAACACCAAGAGATCTTCCCCAAAATCTGATATCAATGTAGAATAGAAAACCCTCTTGCAAAATAACACAGTATGGGACTGAAACTGCGCTGAGGGTTGAATACACTAAATAAACTGAAATAAATTACAAATATAATACAAAATGTGAAGAAAAACTCTCCTTGGAGGTTAAATAACACACTCCAAGAGCAGAGGCCCTCAATACAAGCTAGATCTAAGCAGATCTAGAACGCCACTTGTTGCAAATCATAGCAGCTACAAAACCCTCAATGGAATAGTGCTTCTCATGAAAATGAATCTTGGTCTCTAACCAGGTAGTGGCTCAGTTCAACAAAGAACTCCTCCAATGATCCTCAAGGGAAGATATGAAACCCCTAAATAGGAATTCCAATGACAATCTGCCACTAAATAGCAGAGATTGTTATTTGTCTAAGCAGACAAATAGCTTTAGAGAATAATCTATCAACAACCCTCATATGCTGCCTCTCCTCCCTTTTATTACATGAGGGCTTGCCAAAACCCTAAGCCACGTTCTTCAACTTATCCTCTTTGACACAAGAGATCCTCTTCTAGAAGTATGTAGTGCCTTATGGATATGTATTCTTCCAATGTACGCTGTAGGTGGGGCCAATATTGACCCATTCAAATGAATTTTCTCATTTCACACTTAATTGTGTTTAATATAATAGCCCAGATTTATCCCCTTTCACATTGGGCATGTATTTCTTCTCAATTTAGGAGTTTAATAAACCTCTTTTTCACTTTTATTTCATGAATAATTTAAATTAAAATGAAATGAAATGTTCGTATCAGCTTGGGATAATTAAGAAAATTACATGAAAAATGACCAAATCAGGATTAGACAGTTTGATTTGTCATATGTTTGTGGAATAAAAGAAAAGGTGCACACAAATATTATTTTCGCACAAAAATGAGATTTATAAAAATCAAGGCTAGGATACATAGTTTGTTTCTCATCCCTGTTTTCCTCTTTGATTATGTTTTGAGTCTGTAACCAGTATCTTTTCCTAATCTACTTTTATTGAAAAGTCAAGCTTACATATTTTTACTATCATTCTTTTTTACTCACTTATCAGAAATAAATTTAAAACATGCTCAGTTATGATTAGGCTAGATAACTGAACAAGATGTCTTTTGAGCACTAGTAGTGGCGATTAGACTTGTGCACTTTCAGCATGACTATTTTCTGGGTATTGGGCTGTACCATTTCTTTAGAAACTGCCCTTTTTTTCTACTTTTCTACTGTTTTTGTATTTTCTATTTTTTTACTTTTTCTTCAAACAATCTAGAACTGAAAATATGCTCACAAGGCTGAGCTTATTTTTCACACCTATCTATCTATCCTAATCTAACCTATACACAACATATATTCATTTAGTGAAATATATATTATGAAAAATCCAATCAAGCAGATGATTCCATGAGGGATTTAGTTTCAACTTTTTTAGAGTGTTGAAGAAATGAAAAGGCCACTTCCACTTTGCTTGTTTCCGAACAGTAGTGCCTAAAATTTTTCTCACTCTTTGCAACAAAATTTTCTGGGCGAAACACACTAATCCTTCATATTTATCAAGGAAAACAAAAAATGGATCTCGGAATAATAACTGATATAGAGGATTTAATATATAGGCTTCATTCAGGACTACTCTTTCTTCCACTTGGCTATATTTGGGACTCTCTTGGGAAATAAAATCTTCCCCTTGCTCATGATCACTTGAACTGTTAGACTCATCATATATTGCAGTGTATTCTTCTTTCCAAGATGATGTGTTCTGATTAAGTAGACTGAAAACTATGTGAAGGTCACCATGTTGATGAGCATGGATACACTTTGGCAGTAAATCCTCTTGAGAGGATAGTGTGACCACCCTTATGTGATTATCAACCTTTATTTCTTCATCTGCAATTTGTAACTCAATGGAACTTGGTGGTTACAAATCTAGAGTTAAGGAGGGTTCCATGTCCAAAATGATTTCCTCAACCATTTCAGGAAAAGGCTTCTCATTTACAACATGCTCAATAATTTCATCATCCTCCTCAATCTCATCATCAAAGCTGAAAAACTATTGATTTCCAATTATGTGAAAGTTATTTCTGATGGACTGAAGTGAAGTAGAGCAAAGAGTCATAGACTCTTCACTTACTTCTAAACTCTCAAGGCTCTCCTCATCAGTGTCATAGGTGACCTGTATTGGCTACTTACTTTTTTCAACTTGATGATAATGAACTTCGTCCCACAAATCAACTGCAGATTGCTCTACAAGGTTAGTTTTTGTTTGTATATCATAATCATCAACATATTGATCAAACATTGGAGAATCATTAATATAAGTAATGTCACTAGCCATGAATATTGGACTATCAGATTGCTTCTCTTCAGATTGATTTACAAATATATTTTTTGACTCATGGTATGAAAGATTAACAGGAGAAAGAACATAAAAGTTTTGGTCATATGAAGTTTTAGAGGTTTTCTGCATGTTTATAAGTTGATCTATTTACTCTTCAGTTAAAAAGGGAGGCATTTTCATATCTCTTTGGATATAACTACAATAATCCTCTTTCTCTCTGGAAAGATGATTTGGAGGATGAATGTATTTTTGGGCTTTACCTATGAGAGATGATTAATCATCACTTGTGCCTTTAGAGAGACCCTGTGGGTTCTCTTTCATTTCTTTATCGTTTTCATCTTCAACCAATTCTTTGTGATGTTGAAAATAGTTAGCATGTAATTCATGAGTTTCTTCTGAGAGAATTTCAGGAGGCCAATTTTCTCGTATGAAATCAAATGACTCAAATCATAAAGGTAGAGATCCTACAGGTTTTGATTTTTCTTTTATTTCAGATTTAAATTCATCCTCAATCAACTCTTTTTGATGTTTGGGATAATAAGCATGGGATTCATGGGTTGCCTTTGATAGATTCTTAGGAGGCCAATTTTCTTGTATGAATTGAAGTGACTCAAAGCATAAAGGTAGATATCCTACAGGTTTTGATTTTTCTTCCATTTCATATTCTGTGATTTCAAGATGGATGATAGATTCTTTAGAGCATTCCTCTATGTTCTTATTTCCAACTTTCTGATTAGGCACATTTTGTTTGTTACTCTTGTCTTGTAATGGTTGAGTGTGTTCCTGCCGAGGAAAAAGTGTAGGTTGGTTTCAATAAGTAGTGTTCACCTTAACTTTGTGTCTTTATTTTTTCCTGTCAAGTAGATGTATCAGTTTGCTAAATTTATCTACCAAAATTTCCAACTTTTCCACTATGTTCTCACTTCGATCCATCTTTTTTTACTAGAAAGAGTTACTGTGTCCTTTCAACCAATCTAGAGTTTTCTACCAATGGAGTCTTTTGTTCTATTGAGAGATATGGAGTCACCAGGTGGAATATTTGAACTTTTTTGTCCACCATCAACATGATTGGGATTTCTCAATATGGTCCCAAGAGATTTTATAAGGAGTAGTGGAGTAATAGGCCTACTAGAGGCTAGTGGAGTCACCAGGTGGATGTTTTTAGTTTTTTTGAGGGTAGATGTGTATGGTCCACCACCAATACTGACAAAAACCAATATAAGGATGTTTTGGTGTTTTCTGAGATTCTTTATGTAACCCTAAGCTTTGTAAGAGTGTTCTATAGTTGAATCATCATTTTTCTAAGATGGTGAAAGAGCTAGTCTCTACTCTTTGGACAACACTTTGAGTTTTCTAAGTTTGACTGAGACTTTGAGAGTTCCTAAGGGATACTTAGAATGTTTTGACTCAATGTACCACTGTGATTTCCATTATGTTAGAGAGCGGTGGGATGGATCAATAGGATAGCATGGTTAGTTCGACTGGAGTTTTCCGTGAGTCTTTGAAAGATATTCAGATTAATATGAAATTATAAAAGTCCCACCGTGATTGCCATTATGTTAGGGTGGCGATGAGGTGGATGATTCACTAGATATTCTTGAAGACAAGGGATTTCTATAGTCCTAAGGTGTACTTATATTGTCACTAACTCAGAAAGGTCCCATCATGATCGCCAATATGTTAGGGTCCCATGATTTGGTAGATTGGTAAACCAAATTATAGGGTAACATCAAACCAAGCTTTTGAGTCCTAGGACCTAGCCTTCCTGGACTCAGAGAGGGCTCTCTCTACGAAGCGAAGGATGTGAGCTTGTTCGCTCAGTATATTTGATTTTAGGATAGTTTTTAAGTACGTTTGTTTTTTTTGTGTTTGGAGGTGAAAACCAATTAAGTAGGCATCAATGAAAGATAATTTATCAAATAAAAAAGGTTATGGGGTCAAATGAAAGCCAAGGATGCCTAGACAATGGACAAGGTGTGTGGCAGGGCCAATTTAGTATAGTCAATGGATATTTTGGGTGGTTTGTGAAGTGTAATGAACATCAAGCTGTGAAAGACAAAGAGATTTTAGGCATAAATATTTTAAAAGAAAAGAATTCATGTAGTAGGGCTAACCATTAATCACTGTGAATGAAACTCAAAATAATACATGAAAAAATAAACAATCAGGTGATGCATAGAAGTATAAGACCCTCTAACTTTGAGAAAATCACCTTCACTGGTTGAGAAAAGCATATAAGATAAACTAAAAACTCAAAATATGAAGCGGGAAGTCCTAAACATCATATCTTGAGCTATTGGGAACTTTGAAATAAGACTACAAAGCATGGACAAAGGGAAAGATCGAAACAAGAGCTCTTTTACTTAACTAAACAACCAATAATTCATAGAGATATTTCATAAATGGAGTTTTGATTAGCTATGAGTAAGCAAGGGATACTGTGAATCATACTAGACATAATAAATAATAACCATTGATGTAACTGAAAACAAGTTCTTAGTGTACCAAAGATAAATTAAGAATTCTTTGACATAACCAAGAAGGATGAAAAACATAGAAGTTGCAATGAATCGGGAAACTTGAGCAGGAAAGAAGCATGAAAACATGTATGATAAAATAAGAAAACATAACAGATAAGAGACACAATACCATTTTCCAAGCCATGGAATTCTGCTCACAAAGCCTCTCCATCATCTAGACAAGTAAGCAAATCATCCACTTAATAAACATGTTTCTTCTTCAAAGCTCATATCCATGTATTTCTCTTCAAAATTTCAAGTTCTGCTTCTAAAACCTCCAACAATTTACAATGATTCTTCATAAGTTATATAGGAAATGATTAGATAAGATCACAAGAGCATCTAGAAGCTCATTGGCCTAATACAAATATCTGTTTTTTTCCATGAAGCTTTGCGAAGCCCAAGGCACAAAATATCTTCAAAAATATCTTAAAATGCTAAAAATGACAAGTAAAAAGTATTTATACTACTGAAAAGAGCTAAAAATAGCTAAACACACATTTGTATGTCCACCTTCAGAAAACTTCATTTTCAGCGAAAATGCTACAAGAGCGTAGCTCCGGAAATAATCTTGTCTTGCAGATAATGTTTGAGGGATTTTGCGATGTTGAAACAAGGCCCATGATAGCTCGTTGGAAAGCCCTAGATATCTAGTTTTTGGAAATACTTGATTTTTCTCAAAAAAATCCTTGTAATTCTGTCAAAGAGTGGACTGAGTGCAAAAACCCAGGAGGATCTCAACTACTGATATTTGAGGCAGAAAGGTAAAATATAACTCTTTTTTGCTGCTTTGGGGGACCAAAACACCTTATTTTGATCTGAATATTTGTGAGTAGATGCCCCCAAATTAAATACATCCAAAAATATGAATTTCATGAGCTAAGGATGCTCCTAGAAAATTTGTCAGCGCCTAGAAAAATGTGCAATTAGGGCCAAAAAACACAAAAAAACAAGATCATGTTAAAATTTGCTCAATTTTGGTGAGCAAACACCTTATCGGTTTCTAGAATCATGCATGGAAGCTTGAGCTAGGATTTGAAGTCGAGATTGGCCTTTTCCTCTTTTTTCCACCAGGCACCTCCTTGGGCAGTTTTGAGTTTGGCTCACTGTTTTGTGGATGTTTTTCATCAATGTGACTGCCTTCATCTGCCTTTTGCATGTTGCCACTATCTTCATTGTTTTCCTCACTTTTCCCTTGGGGACTGTCTCCTCCTTTATCTGTGCTTTTTCCATCCTTTTGTGAATCATCTTTACCATCATCGGTTTGTTCAACTCCTTTATGAAGACTGCCCTTATCTTCATTATCATTGTTTTCATATTTTTTTCTTGGTTGTTGGATTTACTATCACCTTCTGTTCTTTCTTATCACTGCTTTGATTAGACTCTTTCTTTCCACTTTCAAATCAAAACGGTTGTTTAAACTGTAAATAGGCCTCCTTTCTCAACAACCACTGTCTTTTTGTCTCTTTCATCTCGGCTGCCTTGTTCACTACTTTAGGAGTAAGAACAAAATCTTGATCTGCAATGTGGACCTACTCTCCATCTAATCTCCGGGCAAAAAACTGATTTTAGGAGAGGGAAGTTAGTAACCTCCTGTATTTCTTTTCAAAAGTAGAGGCAGCTCACTTCTTGAAAATAGGATAAGGTTGAGAGGGATGTAGTGATCTCTTTGGTAGTATTGGGTTCAAACCTATTGTGCTAGCCTACCTCCTTAGTCCTTTCCTTGGAGGCATATTTGTTTTTTATTCCTTTCACTAACTTACCAAAACAAGTTTTTCTTCTTTAGCATAAACCATTGCTTTCCTCCTTGTAGGACTATGTTTCACTTTAACCATTCCTACCCAGCAAGTTTTATTTGTCAAAGGCCTTAATACTTCAAACACTGACTTTTTTTAAAAGGTTATATTTTGAAAACAAACTTATGTTTGATGCTTGAACTCACTGTCTTTTATATCACTGATCAAAACAAGTCCTTTTGAATAAAAATGAGTATTTTTCCCTAAAATTGTGTTTTTACCTTATCACTAAGCAAATAGGTTTTTTTTCAAATGAAAATAAGCCTTCCTGCTTTATAACACATTGTTTCATCTTTTAAACTTAGTTTTGGCTTTTCAGTCAAAACAAGCCTTTAAACTGATATCAATCCCTTTCTCAAAAACGTGGTTTTTTCTCTTTACTCAATAAGTAGGTCTTTTTTAGCCAAACAATAAACCCTCTTTCATCAATCACTGTCTTGAGACTGTGTTTTTCTTCTTATCCAAATTGACTCTTAACCCCTCTTCAAACCCAAAACTTAGCGAAGAAAGTAGTAGAATACCTCTTAAAAATGTATTGTGCTCTTCTGGAGGAAGTTTTGCTGGGAAGAAATCTGATTTGAGGCAAGTTGCAAGTGTGTTTGAGCGGTTCTATGATCCTATGCACAGGTGCGTAGCAACTGCATGCCGTCGTGTGTTGTCAGGTTAGGCCCTCGACGTCCTCTGAACACTGGGCAGGTGAAAACCACAAGCGAGTCGCGCGATTTTTCGGGTGCATCACGTCGCGTTCAAACTCCTTTGTAAAATTTCTACAGATGTGTCATGCCAAATTACAGGCGTGTTGCATCGTGAAATTCTTCCACTACTTGCCCAGGGTTTTGAGAGAAACGCTCTTCCTTTTCTCCTTAGCATAACAGACGATAAAATGATATTCTAAATATTTTATAGCTCCCTTTTAAAACGCTTTGAAACGTCTTTTTTCCCCCCTTTTGGTATTTTGACCCTTTACCTTTGCCTTTGTATTTGAAACAAAATAAATTTCCCCTTTTTAAACAACATTTTCTTCGAAAACTTCTTTTGATATTAAAAAGGCTCTTACAATGTATCAATGACACTTTTTCTCAACCACAGAAATAACACTGGGCAACCTGACCATATGCTCATTTTGAAGGAGGTCTTATGCTTGACAAACTGCATGGGTGCTTGTCCTATACTCCATGTTTCAACCCTTTAAAGCTCTGTCTATTTATTTGAAAAAGGTTGTTTTCAACATTTAAAATTTTCTCTCATCATTTGGTGGAAGACATTTCAAAACTATAATAGGCTTGCCTGAATGAAAGATGCCTCTTTTACATAAAACACCTGTGTTAATTTCTCTTTCTCTCAGTTGTAAAAATCACCTTTGAACAGAGGTTGGTGTGCCTTTTTACCATTTAGATGTGGTTGCTTTAACTAAACTCTAGCACTAATTTTTCAGTGAATGCACTCTTTCAAACATTATATCTCAAACAAATGTCGGCCCGCTACTTATTTGTGAAGGAGGCTTTCTAAATATTGTGTTTTTGCATCTCTGTCTACCATTTGAGAACTATTCTTGAACAATTTATCTGTGGGCCATCAATGTTTGATAGACTATATGGGTGCTTTTTTACCTTTGTCAACGAATTGGAAAATTTCCATTCACAAACTGTTAGTGACTCTTTATAAAAACTATATTTATCTTACAAAGGAGATCTTGTGCTTACCATTCAAGGGGGGGTTTCTTTAGGACTGTTAGGGGTGCCCTTTCTCCTGTGGAAAGAGATCTTTGATCTGTCAGTTTTTAACCTTTGAGAAAGGCTACCTTTTCCAAATTTAGGCCCTATGAAATTGTACCTTTACCCTCTGCCTATCCTTTGAAAGAGGCTTCCTACACACAGGCTTTGTGACCCTTCAAATCTACCATGAGGCATCCTACTTATCTGGTGATGGAGGTCCTAAAAACCATAAAAATTCATTCATTTCAAGACTGTGACCCCTGTGTGTTTGTTTGAAAAATATAAATAGAAGGCAATCGTGAATCTCTGGTACGCATCCTTGATGAAATCATTTGAATCATAATGCCCTATGCTTAATGAGGACCTGTTAGTAATGTACATCCTTTTTTACATAAAATTATTGTGCAAATTTCAGGGGAAAATAATGTTCTTTGTAAATGGTGAGCGCTCACTGCCATGAATCCCTAAAACAACTCTTTCTTCCCTTGACTATATATTCATAATGTGCGGTGAACTTGTCTGTGACAGCCTTTCAGAGTTTAGTTCCTGATGAAGTATAAGAAGTAGTTTTCCTTCTTCTACTTTCACTATGATGCCTAATTTTATTTAAAGCCCTTATTGCTAGAAGACTATCACTGTTGTTTGTACAAGGTTGATTTGTAAGGCTAGCCACAATCTACACTTTTCTCTGACTTCCATAGTAAAGCTTGACACAACATGAAACTTTCTCTTGAGGTGCTCTTTTTGCTCATACTTTTTTTAGTGTCATCAACTAGTACATCCCTGCAAAGATGTAAAAAAAGATGCTTTTGAAGTTTGGAGGGCTTCTTTGATGTTTCATGGGGATTGTCCCCGATCTTATCATATTTCTTCAGACAGGGAAAACTCCTTCTTTTTTCCTGATTTGGACATTCTTGAGTGTTGCTAGGAACAAAACAAAGTGACCTTTTTGATGGTGTGTGACCTAGGGGTAGACAAGGGTTTTGGCTTTGACAAATAGCAAGACATGATGGCTGACTAATATTGAAGATAGAGTTTTTGGCTTAAAACATTCTGGCTAAGGAATTTTCCCTAAAGCACCACCACCTAGACTTACATGCTTTGTCATGGAATTTGAATGGCTTCTTGGGCATGAGTTGGTTATCACATGACAAAGTGATAAGTGAGAAAGGGGTAGACACTTTGTTAAATGTTGGATAGTGAGTTGCATGAAAAAAAAGGATTTTGATGGTAGAGAAGAAAACTTATAATAGCTATAGACAGGGAGGCTTTGTTGAACTGTGATAGGTAGGGAAACTGAAGGATTTTTCTCATTATAGGCTGAAGGAGAGGGGTATGAATAAAAAAAATTGTTTGAGGTGTTTTCTAGATGACAAATTGAAAAATTGAGATTAGCTTCTAGAAAACTCAGCCAAGGAATCTATTCATCAAAATAGGTAAAAAATATAGATGAATAACAACTACATCTCATAAATATAGCTCATAGATGAGTAAGATGAGCTGCTCTGCACAATGAGTGAGTAGGTAAATCATCGAGATAGGGTTTCACAATGTGTTTAATGTCATGAAATGCATAAGACATTGCCCTCTAAAAATTTGCGCCAGCGTCATTATGTCCAAAAGGTAATTTGCAGTAAGCAAAAGTCCCCCAGAGAAAAATGAAATCTTTTCTGGTTTGATCAGGAGGGAGTATGTTGATTTGATTGTACCCCAAAAATCCATCCATAAAAGAAAAAATTTCACTTCCGGCACAATCGTTGATAATTTGATTGATATAAGGGGTTGTATAATTTTCTTTTGGACAAGCTTGATTTATATCCTTATAATCGATACATACTCATATTGTCCCTTGCTTTTTATTAACAGGAAAAATATTAGATACCCAATTCATTAAAGGAATTGGATAAATAAAACATGCACGAAGCAATTTCTCAACTTCGGCTTTAATAGCGGCAGATTTTCGCGGATGTATCTGACATAATATTTGTCATATAGGTTTAACATCCGAGTATGTTTTAATTTCATGAATAACAATTGATGGATCGATTCCTGCCATTTCATCATAGGACCAGGAAAAAATTTCACGAAATTCTTGAAATAGGACTTTATATGCTTGGAATTCATCTGGCATACAAGAAGCACCTATATGAATGTTTTCAAAAATTCCTTGTTTCACTGAAATTTCAATAGTAACTGTCATAGAAATGTTTTCTATGTTCAATTTAGAGTCGGAATTCGTAAGAGGATTCCGAGGTTCATTGACATAATCAGTGGTAAAAATGGAGGAAAAACCAGTTTCAAAATGATCGAGATAAGGTAAAAATGAAGATTGATGATGTAGATATTCCCATGGTAATTATTCTATAGAGAAAAACTAATGAATATGCTCATCAGTATTAAATACTTATTGAACAAGATCTGGAATTGATGGCAAAGCTGAGCTTGATATCAAAAGTGATTCCTCATTGATCACATCCACTAGATTGGTTTAGTTGAAGGAGTATGAGAAAAATGACTGTATTTCTTAATATGCTAATTCAAAAGGACTCAAAGGCATCACGCCATCGAAAGAATCCAGTTCTGATTCTGAAGGTATTATCCAAGGATCATCAAAGGAAATAGTACTTGATGTAATCATATTGATATTAGCAATAGGAGGTGGTACGTCGGGAGCAGGTAGGGAAAAAGTTCCCAGTAAAGCAGAATCTTTAAGTAAACCCACTCCAACATCTTTGTAAGGGATAGTGGATTTTCCGATATGTTGGATGCTATCAGTAGTGGCTGGGTCGGATGAATAATATGAGAGTTGATCTATTTTAACAATCTTTCCTTTATGAGGAAACATGATGAGACGAAATAATGATGATACAACAACAGTCATGGCATAAGAGCAATTGCGACCCAGGAGAAGGTTGTAATCTAGAGGGGCATCAACCACTTCCACATCTAGATTAACAATTTTTCCTTTGACCTCTATTGGTAGATCCTGTAAAATACCATATAGATGAAAACCTCTTTCATCGAAAGCTTTGAGGATATTCGGCGATTGGTTAGGTTTCGGAGAAACAGGTGATCTCGAAAATTTTATCGACATTATACACGTGGAAGCCCCTTGATCAAGAATAGTACGAAAGAAACGTTTGTTTTCTACTATTACTGGAATTTGAAAAGCCATTTGATGGTGTAGGTGGGGTGTAAAATTCTCTAAATCAAAGATCATTAGGTTCAAATCCTGAAGTTCTATGCCTCCTATGGTTGAGAATAATAATTTTCTTTGGGCTAGTTATGATTACAGCACCTCCAAAGCCAACATTGCTGAAGGGGAAATCGCTAAGTCTTGAACAATATTGTAGTTTTGAGCAGCTCTCACATGTGGTTTGAAAGCTTATTTACGAAGTACACCTTTAGCAGGCGGTTTGATTACTAAGTCAGGATTCGGTTTCTCGATCTATGGTGGATCAAAAACTGAAGGAGATGTAGTTGATGCTGAATTGGAATTTTCTACTTCTTTACCACTAACAGGATTTTTACTACCATAATCTTGTGATCGCATCGCAACCATCAAGATATATTCTAGCATATTTGAGGAAGATCCAATGATATTACTATCTTGAATATGAAAGGGATCCTTCAAAACAGTAGGTGTGGATGAACCCTTAACGAATTTCGATACCTCGGCTCTATGCGGGCACTCGTTAGTAAAATTATCCTCATCACAGATCAGACAAGGATAATGAGGTTTTTTTTTTTTTTTCAGTTGGTTCAGTTTTATCTTTTTTATCTTTTCAATATGATTTTTTTTTTTATTCTTACCCTTCTTCTTACCACCATTTTTAGGTTTGGCTGTAGATGATTCTACAACATGAATATTGGTGGAAGTTTCAATGAAAGAATCTCCTTTGGGTGAATTGGGTAAAGTTATAATAGAAGAAGTCATCTTGGAAGATTTATTCTTACTCTTGCCAGTGTTAACAGAACCAATTACACCATAAGTGGCATGAGAGCCTGAAGGAGTTGTAGTTAATTGACCAGGTCTTGGTAAATCGGGGATTTTTTCATAGAGAGTATTTGACTATGTATATACAAGGTCAAGGTACTGAGCTTGAGCAATGACTTTCTCTTCTGTAACAACGCCTCCTTTGGCAACATCTTCAGTAATTTTGGGCAATAATGATTTGATAAACCGTTAAGCCAAAATTTGATCTGGAATAAAGACTTTCACTAAAAGTCTCCTACATCACCATTCGTGAATGTGATAAGATATGTACGTACATGTAGATTGTTCTAATGAGGTCAAAACTTTTGTACCATTGTTGTATCTGACAGGTAACTGAAAATGGGTTAAGAAAGCAATTGCTAGTGCATTAAAATTATTAAATGAGCCTCGTGGTAACTCAATGTACCATTTGGCAGCTAGACTAATGAGAGTTCTCTGAAAATGATGCAATCAAATCGAATCATCGATTAGTGAATTGGATTCACACCAGAGGTGGTAAGTCATAACATGATTAGATGGATATTCTCTTGACTTACCTTCAAAATTTGGAATATCACTGGGCAAATTATTAAGCATCGACGGACAATACAGAAGATAAAATATCAAATCATTCATAAGGTGAAATAAATCAGGTAAATCTAAAGTTTCTATAAATGGTAACCGATGGCTAGGTTCTTGATAACCTTGTGTGATCAAACAACTTCCAGGAGGAGGATATCCAGGATATCCTGGAATTGGATTTGAATTGGGAATTGTGAAACCTCCTGGATAACAAGGATTAACCAAACCATACTGGGGTTGTTGAGGTACTTGATAAGTATACCCAGGATACGTCTTATACTGGCATGTTGGATTTTGCGTAGCATGTCCAAATTGATACTTCCCCTAGTACAGTTGATAAGTAAATTGTGGTTGACTAGTGAGGATCGTACCTATAATAGATTGTCCTATAGGCATTTGGGTCATATTCTGAATTGTAGGTCTTGAATGTGGCACAAATACTTGAGGAATTTGCATTGATACAGGGGTAGTAGAAACAAGAGCTACAGATACTCTAGAAATAGGTGTAGTAGGTTGAACTGAAGTTGCAGTTGCAGCAAAAGTTTGAGGCGGAGTTCTAGGTGTACTAGGCCTAGGCTGCTAAAAAAGACCAAGTGTAGAGACTAAAATTGTAGGTTCGACAGGTTGCTGGGTCGGACCAGAACCGATGGGTTGCCCAGGTTGACTAGGTAACTGCACATTGGGTTGTAAATTCTGTTGAACTTGAGATGGATCCCACACCATATTAATTCTGGGATATTGACCCATAGAAGGTTGTGCATATGAAGGACCATAACCAGGTTGAATGTAAGTTTTGATAATTAACTGGAAAATTTCCAGCTGCTTGTAATACTGGTTGACTTGAAATAGGTTCAAAACTTTGAGCTCGGTACTGACCCTAAGGTTGATATTGAATCTGAGGCATGTACAGAATCTGGAGTTGATATTGACCCTGAGCTATGTACTATCCTTGGGTTTCAAACTGACATTGAGGTATGTACTGTCCTTGGGGTTGAGATTGACCTTGAGGTATGTACTGTCCTTGAGGTTGATATTGACCTTGAGGTATGTACTGTCCTTGAGGTTGCTCCCAAAGAAGGAAATATTGTCCTACGATTTGACCTCCAGGGGGTAAAAAAATTACCCTAAGGTCGCCCTTCGGGCAGTAATTGACTACCTTGACGTTGTCCCTCAGGCGGTAACTGACTTCCTTGAGGTTTCCCCCCAGGCGGTAACTGACTTCCTTGAGGTTGAGGATTTGGAATATTGCCAGACATCATAAAAATATGTTTTGTGTTCAACGTGCCAGTGTTTGTTCCATTTGTAACAGATGATAACACTTGTTCAATTGTTTGAGGAGCTGCTCCTGAGAAGGTACCAGAGAGCGACTGGTATCCCAGAGGAACATATGAACCACAATATAAAAATGTTTCTGGAGATTCAAAAAACATGGATGACTCACTCGACATAGCTAATGAAGGTCGATAACCTCTCGGTGTAGGGTAAAAAGGAATTCGGGGTGGTGAATAAGTAAGACATGCGTTTTGTAAAAAACATGTCAATGGTAAATACCAAGCATCAGTGCAAAAAGAATTTTATAATATTGATTCATGCTCTCTAATATTTTAATTTTCTTGGGTTTCAGGAGTAACTATGTCTTCGTCTGGACCAACAAGTTCTTCAATACATATGAGATCAGAAGGAACATTTTCGGTAATGCAATGTCTTACTCTAGGTGAATCAGGATCACTATAAGTCAGAGTAACAAATCCTGAAGATAATTCTAACATAGTAGGTTCAGTGTCTGGCTCAAAAATTTCAGGTTCTTTAGCTAATTCACTGGTTGGAGAAGCAATGTGAGTGATTTCAAAAATTTAAATTGGCTCTTGAATATATTCTGTTGTTTCTGATTGATTTACTTCATGATAATCATGATGAGTAATTATAGATGATTCTCTTGGTTCTGTCGATCTAATTCTGCTGATACTATGCAATATCAGAGCTTTCAGTCCTTCAAGTTGACTTGGTTTATACTCAGGGGGTTTCCCTTGAAGTCTACGTGATTGTCCTCGTAATTCAGCCACGATTAAAAATTATTAATCATACGCAATCAAAGAAAATTTCAATCAAAATTCCTAAAGTCACTAAGGAGACAAAAAAATGATCAGACGCTTATAAAATATAGGAGATTAAACCACACACACATAATAGATTCCCACACTAAAATCACTAGTTGGTGATGAAATCCAACATCATAGTATTGAATGTAGAAATGGCGGTTGGAACAGTTACCCCAACAACTTGCTTAATGAAATAGACAGGTGCAAGTTGCTCCACTTAAACCATCTCAAGTGAAGATAACCCTCCGGAGAGTCTAAGTGAGTCTAGTCGACGTCTACTCCAAGTACATTGAGATATTTCCTCCACTGTCACCTTAGGAAAAAAGCTTAAAGTTTATGGCCACTAAGGTCATCAACAAGAACAAATACACCTAGGGGAATAGTCTACGATCTGATATACGGGCAAGGGCAGAGTAACAAAGCTCAATCCCCTTGAAGGCTCCTTGACATAATCCAAGGTATATTGAAAAGTGACCCCAGGCTCCTTGACAATGGTCAATTTGAGGTTTACCATTGTTAATACGTGCACATCTCCTATCATTCCCAATGATATGGAAATGATCACCTCATTGGTTCAGATATGATCTCGTGCTTGACTCCTTTAGGGAGAGCTTCGCAGAGCATACAAGCTACTATTGGATTTTTCCTACCGCAAGATTGACTACTTGTTTGTTTTAATTGTCTTGGAGAGTTAATTACTCCCTACTCCAAGAGACTAGCCTAAGCTATGTTGGTGAAAAAATTCCTAGAAATATAAAAATTACTAGATTGATTTTAATTTAAACATTTCTTTTAATAGGATGTTTCTTAGGACAATAGATGCGAAAATGAAACTTTAATAATATGTAGTGACCCGACTCAAAACACACTAAAAATGCATCTATTATGAAAAATAATTCATTTGCTTTCAATGAATTCTTTGTAAAAGAAAGAGTTGAGAAATGCAATCTTTTAAAACAATTCTTTCCTTCAAAACAAGAATATCTGAAAATAAATCTTTATGAGAACTCAGAACGATCAATTGCTCAAAAAAAAAAATCACTTTATTCTTCAAGATCGAAACTACTATCAAACATTCTCCAAAAGAAAACTACAACTTATAGAAATAACACTAAAACTAAAAACACTAATTTCGAGATTAAAAAATTTTAAGAATCAAATCTGAAATCAAAACTTTCAATATTTTGAGGATGTTTTGCTTAGTTTGTAATATAAATAAGAAATTATTTTTTGAAATGAGAAAAAACTCAAAAAAATCCAATTATGGTTTTTTAAGTGAAATTCAAAACTTAATGAAAAATTTACTAAATATTTTCAAATGAGAAAATGGGATCTAATTCTCGTAAAGTAATTTCTGCTAAGAAGTCAAAGACTCAGAAAGAAAACAATGAAATACCAGTGATCTAAGGTATACAAAGGTTTCTGATCTTTGAGTGACATAAAGGCAAAGAAAAAATCACTTATAACATGCAGATCTTATAGAAAATCATTCAAAACATTAAAAAAGCTGAAAGAAACTCTCACACAAAGTTTTCTGACAAAAATACAAGTCTGGGTATATAGTAGGAATCTTGCAAGTTGATCCTAGAAAAGAGAATTTTGAGTTTTTCAAAAAAAGTTCTCAAGGTCCACAGGTTTTAGTGCAAATAGCTACAGTGCTGCACTACGTATACAGAAAAGCAGTGGAGATGATCACATTGTGCCTAAAGACAAAGTATGGAGACCAGAAAACTTAAAGAAAAACAAAAAATTCTAAAGATTTTTTTAGGAATTCTACAAGAATAAATTACCCAAGCCAGTATCAATCAATCAAAATCAGAAAAATAATTTCACAAGTCAAAAATAAAAGAAATCAAAGTTCAAGATCCATTCCCCAGTGGAGTCGCCATTATTTTGGATGGATAAAAACTCCTTGTGGACAAGACAGATCTCCGTAGTATCCTACAATAACTAGCAACAAACAGACAGATGTAAACTAATTTCTCTAGATTGTATTGGATGTAGAATTATCTATAATTAAGGATTTAGGACTTACCTATAGTTCAACGCTAATCGTAGTCTTCTTTCCTATCACTTTGAATATGTCTCCTTTAGGGATCTACAATTAAAAACAAGAAATAATCAAAAGCACTTGCATAATATAGACTAATTCATAAACCATAAACCTATATTGATGATCAAGGAATTCAAGAAATAAACAATTTGAATAAAAAACTCATTCAGAAAATAGGATCCAGTTGTATTATTTTTTATGAAAGAAGAAGCTTTACAACCGTGTTCTCCTTGATGTCATACAGGTCCTTGTGGGGTCCGGAACAAGCGTTTCCTCTAATTTAACAAGCCTTTTCACTTTCTCAACTAATATACACATGAGTGTGTAATCATTCCCATATGATAATTAGTTAAGAGAGTCTGAGTTTTTCCAACAATTTTCCTCAAAAAATCTCAAAGCCTCACTCCCCTTGAGGCTGAACTATGGCCTCAATTTATAGCAAAAGAGAAGAGGTTGCAGCTCCAAATAAGAGGGGATAGAATCCTCTTTCAGGGGATTAAGTTCCACATACCAAGGGGTAGGCTTCTTTAATGGAGGGATGAATGTACATGAAAGGAGCGAAATTTCCACCAAATAATTGCTTCCAGAAGCTCCCAGATTCAACCAGCTGGGCTTCCAAATTTTACTTCTGCCTTCAGTTTACCTTTTACATGAGACCACACTTTTAATGAAGAAAAAGTGCGGTCGGTTCCACATGTTCTAGAGAAAACAAATGCGGCACCACAGATAATACTAAGAGAAGGTGCAATACAAGTATTTTTATGACTTTTATAAGCTTTTCTCTCAATTTCAAGGCTTAGTTTTAGGAACATGATGTTTGTAGACTTATAAGGGAGTATTGTATAAGTAATGATGAACCCATACAGACAGTAAAATGTCATGGTGACAATTTTAGTATAACAGTTACATGATAAACATCTAGGAAAGCACTTTATGGTCAATGTACTTGTTTTTCATAAATGCATAGTTTCATCAAGGAATCACCAGGAAGGCTTTCTTCCCTCTATTAGTACCTGAAATAACATACATTATCTTATTAATTCATATAATGTCTCCAATAACTCATTAAAACTTGTAATGGATTCATTACGAGAGCAAATCATAAAATAGGAAATATACCATGCATTTAAGCAACACTTAACCAAAATATAATCATGGCCAAGCCGTCATGAAATCATATATAAAATCAGAATGTATGTTCATTATTCTCAATAATAATATATATATAATAACATATGAAAATTTCAACCACGTTAGGGACTTCCATGTACCACCCGACCATAGATTTGGCTGAACCAAATCATTATTTCAACCAGTCACCCATGTGCCATATTCCAAGCATGAATGTGGGATCTCATGGGATAAACCAAAACAAAACCTACTAGGGAATCTAGAGGCTAAGCCACCTCAACCCTCAACCACAATGATTTCACCTAAATTGGTCCAAAAATCAACAAAACTACATGGGATTGGATGCCTTATAATTTCTTCACCATACATAGAGGAATTCTATTATCACCACCCACCTTTCAAGGGCTTCCTAGAGAAAACCATCTCCACCCAAAACCCTTGGGATTTTCCTAAAACCATCTTACCCGGATCCAAAATCTTCTAGCAATACAAAGATCAACCAAGAATGAATTCCATCACACTATTTCTATCCAAGAAATTGCCAGTCAATGTCGAAACCATTGTCAGTCTAGGAAAATCCCATGCCAATGATAGAAAAATAACTTGACAACACAATACATGTACCATAATTTCAAACCCCAGTAAGGACACTACACATGCAACCTCTTGCCTACAAAATATTCTTGTTGTAGTTTCTCCTTTGATATTCTCCTTGTGCTCCTTGTATTTCCTCTGCTTTTCCTTTTTTGTCCCTTTCTTGCTTTCTTGAGTCCTCCTTGTGTCCAAGTTCTCTCTTTGTTCTCCTACAACTCTATTTTTGAAAGTGATCAAAAGCTAAACTCACTAAAGTTTCCACTATGTCTCTAATGCCTTTTTATCTCCTTGATGTCTAATGCCTTTTCCTTTTCATTCAATTTCCTTCATTTATTTATAATTTGTCTTGCATTCATAGTCTTGCCTCTTCATCTTCCTTTTCTGCTATTTTCCTTTTATTTTTTTACTTAATTTTACTTTATTTCCTTTTTCCTTTTCCAATGTAAATGCTAATTTACATAGCATATAACACAAATTCTTGTAGTATCTACAATGAAAAACTACTGAAAACATGACAAATTTACCGCTTATTGGAGTTTTATAACACAACTAGATGCAACATTTACAATGACACACACAACACACACACACACACACATATATACCAAAAAAACATTTTCTTTAATGAGAAAATAAAGAATGTTGCAATGCTCACATCTGATCAACCATCTCCCATGTAGCTTCATCACACCCAAAGTTCTTTCACTGCACTTTAACTTTCTCTATTGCTCGGCTCTAGAGCCTGATTTGTTTCCATTGAAATATCCATTTTGGATCTGGCTAGAACTCTCCATATGGTTCCACCTACAATACAAACCAATCAACCAACTGATCAACATCCTTTACATATCTCTTACAGAATGAAACATGGAAAACATCATCGACTTTGACGGATGCTGGAAAATCAAGTCTATAAGCTACTGGTCCAATCCTCTCAAGGATCTAGAAAGGTCTAGAATACTGAGGTGCCAACTTGGCACATGGCCCAATCCTCAAGGAGATCTTCTTGGGATTGATGTGAAAGTATACATGCTCTCCAACCTAAAAATTCTTCAATGCTCTATGTTGATCCACATAACTATTTTTTTGTCATATTTTTCCTTTAAATTCCTTTTAGTAACCTACATCTCTTGATCCATATATCCCAACATATCTGGTCTAATCAAGAGCTTGTTCCCTGGACACTCAAGTTGATAGGAATATTGCAACTGCGCCCATAAATAACCTCAAATGGACTCATCTTCAGGGATTCTTGATACCCATTATTATAAGAAAAATCCAATAGTGGAATATATTTCTCCCACTTCCTCTACTAATGCATGACATACATCCAAAAAATATCCTCAATAATCTTGTTAACCCTCTCTTCATCTTCGTCTCTTTAAGGATTATAAGTTGTATTGAAAGCTAACTCTATCCCCAAGACTACAGAAAAACTCCTTCCAAAACCTATAAGTGAACTTAGCATCTTTTTCTGATATAATATTCATTGTAACTACATGCATTCTCATTATCTCCCTGATGAATATGTGAGCTACCTCACTATATGAATTAATAGACTTCACTGTAATGAAGTGATCTACCTTACTTAACCTGTCAACCATGACCACGATGGAATCATGTTGCCTCTATGTCATTGGAAACCCTATAATGAATTCCATGGAAATGAAATCCCATTTCCATCGTGGAATCAAAATAGGTTGTAATAAAATAGTTTTGTGCTTGCATTCAACTTTTAGTTGTTGATAACCCAAACATTTGGCAACAAACTCAACCACTTCTTTCCTCAAATTCAGCCAATAGTAGAACTTCGTAACAATTTTAAATATTGTTAGTATCATGGGTGGCTTTAACATGACTTGCAATGAAACTCATCCAATATAAGGTTCTTTAACTCATAGTTACTTGTCACATCAATCTTGCTCTTGAATTTGACAATCCATTTGTTGTGAGGTGATACTCCTCATCTCTATCACCTTAAACTTGTTGTTTCAATATCTACTTGAGTTGTTGATACTTCTCATCATGCTACCATACATGCAATATCTTCTCCTATAAATATATCCCATAAGAGCTAAAAAATAAAATATGATTCACCTGCACTCTCCTACTAAGAGCATCCAGAACTCGGTTCTCTTTGCCTTGGATGTACGTGATCTCAAAATGAAAATCGTCGAGAGTAGCCAACCATCTAGTTTCCCTTCCATTCATATTGGGTTTGTCGAACAAATACTTTATTCCATTTTCATCACTCATCAAGATTAACGTCCTACTAAGGAGATAATGTCTCCACATATTCAGTGCATGAATGATAGCTTCCAACTCAATATCATGAGTCACATAGTTCTACTTGGGATCATTAAACTTCCTTGATTCATAGAAAACAACCTGCCCTTCCTCCATCAAGACTCCACCAATTCATTGATTTCAAACATATATATAAACCACAATCTCCTTATTAGGATCTGCAATATTCAAAACTAGAGCATTTGTAAGAAACTGCTTCAACTTCTCAAAGCTAGTTGCACACTCCTCAGTTCATTCAAAATTATTCCCTTTCCTCTACAAAGATGTAATAGGATACTAAATGTTAGATAAATTCCTGATGAACCACCTATAATAACCTACTCTCCCCAAGAATGATTTTACCTCATCCGCATTCCTTAGAGTTGGCCACTCCATGATAGATGTAGTATTTTCTAGATCCACTACTATCCCTTCCTTGGAAACCACATCTCCCAAGTAATGAATATTAGACTGAAATAAAATGCAATTTCTAATCTTCGGATACAAGTGATGCTCTATCCACAATCTCAATACCATTTTTAGGTCCTCTGCATGATCCTTCTCATTCTCGGGATATACCAATATATCATAAACAAATAATACACTACAAGGAAAAGAACCTTTAGCGGAGGTTATAACAGAGGTTTTTAGTGTTATAAAATTGGCCAAAATTGTTAAAGAAACATTTTATACAACATGCGTTTTCTATAATGAAGGTTTTGGCAGTGCTTCTAATGGAATCTCAACACAACTAAAAATAATTGGGCAGTCGAAGGTTATTACATATGTTTTTCTCGTTAGTGCACTAATCAGGTGTCAATGCACTGGTGTGTTTTACAGTGAACACACTGGTACTATAAAGCTACCAAGCACTGGGATGAAAAATAAATTTAGGACACCCTGGGGCTTTTAGCAACATCTCGATGCATGTCATCTAAACAGTCGCGCAGGGGCAATAGAAGGTGCATGCATCGGCCCGTTAAGGTGTAAAATCGCACAGGGCGCACTGTAGGTGATACAACATATCGGGTCATTTTAATTGGTATTGGTATTTGTGCGGGGCCCATAGGTCATATAAACGCACCGGTTCATAGTATTATATAAACAAACTCGTGTGTAGTATCACAAAAATGAACCACACGTTCTAATTGGTATTGGTATGGTGCAGCGCCCATAGGTCATAAAAATGCATCGGTGAGCAGTATCACATAAATGCATCGGTGCGCATTATCACACAAATGCACCGAGCGTTCTAATTGGTATTTTTATTTGTTCGATGCCCATAGGTCGTAGAAACACACTGGTTCACATTAGCATACAAACGCACCGGTGCACAGTAACTAGCACACAACGGTGTTCATTTTGTATTTTTTATTAACATTGACCTGTGACAATGCAATTATTGTGGTTTTTTTAAATTCATTATTCTTCAAAAGTTGACACATATCTTATAACAGTATTCATATCAATTAAATTTTTATTAGTGCATTTGAATTTGATATTTGGATTAAATTTTTATATCATATCATCAGATTTCTCATCTCTTCATTATAATATTTAATCATCCATATATTTAATCAGTGTCATTACATTTCACAGCGATAATGGAGAACACAATAGAATAAATTAAAACATATTTTATTATATATATATATATATATATATATATATATATATATATATATATATATGAATAACACACTCTTTGTCATACAAAGTGGGACAATTATTGGTATCCCTCTCTCTTTCAGTTGGGACACTATGTCCATTACATTAAACAAAATGTTTGATTTCACAGAAAAATATTTCAAAAAATACAATGCCTTGCTTTGATATCCAAACATATTGATTATCATTCTTCGATTGAACTATCATCACTACTCGAGCTACTTCCATGACTTGTGTTATTTTAAGGATTGTTTTGTTCACGGTGTTGATTTCTTTCTTCCTCTTCAAATTCCATATACAAGCATAAAAATAAACTATAATGAGTGTATAGACATTGGTGAGAATAATGAAAATTGCAATATTAAATAATATACATCAATGTAAATCGAAAATAAATGGTATACCATGGCAAGAATTGACTCGTGGAATATACACATTATTTCAAAACAAAATTTCATGCCATCTTTCGACATTTCATTTTTTGGCACAGTTTCATACTTTGTTTCCTGTAAGTTTTATACCCTATAACAAATCATATATTTAAAATAAAATATTTTTTTGTTCTATGAATTCTATATGGAACTAAGTAAAACAAGATCGATAAATGCTTAAAAATTCCACAATTAATTTCTGATATGCCAACATATATTGACATCCCATATTTAACCCAATGCCAATCAATTCGTCTGATGGTTTTTCTTTGTATGTTAGCACCTATTTGAATACACTCAATGATTATTTTTGTAAAACAACTTAAAATATACAAAAATGAAATCTAGTTAATTTGTTATAAGGAAGTAACAATTACCCACAAAATTATATATCCACCTTTTTCTTCCTTGTCGTCCTATTTTATGTGTTGAATGGGTTCCATTTTCTTTTATTTTTTGCACGAAAAT
Organism: Pinus albicaulis; assembly: GCA_034641835.2. Taxonomy (NCBI): domain Eukaryota; kingdom Viridiplantae; phylum Streptophyta; class Pinopsida; order Pinales; family Pinaceae; genus Pinus; species Pinus albicaulis. Next base: position 1,148,255,561 of record CM076583.1, read on the forward strand.
ACTTGAAAATTATTATTTAATGATAAATTGTCTATTTATTGTACCTAATCGAAAAATTTAATGATTACATATTACATTTGAAGGACATTTTTGTTGATATGGCTCCAAGTGCGATGTAAATATGTCAATTTCTTTGATCATCTCCTTGTACACCTTTTTGGACATTTCCACTGGCATATTTCTGATATCAGCTCATTCATACTTTGAGATTTTCATAATCTTCGTGAAAATGTAACATGACAATAAACTATTTTATTTTTATATTGATAAATGAAAATTAAATATAACAAAAGTGATATTTGTAAATGATTGCTTTCTAGTACTATATACATAAAATTCTAAAAAAACATTTAAAGGAATATTACTTTTTTATTCCTTCTTTTTTGTTGTTGTAGGTTTTTTCTATTAAAAGTCTAACATGTCTCATTGACCAATTCCCTGGAAACTCATCCTGTAGTTTAGATACAATTTGGTTCTTGGAATCATTGGATTTATTTTTGTACTGTAAGTGGAAAGAACATCTATGCATTCGTTCCACTAGATCCCTCAAATTTTTGTAAAAAGAATTCCCCCTTTCGTTAACCTCCAGCACCACTCCTAATGACCTAAGGAGAAATTCATTTTCATTTGCATGTTCTACTTTTTTCTTTACATAGAAAAAAATTCCTTTTCTGAGTTGCTGGTCCCTGTAGAACATTAAACATATGTGAATTAATATATTGTTCGAAACATGATGTGAAGCTGGGTTACACTTTTTGCCCTTTTTTGAGAAAAAAATTTCATTTTTTTTTGGTTCTTCAACTTTTTGCAAACTATAACAATTTTTCTGTGTAGAATTTCATTTTGCAATAAAAAAAAAGTTGTGAGAAATTTTGTTCAATTTCTATTGCTTATTTTTTGAAATTTTTTTATGCAGATTTGATATGTTGACTTAGCATTTTTTTAAGTGTGTGTTTCTTAACAATCAAAGGATTCATAAGAAGTCATGTTATGACGGAATGTTGTATTCATTGAAAATTTGTGTTTTTGAAAAAAAAAATGTGTTACAACAATCTAAACAGAGTCTATTTTTTTTTCATCATATTTACAAAGCCAATGGATGCATATCATAATTACTAGAATTTTTTGAACTGGTCCAATATGAAAAACTGTGTATTTTGGATATGTTTCGCGTCGCAAGAAATTTCTTAACATATAAGTTGTAAACTAAAAATCTAAAAGCTACCCATTATAGACGACAGACCAATGCAATGCCCCATAATTTTTCCAATTTTTTTTACAATGTACTTTGGGAGATACAAAATTTTGATTTCACTAAATCACAATGACCCTCAGAAATTGTTTGCACCCATTTTATTAGAAAAATAATTAAAAATATTAAACGTTTATGAAATTCCATAAAAGTTATATTTCCTGAAAGTAGATTCAATTCTGAAAATGCTTGTCTTGGTTCTAAAAGTTAATTAACAATATTTCATAGAGTTTAATCAGTCCAAAGTTGCAGAACTGTATTCAGAACCTGGTTTTTGCATAATTGATGACGCGTTAGTTCGGCCGAACTTTTAGTAAAGTTCAGTCGAACTATGTTTTTCACTTAAGACCCATTAAATCTAATGTATTAATAGTTCGGCCGAACTTTTGATCAAAAGTTCGGCTGAACTATTGTATAACTCTCCGTCGGCCGGAGAGTTTTGTGGAGCCCCCTACTAAAACACATTTCGCGTCAACATAAATTGGTGCGAAATGATTCACAATTTTCGCACATTTCACACACTTCTTGTCATGTTACAAACATCTTGGTTTGGGTTCAAAAAAATTTCTTCAAAGTTTGGATTTAAGAGCATTTCTTGGTTGATTTTACAATTTTGGGTTTAAAGAATTTTTTTGGAGGACATTTATTAGAGGCGGCGTGATTTTGGCAAAAATTGTAAAAAATTTCTTGGACGTACATTCAAAAGACATTTCTTGGAGGTATGTACATGTTTTGAGTTGAAGTAAATCTTTTGAGCTTCGTTTCATTTTTATAAGACATTTTTCTCTCGAATTTTTTAAGGTAAGTGTTTTGGATTGGAATATGTATTTTTTGCAAAAAATTTACACTGAATTTTTTTAAATTAAATATTTTGTGATATTTTTTGTAATTGAGTTATTGTCCAATTTTTTGAAGGAATTTTTTTGAACTTCATACCCTATTATCATGGGAAATCAAAGAACTTGTGCGAGAAAATATGATCGAAAAAGAGACCCTGAGACACGTAGAGAAGAGACTAGACAATCTCGCAAAAGAAAGTTAGAAGCCCTCTCAAATATTGAAGAGGAAAATCAACCTCAAGCAGAAATTGAAGCAGGTATGTAAATATAAATATTATGATCTATTGATATATTTAAAATTTTCCTAATGTAAAATGTGAAGCTTAATTTTTATTTGATGAACTAGTTTGAAAAATATTTTGTTTAATGTAAACAGACAGAGATATTCCTCAAAATATTGAAGAAGAAAATCAACCTCAAGTAGAAATTGAAGCAGGTATGTAAATGTAAATATTATGATCTATCGATATATTTTTAAAATTTTCCAAATGTAAAATGTGAAGCTTAATTTTTATTTGATGAACTAGTTTGAAAAATATTTTGTTTAATGTAAATAGACAGAGATACTCCTCAAAATATTGAAGAAGAAAATCAACCTGAAGCAGAAATTGAAGCGGGTATGTAAATGTATATATTATGATCTATTGATATATTTAAAATTTTCCTAATATTTACTGGCATATTTATTAATTTAGTGATTTATTGAATATGTACTATTTTTTCGAATATGTACAGATGAAATCACTATCGATAATGAGATGTTAGAAAATGTTGACACTCACACATATGGAGATAAAAAACCTGACCATATTATACGATATCGTGTCGACCGCATTTTTGAAAAGTATTTCTTAAATGAGCGAGTGACAGTTTAGGCTCAAATGTTGAAATTTCTCCTATCATCAAAGAAATTAAAAGAAGCGACGACACTATTGGGTATTCGAAAATCAACCAAATATTAAAAAATGAATGAAGAGGTGATAAAAAATATGAGTAGTGTTATAAAGTCAATTAAGAGATCTAGAGATAAATATGTTTCAAATGTACGTAGAGGAATACAGATGGCAATGGTTTCACCAAGTACTCAAGAGAATCGTTTGATAACATCTATGGCATGAGCACTGGGAACCTTGCGAAAAAGTCTGCACAAACATAAAAAATTTCGACTGCAAATAGGTGTAAATGATGAACTCGCTTGTTGGAGAGATATTTGTAGGCAACCATACAGAGATAGACTTGGAGAAAATGTTAAAAAAATAATATATGAATATTGGAAGAACAATTTGCGTGTTTCACCAACTGCAAGACATGTGATGCGAAGAAGAATAGCACGAAATTAGTACGAAGAACATGAAAAAAATCTCTTGGAAATGACTCAGATAGAGTTATTCAACAAGTTCAAAGAAGAGAATCGTCAAATTCGTGTTTCACTCAGTGCTTTTGTTCAAAAAAAAACCATGGTATGTAAAACCTATCACCATACGCGACACTTGTTGTTGCCGTTATCATGTGGAATTTGAGTTATATTATGACACATTCCTTGATTTCGGTAGAAAATTATGGAAGGATTCACCTCCTCCTTCCAATATCCGTGAATTCATATCTCAAATTCTATGTGAAAGAGAAAGCGATGAACTATTTTACAAAAATAAATGTGTTGGTGGTAAAAAATGCGATGATTGTGGAAATTTGACTAAATTTCAAAACAAATATCATATTGATATAAATGATCAATCATTGTCCAACATGAAAGTGAAATGGAAGAGATATGAATATATCGGTACATCGATTCAAGGTCCAAATAGTGTTAAAAGAATCAAATTACGAGAAGATGAAATTTTTCTGATAGACTTTTTGAGAAATTTTGAGGAATAAATTTACAAATACACCAAGCATTCCCATAAAGCTCAATGGCAAGACTTGCAATTTTAAAAAATCTCGTGAAGTTTTTCCACCAGGGACCATTTTTCAGTGATTGATTTTGCAGAAAACTACACATTTGTTCCACAAAAAGAAAATCAGAGTGAATACTATCATTCTGACCAAGTCTCCATGCTCGTCCATATTCTATATAGACATGCTGAACAAAATTTCAATCATATAGCAAGCACGAGTGAAATTCTACATATCATTAAAGAATATCACTTTTATATCAGTGACGATCATACACATGATACATGTTTTGTACAACATTGTTTTGGAAGAATTTATGATTCATTGAAAAATCATGGAATAACATTCAATGAACATTGGATATGGTCAGATGGATGTCCAGGTTAATTCAAATATGCACAATCATTCTTTTGGTTGTGTTGTCTTCATAAAAGAACCTGCATTAAACATTGTTGGAATTTCTTCGAGACTGGCCATGGAAAAGGAGAACATGATGGTGTAGGAGCATGCATAAAATGAGTACTTCGAAGATATCAAATGAACCAATCTGCACACCGACTTGTGAACACTAAAGAAGTTGTTCAATGGTGCATCGCTGCTCTAAGCCATGGGAAAAAACCATCAAGAGAAGTGCGAAGGTACATTCAATTTAATTTATATTGGAAATATAATTTTAAACATTGTACACTTATCATGCAATGATTATTTTTAATTGTATTTTGATATCATATTTACAAATTCTTTTTCTAATTTTCCATATAAAGGTTTTTCTGGCATATTGGAATCGAAGACGTAGATATATCAATTGGAAATGATGTTGAAACAATAAAAGGGACTCAGAAATTGCATTCAATTCAAACAAAGTTGTCCAGAAATGTGTTTGCATTGGATAAAAGATTTTTTTTTTTTTTTGTGATGTTTGCATAGAAAACACAAAATCTAATGACGTTTGTGAAAACAAAATGTATGTGAACGATTGGAAACATACAGAGCTAAATACAAAGGGAAAAATGTCTGTTGCAATGCTTGAAGAAATTCAATCAGAGGAAACTACAATATCATCCAATGGTGATCGAGCTTTTGATCTTGTTAGAGAAGGTAACATTTGAATTACTTTCTAATGATTTAAAGATCTAGAAATAAATTTAAATATGCATAATTAAATGCTAAATTTTTATTTTATTGTGCAGGAGATGTTTTTGCTATAATTCCACCTATTGACAATGATGAAAATGTGAAGTATTATTTGATGCGTTGCACTAAATGAAAAATGAAATTATTACAATACTTTAATGATCACGGATTTTAGTATGACAGAGGGTCTATTATACTAAAAGGTTATTTTTTCAGACAAACTCATCAAAGTGGAAATTTTTTTTACTTTTAAGACTATGAACCTGATTCCATAAGTTGTCAATATAGTCACTCGGCGTGTGCAACACGCATAAAGTTTATAGAAGTTCAATCAAAGAAAAAATCGAAAATTAAGAAATGGAAAATGTCAAAATCCGATCATGAGCGGATTATTGAAGATGGAATTCCATTAGAATTTTTTTGAGTGAAGTGTCCAACAATTTATTATCTTTGGATTAAATATGTTTTAGAACTTCTAGTACTCAACTAAAAATTGAGCTGCTTATGTTATTTGTGGTTTGCACATGTTACAAATTGTTTGGGTACAAGCACGTGCTCTAGTATCAACTGAAATTAGTTTTTCTATACATGTGCATTGATGAAAAATGTTATATGTATTGGATATATATATTCTAGAATGAAATTATTTTTTATTGTATATTAATTGTTCTTGTATATGTTTTCTGACGGTATGGTACAAATTATTTCACTTTATTTTGTAAGGTCAGATTCGGTCCCCATATGGCCTAGCCTCCAAGGGACGAGATAACAAGTGGTTGTCCCCACTTACCCGAATCTTAGATTTTAAGTACAATTTTAGTGTTTATGGAGGACATCTTACATGATATCCTAGCCAAGGATAGATTCTCTTTATTTCAAGTTGCCGGTAAAATTTGTCACCGAATGACCTACTAGGATATTATAAATACTAGCTTTGTAAGATCATTTGGCATTCAGAAAAATGTGAAAGTCTTAGACTGTCAATCAATTTAAAGTATCATTCACCCTAGGGAGTGTAAAATATTCAATGTAGGTTGGTGACGATGCTCACTCCTAGCTTGAAGCAGCTCCAATGACCAATTCTTTAATGAATTCCAACGCACTAGACCAAAGTTGGTGACCCACTTGGTTTTTCACCCAAGAAATTCCAAGGTACTCTTCTTACCTTTGGCCGCCAAAGCTACAATGGAGTTATAGGAAGGTGAATAATTTTTTTTTCACTGATAGGAATTTGGTCACATCCCTTATCTCCCCTTATCAAAAAATTCCTATCTACTACATTATCCAGCATGTACTCAAGATCAATAATTCGTAATTAGAATATCACAATATCATAAGTTCTCACAAAAATACATGGAATGCCATTACAACAATTATCTAACAATGGGGAGCTCAAAACCTAGAAAGCTCCTCGTCCCCTTAATAATAATGTGTTTAATTTAGTCTTTTAGTTGAGGATTAGGTGTGAATCTTGTTTTCACATACAAAAATAATTAATTTTTTAATTCCATAAATTTGATTATTCACCAAAATACATGCCATATCCACTATTTGTCTCTCCTACAAATTCCCATTATTTTATTAAAATATATGATTTTATCTCACCCAACTATCACATGTTCCTAAATTTTCTCCTAATTGTTCCCTATGCCCTAAATCTACTCCTAATTGTTCCCTATGCTGCTTTTCCCTTATTTTTAGAAAGTTATTTTTCTAGATCCATCATAACTATGGATCTATCAAGCGCCGAGAGCGATCAAATATCTAGAGGTGCAAACCTCTTTTTTGAGTGCAAAACTTGAGGAAAGGTTTGCACCTCGAGAGATTTGATCCCTCTCGGCGCTTGATAGATACGTAGTTAAGAGGGATCTAAGTTGGTTTCAATTGTGTGAAACCAAGGAAAAACTATCGTTAATATGAGAAACATATGATTAATTTTATCAATAATATGTAAATACATCTAATATTAATATAACCATTTTAAATATGCTAAATATGTTTGAGATTTTTCAAGTCATTTTAATTTTAAATTTTCCTAGTTACCTCACTTTGTTGAGATGATAAATATTGTAGAATAACTTTAATAATGGAAAATGATCAAATAAAATTTTTGAATGCAAAGTGACAATGTAATAATATTGAATGATAGAATGTGAATAATTAGAATGTAATCAATTACAAATAGCATTTATTGTGATCAATCTTAAACTATTCTCTTCTTCTATTCTTATTGTCACCCTTATCGATTATATTAAAAAGAAAGTAAAAATCATAAATCATAAACCATTTAAATATTTAGCTCGAACTCTTGTAGTAAACACCATACCTCAAGTCTCTCTTGCTCTCCAATATTATTAGGTTTAATTATTATAACACAAAAGTTGTTCTACATTGTCAATAATTTTTTGCGCTTACACTGAAATCAATGAACACTATTCCAATGACTTTACAAGTAATGTACCATCATACATGCAATTATATCAAATCAGAAATCAACATATACAATGAAATCAATGGGGATTGTCTTGTTACAAGTAACATTTAAATTTACACATGTGCAAATGTAGGTTGAAAACATCCAAAACTTTAAGTTTTAAAACCCTTTTTATTATATATTGTGCAACATTAAAACATTAAACATTTAAATTTCATTAAATATCACATGCTAAATGTAGATTAAAACCATCCAAAACTTGAGTTTTAAAAACTTCACATGCCATGCCAATTATAATTCAAATATCCAACAAAAACATTTAACATTAAATATCACATGCCAAATGTAGTTCATATGACAACATTACTTCACATTCACATGCCAAAAGTACTAAAAACATCCAAAAATTAAATAAAACAAATTATATAATAAAAATGTACAATAAAATATGTCAAAAAATTGTAAATCTCACTTGAGTATCAAACTGTATCAAGTTTAACAAATTTTAAAACCATCTAAATTTTGAAATCAAATCTACTTTAAATCATGTCCATCAAATGGAGGATCTAGCATCTGGGTCTCAGTCCACGCCCTATCCTGTGAATAGGAAACCTACATACACAATGCACATGTACTTGAACATTAAAATTTGAAGTTTTAAAAATGAATGAGAATATATATATCTAGTACTTCATGTAAAAAACAAAATATAACAGAAAAATCATGCAATACCTCATAAGGTTCCCTCTCCATTTGATGAAGAGGTTCTCCCATAGGAACATCTGCAGTGGTAAACTGTACAATATACATGTACAGTTAAATATATATATATATATATATAAATTAAAAATTTTCAAATGAAAATGCACGTGTACATATGTAAACTTATTTTCAATAATATTAAAAAAAGGAACTAAAGACAACTTGTTCAAATGCTGTGGATGTTCCTATCTCCATCACTAGAGTCTCTGGATTAAAGAAATCTTCTATAGGAACCTAAATTCAAAAAAATTTAAATAACTCAAAATATAGATCTCAAAATTTTGTGTTATTGTATTTTGTTCCATAGTTGAAAATACAACTAGGAGTGTGAACTTAGAGAGAAAAATGTATGAAGTTAAGTTTTTATAGCAACCTTACACGCTAAAATTCTTAGCTAACTCTAGAGAGATTACCTCTTTCTTTGTAGTCACATATTTTCCATACCAGAAAAGAGAGAGTAGAGCATGTTTAAATTTTAGTGTTGTTTTTCTCCCATAAAGATTTCCTAGGGAAAAAGGAGTCTAGAGCATCATTACTTTTTAGGGTTGCTTGTCTCCCATAAGGATTCATAGGAAAATAATTGTATTGATTGTCTAGAGATATATGTATGTGTTTGTTTCATTATGTTCTCTATTTCTTACGTTGTGTTTCATTATGTTTTATATTTCTTACATTTCTGCCCTCCTATTTTTCTTTCCAATCAAGGTTTATAAAATAACATGAGAATCAACATGAGACTTGGAACAATCATTTTCATTATCTATATGGAAGTCAAGAAGGATTATATACCCTTAAGCTTAAACTTATGTAGTTTGTCAATTTTTATCATATATTTTTTGGTAAGGGTAAATGTTTTTTATCTATAGTACAAGTCATGAGTTCCCCAATTTTACCTTATATGTAAAGCATGATTCTAGGATTACTACAATTTGTACTTGGTATTTTATTGTGATGATGCCCTGTCTCAATCTAGACATAAGTGATGATGGTCTTCTCCAAATCAACTCATGTATCCTCATTAAATTTATACAAACATTTCAAATTCATATTTTCTTTCATAAAATTCTAGGAATATTAGAAGAATCAGTAAAAAGTCAGATAACCATCTCAATATGCCCCCCATAATTCATTTTATAAAATATAAATTTGTAAAATCCCTTTCGGTAATAATGGCCGTTATTAATTAATTAAAAAACATAATATATAATTGATAAATAAATTTTAAAAAGTCAAACTAGCCAAATGACTAGTTTGACCATCTCTACTTCTATTTAAACTTATTGACTTGATCTGATCTCTCACCTAGTCCTGATGAAAAACGACACTGGTTGGTTCGAAATGCATCGACAATGTTCCATTGCATGTGAAAATTACCGAAAGCGATTTTACAATTTTATATGGATCACAGAAGCAGAGATTCTAAAAGATAAATTTTTAAACTTAATTCAATTAACTACTTCTACACTTATGGTTTTGTATTATGTTTAATAGTTATAAAGATTAATTTTGAGCCTTAACTCAACTATTGCAATTTTTATGGTTTTATAGTATGTTTAACAATGATAACTTCAAGTGATCCATCATAAGTTGCATCCACAAGAAAGAATACATATATATTTAGAGGTGATTCAAGAGATATTTTCCTCACATAATTTGCAATCTCTTTATTTGTTGTTGGTTTAGTAGGTTTGGTATCACCATCATATTTATGTTATAATAAAGGTCACTGAAAATCAAGGTATGTTTGATATTCCTTGACCATTTTGGATAGCTCCTTTTTCTACCAAGCATCACAGCGACCGTGGAAATGAGATAATATAGTTTCATTGCTAATTAATCCTAGCGATGCAACTTCTTTTGTTACAATATTTGAGTGCTTGAGATCTGGTGTGCCAATATTATTTTTCCCTAAATTTTCTTTGCATGATTTTCAAACATATTTTGGAGCAACATGTGAGATTGATGATGAATATTATCCCATAGTAATTTTTCCTTTAATTACAATTGAATAATAACGAAATAGAAAAAAGTTCATTTTCTAACCTCAAATAAATTCCTCGACAATTGGAGGAATATTAGATAAATTACATGTACTTTGTTCCATATAAATTAATGTAGATAGGAAACAATTAGTTTCATTTCAAAAATGAATAGTGGCCCAAAACTATGGATGGTTGAAATGAATTTAATTTAATAAAACATACAAAGATTGGCTAATTAAATGCATACGTATGTATTATTAAAGCTATATTTATTTATGAATGATAAAAAAACATTGTTTCAACATTGATAAACAATTATGGTAATCCAACAATTCTCACTTAGATGTGAAGGTGATGGTCACACCAAAAAATTGAGTAGAATTAAAGATGCAACATGTGGTGCTTCTCATGGGATAATTGTATACAATGGAATGGAATGGTGCTTAATACGGGGAAGGGCATGAAATATATGGTTATGCTTCACCGCATAAAGACCCTACAATTGTATACAATGTAATATAATTGTCATTGGGTGGAACATACAAGGAGCTATATCATTTTTTTGATACCTAACCTTGATTCATTTCTATTTGATTAGAAAATGACAATAACCCACAAACATATTTGTGCAAAGATTTAGAAGGACCAATAGTCAATCAATATTAGGAAGGAGTGGATGCATAGGTAAGGAATGACCAATGAATAATACATAAACACACAAACACACACACATAGATAGAGAGACGAATATTCTGATGGTCAAATTAAATTAGGATTTTATATATGTGGATGAATACGAATATGAGCATAGATGGAGATAGTCTAATTAAGAAAGTGTTTCTAATCCATTTTCATGCCATTTTAAGAACTTCCATTGAAATGGAAACATGTACAAACATATCCATGTGGTTTCTTGTCTTCTTTAAGTTCACACCCTTTCAACCCATGTTATCTATTTTTAACTTCAAAATAAACCAAGTGTATGTATCCATGGGGTCTACACTTAATAAACCTATTTCATAGCACCTGTGTTCATGTGATATTAAAGAATACATTATTTTTTACTAGAGATATCAATAATTGGGCCAATCTCATACTCATGTGATGTGAGGTTGTTTTCCATCGCTACTATTATAACCCCTATTTCAACCTTTCCACCCCTATCATGTGGAAATTAGTATACTTAGGAGATTTTAACCTAGAAATTCATGGTACATAACACTTCATTTCCATGATGATCTCCAATTTAGCTTCCCTAGGGGGATGATATTAGACAACACCTTTATTAACACTAAATATTAATGAAAACCTCCCAAAATCCTTTTGTTTAACCTCCCTACCAAACATATTGTACATATTAAATGAGGAATTTCACTCTCCCAGTCATTTCTAAATCACCCATATCACCAAGAAAACATCTTTTAAAAGAACATACTTTGGTATGGGAAAGACCTTAGGTTTCAAATATTATAAGATTGGATAATATTATAAGATTGGATAATTATATTATTTGTCATATATTTTGATGCTTATAGAGTGAAAAAACTGAAAGAATCAACTTGTAGGGTCATTTTAATGGTGGGTGGAGAATTGGGGTCTAAAACATTTTGGAGTCATTTTGAGGTATTAAATGACATTTCTGGGGGTCAAATGATTATCCCTTGTGCCAAAATATTGACCATTATTCTACACTTAAAGACATATCCAATGGTGCAAGAAAAACATCAAATGAATTTCATTAAAAATTTATGTCTTTAGTAAGTTGACCTATCATGTTGACTAGGTCATGGTACGAGAGAATGACATTTTAGCCCCATTACTCATGCATGGCAAGCTAGCTACATGTGGAATTTTAACACGACTCTAAAAGGTCTAAAATCATAAACTTCGTTAATGGTTGACAGAGTCATATCTTACACCTAATTGGCTATCACGCTATGTTAAATGCTTAGCCACTAGGAGGAATAAGAGTTCCATTTTGTGTTATTGTATTTTGTTTCATAGTTGAAAATACAACTAGGAGTGTGAAGTTAGAGAGAAAAATGTATGAAGTTAAGTTTTTATAGCAACCTTACACGCTAAAAGTCTTAGCTAACTCTAGAGAGATTACCTCTTTCTTTGTACTTACATATTTTCCATACCAGAAAAGAGAGAGTAGAGCATGTTTACATTTTAGTGTTGTTTTTCTCCCATAAGGATTTCCTAGGGAAACAGGAGTCTAGAGCATCATTAATTTTTAGGGTTGCTTGTCCCCCATAAGGATTCATAGGAAAATAATTGTGTTGATTGTCTAGAGATATATGTATGTGCGTGTTTCATTATTTTCTCTATTTCTTACGTTGTGTTTCATTATGTTTTATATTTCTTACATTTCTTCCCTCCTATTTTTCTTTCCACTCAAGGTTTATAAAATAACATGAGAAGCAACATGAGACTTGGAACAATCATTTTCATTATATATATGGAAGGCAAGAAGGATTATATACCCTTAAGCTTAAACTTATGTAGTTTGTCAATTTTTATCATATATTTTTTGGTAAGGGTAAATGTTTTTTATCTATAGTACAAGTCATGAGTTCCCCAATTTTACCTTATGTAAAGCATGATTCTAGGATTACTACAATTTGTACTTGGTTTTTTATTGTGATGATGCCTTGTCTCAATCACTTGGCCATCTCTCTATGGGTATTTAAATCTTTATAACAATACTTAAGTAATATTTATCTATTTGTATTATGTGAAATGTAAAAAATGGTATGCTATTTTTCATAAAATTGGGTTGAGTTTATCATATATTTCGATGAAAGTTGATTATATGACACGTTTTCTTTAAAATGATCTAACAAGTTTGTTAAGGTATGAATTTGCAATTTTGTGTGGCTCTCTATCAAAATTATATGTCACATTTTGTACTAAAGTTCTAAATATTTTTTTTAAAGTTTGGATTACTGTTATTCTTTTATATAATTTAACATTAAAGATATAAGTTTAAATTGAAAGCTACCTAGATGAAATATAGCTTAGATATGGCATTTGCAAATTATTATCTATTCATTAAACTAAAGGACATAATTATTACACATGTTTAATTTACATTCAAATGCTTCTTTGATTTATCTCCTATAGCTTAATGTAATGCTAGATATATAATTTAAGTTGAAGACCCATGAGATAAATGACTTCTATGTGACATTTTATTGAATCATATATTTGTTGTGTTATATGAACATAATTGGTATGCATATCTAATTTGCATTACTAATATGTCATGCTTCTTTAATTTATCTTTTATAGATGACTAGAGCGCATCCCTTTTTAATCTATCCCTTTCGACTTTGGATATGTGGGCAATATTCATCCACATATTTTTCTATCATAAAGCAGTGAGTAAAATTGTAAATTCCATTTGTGTCAATGTTAAGGTTAAGCACATGGATTAAAGTTTTATATATTAGATGAGGAGGCTATGCATTACATATGGTCTTGAATGAGCATTTGGAATCTTTAGATATCTAAAGAGTCCAAATGCTCATTCAAGACCATATGTAATACATAGCCTCCTCATCTAACTTAGTTGGGGATTTGCAATACTATATTTGAGTTGGCTAGCTCCATTTCAAGATATTATAATGTTAGATTATTATTTCTATAGATTTTGATTATGGTAGTAAAATGTTACAAAAAACCAGAAACTGTACAGATAATATTATTCTAGATATATGTAAAAAGGACATGGTAGAGAAGATCAAACAATATTAAACTTTTCATAAATAGTTTAGATAAAAATACATTTTCTAATTTTGATTGTAAATTCTAAGGCTTAAAGAAATAAATTTTCTAATAATTTTTTGTAATTAATAAATAAAAAAGAAACATTTTCAATCAAAATCACATACAACACATAATAAAAATAATTTTAAAAAAAATCAAAACTTCATACACTATATGACATTAGTATGACAAACAACATAAAAATATATAAGAAAAAAATACATACAATGCATTCATTACATTGGAGTCTTCAGAACATACAATGCATACATTAAATTTGACAGAATTATTCACGACACAATTGGTGTCATTTGTTCATAAAAAAATTGTTGAATATGAATGTGAAAATAAGGAGGTTGAAATAAGGAGGTTTCACATTGGATAATTAAATCTGGGTTAACATGGATCTATGCCAGTATTAACAGAAGTCTATAATAGGAATGGTTGAACATATACAATTTTCATGGTTTTTTAACTGATTTACGTTAAAATGGTTAATCTATCATTGTGAAATAGGCATTATCTAAGTTTATAAGTTTCGGTATAAAATGTATAAGTGGTTTATAAGTGCAATATGTGAGATATGGATTTATAGGCAAATACATTCGACTTTGAGTCATGGTTTATAGGCAGATAAATTTGACTTTCTTATTGTGAGATATGGATTTTCTCTACCAATCCTAAAATTGTATAAATTTGAAAAAATTAAAAGAAGATCATAAAAAACTCAACTTTCTCTTCTTATACAGATAAAGAGAGAAGATAGAGAGGCTTTCTTGTTTTATATAAAGTTAATCCATAACTAGGTGTATGAATGCCTTAACAAGTTACTGTTACCTAGGTGGATGGACGCCTTTAAGCTAATTGAATGCTTAAAGGGGAGGATAAATAATGTTATATGATTCCAACTGACTAGAAAAAAAAAAAGATGAAATAAATGACATTTTAAAAACCTAAAAATTTCAATACTGTAACCTATCATTCGTAAATATCATAGATATTATCATGTACGACCACTCTAAGGAATTAAAAACAATGATGCAGAGGTTAAGCAAAATGGGATTTCTCAGCTTACCAAATTCCATAGAAAGGTTGAACACTTAAGCAAACTATATACATTGCATCATTTACAAGTTACTCCCAAGGCTTCCTAAAGTTGAAAAAAAGTTTAATATTCCTCTTTTTTTTTCTGTGCGCAATCCTATGTAGTCTAATCCATTTATTAATATTTTAGTACAGGTGTGAGTATGTATTCCATTCTTGATGCTTTCATTTTGTCAATTTTGTTTTTTTGTTTTCAGAACTTGTTTGTAGCCACCCCTATAGACATAATAGGGAAAATGAATGATGATATCGAAATTACTAAATTGTCAGTGATGAACTCTTCGGAGCTGTCAATATTCTTGTAAGCATCGAATGTCCATGCCTCTGTGATCTTATTAGTAATAGATTAGTTTGATCCGTTGTCAGATGCAACATGGGCATGAGGAAATTCATTTTAGAAGTTCCAACTGGAAGGAATAAAATCAGTGAAAGTAATAACTCTGATTCACAGTTTAGGCTTGTTATTACCCTCGACTTACTTGGATAGATAGAATCCCAGAGATAAACTATGGTTCACATTTGTGGAAATGTACAAAGTGGATAGATTGGTTGTGCTTTAAAAATACTTGTGAAACAAGAAGAATACTAAATGAAGTCATGCTTCGATGTAGGTGCATTATGGGCTTTTGATGAGGAAGGGCAAGAAAATTGAAAATTATACTCTAATCTATTCAACCAAAACCACAGAATAAATCATGAACTCTCAATATCAATGTTACGGCTCTCTGGTTCCCAACTCTCCACTCTCCACTGTAAAAACAGAGTCACAGGCAAACAAACGAACAAGTAACCATACTGGTTGAAAGCAGGCGCCAATAGTGAAAACACATGAACTGCAGTGAGCACGAGTAGGCGCCAATAGCTAAAACACGCAAGGAGCAGCTGGGACGAGCAGGCACCAATAGCTAAAATGTGTGAACAAAACAGTGGAATTATGAAACTAGTAAACGAAAGATATTTGCGGGTGATTATTTTATAGAAATTAGTTTGGCTGAACTATTTTAAAAGTAAAAGTTCGGATGAACTCATAGTTCAACTGAACTTTTTCTAAAGTTCGGCCAAACTGTTCTTGCCGGTTTTCCAATCTCCGGCAAAAATTATGTTTGCCCGGGCCGTCAACTAGCTGTTAATACAAACGGAATCATGAGTTCGGCCGAACTTTATCAGAAAGTTCAACTGAACTATTACAGAGTTCAGCCAAACTTTACAAAATTTTCGGCCGAACTATTACTGAAAAAAAAATTTCTTCCCCCGATTCTCACAAAAGTGTAACCCACCTTCATGTTTCCGCCCCACTGTTATCACTTTTGATGCAAATATTTTCGACGTTGCATGCTCATTTATTCATAAGATATCCGAAGGACCAAAAATTATACTTTTCATAGATATGATCAAGTGGGTAGTTGAAAATCTAAATATTGAAGACATAGTATTTAAGAATTCTAGAGGAGAGACTATGGGTTCTTTTAAAGCTGAAAAAATTATGAGGATAAATATGTGCAAACGTTCAAAGCTAAACATCCAGACCTTATCAAGGTCATCCATGAGTGGAAGGATAATGAGGGAAAAGTGAAGCAAGACAAATCTAGTACGTAATCCAGTGCAAAAATCCCTCATCCCTATTGCTTTGCTGCAAGTATGTTGTGTAGGTTATTTTCTAGACCTGATAGTACTAGGTTCTCTAGAGAGTGGGTTCCCTTAATTGACGCAATCATCAATTCATCCATTTTGAACTGGGAAAACCTTTTATCTAATTATTTAGCCAAACAAATTGCTAAATATAGGAATAAAAGGAATGCTTCCCCTAAAGAAAATTCACCCTTTTTCATGTCCACTTATGTTATGGATTCCATCTATTATATTTCTACATTTCCAATAATGTGTTGGAAATGGACCATTACAGACCCTACACCAATCCATATTTACCATGAAGAACTCTGGGATTCAAAATATCAATTGCATTTTTATAAAGTCTATTATGGAGTTATGTTGCATATGTATCGAATGATTTTTGATAAAAATATCCCTAGGGTTTCCAAGGAAGTTAGTACAAATATTGTTCCCAAAGCCCGATAGTTTGCTAAAGAGAAATTTACTTATGTTTGAGTATTTGGAAGTTCTTCTATTCCACATGTTTTTCCATATTATGTTCTGGATAGATTGTTCAGGAGACAAATAGCTTATCAACTTATTAATGGTGTCACCAAACAGTTAAAGGATGACAAAAAGGCTATTTGGCCTTCATTCCCTGTACAGTGTGGTACTTTTTCTTTAGCCAATATTGGCCATACATACAAAGAGGCTCCTAATATTTAGATGTTAAATTTATCATTTATTCCTGAGAGACTGTATGATCCCAATGATGAAATCAAGAATTAGATGGCAAGACTGAAGACCAAGCCTTCTGTAAAAGAAGAGGATCAGTTTGATGACTTCTTTCAGGGAGTTGAATATTTTTCAGTTGTTATTAAGAGGGTTTCCAATCAATCAAGTCAGGAAGATATCTAAGCTTTTCAAGAATATAGAAATAAGAGATTAAAGAATGTCCCTTTGAATTTTCTAGTTACAGAAGAAGTAAAACACACTCCAAGTGTTAGCCTTAACGAAGAAATGAAGGACGATTCTGAAAATGAATCTATTTAGTTTCAGCAACAATCTAATAAGACCAATAAATATGAATATGAGGATCAGTCTACAAAATCCAATTCATAAATTGAATATATTATTCGAGATATAGAGTTTCTAGGAAAAAAAAACAACAATGTCATTGAATCAAATACAGAAATAGTTCCAAAAGGTCAGGTCATAGAAGATCAATCTAAATCATCTGAAGGAAAATACTTAATAAATGAATGCGAAAAATTTTCCCAAGAAATAAAAAATTCTAAATGAAAGGTAAATGCTTGTCAAGAAGCAGGATTTCAAACACCAGAGCCTTCCCAAAGGATAGTTCAGACGGTCAACCCTTTACAAACAATCCCAGCAACATAGAGCAAAGAGGTTATTCTGGCCCATTCCACAGATCAAATAATTTTGTAAATAGAAGACATTACATCATTGGATATCTTCTACAGTCCCAGCCATAGAGCTATATTTAAAAGAAATAAGAGAAGAAGGACTGATGAAATGACTCTTAAATCTACAAATGAATCAATTGACATCCTCTGGAAAGATTCATCACAGGATCCTACTGAAAATTTGACTAAACTGTCACAATATGCAGGAGCTTATGCTACACCTACTGTAGATAAGGAAAGTGAAATCAAAGCACTTTTGAAGCAAAGGGAATCTAGGATACATGAATTGGAATACATATTAGATACAGAAAAAGTCAAGTCTACAGAAAATATCAGAGAAAATTTAGAACAATTCCATAAAGATTTTGAAAAAATTAAATTGGAACATCATTTAGAACTTCAAGATAAACAGATAAAACTGGAGAGAACCATGACAGAATTACAAAATCAATCACAGTAAGAAAAGTTAATTGAATAAGCGCTTGAAATAAATACAATGATTAAAGGGAAAAAAAATAATTTTTTCATCAAGTTTCTATGATTGATTCTTACTGTGATTCCAACAAAATAATGATTCAACAAATTGCCATTCAAAAACTTGAATGTGAGAAACTTCAAAAACAAATTGAAGAACATATGCAATGGCAAGATTCAGATATGGGAAAACAAGATAATCTACCTCAGATAGATAATATTCATTGGGAATTATTATCTACGGAGTGGAAAACACAAATTGCTCGAGCAAAAAAATCAACAATTAAAACATGCAGCAAATCAAATGAGGTCATGCAGCTTTGATGTGACCAATTTTTCAAAACAAGACTTATTGAAGAAAAAAAATCTGATGTGTTTTCATTAACAAAAGAAACAAAATTGAAATGGATTCAGAGAGAAAAAAAATAAGAAGAAGCAATCAGGAATGTTAATAAGTTTGATCAAGAAATTTCTTTGAATTTTCAGATCAAACCTTACCATCAACAACAGACTATTGTACTTCTCACAGAATCAGCTAAAAAGTCTCAATCAAAAATTTAATATTCCATCTTCAAGAATCAATTCCGGTCATGAATAGCTTAGCCACCTCATCTCAAGACATTTTTAGATATCTACAAATTACATGACCATACTCCGCAAAAGATGCAAAAGCCTTAAAATTAATATTTTTAGTTTTTAATTCCTATATTATTGTTCAAGTTAGAGGAAGGTTGTTTGAAACCTCCTCTACATTTTTGTAAAATATTTAATTTATTTGGTAATTAGTTTTAGTATTTAAACCCCTCTTATGCATTTAGAGAAGGGTCCAAAATTTTATTAAGAACATTTGCAAAGAATACTGAATTGTAAGTAAGTTTGTGAATGCTTTGATGAAATAATGGAACATAGTTATATTCAGTTACAAACATCATTTTGTTGATCAATGCCTGGTGCAATTTTGTATTCTTTGAAAAAACATTTGATTGAAGGATTGGATACGACCTATTATCACTGATCTGATAGACAGAGTAATACACAACTGGTACTAATATCATGTATGTTATTTCTATTTCTGAAAACTAGTGATGAACACAACTTTCAAGAATCATGTATGAAATTAATTTTTTATGTCTAAAATATATGTTGCACTAATGTATAGTATAAAGAAAAAAATTGGCTATTTTATATATGGTCATCAAACAATGTGATATATGTTCCATTTTCTTTTGATTAACTAATTTTTTGAGAGAATCATTTTACATGGTGATAATTTTATTAAATCTGAATTGATTTCATGATAGATTCAATAGATATCTTTCTAGATCACATTGAGATATTATACCCTGGGTTAGATTAAATTTAATTCAAAGTCTTGAATTTAGATTTAAATTTGTGTTAGTTGGTATTAATTTATCATTTCAAAATGTTTTGGTAGAAACCCAACAAGCTATCATATAAAAACCAAAACTGAGAAACTGTTCCCATCACACCCAGCCGAAGCCACTACCCCAAATGGAAAAGGAGCTACTTTAAGGTCCGAATCGGGAGGTTATCCCCATTTTTTGTTGCCACAAATTTCTGAGGCCTCAACAAAATGGAAATATGTTTATTTTTCTTAAGGTATTTAATGGAAAAGTATTCATGCCTATAATATTGCATTTAGGTTCCTTGGCATTCCGAAGCAAGATAGAGAAGTATTGTCTAATAATATCCTTGAGGCAATCAGGAACGTCCATAATGCCCTACTCAATATTGCACACAATGTCTTCGACTGAGATCTTGCGAGGAGCAATGGAAATTTTTAAACATTTATCAAGAAGACATTCCGTAGGATAATCAATCTCAAATATGTTCCACATATATGAAAGTTGTGTGACTTCTGTATATGCACATCTTCTGTATATGCTCATATCCTCCATATATGAGAAACTTCCGTATATGCACATATATTCTAAATATGCACAAGTTTCACATATGTGCATATCTTCTGTATATGAACATACCTATGCACAACTTCAACATCCTTATATACACAATTTATGTATATTCACATATTTCGTATATGCACATGTATTATGTATATGCGCATATCATCTGTTGTTATAGCATCATTTCTCACCTTGACATGATTCATGATTGCTTTATGGCTTTATGGGCACCCATTCCTACAGACTTGGACAAATTCACTTAAAAACAGTGTAAAATCCCTCATACGCGACTATGCCTGTGTTTTTCTGCGTGTATACGCGAGTACAGCTAGACTTCTCCGCGTATGCCATTAAAATGATTAAAAAATATATAAAAAATCCTAATTTCGCGCTGGGTTGATGGTTACTCGGGTAGTTCAACCACCCCATCCCGTGGCCAACTGTTTCCAACTATTGAAACTACTTGGAGGGACTATAAAAAGCCCTCATGTGTATGGCCTAAGGGAGAGAGAGAATTATTGATATTATACTCTGTTGGTATTCCCTATCCAAGTCTGATTCCCCGTGCCTCCTTCACTTTCCCAGTTCATTATAGGAAACCCTTGTTTTTTTGAGATGCTCATCTCCCTATATGTCATCTCGTATGCACCAGTTTGGAAGGAGTCTTAGCGAGGCAAGGGCTGGACGGATCCGGACGACGGTCTGCTCGAAGGCCGTGGAAGGATCAGGTGATCTCTCCACTCGTTACTTTTGTACATGCTATTTATAATACAGAAGTACCATGTTGTTCCCGAAATAAATGTGTTAGTGTATGCTTATATGTATGAGAATATTTGTTATACAAGCATTCATTATGATTTATTTAATGTTTTATATGAATCTCACTAACATTTAGAGTAGATATATGCTGTACAACCTGTCCTTTGTGTTGGTTTATTCTTGCTTTTCAGGTTAAGAAGGAAGGACGGTTACTGGGGGTTTGGACCCCACGTGGATCTACTTCAACCCTAGGACCTACAGGTAACATTCTCGTTCTACTCTATTTATTTTTTCTGAACGTGCATGGTTGTGTGAGTCTCTGTTAAGTAGCATGAACCTGCTCTGTGGAGGTTGTAACCCAACCAACCTCTAGTGTGAGATTTCCCCAAAATAGAACTGGCGACTCCACTGGGAAAGTGCATACTAGCCTCCATACTAATCACTTGCCTTAGGGTCGATCCCATCAGGTCATGATTATTACACCCATTTCACTCGCCGATTATTTAATCATGACTTGATGGTAGAGCCTTCCTTTACATGGGATTCCTAGTTAGTTCCTCGCTATCACTTGTTGCCCATGCTACTTCTTATGTAGGCTCGGGAGTCCTCTTTAGTCCCGCCATGTCTTCTGTGTTGAAGCTTCATTCTTCTCCTTCATCACTTATCATTTTTCTGGCTTATACCCTAGAGGCTCCCTGGTGTCGTTAAGTTGTATTACTGCATTGCATATTGGCTACTTGTTTATCCTGGCCTTTAGCCGGCTTCATTTGGACTCGATGTTTAAGCCAAATTTTGACCTTGACTTTCTGTACAAGTTAACCATTGCATGCTCTTAGCTATCACGACTTGACACCTTTGTACCCATGGATGGAACATTCCTCTGAGTATCACTGACCAGTTTTTTCCACCTTGCATTGAGCATAGGATTGTTCCAATCCCAGGAACTAGTGCATCTGATTTCCTGATACTCGTTCTATCCATTGTACCATAGCATTCTTTTATTCTTTTTCAGGCTTATTATATGAAAAAGACAAAAAAATCAAATATAACAAAAAGAGCGGGAACGGGATGTATCTTCATTATTTTGATGGCAGTACAGAGTCAATTTGTCGCCCTTGAACAAAGCACATATACTTATATATATCTCCTTCATTTGGGATGGTTCTAGTTTTGACCTAGGTTCAGCCTTTACCATGTTTCACTTGTCAGTTCTCCCCCGATTGGTTATCTCTTCCAATCATATGGAGAGTTTGTTCTGCCTCCTGCATGACAGACTTATACAGTGTCACTTTTTACTGCCATGGTCATCATGAGTCGTGCTTTTGTTCAAGGGAAGTTTAACCTGAGTCGACCATTCTGCGGTGTCTCTTGACTCATTATTCATTCGGCCTTCCCGGTCTTGTCAGTATCATGTTCTATCACATCAGATGTTTTGGTCTTCTGCTCGTGCTGGTTTGAGAATGTCCCCATTGACTTCTTTCCGGCGGGTTTGTCTCTTATCGACTACGACACATTGCTCTGAGAGCAAACCTAGAGCCGCACCTTGGGCCTATTTCCATCATTGATAGGTGACCTCGTGCTTAGCATTTGATCATCATCATGGGTCTTTGACTGAGTGGTTTCCCCCGTGTTCGACGTCAGCACACATTATCACACTTGGGATTCGTGCAGTACCTTGATTTCCATTTGACCCTATCGGTGGATTTCTCGCCTCTGTGTCATCTTTCATTATTGGTTGGTTCAGAGGGTTTCTTCCGTGCGCTAGCTTCATCTTGTGCATGTCGGAAATGTACTTCAGTTTTGGTTCCATCACTCTACTTTGTCCAATTCCTTCCAAATCTTGGCCTGCGAGTTACACTTGCGGTGGACTGATGTGGGATGCCTTAATGCCTTCCTTCCATTAGATCTTTTCCCATCGACTCTGACTCATTGCTCTAGGAATAAGGTCTAGAGTCTTTTTGTCAGTACCTTAGGGTTTGCAATCATCAGTGGCAGACTCTTCGCTATCGACAGTGGGGATTCATCATTGCCTCCTGATTGGTAGATTCTTTCAAGTGTTCGACTTCAAATCATTCATTCGCACTTGTCAGATTCTACTAGGGCACCTTGACACTCATTATCATTATCGGTGGGTTGTCTCGCGTTGGTTAACGGGATACATCATTGCCCGGTAATCCAACGATTTCTCACATGGTCGACTTCAGCTCATTTATTCCCATTGTGTAGAATTTTGCCATAGTGATCGGTGAAGACCTCGGGTTGCATCAGCATGTTTCGGTTCACTTTTGACAGTCCTTTCAGTATCTGCCAGTGATGCCGTCCACCCTTATATGTTGTAGTTCAGCACAACAACATCTTATATGTTGGTCCCCGAGTTGCGTGATTGTACCGTTTGATCCACCTCTTATGATCCGGTACTTGGAGATTCAGTTACTTATTTGATCAGACATCCAGTTGCACCATCTTTGATCATCTTTCTATATGTGATACTTGGACATTGATTCAGACTTGTATTTCCGGGCCATGCTCAGATGATTCATTGTGTACTTTCAGTTCAGCTATACTTGTATACATGTTGGATCTATTCATTACTTTCTATATGATGTATTTTTGACTGAGCATGGGTATGCCCGCCTCAGCATGAGTTGACTCTCTGGTTTCTTTCATTGGTTTTTGGCAGGCTGAAATCTGGTGAAGTCCTCTCTTGTCCTTACGAAGTTCTTTCTATGTGCATAATACATTTCGGCCATCATGTACCCCTTCTGACCTCATATATTAGGGGGCATCTGTTATAGCATCATTTCTCACCTTGACATGATTCATGATTGCTTTATGGCTTTATGGGCACCCATTCCTACAAACTTGGACAAATTCACTTAAAAACAGTGTAAAATCCTCCATACGCGACTATGCCCGTGTTTTTCCGCGTGTATACGCGAGTACAGCTAGAATTTTCCGCATATGCCATTAAAATGATTAAAAAATATATAAAAAATCCCTAATTTCGTGCTGGGTTGATGGTTACTCAGGTAGTTCAACCACCCCAGCCCGTGGCCAACTGTTTCCAACTGCTGAAACTACTTGGAGGGACTATAAAAAGCCCTCATGTGTATGGCCTAAGAGAGAGAGAAAGTATTGATATTATACTCTGTTGGTTCCCTATCCAAGTCTGATTCCCCGTGCCTCCTGCACTTTCCCAGTTCATTTCAGGAAACCCTTGTTTCCTTGAGATACACATCCCTTTATATGTTATCTCGTATGCACCGGTTTGGAAGGAGTCTTAGCGAGGCAAGGGCTGGACGGATCCGGACGACGGTCTGCGAAGGCCTTGGAAGGATCAGGTGATCTCTCCACTCGTTACTTTTGTACATGATATTTATAATACAGAAGTACCATGCTGTTCCCGAAATAAACGTGTTAGTGTATGCTTTTATATATGAAAATATTTGTTATACAAGCATTCATTATGATTTATTTAATGTTTTATATGAATCTCACTGACATTTAGAGTAGATATATGCTGTACAACTTGTCCTTTGTGCTGGTTTCTTCTTGTATTTCAGGTTAAGGAGGAAGGACGGTTGCTGGGGGTTTGGACCCCACGTGGATCTACTTCAACCGTAGGACCTACGGGTAACATTCTCGTTCTACTCTATTTAGTTTTTCTGAACGTGCATGGTTGTGTGAGTCTCTGTTAAGTAGCATGCCCCTGCTCTGTGGAGGTTGTAACCCAACCAACCTCTAGGTGAGATTTCCCCGAAACATCTGTATAATTGCAGCTTTCGTATATGTGCATATATTCTGTAGATGTGAATATATGGAAGTTGTACATATATGGTAGAGCACATGTACAAAATATGTTCATATATGGAAGATATGCGCATATAATAAAGTTACACATATACAAAATTTTCCTATATATAGTAGATGTTCATATACAAACGATGCACATCTATGGAAGTTACACATATATGAAACTTATGCACATATATAAAAGTTAGAGACATACATAAGTTGTGCACATATAGAAGATGTACACATATACATAATTTTCATATATGTGGAGGTTTTCATATATTCATATTATAGATGTTAAACACTGCTTTTGTATATGCACAAATTCTGTATATGTGCATATACTAAAGCTTCCGCAATATGTGGAAGCTATTTGAATATATAGAAGTTGCACATATATAAAATATATGCGCATATAGAGAAGTTTCACATATATGAAATTTGTATAAAAAATTGACCTCTGTATAGGTGCAACTCCGTATATGGACATATTTTGTATATGTGCATATCTTCTGTAAATGCACAAATGGATATGCCCATATATGGAAGTTGTACATATATGAAAATTGTGCATATATGGAGGTTCCATATATAGAGTGTTTGAAGTTGCATATAAATTATGTATATGCCCATATTCCATATATGTGTATCTACCGTACCTGTGTAACTTCCATGTATGTGCATATATAGATGCTACCCATATAGATAAGTTGTGTAAAAATTCAAACTCCATATATACATATCCTTCATATATTCATAACTTCTATATATGCGCAACTTTCATATAAGCACATATATGAAAGTTGTGGATATACAAAATATATGCATGTATATGGAAGTTTCACATATAGGAAAGATATGCGATACAAAATATGGGCACATATTTCATATATGTGCAACTTCCGTAGATGCACATATCTTCCATATATGTTCATATATTTTGTATGTGCACAACTTCCATATATGTGCATATTTTCCTTATATGTGCAACTTTCATCTGTTGGACTTTCAAAATGTGTAAAATGAGTATTATAAAATTAATATTTGTAAATTCTAGAAGACTTGAATTGTCGGGTGTGAAAACCTAGGGTTTATAGATAAAACCATAATTTTGATATTTCTGCTAAAAGAAGAAACTCTAGTTCATGCAAGGAAGGAATAGCATCATGTTGATGGTGAGGATGAGGTAAAAAAATTACAAGATGGATGCAGGGAAGTCAATATCAGAAGGAGAGATCTTATGTAATAACCTTAAGGGAGAAGAACTATGCCACCGAACATTCATAGGGCCTTGCTAATCTAGTAAAAGTGAACCAATAATATCCAATTTACTAGCAAAAACAAGGATTTTGGTGTAACTGTAACTTAATTTACTACTGAATTGAAGAATTTTTATCTATGGGTTAAAGTATAAGAAGTTGTACATGTAGCTTACTTACCACGATTTGCCTATGTTTTCTTTTAATTTTAGTAATAAATATACCGTACAGACGATCGGGTTTATTTAGTTGTTGAAGCAGTTCTTAATCCACTGGCTATTTATGATGATGGTTTGCAGCAACATCCATACAAATTTATAAATCTACATACATATCGCATGGAAGTTGCAGAATAAAAGGTCATATCGTATGGCAGTAGCAAGAGCAAAGGTAAGGGCTGGAGAGAAGATGTAAGAGGTAGCTAGTTGTATTATCTATAGAGTATAAGTAAGCACGGGTTGACCCAGTAACAGACGTTATGGGTTGAAAACCAATAATAGCACATGGAAGAGTAGTAGCAGTTCCTAGAGCAGTAGTTCTAAGTGCAGAGCTAGAAGTTGATATAGTTAATTTAGTATTTTAGAGAGTAGCTTCAAATAGTTTTTTATTTGTAGAAGAGAAAACAAAAGAATATAATCTAACAATTGGGTTGGAAGTAGTTCTAAAGGTAGATTCAATTGATTGCGTAGCTAAGGTGAAGGGGGCATAGTAGACATGTGTATCATTGTTCTTCTTGATGTGATTGCACGTGTATCATTGTCATATTTTTATTTATCATCACTTAAGTTTTCATGAAGTTCTAGTTATTGACTTGAGCTCTGTGCTTGAAAAGGTGGCTGAAATCCGAGAGCCGCAGGCACAATACTGAGCATTTGGGGCCTAGCCGCTGGCATGTAGTGTTATGCTTGCAACTCTAGAACCCTAGCCCATGGAATGCAGTGTTATGACTATAATTATGGCTCAAAGGGGGTGAAAATATGAGTGTGACCCAAGGGTAAGAGGCCTCAATGGTTGGGCTACCTCCTGGGGGTGTTGTGGTTGTTGCACAGGGTCTATTGGTGGTCTTTTAAGTGGTTCCACTTCGTTAAGGTCACATTGGAGGCTGAATCCCATTATTGTAGCCTATCATCACATGTTTACACCAATTGGCTAGTTACTTGGGTATATGTGGGAAGGGGGTATTATAAAACGTTCAGTGAACTCCTAATATACTCCCATACACATTTTTTGAATGGCCTTCCCAATGAATTCCAATTAAATCCCATGGAGCATATGCATTATCAATTGCACACCTCGTTATCTAACACCAGCCATTATGTTCACCCATCACACCCAACTATAATGGTGAATCCAAGATGACCAATGAATATTTGATCCAGGTGGATATCGGTGGCCACCCACCTATTCCATTTGGACGAGCACCATCAATTCTTGAAGCTTTTCACATTCAGAACAACTTACTATTTTTAGCAGGTTTTCGAGTCCTCCACTCTCAAGGCCGTTTTGGGGGCTTAATGATCTAGGTGGATATTGGTGGCCACCCACCTATTCCATTTGAACCCCCATCATTAGTTCTTTCAGTTTTAAAGTTTCAACAAAACTTACTATTTTTAGCAGTCTTTCGGGTCCTGAACTTCCGGAGCCGTTTTGAGGCCCTAAACGAGGTTTTTTGGGCATCGTGCCTCTAGCAAATATCATTCCTTTCTGGAATGATATTCATGCCGAAATTTTTAGTCCTCGGATAGATCTTTCTAATGAGCTATTGAGCGCATCAAATGGAGATTGTATGCCAAAGTTACGTCCCTAGGAAGTTGAACCACCAACTTACCCAAACGGGGCACATAGTTTTGGCGCTTCATCTCCTAGGGTTTGGTTTTTGGACGTTTAGAGTTCTCCATTGTTTCTCAATAATAAATAGGCCCTCGAGCCTCATTTTAACACAGTTCAGAGGTCTGTAGCCACCACATCTCTTCTCAAATATTCGCTACCAGCACCATAGCTATTGTATTTCCATTATGTCTGTAAGCATATTTCTGTTATTTGATATTAATGAAATGACACATTATTTCCACTGCATCTCTATGTTTATGGTTATTTCTGTATTCTGTTGCGTTCCTGCATAAATCTGGATCAATGGTATCAGAGCAGGTCTACTCTTTCTTTGTTTTTCTTTGCATGTCCCCAACGCGGTCAGGGTATAAGGAGTTAGGGCTCGATCTGGTTGAACCCTTGCAATATCAGCCTCGCAAACCCTGACGACCTCTCATGGCAGAAGAAAAGAAAGATGAGGGAGCATGAGATCCTAACAAAATACTTCTCGAGGAGGCCCTCGAGAAACAAAAGAATGCTATGATGGATAACTTTGCTCAAATCCTTCAACCACTGCCCACATATGGCACATCTGCATCCAACAACCACTCTAGAGGCGTCACTCTCTTCAAGGTACGGGTAAACTTTGAAATTCCTATATTTGAAGGAAAAATAGATGCAGACGCTGTAGACAGATGGCTAAATTTGCTGGAAGGGTATTTCTCGGTCCATGACTTCTCTGACCAAGAAAAGATTATTTTTGCAGTCCTCAAAGCCACCCCCCATGTCAAAGACTGGTGGGAAACCTACCATGAGCAAGAGGGTGAAGGGGAACCCTCTCTATTCTCGGCCACACCTACTTGGAATTCATTCCGATATGGCATCAAGGAACAATATTACCCTATGGGGAGCTATGAGGACAAATACATCCAATGGACCATGCTACGGCAACAAAAGGATCAAGATGTGCACGAACTGATGAATTTGTTCCATACCCTGTGCACAAAGTTGGGTACTAAAGATTCAGAGAGACATTTGGTGCTCAAGTACTGTGGCTATCTGCACAAACACATTCAGGAGGAAATGGAGTTCCTCGACATTACATCGCTTGGCACGGCATATCGCTATGCTGCCAAGATCAAGCAGAAATTTAAGCAGAAGAAGTGAGACTTTGGATCTGCAAATTTGAAAGGTGGCCCCGAAACGAAGAACAAGGGGCAAGGCCAAAGCAATGTGACTCAAAAAAATACCACAAATCCAAATAAAGACACAGGGAAGTGGTGTGAATTTCATAACAGCCCCACTCACAGCACAAACGAATGTCGGGCCAAACAGTCTTTGTGGCCGAACTAAAGGCACCTGAATCAGACGCATTTTATGATCCTGAGTTAGAACCAGACAAAGGAAATGACAAAGGGAAGCATATCATTGATGCAGATCCCAGTGCCATTGTTGCCACCAACAAGATCCAGAAGGAGGGTCTAGAGGATCCAGAGGAGGGGGAGCGCCTCTTCCAGTCGCAGATGTGGGTAAAGGGTTCTCCGCTGCAATTTCTCATCGATAGCAAAAGCCAAAAGAACCTCATTTTAGCAGAGGTTGTGAAGTGGCTCGGCCTACCGACCATAGCACACCCATAGCCATATACCATCGGGTGGCGCCACCCAGGGAGAGATCTCCGCATCCGCCAGCAGTGTCGTCTTTCGTACAGTATCAAGCCATTCACGAATGAGGTATTATGTGATGTTGCTCCTCTTGATGTAGTTGATGTATTATTGGGCCAAACATTCTTGTGGAGGCGACATGCTGTGTATGAGTCTAGGCCTCATGCTATTATTATTACTTTGGGAAATAACTTGTACAGGATACCAGAGGTAGTACTGCCTCCTATCATCTCCTTGACTACTGCAAAACAATGCAGTAAGATTGTTTCCCAAATGAGGAAATTCATTTTCCTTACAACTCGCTCACAGGAAAAGAAGAATATTGGGGCCACAACCTCGAAATAGTGCTCCCCTATACGACTATAGCAAATGGAAAAATTCACAGAGGAATAGGAGGACATTTTCTCCTCACTCCCAGAGGTTCCTCTACACTGTCAGGATAAGCACTCCATTGATCTGACTCCCAACACACCACCGCCTGATGTTGCCATACATCCTGCAAATACACATACATAATCCAAACATGTACTTTCTGAGGCTCATAAAGAAACCAAATTTACTAAACGCATCCAGCATGTCCACCCACAGGTCCATGACATCTTCAGCACATCTAATACTCAGTCCAGTAGAATTTGCCTCATCTCATGGAGGATCTCAATGCAATGGGGACCATTGCTTCCTAAGGAGGGAGGAATGATCCAGGTGGATATCGGTGGCCACCCACCTATTCCATTTGGACGAGCACCAACAATTCTTGAATCGTTTCACATTCAACACAACTTACTATTTTTAGTAGGTTTTTAGGTCCTCCACTCTCGAGGCTGTTTTGGGGGCTTAATGATCCAGGTGGATATTGGTGGCCACCCACCTATTCCATTTGAACCCCCATCATTAGTTATTTCAGTTTTCAAGTTTCAACAAAACTTACTATTTTTAGCAGTATTTCGGGTCCGAAACTTCCGGAGCCGTTTTGAGGCCCTAAACGACGTTTTTTGGGCATCACACCTCCAGCAAATATCATTCCTTTTTGGAATGATATTCATGCCAAAATTTTTATTCCTCGGATAGATCTTTCTAACGAGCTATTGAGCGCATAAAACGGAGATCGTATGCCAAAGCTACGTCCCTAGGAAGTTGAACCACCAACTTACCCAAATGGGGCCCATAGTTTTGGCACTTCATCTCCTAGGGTTTGGTTTTTGGACGTTTAGAGTTCTCCATTGTTTCTCAATAATAAATAGGCCCTCGAGCCTCATTGTAACACAGTTCAGAGGTCTATAGCCACCACATCTCTTCTCAGAGATTCGCTACCAGCACCCTAGCTATTGTATTTCCATTATGTTTGTAAGCATATTTCTGTTATTTGATATTAATGAAATGACACATTATTTCCACTGCATCTCTATGTTTATGTTTATTTCTATATTTTGTTGTGTTCCTGCATAAATCTAGATCAATATTACATAGTTGAAGCAGTATGAGTGAAGCGGAGACGCGAGTGAAGCGAAGATAACTAATAGGTAGGGTGCAATGATTGGGATTAGAGAAGATGTTTCGTATTTCATATATAGCCTTTTCCTTTAGTATTCTTGAACACATCCAACATGTAGGCAATAAAGAAGTTCTTGTAGCATCAATCACCCATCAAACGTAATTACATGAATTTCCTTCCTCTTGTCCTAAATAAGGATTTTCCATTTTCTGGTGATCCTTTCTTCCTCTCGCTAAAGTGAAGGGGCTAATATTCGCAGATGGGCTAATTTTCCATGGTTTTTCCAAAAAAAATATTCGCCAATTTCCATTTTTTATAAAAATGATTCGCCCAAATTTTACAATATAAAATTATTTTACATTAAAAATCGCCAACATTATATAGACAATATATATAATTTCATTATAAATTTGAATAATTTTACAAATACATCAATAAAAATTTTATTGTTTGCATATTAGGGACTAGTGAGATTCGCCAATTTTTTAAACTTCAAGATAATTTTCCATCCTTAAAATTTTCCCTAAGTGAAGGCCTGCTTCACAGATTAGGGTGGGTGGGTGAATAGTTAACAATAGAGAAACCTTACTAACCTTTCCCTCCTTGTTGAAATATGTAACTAGGTTCAGTCTTCATAATGACATATGTAATCATGATTTTATGTATTGATGTAACGAGAAAAATAATTTTGTTCTTGTTATTCTTGAGGCATGGGTTTCATGCTCAAGGAAATTTATTTTATAGGTCAATCTCCCATTGAGATATTATAAGGCTTGTCATTAAGTCTGCACATGTAGAAATTCATTTTCATGTACGAAATACCCTTCCTGGCCATGTTACATATTGTAAAGAAATTTTATCTCAGTCAAAATAGAGTTAAAAGACCCTCAAGACCCCTTCAAGTTCTAACAAGTAAATTGGCTTATCTAGAAGGTGAATCTGGCCTATTTGAGAGCTCCAGAGAGCCTATATAGAGGAGTACTCAACCTCATTCAAGACATGCTCACTCAAGAATCAAAATAAGTTCGATCAAGATAGATAAAGAAGCCTAATACCTAGCTAAGAAAGGAGAAGGAAGAGTGAAATAGTCTAGATCTATTTTGGGCTATATTTGTACACATGTACGAGGTTAGGGCATCATCTTGCAGCAGAAGATATTGAATTGTAGTAACTCAAAGAGAGTCGAAGTTTTGGGTCAAAGAAAGTCCCCCTTGTAAGCCAAATTGATAAGAATAAGATGCCATATCAAGCGAAGGAGAAAGAAGACAAATTCATCCATATTTTAGACACATGTCTGATATAAGGTTTTTGTAGAAGAAATTAATGGAGGCAAAAATTACAGAAGAATTTTTTGGGAAGTGGAAATTGCAGAAGTATCTACTAGGGGATTGAAGTTGCTAGAAGGAAATATCATCAAGAAGAACATTTTGAATTGGTATTGAGGGGTCTTGGTAAAGGATCATTGGTCTTGGAAATCGTCAATTGAAGTTCTATAAGAAGAGAAGAATTCTGGTGGGTTTTCCTCTCATTTGGAGATTTTTTGGCCCTATGTGATTGCCTATATCTTGTGTCCTCTTATTTTTCCTTTATTTATGGTTTGGTAGTTTTTGATGAAAATAACATATAATAACAAGTAAACTAAGAATAAAATTAAGTTAAACAAAATACAAAGCAAGTAGTTATCAAAGTAAGAGAATTCACCTAACTTGTTGCTCTTATATTTCTCATGGTACCAAGCCATTCTTCCTTGGATTAAAGATCTTCTTGATGAGTTAAAAGGTATGAAATACTTTAGTAACAATGATCTCAAATTAGGCTACGACTAGGTTCCAATTAAACAAACATATGTATGGTGTATCCAGTTTCTGCATCTGTAGAAACCACATGTCCAAAAAAATTTCTTGAAATGGTTGGTAGGTACAACAATCCATAGAAATGTGTATTATTATTGTTGGTAAAGGTTAGTTGTTTCTTGGGTCAAAAAATAAATACAACATATTTTTTTTAATAATGTTGAGGCCTCTTATTTGGTATTTTTTTACACTAGTTTTATTTTGTTGGTACATTCTATCCCTTGTTTCAAGGATATTAGTTAACTAGCTTTTGGAATTGGAGATGGATGATACAATTCAGTTTAATTAACTTGCAAGAGAAAATCCTAGTGGTTGTCAAGTGCTTTGGAGACCCTATATTAGTGACCTCCATGTAGCCAAGGATGAGTCAATTTCATCATTTGGATTTCTTGATTCTTGGTTCAAGTTTGGCTATTCTAAATTTTTGTTTGGTGATAGAAGGTTTGGATTTTGATTAGGTTCCATATTAACAAATTTCACTATGTGACTACATTTAGGGATTTTTTTTTTGTTTTTTTTGCAATCTTAAACCAAATTAAAATAAAATTCTTATGTGGACTT
This sequence comes from Pinus albicaulis, assembly GCA_034641835.2. Classification (NCBI taxonomy): domain Eukaryota; kingdom Viridiplantae; phylum Streptophyta; class Pinopsida; order Pinales; family Pinaceae; genus Pinus; species Pinus albicaulis. Next base: position 1,148,289,340 of record CM076583.1, read on the forward strand.
CGAAGACAAGGTATGATGTTTTTTTGGCATTGGAGGGGTCTTAGGAATGAGCAAACTTGCTCAATATCTCCCAAACACGCATGAGATTGTCCCAATTTGGTAAAAAATGGGGCCAGGAGTGTATAAAAAGAATTCTCATAAGGAACACATGCACGTTCCAAAGAACTTGTTAGTTTTCATAAAGCACGTGGCACACTCGAGAGAATGTGTTAGTTTTCATGGAGCACATGTGTATTCCTAAGAATACATGCATATTTTTAATAATGTGTGCTTGGTCCTAAGCCATGCTAAGATGACAACCTTGTTGAAATCTAAGGCCTTACGAAGCCTATATAGTACGGAACATGTGCATGTTCTAGGGAATATGCACATATCCCTACGAGCATGCATGAAGTCCAGTGAACACACACTCATTCTTGCATATGTGCATTCTTGATGGTCCGGTACTGATTTTTACCAAAATCATTTCTTCTGAGCATAGAGGTCCTCTTCTTTTTTCTTTAATCCTTACATGAGTTATGGTATAATTCTTTAATTTGGTTCCCTAAGATGGGGATACAAGATAGATACCTTAATCCAAGTATTCTTCCAACAATCTTAGATAGACTAATATCTCTCTCTACATGTCACAACAGATAGACCTATAAAAACTCAAAATTATAAAAAAAATTACCATTATCATTTACATTGCATTTTTGGTTTTTTATTCTCTTATTTTATAGAAGATAATTGGAAGTTTAGTTAATAATATTACCTATTGTGAAATTCATCCCACCCCAACATTTTGTTTACCAATCCTACCTCGAGTTGATATAAGGGATCATTGGGTATATTTCTTAAATTCTTTAAAAGAAAATAATTATTTTTTCATTTAGAAAATGATTAGAAATTTTTTAACCTCAATAAATATAAAATGATATTTCTTATTGAGTTGCTAAGGTGAAGGGGGCATAGTAGACAACAAATTTGGCTTAAGTTCGAAGGGATCAAATATGGATCATGGTAAAGCCTAATTTCTATTGATGAGGGTGAGGTGGTTTAGCCTCAGGATGCACTACTTGGTTCTTTTGGTTTGAGTCCTACATTCATGCTTAGGATATGGCACGGGGGTGATTCGATGAAGAGATATTTTACTCAACCAATCTATGGTCGGGTGGAACATGGTAGTCCCATATCTAGTTGATTTTTACATTTAGTAATGAAGAGCTTACTCCTTTGGTATTTGGTATGAAAATGTATCAGTTATTATGTGGATTCTATTATTGTTTTATCCATTATATTTTTGTTGTTATTATGTTGGTTAAAAGTATGTGTTTTATGAGTGATTATGTATGGATCTATCCATGTTTTTACTTGTAAATGAATGCTCAATCTATCTATGGTCAAATAAATTGTATTGCAGCTTACGATGTAAGAGATAAATTCTTCTTAGCAATTATCAGATAGTTATGAGACCCCTATGCTTAAATATATTGTTTACACATGTCGATTCAATGTTTGTGACACGTTGGAAAAAATGTCTATCATGTCTAGGAGGGGTCCAGATGAGTTGTTTTTTATGTGATTGCATGTGTATCATTTTCCTGTTCTTATTTATCATCCCTTAAGTTTTTATTAAGTTCTAGGTAGTGACTTGGGCTCTGGGCTTGAAAAGGTGGCTCAAATCCCAGAGTCGCGGCACAAAACTGAGCATTTGGGGCCTAGATGTTGGCATGTAGTGTCATGTTTGCATCTATAGAATTGTAACCCATGGAATGCAGTGTTATGCTTGAAAATATGGCTCAAAGCGAGTGAAAATGTGAGTGTGACCCAAGGGTAAGAGGCCTGAATGGTTGGGTTACCTCCTGGGGGTGTTGTGGTTTTTGTTGAAGGTCCGTAGGTGGTCTTTTCAATCGGTTCCACATCCTTAAGGTCACATTGGAGGTTGAATCTCATTATCGTAGCCTATCATCACATGTTTACACCAAATGGTTGGTTACTTTGGTATATGTGGGAAGGTGGTATTATAGAACGTTCAATGAACTCATAATATACTCCCATACACATTTGTTGAATGGAATTCACAATGAATTCCAATGAAATCCCATGGAGCATATGCATTATCAGTTGCACACCCCATTATCTGACACCAACCATTATGTTCATCCATCACATCCAACCATAATGTTGAATCCGAAATGACCGATGAATATTACATCGTAGAATCAGCGTGAGCGAAGCGGAAACGTGAGTGAAGCCAAGAGGACTAATAGGTAGGGTGCAACGCTTCGGATTAGATATGATGTTCTGTATTTCATATATAGCCCTTGCCTTTGTTTTGTATTTTGTATATATCCTTTTTCTTTAGTATTCCTATATATATATATATATATATATATATATATATATATATATTTATTTATTTATTTATTTATTTATTTTTTTTAAATTATTTGTGAATGCTTAATTAAGTGTTATAACATTTTTTTATATTTTTATTAAATTTTAAAGCAATTAAAAATATATTTAAATTTTAATATTGTAAATCCATTGCATGCTACGTATGGAAATGTTTAAATGCCTCAAAATTCTCCCATGTTAGTAGTCCCTTCAATAAGGAATCAACATTCTCCCATGCTAGGAATCCCTTCAATAAGGAATTCCAAGGTTAATGGGTAATACTCTCTCTATGGGTTCAATGGCCAATTCTTTGAGCAACTTCATTTCATTTGTCACATATAGACTTTAGGGATAGTGATCACAAAGAGCACCATAACATTTAATCTATAAAATTTGGTATAGAAAATAATATGAATGCTTAGTCAAAATTCTAATTCTTTACTTATAGTTGTCAACACATTAAAGATAAAACATGCATTTCTTAAAAAAATCCTTTACAATGTCTATTATCAATACATAACATCTACGTGATGAATAATTTTATATACAAAATTACTATCCTCCATTGTTGAGAGAAGTAGTCATCAACACCAATACATTATTATCCTTGAGCTCAAAGTGGAAATTATAAGAGAGTTATGCTTTTGATTGACATAATGGTTTTTTTGTTGCAATTTGAATATGCTTTTTAAGAAGGGTAGAAAAGTTGTGGATCTTTAACATGGGATTCTAGTATTATTAGAACAAATGTGGCTTATATAAGGGACATTATCTCAATAAAAATATCATTTTATATTTATTGAGGTTAAACAATTTCTAATCATTTTCTAGATGAAAAAATAATTATTTTATTTTAAATAATTTAAGAAATATACTCAATGACCCCTTATATTAACTGGAGGTAGGATTGGTAAAAAAATGGTTAGGGTGGGATGAATTTTAGAATAGGTAATAGTATTAACTGAACTACCAATTATCATCTATAAAATAAGAGAATAAAAAACTAAAAATGCAATGTAAATGATAATGGTATTTTTTTATAATTTTGAGTTTTTTTAGTTCTATATGTTGTGACACGTAGAGAGAGATATTAGTGTATCTAAGATTTTTGGAGGAATACTTGGATTAAGGTATCTACCTTGTATCCCCATCTTAGGGAACCAAATTAAAGCATTATACCATAACTCATGTAAGGATTAAAAAAAAAAAAAGAGGACCTCTATTCTCTAAAGAATATGATGTTGGTAAAAGTCAGAATGGGACCATCCAGAATGCACATATGCATGAATAAGTGTGTGTTCACTGGAATGCATGCTCGTAGGGATATGTGCATATTCCGTAGAACATGCACATGTTCCCTACTATATAGGCTTAGTAAGGCCTTATCTTTCAACAAGGTTGTCATCTTAGCATGGCTTAGGAATAAGCACACATTATTAAAAATATGCATGTATACTTAGGAATACACATGTTCTCTATGAAAACTAACACATTCTCTGGAATGTGCCATGTGCTTTATGAAAACTAACATGTTCATTGGAACGTGCATGTGTTCCTTCTGAGAATTATTTTTATGCACTCGTGGCCCCATTTTTTACCAAATTGGGACAATCTCATGCATGTTTGGGAGATATTGAGCAAGTTTTCTCATTCCTAAAACCCCTCGAGTGCCAAATCAACATCATACCTTGTCTTTGAAGTCCAAGTAAGCATTGTTTTTTTTTAATTTGGTTTAATATTGTAAAAATTTAATAAAATGTAAAAAATGTTATAACAATTAATTAAGCATTCAAAAATGATTATATATATATATATATATATATATATATGTCTAAAAAAGATATAAAATATTATTGATTCAAGAGATGCTACATAGTTTAATAAAATAACATTTATAATAACAAATTTAAAAATAATAATAACAAAAACAATTAATGTTTATTATAAACAATATATTTTAATTTCTAACTTAATTTTAGATGTAGAAAAAAATAAATAATTTAAACTAAAAAAATATTATCAGTTTTCATTTAGAAAAAAAAAATTAAACTATTTTATATTTAAAATGAAATTAATATATATCATTGAAAGAATATTAATAAAGTTATAAATCGAATATTTCAAAATATACACGTTAAATAAAATCAATAAAAAAATGAGACCTCTTAATTTATTCATTTAAAAAAATAATTCAAATTAATTCCATCATTATTCACATATAACTTTTTCTAAACAAGCACAAACATATTTAACGATGTTGTTGATATACGCCGATAGGCCTATATCCACTACCCAACACTTGTATTTCACCAAAAGAAATATTATATATTTATGATTAAAATTACCAAAATATTTTATATATTTACTTATAATATATTAATAATATTAACTATATACATACTATATATTAACTTTATATATATATATGGATAAGAATATAAACTATTAGAATATATACTAGTATATTATTCAATAATAAAATATATAAATAAAAACATATTATAAACCAAAGGAATTGGTGAACCCGAGGGATCAATATTAAAAACAGAAGAGATTAATAAACCCTAAGAATTGATATTTTAATCTAAAAACCTAATAAATTAATAAACCATAAGAATTAGTATTTTAAACATAAGATATTAATAAACCAACGAGATTATTAACATTATAAACTAAAACAACTAATAAACCCAAGGGTTTAATATTATAAACCAAAGGAATCAGCGAACCCTAGGGATAAATATTATAAACCTAAGGGATCAATATTAAAAAGAATAGAGATTAATAAACCCTAACAATTAATATTTTAAACTGAAAAATCTAAGAAATTAATAAAGCCTAAGAATTAATATTTTAAACTCAAGAGATTAATAAACCCAATGGGTGATTAACATTTTAAACAAAAAGAGCTAATAAACCCAAGGCTTTAATATTATAAACCAAATGAATAGGTGAACCCAAGGGATAAATATTAAAAACCTAAGGGATCGATAAGGCTTAGGCCAATATTAAAAACAATAGAGATTAATAAAACCTAATAATTAATATTTTAAAATAGAAAAACTTAGAAATTAAAACACAAGAATTTAATATTATAAACCCATGAAATTACTAAACCAACGGAAAATTTTTATAAACCTAAGGGATAAATATTAGTATTATAAACCAAGAAATTAATAAACCCTAATAATTAATATTTTAAACTCAAGAGAGTAATATACCCTAATAATTAATAGTTTAAACCCAAAACCTAAGAATTAATAAACCATAGTATTTAATATTTTAAACTCAAGAGATTAATAAACCTGACAGATCATTAATAATATAAACCAAAAGAAATAATAAACCCAAGGGTTTAATATTATAAACCAAAGAAACTGGTGAACCCAAGGGAAAAATATTAAAAACATAAGGGATCAATAAGGCCAATGGATCAATATTAAAAAAACAAGAGAGTAACAAAGCCTAAGAATAAATATTTTAAATTGAAAACCCTAAGAAATCAATAAACCATAAGAATCAATATTTTAAAATCAACTAATTAATAAACACAAGGGATTATTAATATTATAAACAAACAAAACTAATAAAACCAAGGGTTTAATATTATAAACCAAAGGAATTGGGGAACCCGAGGGGAAAATATTAAAAACATAAGAGATCAACTAGACGAAGGGATACATATAAAAAACAAAAAAGATTAGTAAAGACTAGGAATAAATATTTTAAATGCAAATGAATGAGAAAGTCACATGATTAATAAAGAGATTAATATTTTAAAATCAATAGATTAATAAACCCAAGGAGTTATTAATATTATAAAACCAAAGTAAACCCAAGGCTTATCTCTCACAGGAGTTAGCTCGCGAAGGTCACCCACAAGGATGATGGATCTACCACCAAAAGGACAATTAATTTTTTCTAGAAATTATTCTCGTAATTGAGCATATATTTGCATGAATAACCTTGATCCTAAAAATATCATTTAATCAATCAATATATATCGAATATGCCTCATTTCTTCTTGGAATACTACCAGTGATTAACCCTCTAGTGGTTTCATATCTTTAATCAGGATTTTCAGAGCAAAGTGTATTGTTTTTGCATGTATATTAAAGGTAGCTATTCCTGTTTGGGGAAGAAGAAGCAAATGACTTTTTCCATTACTTGAAAGATTATAAAGAGCTTCAAAAATAAAATGAATAAGGAAAGACTGGCCAGTTCCTACAGTGCCCTGAACAATCATAAGAAGAGCTTCATGAATCTCATATTTAGCAAAATGCCTTAACACAATTTCAAAAGCAAGTCATTGTTTTTCTGCCAATGAATCTGGAGAGGAAAATGTTCTATTTGAAAGGTCAACAATATCACCCCTTGATATTCCATTGCTTATAAAATTAATAACTTCTGCAGCCACATCATCAGAAATAGTTATACTTTTCCAGTCAAAGGATATATCAAAATCCCTTTGACCAAGGGTGTGAAGATTAGAAACATTGACATTAATTGGTGGTACTAAGTGAGAGTAAAGTTGCCACTCTTGAAAATCATCTCCAAGATTCATTTATTGTTTAGAAAAATCACCATATTCTCCATATTCACTATTTTCAACAATTAATGGATTTCGATCAACATGCCATGCTCGATATCAGAAATTCCTCAAATTTTCAACAATAATTTTAGTTGAAAGCCCAATATCCATATAAATTTCATGAAATGGCTTGTACAAGAGAAATTATGTCCAGAAAAATGTTTCAAATTCCTATGAACCTTCACTAGGAATAGAATAAAACCATGGCCAAACCTGAATAATTGCATGTAAATCGCTAGGCTTCCAGCGATATTTTTTACGCTTGCTATCAAATGTCCAAGATCTTGCTGTTTCTATCAAAGATAGATGTTCAAGGAAAAAAGGCCACTTCTAATAAAGTTTAACAAAACTATTTTGAGATGAACATTGCATGCCAACCCTTGATATTTTCCTGAAAACCTTTCTTCCAACATTTAATGAAACGAATTTTCGACTACAAACAACAAGAGGTAGCTTAAGAAACATATGGCATGTTTCTTGTGCTCAAATGTCACGTTCAATAATTGTTTCTGCACGAAAAATTATATAAGCACACAAAGAACGATCCTTAGAGGAAATAGAATTTGAAATTATAGTTAACATATCATGATAACTTTCAAACCTTTTCTCTGCATTTGATGCATACTTAGCAATATATTTCAGGACGGCATGTCGAGAAAGCACTGGTTGGCAATCAAAATTTTCACGCCACATTGTTAGAAGTTCAATGTTATGTACATTAAGCCTATCATCATTTCTTGTTGGGTCATATTTTTTTCTTCCTTCATCATCTATGAACAATCATGATTCCTCAAAAATATCCCATGGAGCATTGTACCGACAAGCGAGAATAGTGCCCTTTCTGTGCAAACAAGAATCTACACTACACTTTGTGTGCCTTTGGACACGGTTCAACAATTCTTCATAATCATTATGAGGATTGCAAGGGAAAATCTGATCATTATTCAAGAGGCAAGGGTCGTCATTGAGACTTATTGGAACCATTATATTACGACGATGTATTTCACGTGGATTCCACGCACTTGCATAATTGTCAAAGAATCTCTTTACATGTTGTAAATCACAATCATTTGACCAATCTAGTATTTCCATCTTAGGAGCTCCTTGGAACCATAGGAAACCATGGATATGTGTTAAACATCTATGTTGCCTCTCATATCTGAAGAAAATGAATACAAAGTTACTACAAAAAATATAAATAGAAAATTAATAAGAAATTGACAATGAATAGAAAATAAATTCAACAAAACATACCTGTACGAGAAGTCTTTAGCTTTAAGATACTTTTGGATAACTTCCTCTCGAAATATATTGAATCTATGGTACATAAATGTGGAAAAAATATGAGGGAACTGGATAACATTCTCAATTTTCATACGATGCTCATTTAAGGAACGAGAATGTGAGGGTACAGGCATGAGGCTATGCAGCTCTGGCCACTTTGTGTCAGCTACACTCAAAGTAAAAAAAAATATGGACATCCCAACTGAGTAATCATGTCAGTCAATTCAGCCTGAAATTTAGTCTAGTATGCCCTTGTACCTCTTAGAGAAGACCGAAACCGCATAATATGCTCAGCCAACTTATTATCTAGTAATCAGAAATTTGCTAACGCAATTTTTCCATTTTTTTCGGTGAGTTATCATGTAAATTTTTATTCACAAATACTGAAGCAGTTTCTTGGCTATGATGCCTCATTATCATGTTCAATAGGTAATATCGAAAGCGAGGATGGATTCCAAACCTCTGATCATAGTATTCAAGAAGATGCAATGCATAATCATTAAGTTCAACAGTACAAATGCATGGTTGCTACCAATCAGCATCACTAGTGGGGAAAAATGTGGGGAATGCCTTATCTAATAACCCCTCAATACTATATTCATTCACCGGAGATGTTCGAATACTAGGCCAATCCATTTCATGAACATGTGAAGAATCAACATTATCAACAAATGCTCTAATTTCTTCCAATTCTCTCTGTCGATTGGGTAGGCGAGCAACAAAAGAAGAAGTATGGGAGGGAAAATGCTCAAGAGGAAACCCTTCATTATTAGCTGCATTGATCGTAGATTCCGCAATGTCACAATCAAAAAATTGAAGCCTGGAGGACACATCTATTGATATTTCGGGTAGAGCATTCACTATATCATAGTCAATTACAACATCTCAATAATATTGATCACGTTCAATTTTGAAAAGCAATGCAGCCATAACTCGAGATATTTTTACATAACATTCATAATATTTAGACTGAGCAACATGTCTCCTCACAATGAGAAATTCAATACCTTGAACACATTGGGGAATACTTTTTGCAATTGTAGAAATATCTTGGGGAAAGCTAATTATGTGTCCACTATACTTATATTGCCCACCTCGAGCATGTGTAACTTGCAAAATAGGATTTACATGTGCTATTAGCATTTCTTCAACTTGAGTAAAAACTCTTAAAATATGAGGTTGCTCACCAGGATCCATGTTATTATAGCCAGAAATACAACGTGATCCTCTTTCACTCTTACATCATCTGCAAACAGGTCCTTCGGAATCTCTCAAAACATGGATTCCAGGATATGATTCTTGGAAGATATGGGACATTTGGACAACTAACGAGCTATCTATCTTTTCTCGAAATATTTTATGCACTGCAATCATGTTTTCATCAAAATGAGTATGATTTCTATTGGTTGGACCATGTGGAGAATGATGTGGAAGAGTATAATTTCTTCTAAAATTTACTCGATTTTCAGCACCATGAGATTCCCTTCCCAAATTTGAAACATGTGGAACAGATCTATGAGATGGTCTTTCCAAATTTATGGTCTGCGTTTCTGGAGCCTGAGAGGATGATAAGGTTTCTTTAGCAATTTTTTTTTTTAAATTGAATGTCCAAATAATTAGAATTAAAAAAATGAAAAACAAATCAAATTCATTCAATATTTACAATTGTTTCACGATGTGGATGAAGTGTACGAGATGGTTGCTCTTCACTTCCAACATCAGTAGATAGAAGATTTGGGGAGCTAGTTTCAATGCCACTATTCAAATTAGTTGTTTCTTGTTAAAACAAAATAAAATTCTTTATAAAACTAAATGTCCAAATAATAAATATTTAAAATTGTACAACTATGAATAAATGAAAAAACGAGGAAAATATCAAATGCATTCAACATTTACATTTTGTTGGCGATCTGGATGAATTCTATGAGATTGCTCTTCTTCACTTATAACATTAGTAGATGGAACATCTACGAAGTTAATTTGTATGCCTATATTGAAATGAGTTGTGTCTTGTTTGAAGAAAATAAATTATGCAATAAAATTCATGTCCAATGTACCAAAAATTCAAAAAATGAAAAATAAAATCAAATGCATTGAAAATTAACATTAGTTTGTCAATTTGATTGTCGAGGAGAATGTAGTGGAAGGTTATGATGTGCTTCATATTCAATTATCAGATTAGTATATGGAAGACTTGGGGAGATAATTTCAAGACCTCTATTAAAATGAGGCGTATCCTATTCCAAGAGAATAAAATACCTTATAAGTTTAGTAAAAAAAATGTAAATAGAGGAATGTAATAATAGAACCACTATTGTAGAAAATTTAAAGATATCATTAGGTTACCTCCATTGTTCCTTGCGAAATGCTATGATGGATGACTGATTATGTTTGTGGGACAACATTATTTTGAGAAGCGATATTGGAAGATATGATTTTTCAACCAATTGGATCCAAATTATCAAACAAATGGCCAATGAAACTATCATCCAAGTCATCACATACAATATCTGTTGGAAATATGATGCAGGATGTTGTCCTTGATGGCAACCCACTGAATGAAGATAAAGACATGCGACTGTTGACATATGTTGTCCTTAATGGCAATCCACCTGATGAAGTTATTCTTGACTTGATGGACTTGGTAAATGATGTAAATCTGATGTGATATGATGTTTGTTAACAATTGGTATCAGAGCGTGGTCCTTCTGCAGAAGCTTGATCGCTTGAAGGAGATCCGTCGCAATGGGAAAGAAGCAAAAGAAGAAGCCTATTCGAAGAAAGGAGATATTTCAGAGAATATGGATACCAGAAATCAAAGGAGATGAATCTGATAGTGATTGGGATCATCCTTTGAAAGATCTTAGTGGTACAAACAATAGTGAAGAATATGCTGTCAACCTAGAAGAAGCCGAAAAAGATTCTGACCAAGCTCTACAAGTACTCATGGCAAAGAAGAAAAATACTCAAGGTAAGGAGATGTCTCAGAAAACCGGTACAACAGAAGTTGACAAAGATAAATCTGATAGTGATCCTTGTAATCTTATCTGTGCAAGCAATGATGTTGAGGATTTAAAAGAAGTTATCAAAGATCAACAAAGAATATTTAATGAGAAGGACGCTGCCTCCAAAGCTTTGTGTTTTAAACTGAAAAGGATGTTCGATGATGTATACAATCGAAGTAAAGGATATCAAGCTGGAATCATCTCTCTGCAAGCAGAACTTGAAGAATCAAATGAGAAGAATGAAGGACTTGAAGCAGAAAACGTTTCTCTAAAACAGATCTGGAAAAATCAAAAAAGGAAGAATGAAGGTCTTGAAGCTGGAATCATCTCTCTACAAGCAAAACTTGAAGCATCAAGTAAGAAGAGTGAGGAACATCTACCATCATTTGATAAGGAAGGACTTGAAGCAGAAATTGTTTCCCTCAAAGAAGACTTGGATAAATCAAATAAGAAGAATGCAAGACTTGAAGCAGAAATTGTCTCCCTCAAAGAAGATCTCATAGCATCAAACAAGAAGAATGAAGAGCTGCAGCAAACATGTGAAGACAACGGAAATTGGTTGAAAGAAGAAATCCTAAATCTGAAGGATCAAGTAGAATATGGAAGAAGGAAAGAAGAAAGCATGACCAAGCAATGCCAAGGCTTGGAGGTTGAGGTAAACATTCTCAAAAGTAAATTAGAAGAAAAGATTAAACTTTTGAGGTTTCATGATAGTACTAAAATCTTGGACAATATTCTGAGTAATCAAAGGTCTCCTGCTATCAAACATGGTCTTGGTTTCCATGAAACCATTAAAGGTGAATCTAGTTCACAAGGGAATGCTAATGATTCAAAGGAAGACAATGCAAAAACTGAAGTGTTGAAAGAAACAAAAGGTCAACCAACAGTCATGAATTCTCAAAGGAAATCATTCAATAATGTTGAATGCTTTAGATGTCATAACTATGGGCATGTTGCAACAAATTGCAGAAGTAGATTGTTTCAGCCACAAACAAACAGATCCTACTCAGAAAGGTACTCTAGTCTCTTCAGAGGATATTGTTTCTCATGTAACATGTATGGACATAAAGCAACTGATTGCAAAAGGAGGAAGATTAGAAATACTCTTTATGATTCTTATGCTTATTTTTCTGACCACATGAGATGTTATGCTTGTAATAAGTATGGACATGTAGAAAAGGAATGCAGGATGAACAGATCTGGGAAAGTGGATAACTTCCAACACTCAAATAGAAAGTTCAAGCAAATTTGGAAAAAGAAGGAGGACCGATCAGAAACGTAGGGAATTCTGACCCTACTGCAGTCATCCGCTTCTGAAGCTTACTTCTCTGATTGACTTCAGGAATGATGTGGGATACATTAGGAGATTTAGTAATGTATCGTCACAGGGGGAGCAATGCATGATGACTCTCATGGTTGATTTGATTATTCTGGTTAGATGTATTTCTGACAGTGTATCTGGTGTGAAGAAAAGACAGGAACAGAAGGTAAATTTACAGAAGAAGATGAAGGTGTAAAATTTTCTATATTACACTTTCCATACGCGAGTTATATTCACAAAAGTCGCGTATACACGCGAGTTTCAGCAGACACAGTCGCGTATGCATTGATGATAAAAGAATTTATCTGATAACTGAAGATCTGGAGCAGAGGTCCAGGGGGAGCATCAGTCTGACTGCTGATGATTGCACTGTTAGCATTATTCTGGTTACATTCATGATTATAATGACATGATACTTGGTTTCCTATGTTGAAGGTTATGGTTGAGTCCTGTTTGATTGTTGATGAAGAGTATTCGTTGAAATCTTATAATTCAGAGAGAAGGACAGATCATGCAGAGATTGTTTGCTGTTGAAGGTGTTTCAGATTGCACAAGTAAAGGAAGAGCACTGGTTTAGGGGGAGCAGCAGGTTGAATACTAATGATTGCATTGTTGGCAATATGATTGCTTATTCTCTGGTTTTTGTGATACTCATGCTCAAATGAAGATGACTTGGTACATGGCTCATTATGATGATATTTTGAACCCTGGTTGCTAATAAGTATCTTTTGTACTCACACATGGATGAGTTGGATGTCGTGTGATTCAGAAATAAGATTAGATCATGCATAGTTTGTTACTATGGTTGAGATCTTTTGCCTACATATGTTACTTCATGTTAAATCTTAAAGGTCATGGTGATGTAGGATGGTGGTGGACCACATGAATGATTGCTTGACACTTATGGGAAGTTGTTGTTTTGATATGATAAACTTTCTTGGAAAGATTGTATTGATGCTGCATAGAATATGAAGGCTTGGTTACTATTGTACTGATGCCACAACCGTTGGATAACGCTTGAAGACACAACTACATCGTTCTATCTATTTGTAGTCCAGGGAAGCATTCAAATGTCTCAGAAAGAAGCTGAACACTGTCTTTGCCTCACAGAGGATCAGTTCTGGTTGAATTTAGAAGATGGCTTTGGATACGCGGGTTTACTGAAACACAGTCGCGTATACACGCGAGTTCCTGCACAGAAAACCGCGTATGGTTGGTTGCTAGCAATTTTTGGTTGGTTCAGCTCTCTTCAGTACAGCTGCAATGCTGTTTGGTATCTCTGATACTGTTTGGTATCTCTGGTGGTGTTCCAGTTCTCATAATTCTGTTTCTAATGTTTTGATGAAGATGCCTCGATGATTTGTTGGTGGAAGTTTTCAGGATGCACAAACTAAGGGGGAGCCTTAGTCATTTGGAAAGATTGCTTGGTTGCACAGATTCAGGGGGAGCATTAGTTTTGCTGAGTATAATGCATTGCGGGCATTATGGTGGTTCTGATATATGATCTCTCTTGAGGTCTTCTTGGTATTGGTCATGAAAAGTCATATTTGTAGTTTGATTAAAAGGTCTTGTTGAGACTCATGTTGTAAAATTGTAATATTCAGTCATGTAAGGACTTGTCAATTTTGTAAACCCACTTGGTTGGGTAGCTGAGTCAATTTTTGTAAACCCACTTGGTTGGGTAGCTGAATCAAATTTGTAAACCCACTTGGTTGGGTAGTTGAGTCTCATATGTAAATCCACTTGGATGGATAATTGATGTAAGTATGAGTCTTTGGTGATAGGAAGTTCATAGAGTCATGTAATTCATTGACAAATATGTTTGAAGATTCAGCATGAACTCAGGGGGAGCTTGGCCACTTCAGCACATATCAGATCTGCAGAATGTTTCTTCCACATGAAGAGAAAAGGGTAAGTGTGTTGGTTTTGATCCGCCCGTTGCCCTTGATGTCAAAGGGGGAGAGTGTGTTGGTTTTGATCTGCTGGTTTTGTCCGTTGCCCTTGATGTCAAAGGGGGAGAGTGACATGGTGTGTGAATGAAGATAATGATGTGCCCTTTGCCCTTGATGTCAAAGGGGGAGAGTGAAATGGTGTTTGAATGATGCCAAAAATGGAGAGAGTGACATGGAAAATAAGGAGAATGACATGGTGTCATTGTATTCTTAATGTATCTATCTGTTGTGGTAACCAAACACCATCATGGTTGCCATCAAGTCCAAAGGGAGAGATTGTTGGAAATATGATGCAGGATGTTGTCCTTGATGGCAACCCACTGAATGAAGATAAAGACATGCGACTGTTGACATATGTTGTCCTTGATGGAAATCCACCTGATGAAGTTATTCTTGACTTGATGGACTTGGTAAATGATGTAAATCTGATGTGATATGATGTTTGTTGACAATATGATGCTGAGTGTTGTCCTTGAAAGGCAACCCACTTGATGAAGATGATGACAACTTACTTGATGAAGTTGTGCTTGATAGCATATGTCCTTGATGAAGGAAATCTGATGTATCTATAGCGTGAACAAAAGGCAATGAAGAAAGGAATTCAGAATGTACTCAAAGTATGATGAAAAAGAGTATGTCTCTTGGTATACGCGGATTGGACTAGGGGAAATCGCGTATGCACGCGGAAAAGAACGTGCCAAGTCGCGTATGGGCTAAAGCGCTCAAAAAGTGAAAATCTAGGGGCCCGTGGTATTGAAGGCTCATGGTATTGAAGAAGGCGCCCGTGGTATTGAAGGCTAATGGTAATTGAAAAAGGGGCTCATGGTATTGACAAAGGGTAATCATATATAAGGAGAAGAAATTCATTGTGCAAATGAGTAGTGTGGGTGCAAGATGTCTGAGCTTGAATAAATACTTCTCTCTGAAGTAGATCTGAATGGAAAGGGTAAAGGTTTGATGATAGATCTGAATCTATGAAGCACTTATGAAGAAATGATGAAGCGGGATCTTTAGATCTGAAGTGTACTTGTATTTGCTAGATCTGTTTATGGAAGGCTTAGATCTGTGATGAGGCGAGCATCTAGGCGAACATCTGTCTGAAGCAAAAGGGTAGATCTGAACTGAATATCTGATCTGATGAAGTATGCTGCTCTGTAATGATTGAAGATCTATACGCTACTCCGCCGCAGAGGAAGCGCGTATATACGCAGCCCTTCAAATAAGAGAAAGCGCGTATGCGCAATAAAAATATACACTGAGGTATACGCTGGTTTGTGTGGACGGAAGCGCGTATATACGCGACATCAGTAAAGGGAAAGCGCGTATGCAAACTAGGGTTTGCTGAAGCAAGGAGTATGAAATATCTGATCTGTTCTGCTGTGTTTCTGCTATCTGATCTGTGTTGATATGAATCTGTTGATGATGTATGGTTGTGCTTAAAAGTATGGAAAGGGTTCGGTCTGGAAATATGATGAATTGTGGCCTGCAAGTTGTGTTCTATTAAAGTGGTTGGATCCAGTGTGAAAATTGATGAAACGTGGTCCAAGGTGGTGCCGAGGGTTGTAGCCTTCAGTCAGGGGGTTGTATCTCCCTTCCAGGTGAGGCTGGTAAACGAGATCGGGGGGTCGTAGCTCCCTTCCAGGAGAGGCTGGTAAACGAGTCAGGGGGTTGCTTCCTCCAAAGAGAGGCCGGGTAAACTTGTTACTGTGTGGGTGTGCCTCGCGTGCCGGGGCTTCAAGTCTCTAGGCTTTGCATACATGTTGTAAGATAAGTTTATATTAGAAATATTCGAAGGCCGAAAGTAACTGCAGCGGTGGTTTTCTCCCGACTTGGGTTTCCACCTAAAAATCCTAGTGTTCATGTGTGATGCTTTGTGTGATGATTTATTCTGTTCTTACTGCACATGTTTACTGCTTATTGAATATCTGATGAATGAATGAAGGAATGATTTAAGTGAATAATTAATGACATAAATAGATATCTGTGTATACGCGAGTTTCGTAAAGGGTATCCGCGTATATACGCAAGTCTGGTTCAGGAAAGTAGCGTATGCATTTTAGAAGCAAGAAAAAGTGAAAGTTTTGAATATGCAGTAAATACTGATTCACCCCCCCCTCTCAGTATTTTTCCCAACAAATATCATCATTTCCTCCACCATGGATATTTTGCAACCTTTGGCCTTTCTCACAAGATGCAATTGCAGAGACAGAAGGGTTAGGGTGAACATTTGCATCCAGGTTATCAATATAATGTTTTTCCCTATTGCGAGATGTTTCCCCAATATTATGAAAATTTTCAGGAGAGCATCGGAAAAAAACATTATGCTGATGAGGAGAATATTCTGGCAATGAAATATCAAGGTGAAATGTTCCTTCCATGATAACATCCATAGTAAAATACTTACGAGGAATCATAAAATAATTTTGAAGAGTTGTTTCACTCATTCTTATATGATATGTAGCTCTCCTATGCTCATTTACTGTGTCCTTATTTTTTTGATACCGTAAACGACAACTTTCATTGGAGTTGTCATGCAATGCTGGTGACTGATTTCTTTTTCTTGTACGCTTGCTTGTACCTTCAGATGACATGTCTACAACAAATATAACATATTTATTATAGAAAAATAAACACGGAACATATAATATATCCAATATACATAAACACAAAGCAATGAAAAAGGATCACATTTTTTTTCCAACCACATAAAAAAATTAAAATCATATACGGTATTTTTCCATCCATATAAAGTTATGAAAACAGAAAATGATTTTTCCAAATATAAATTTAAAATGGTTTTTCAAAATATAAATTTAAGTAATAAAATTAACCTAAAGATATAACATTGTCTAAGAATCAATGAGAAAAAACTAATGGAAACACCATGTATAAAATAAGTCATAGTAATTATAATTATAAAAAAAAAAAATGGATAACATCCAAACACATTCAAATGCAATTAAGAGAACTAAAGGGGACACAAAAATAAATATTTTCTAGCAAATCGCAATGGAATTCAATATCCAATGTCCGATACATAAACATATAGAAGACAACCCCTTATAATGGAGCCCTATAAATATCCATAGAATTGTAATTTTAAAGTCTTAGCATACATAACCAAAAGTATGTAAAGTTAAAAAGAAAAAAAGAAATATTTTCCACGACAAGAGAGAGAATATAAAAGGACTAATAGTTGAAGACTCCATGTCCATATCTAACGTTGGAATCTCATTAATAGAATCCATACAAGTATCAATTGCAAAAAAATTTCCAGACTCGATCAAATCATTGCACTCCTGCAACATTGGAGACCAAAATCCATGCATCTATTGATTAGCTGAATTATCAATATCTATTGGGAAGCAGACGCCAGTCATCATGTCATATACTAGGAAAGGAACTTCACTGCATTTGCACATAAGAACCAGACTTGGATTGTTTGAAATGGAAGATAACCAGGACATTTGATATTTATATCTGTAGACATTTCTTCCAACAACTTCCATATGAAGCCCCAATCATCCTCAAAGTAGTCAATTATTCGTTCAACACATGGGTGACGAAATTGGAAATTATCTATTTCACAAATTGACCATATAGAAGTGGAGCCATCATCGATAAGACACATCAACTGATTCTTGCATATTGCTAATTACATACACCATATGTCAGTGATTGGAGCAAATGAAAATCCCCATTCCTTTTTTATTACATCAAACCAGTAGATTGTATACCCATATCGAGGATAATCTTCGTACTCTATGTCGAGATAGAGCCAAAACAATTTACTTTTATAAAAAACTCCATTTTGAGGGGGTGAAGTGCCACCAATTGGAAGATCAACCCTTCGCTAAACCCTATCAGGACTACTGTAAACATAAAATTTAGACTGCATTCTATCATAGATATGTTTTAGAACAACCAAGTCATATTGTTGTTGCTTACATTTTCCAATAATGAAAAGAATCCACAGTATCCAATTTTTATTCACCCAATGTTTTTTAAGGCCTTTGTAAAGGGATTCACTACAAAATAGTTTCATGAATGGGAGAATTCCATTGGTAAGGATAAAACTACCATTGGTCCAATAGTAGATTGTACTTTATATCTTTAATATATGAATATGAAAATGAGATATGTGCCCATTTTGATTAACGTATTCAGCAGCAAAATAATTGTCTTCATGATTGAGGAAAGGAACCATAAATCCAAATTCATTTGTACAGATATGCTTGCAACACAATAAGGAAGAAGGATTTTGCAAAACATACTTCCATTGCTGACGAACAGTGCTAAACTTTATCACAACCGATAAAGGGAGCCAAAGGAAGACAATTTCAAGAATTTCAAATGGAATAAAACTCCAAATAGCTTGATCCATGATAAAACAAGGAAATCACCTAACATAGAAGAAAACACACATGATATCAACAAAATATTTTTCAATTAATGGTGAATAGAATAAGCAATATATATTAGCAATTTTCCATCTACAAATATAGTAAAATGCACATATACATAATGTATAAAATCATATGAGCCACAAGAACATTATTACAATAGTTAAAAAGAACTCACAATCTTACTATTAATCTTAATAAGTAGTATTTTATGTCACTATTAATGTCTATGTTTAATATTGATGTAAATGTTTGATTCTCAATATAAATATTAGCCTAAAACAATTTTTTAATATTAAAAATCTTTATCTTATAAACCTTCCGTTATAAAATAGCATAATGTTACATGGACCAAACGATATGAAAATACCAATTTTTTAATTCTATTGTCATTGAACCTAAAAAAACATTAACTTAATTAAATTAATTATATTATATTAAGAGTATCAATATTAAGAGTAATATTAAATAATAAAATTTAAAAAATAATTTCATAAATATTATAAATATATATTAATTTGATGTAATTTAATTAAATTATAAAAAAATATAAATATAAAAATATGAAGTAATAAACATTTAATATTTTATTGATATAGGTTGCAACAATAATATAAATTGTATTAATTATATTATATTAATGTATTAATTGTACTAAATTATTGTATTAATTGTATTATATTATATTGAATAAGACAATCACCAATCTTATTCAAGTGATCAATATCCTCAATTGGGAGCACATATACCTTTCCTATACCTTAACGGCACAAATCTTAATCGTTGGGTCTAGGGAGGATAGGAGATCAGAAAGTGCTTGTGTGCAACCTTTATTGGCAAGATAGCTCATGTGGTGGAACTACCTTGCTAGTCAAGGCATACAGAAACACCGTATGATATCCTAGGCTGCGTGGACCTAATGATTAAAAATATGTGCCAGATGGCCTCACAGATCTTAATGTATGTGTGTGTTCCAAATTGACGATGTTGGTCACTTGAATAAGATTGAGGATTGCCCTTGGGGAGAACACTGACCGATCTATGAAACAAGAACTAATATCCTTGTTAATTATTCACATTTCAAAACCTGAAAGAAAAAGAGGAAAATAAAAAAAATTAACCTACAGGGGTTTTGAAATAAAAGGAAAGTGTAAAGAGAACCCATGCCGAAAGATAGTGTATTTAGAAAAATTTTATCACATGACTTTTTAGGAGACCAACCAATGATAAAAGCCACAATTCAACACTATTTATTGCATGAACAATTTAATTTGGGTACCAAAGAACATCCAAAATATGACCAATTGGCATCGGTTTTGATAATATTCTGCTATTGGGATTATTTTGCTTAAAATTCAGTAAGTAGTTAATTGCTTAAAATTGAGCATGTAGTTAGTTAGAATGGGTAACTTGATATAATTTTTGGAATATTCAGAGTATCTCATTCTAGGAATCAATTCAAAATTGAGATTATTTTGTTTAAGATTAAATATCTAATTAAAATTGACAACTTGGAATATTCACAACGAGGATATATAAATAAAAAAAATATGAATGATGCCAAATTATTGATTTCAATAATAATTATTAAAATTTTAAAATATTTTAGAAATTACAATTAACATAAAACAATTAACGAAATTAATAACATAATATTATGATAATAATCAAATTGACATAGTATTTACAATGAACATAAAACAATTAACCAAATTAATAACATAGTATTATGATAATAACCAAATTAACATAATATTCATTATAGTTTGCAAAACCAAAAATAATAAATTACACTAATAAATATAAATTTTTAAAATACAACTATATATATATATATAGACACACACACAATTTAAACTTATCATTCTAAACTATTACATTTCTAAAATTTTAATAAAATAGATTTTTAAACAAATACAGTACAAACTAAAGTGTTTCTACAACGTTTTATAAATTAAATTATAGGTAAAAACTGATTCATACTCAATGGTTAATTAGAGATATTTGACCAGGTAAAAATATTTGGTCCCACAAATCTTATAATCCAATCATCCAAATAGAAACACTTTATTGTGATCATAATAGAAAAATTGCTCCAATCACAATTTCTTCAATTGAAAAAACAAACTAATTCATGACCCTATCTTTACAAGACATAGTCTTGGACGAAACCAGAACATATGCTACACGTAAATTTCGATAACTAGAGGACGTTAAGAGTTCTAATATGGTCAGATTTAGTTTTCTCTCAAACTAAAATTCCATTTAATTTGATTATATAAGGCAAAAAGGCTGCATAAACACATCAGGCGGCATAGATACATCATATCGCACGTAGCCATTTGCTTCTCCACATGGTTTCAACCATGAGAACTTCCAGAATGCAGACATTCATCAATCAAATTAATCATATTCTCTTCTTCACTATGAATTTTTTTTATGGCAGGTCCCATGTTTTTTGATTCCCACTGCAATGGATTTTATTTAGATAGTTATCATTTGAACTCATGGTTTGATACCGAGAGCTCAAGTCCTATTGTAACCTGTGTGGGACATGATACAAATTTATTAATATAAGGGTTCTCAAAGACTGTTCAAATTAGAATCCAGAGCTATAGATGGATCTCAGCAAGTAGGGACCCATTTCGGACGAAGAATTCATCACTATGACCATCAACGGACTCTCGAATCCCACCAATGATATCTGGGTTGCCCTAGTTTCACCTTCAAGCCCCAAGTATGTTAATTTTCATTAGGGCTTCTAATAATTAGCAGCTAATTTTCGTTAGGGTTTGTAATAATTTGCAGTTTGTTTTCGTTAGGGTTTCTTATAATTCACAGTTCGTTTTCATTACAGTCAATTTTTATGATGAGAAATTGTGCAATCTCAATTATTTATAGGCTTAGGCATGGATGTAGTGTTTATAATAAATATTAGGTTGAATGGATAACTAATCATAATGTGTAACAACATTTCAACATGTCCACTGAACGTATTCATGTACTTCGAAACTGGAGATACGAATCGCCATTCTCTGCTCTGCCATTACACTGTGAAGTTATGAAGTATTCCATATTGATTTTAATTTCATGGATTCCTTCGTACGTATGTCTGTGTATATGTCAGTGTAAACTTTAAAGTAGTAATTTTGGAAGAAATATAATAGATGCTTTTAGGCTTAGCAAATGTCAGCAATTTTCTGAATTTGTCAAATCTGTAAAATTTTGATTTCCAAAATATTGAGATGAATGTATAATGGTACATTATATGATTTGAATGACTTGATATTGTCTCATTTCCTGAAAAATGATCTTTCCTATAAGGAGTGCACGAAAAACAAAAATAGTTGTCGGTTACAAAAAAACTGGGAGAAACATGAAACCAAGACATGCAACGCTTCCATAACATTTCATGTCATCAATATATACATAGATATCGAGTGTTAATTACTTTATGGTGGTTATGAAAACCCCTGCATCCTTTGGAGATAAGAGGCTCTCAATTTTTCTAACCCAAACATGCCTATCTATGCCCATCTATCCAGTGTGGATTCTACTGGTTCATCCGTAAGTATAAGAATAGATTCTAGGATTAAGGGCATTTATATTTGTTATTGATCAATTGTATATAATTATGATTACTTTTTGACAAAATAGATGAAGGTAAGATGGATCAGCGGGAGAAATACCATGCAATTTGTGAATTATGGTGTTGGAAAATCGGCCATGTCCACTATGACCATGTTCACTTGAGATGATATGTGCAGTATGTTCTGCCAATCTTTGAATTTTTGGTTCCATTCTGTCAATTATGGATACATTATAAGACAAGTGTGAAAATTATATCATAAACTTAATTATTTTTCTAGGTAATGATCTGCTTCCAAGACCAGCAATGGATTTTGGATGGCATGATCCAGGATCTATTCATACAACCGTAATGATGGGGTTGATGCCTTCTTAGAAATATAGCTACAGATATGGAAGGTACAAACATCCAAAACTTGGAGGCTAGTGTTAAGTATATATCTGAATATCTTTCTTGATTCTGTATTAGCAAAAAGCTTACTAACTTGTGGGTACCGTTGATATGTATATATATGGTTTTTACAGTCATAATGTGGGTTTGAGTTCTCTGGTGAGTTTCTCAACCCCTCCTGCATCAGGGGCCAGTGATGTTCGATTTCTTACATTCGGCGACATGGGAAAGGCTCCCCATGATGCATCCGATGAGCATTACATTCAAGTAACAACTTTAAGTTTTGGCATTGTTAGATAAACTAACATGGTTCTACTTTAACCTAGGATTGATTTATGAAGTATGACGATTCAAAATCCAAAATTTTGCAATCACTAAGAAGATCAATCACAACACACCCTCTTAATTGATTATTCTTTAACCTCCTAACATGTAATATAGACTTTATAAATTTATATATGCACCTCATTACTATCCCTCCATCCATTCTTCATTCCTTTCTTGGTGTATTTCTTACCTTTCATGAAAATGGTGAAAATCAAGTCATTATTAGTCATAGTCCACCCTTATTGCCAAAAAGTTTTTCCTTTTTGTTTCTCATTATTTTACTTGAAAATAAAATCCAAAGTAATTTGAATATTTTAGTATAATGTAACGAAAAATGTTTAGAGGCATGTAGTTTATTTTGTCTCTGTGTATTTACTATTTGCGCCACACTACAAATTTAAAACCTCTTACTGCATATATCTTCTTAACATTTCTGCGATATAATTTCCAGCAACTATACTAATAAACCATGATTTAAATGTACAAAGAGTAGATATATAAATTTAGAGTAACAGAAATTACAGATCCAAGATGTCTATTAAGTTGATGTAGTGATAAAGCAATTGGAGGAATTTGCAGCTGATATTTTTCATAATAAGGATGCTTAATAATTATAATCGTCCTGATAAAATAGCTATAATTGAAATAATAGGCGTGGCACTTAAACCTGGATTCACAATTCGATAAACTCTAATAGATATTTTTTTGCAGAAACCATAGTTCTAGCAAAGAGGTTTTTGGCTTCTAAGAAAAATAATTGCATTGAAAACTGAAATTATTATTTTAGAAACAATATCCTCTGCATAATCAAGAACTTCACCAATTCAATGACAAGAATATTAGGTAGATAAACCCTAATATATATTGGTTGGTTGAAGCCCTAATTTTACGATTTTTTGTTTTTTGTAAAAAAATTGCACTGAAATCATTTCTGATGGAAAACAACTTCACTGATTCTGTACGAAAAAATACTACAAAATACTTCGACGCTTCTAGTAACGGCTTCATCATAACATGTAGCGAGTACACAATTGTACCAAAAGAAAACAAGTAACAAAATACAAGTTAACAAATAGCGTGAGCCATTTGACTTCAGGATAGACAAGAGGAGGATAAAAGGGAGGATTGAGTGTTTATTTTACAAGCGTCACTTATCTAAATCCTTAAAATAGATACATTTTTGAACGTGACGAGAAAAAATTAAAAAATTTAAGATAAACCAACTTCTCAAACAATTTAAAACCCTAAAATGATGGCATCAGAATGTTAAAAGAAAGAACGAGTTAAAACATTCATAAAAAACAAAATTCTGAAACCATTTAAAACCCTAAAAATATAGCACCAGATTATACAACCAAAAAGAAAATACTAGAAATATTTTTGTGATTTTAAACAGGAGCACTTACCTCTTGGAGGGAGGAACATAGTGTGTTTCTGGTTGTTTTCTTCTGTATCCAGTGTTTTTCCAGAATTGTGGTGATGCTTCTCACAAAATAAAATTATGAATGCATAGGAAATCCTTACGGATGCACAGGAGGATAAAATAGGATGAGAATAACCCTTGAAGCTACAGAGCGGAGAATGCAGAGAAGGATAGAATGCAAAGAATAAAGGATATAATATCAGCAAAGGAGAAAAGAGGATGTTGGTGTGGCTATGGCTAGGGGTTGTGCAAGAATGGCTAGTTCGGATCCTAGACGAGATGAAAACCAACCAATGATGCTATGAAGTGGAGGAGACAATGAAAAAAAAACAAAATTGGTGTTTTTCCAAATAATTGAATGCAAATCAATGGAACCATCACTAGAGAATTAGAGAATTTGAACCATCACTAGAGTGTTAGAGAATTTGAACCATCACGTGTTGGAGGAAAACGTTGAGCCGTTAAAAGTTTCATTTATCCTCCTAATTAATGAAATTCAGTCCAACCATGACACGTTGGAGAAAAAAAAGGTTAAGGGTTAACGTTTCACTTTCATTTGTCTTATGACTTATGCTCCTATGAACAAAATTGTTTGAACCCATATCATTCCACTTGTTAATCTTGATAGGTGGAAATTAATAAATGGCATAATAAATTTTTAATAAGGTTTGTAAATTTTTAATTTAAGTGTGGTTTAATCATATCATTTAGATATGAAATTAAGTTAGTGGTGTAGATTTTATCCATTGATTTATTGGTGACGATGAGAATATACTGGCATCTCTAAATTCACACCATCCGATCAAAATGATTAATTTAAAAATGATTAAATCAGCCAATTCCAATAGGGGGTTACACCTATCGGCATAATAAGTAAGAAAAATTGTTTAACCCTAGAACTATGTAAACTCATTTTTACGTTGGATTGTGTTTAACCCCACAACTATGTAAATTCATTTTTACGTTTGATTTTACCACTAACATGCTAAATAAATTGATTGATATTTCCAGTGCACAAAAGTTGCATTAGAAAATTCCTCTGTAGATAAAAAAAGGTTCAACATGTATATTTGAAATAAACCTATGTAATAATTCAATGGTTGAATGAATAGTAAAATTACTTCAAATGGAAGCACCAAAGGGAAATGGGTATGATTTTGGTTGCGTGGTTGGGATTGGTTTGTCAAACAGGATAAACTAGGTAGAAAGTATTGTTTTTCTATATATTTAGAGCCTCGAAATTACTCATTCATTTAGCCACAAGAGAAATATCAAATCTCATCAAGATTATACTGAGACAAGGAAAATGACCTATAGGAACTTTTATTTTCCTAATTTCTAAACATACATTGATTGTAAAACAAATTATGGGCACAAGATATACGTTAAGGCAGGGTTGTTGGCTATTCAATGAGAATTGAAGCTATGTTTATTTTTCAATTAGGAGGTTGTAAAGTGTATCACACATCAGGCCATAGGGGTATGAATTTTGAATCAATCAAAGTAGCAGGAAATGCCCATGAGCAACTTGAAATATGTTCTTCCATTATGACCACTATTACTTCGTTTGTATACAATGAATTCTTCACTCTCGTATATCAAACCTTTGTCTGTGTAAAATATTTATCATAAACATAAATTCTATGGGTTTTTAAAAATGAAGTAAAAAGCTTTGAAATTAAGAATCTTGCTTAGTGATACAATTATACGAAAAATATTTAGCATTTAGTCATTTTATAAAAAATGGAATTGAATGAGCTTATCTTCACCTATTATCCATTATTATTTTCTATTATCTGGATCCCTAACATGCAATAGTTAAATGGATTTTGCAATTCCATGAAAAAACAAAAGGAGGAGAAAAACCATTCATAAGAGGCATGACGGACATGAATGAAATAATGAGAAATGTTGAGGCACTAAAGAGAAAAAAATTCTATGATGGAAAATTGAGATAGATTTTGTAAAATGAGTGTCGTTATCTTTTCTATATCTACTAATTGTCACATGTGGTCTAAGTTCACGACCAATGTACCATTTCTATATTAGGTTAGGTACACTAGATTTCAACTATGACCCCATGTCACAGGGTTCTTCTTTGGATTCAATGGCTTGAATTAAGTCTTATTTAGATGCTACTAGCAAGATCATGATGCATGCTAATGTAATTTCCATTAGAAGAGGGTAGAGTTCCATTTCAATTTGGATGCAAGTGGCCTTGTTTGGATGCAATAAATTTGTATATTTATCATTTTTTAAAATATAGTGTTGTAGAAGATATGTTGCCATATTTTCCCCAAGGGATATTACTGTGAAAGAGAACGAAGTGAAAACAACATGCACTACCACTGAAGAGGGAGGTAAAGGGAAGCAAGTAATAGTTGTAGGAGGAAATGCTTATTTTGGATGGGCAAGAGTTTTTCATCTCTCAAGAATAGGATACCAAGTTTCCATTTTTGATAGCCTTTTCCAAAATTTGTTTCACTAACATCTTGGGATCAATATCTAACAGCCATTGTCTCAATACAGAAGATAATAAAGATATTCTAGTAACTCTATGGAAAACAACTTGACCTCTTTGCCCAATATTTTTCTAATTTTTATTTCCTTGTAGAGGCTTTCAAGTCCTTTGAACCCAAGGCAGTGAGAAACTTTAGAGAATAGAGGTATTCTCCTTATTTCATCATAGACAGAGGAAGATTAATGTATACTCGGAATAACAATGTTCTTGGAACAATGAATGTGTTTCTTGCTACGAAAGAATTCATCCTAGAATTACATTTGGTAAAAATCGGTACCATGGGAGAATATTGAACTCTTAACATTAAAATTGAGGACAAGTACATTACTATTACTCATAATTTTAGGACATACAAACTATCATATTTGAAGCAAGCATGTTCCTTTAATCATCTTATCAAAGTGGATGGTTCTCACAACAAATATTTTACATGCAGGGCTTTGGGACTAAGGGTTATCGACCTCAATCAAGGGGTGGTTTATGGTGTCATAACCCCAAAAATGTGAAACATGAAGAAATCATTAATATGATAGAATATGATTTTTTGGTAAATAGTCAACTTATAACTTATGACAAGTTTTGCAAAGGCCAAATTCACAAATAAGAAACGATGATTCAAAATAGTTTCCAAAACTACCAAATTATATTATTTATTGTTATCTCAATGTCTTTGAAAGTATGGGCATCGAAAACATATGTACTTCAATGCTTTCCATAAAGGGTCCACTATAGATCTATTTTTGAAAGGAAAAAGACTTTCTTACAAATATTTTCTTGCTTGTAGGGTTTTTTTTCCTAGTTTCAGATGTGTCTTTATGCTTGTAGAGCTCATTAATAATTTCACTCGAACCATGACTAAACCTAACAACCCAAAATTATCTTTGTAATTTTGATTTCATAGAATTTTTGCTACATTTTATAGCATATAAGTTGTGATAGGAAGAAAAGGAAAACATTCGAACTAAAGCTAGGGAAATTCATTATTCATCTAGTGAAGCAAAAGAAGATTGGAAAATGGCACACACAAATATATCATGTTATATTTTGAACCTTTGCATTGGTACTTTCAAAGTTCATTAATAATTTCACTCAAAACATGAATAAACCTAACCACCCAAAATTATCTTTGTAACTTTGATTCCATATAATATGTGCTACAATGAAGCCTAGTTGAGAGTTATTGTTGGGAAAATTTTGTAAAGGACCAAATGAGAGTGTTTCACTCGAAAATATTTAGTTTGTTCGACCAAAATCCTGGCATAAATATCTAACACTCATTGTCTCAATTCAAAAAATAATAAATATATGGAAGTAAGTCTCTCACAAACAGCTTGACCTCTTTGCGGGTGATGTTTGTGATTTTGATTTCCTTCCAATAGGACCTGTCACGCCTCAAAAATTGACTAACCTAATTTTAAATCCTATCTAAGAGATACTCTTGGGAAAATTTTTGAAAGGACCAACACTATATTCACCTATTTAAGCTTAAAAATAAATAAATGGAAGCAATTTTTTCTATATTTATTATTAGTCACAATTCATGATTCATTGATGATAAAGTGGGCTACAAAATATTAACGAGAGAGCTTGACCAGAGAACACATGCCATATTTTTCACTTATACAAACCTAACATGGAGAGATATATAATTTATATGTGTCCCTTTAAATATGTGTTTAAAGGTTGATCCAAGTGGATATCAGTGGCCTCCCACCTATTCCATTTGGACCCGCAGCATCAATTCTTTCAGTTTTTCCGCTTTAGCACAGCTTACTATTTATAGCAAGTTTTCGGGTCCTACACACCCAGAGCCGTTTTGGGGCATTAATAATCCAGGTGGATACTGGTGGCCACCCATTGAGTCCATTTGAACCCTCATCATTAGTTATTTCAGTTTGTAAGTTTCAGCACAACTTACTATTTTTAGCAGTTTTTTGGGTCTTAAACTTCCGAAGCCATTTTGAGGCCCTAAATGACTTTTTTTGGGAAAAAGGAGAGCAACATGGGTCCATGGACCGATGTTTCTCGTTCAAAAATTGTACTCCTTGGATAGATATTTCTAACGAGCTATTGAGCACGTAAACAAAGATTGGATGCCAAAGTTACGCCCTTGGGAAGTTGAACCACCAAGTTACCCAAATGAGACCCACAGTTTTGGCGCTTCATCTCCTACGGTTAGGGTTTTGGACGTTTCAGATTCTACATTGTTTCTCAACAATAAATAGGCCCTTGAGCCACATTATAATACAGTTCAGGGGGGTGGGAGCCGATACATCTCTTCTCAGGGATAAGTGCTACCAGTGCCCTAGCTCGCTTGTTCTAATCATGTCTATATTGTAATACAGTTCAAGGGGCTAGGATCCGACACATCTCTTCTCAGAGATAAGGGCGACCAGTGCCCTAGCTCGCCACATATCCATTATGTATACATTGTAATACAGTTCAGGGGGCTGGGAGCTGATACATCTCTTCTCAGAGATAAGCGCTACCAGTGCCCTAGCTCGCCACATCTCCATCATGTCTGCATTGTAACATAGTTCAGGGGGCTGGGAGCCGATACATCTCTTCTCAGAGATAAGTGCTGCCAGTACCCTAGCTCATCTATTTCCATTATGTCTGTAATAGGCCTACGAGCCTCAATGTAGCACAGTTTAGAGGCCTGCGTATGCTACATCTCTTCTCAGAGATACGCTACCAGCGCCCTAGCTTGTTTCCATTATGTTTGTAAGCTTATTGCAGTCATTCTTTTATTAATAAAATGAAGCATTATTTCCGTTGCATCTCTGTATCTATGGTTATATCTGTATTCTATTGCATTCCTGCATAAAATCTGGATTAGTGGTATCAGAGAGGGTCTACTCTTTCTCTGTTTTTCTCTTCATGTCCCCAATGCGGCCAGGGTATAAGGAGTTCAACCTTGCAACCCCGAGACCCCCCATGGTGGAAGGAAATAAATACGAGGGAGTAGGAGATCCTATCAGAATCTTGCTCAAGGATGCCCTCGAGAAACATAGGAACGCAATGATGGACACTTTTTTTTTTTCAGATCCTTCAATGGCTGCCCACCGGTGGCACATCTAAATCCAACACCAAGTTCAGCAAAATTCCCCCCCCCCCCCACATGGAGGAACTTAACAAAATGGAGACCATTGCTTCCTAAGGAGGGAGGAATGATCTAGGTGGACATCGGTGGCCTCCCACCTATTCCATTTGGACCCGCAGCATCAATTCTTTCAGTTTTTCAGCTTCAGCACAGCTTACTATTTATAGCAGGTTTTCAGGTCCTGCACACCTGGAGCCGTTTTGGGGCATTAATAATATAGGTGGATATTGGTGGCCACCCATCGAGTCCATTTGAACCCCCATCATCAGTTATTTCAGTTTGTAAGTATCGGCACAACTTACTATTTTTAGCAGTTTTTTGGGTCTTAAACTTCCGGAGCCATTTTGAGGCCCTAAACGACGTTTTTTGGGAAAGAGGAGAGCAACATGGGTCCATGGACCGATTTTTCTCATTCAAAAATTGTACTCCTCAGATAGATATTTCTAACGAGCTATTGAGCGCATCAAACAGAAATCGGATGCCAAAGTTACGCCCCCAGGAAGTTGAACCACCAATTTACCCAAATGGGACCCACAGTTTTGGCGCTTCATCTCCTACGGTTAGGGTTTTGGATGTTTCATATTCTACATTGTTTCTCAACAGTAAATAGGCCCTTGAGCCACATTGTAATATAGTTCAGGGGGCTGGGAGCCGATACATCTCTTCTCAGGGATAAGCGCTACCAGTGCCCTAGCTCGCTAATCATGTCTATATTGTAATACAGTTCAGGGGGCTAGGAGCCGACACATCTCTTTTCAGAGATAAGCACAAACAGTGCCCTAGCTCGCCACATCTCCGTTATGTCTACATTGTAATACAGTTCAGGGGGCTGGGAGGTGATACATCTCTTCTCAGAGATAAGCGCTACCAATGCCCTAGCTCGCCACATCTCCATCATGTCTGCATTGTAACATAGTTCAGGGGGCTGGGAGCCGATACATCTCTTCTCAGAGATAAGCGCTGCTAGTACCCTAGCTCATCTATTTCCATTATGTCTATAATAGGCCTGCGAGCCTCAATGTAGCACAGTTTAGAGGCCTGCGTACGCTACATCTCTTCTCAGAGATACGCTACCAGAACCCTAGCTTGTTTCCATTATGTTTGTAAGCTCATTGCAGTCATTATTTTATTAATAAAATGAAGCATTATTTCCACTGCATCTCTGTATCTATGGTTATATCTGTATTCTGTTGCATTCCTACATAAAATCTGGATCAAAGGTGGTTACTACTATCTATATCAATATTGGGAGAGCTTTGTCTCCAGTTTCTTCCAATATTATGACTAAAGATGTGTTCTCTCTTCATGAGAGAAATGCTTGGTGAAAAACCTGAGTTTTTTCTTTCCCCACCCCACCGTGCAATTAGTAAGATGATGATCTCAAAATTCCAATTTGCTTGTTCTAAGTGGAGTAACAAGTGACTCACAGTACCTCACAATAATTTATAGCATAGATGAGTAAGGGCCGAAACAATTTCTCATGAACCTGCTAGGGTGTCTAATAAACAAATTCAAGGCCTGAGAGAGGACTTGTTGTGCCAAGCCACAAACTATGCACAACGAAACCCATAAATAAACCAGCTATATATGCATCCCATATCTAGCATAGTAGCTAGAGTTTGTTCTAGATTTTCTTCCCTTTAAACTCAGATGGTAGGAGAGAAAATATTCCTTGTTTTGTCACTCACCCTTGGAATGTACAACAAAGGTACCCTAAATGTCAATCACTCCTTTAGGACACCATCTTCAATTGAATAAAACTTTCCACAATGATCATGGACTCCAACAATGAGATTGTACATCAGACCACCCCTCACCTTCTTCCATCTTGACTAAAAAACCTTGCCATCATCTCTCTCTCATGCCCTCATCACTGGGATATTCAATCTCTAGCCTTTCTATTGTATGATTGATCTTTCTAGCTAGATTGTTAACACATAGCTTATAGTTATGCACTTGGTTAGTATTCTTCCATTCACTTTATTTTTCTTTCATCATTGATATAGAAGTTGTTTTCATCCTCCCACATTATGGGCATACTTTCTAGCCCCATTGATCTAATTTTACAGTCATTTCTTTTATATTAATATAGTTGTCTTATATTATCTACAAACATCACTGAACCTCAAAAAAACATAATAAACTCATCCTCAATTTTCTTATTTATTATTTTGTGCTAGAAATTATATTTCGGAAAGTTACAAAATATCTTCTATTTTGATTCAAAATATATTGTGGAAGTTAAAAACATAAAATCATTGGAAGAGAGGATATCATATAATCTATGAAAACAAAGTGAAATTTTTTTTCTCCAAAATAGAAATAGACAAAAGAGGATAATCGAAGCACAGGACATTGCTATTGAGGAGGTGAGATAGTCCATTTTTTGTTGTATTGAATACCCCTAGTTGGAATCTAAAATAACATCCTTCATGTTAGGAAAAGAGAATTAATTAAAGGGAAACATTCAGAATAAAATTTGAAGGAAATTTCAATATTTGAAAAAACAGGGAGAAAAAAAGACCCAAAAAAATGGCCACAAAGGTCAAATAAATCTATTTTAAAAAGAGAAATGGATTTTTTATTTTCTCGAATAAAGCGTTGAAATATAGTGAACACTAAGCAAGATCAATACCAAAGGGACATCGGAAAAGAAAAAGTTTTGAAATCTACATAAGGTTGACACCCACCGCAACTTCAAATTTCAATCATTGTTATGTTCTCCTCCATAAGAAAAATAATTTGAAGGTTAAATTTATCATCATATAGTAGGAAAAATATTAGAAGGTTTATATGAGACCTAAAATGAGATAAACATGCTTTATTTGAGAAACCAGTGATATATTTTGAATATGGTGGAAGCTAATCAAGTGGCAGATGAATCTACCAAGGTCAAATATATTATTTTGAAAGGAAATGAAAATTTTTATTATTTTCATATGTATGATGTAGAGAAGTCTAAGGAAGCTTGGAACACACTAAGGGCATAGTATGAGACCTCAAACGATATACACATCCTTTCTATGAGGAACTGATAATATAGTCTAATGATGGTAGAAGGTGATCTAGTAATAGATCACCTTATGGACTACCAATATTAAGGGTGTCATAGAAGAAGAAATCATTGTTGGTAATGAGTTGAGAATGGGGACCATATATTTAATTCTCTCAAAAATCTACTTCATTCATATAGGTTCCTTGTACAAGTCTTAATTTTGATATTGATGTATCACCTATTTAGTTTTAATGATCTTGGGAGGATTTTCAATGGAGAAAAAATGAAAAACTAAACTCCACGATGAAGAGGTATACTCCAAAAAAGCCTTTACAAATAATAGAAAAAACAAACGTAGGAGAAACTCTTAATAAAGAAAGTAACCAAAAGAAAGGCAACAACAAGGAAGGTGAATCTCAAAAGTGTGACTCCAACGTGGATTAAAAACAATTTTTAATACCACAATAACTGATCTGTAAACTTCCTTGGATATTCCACTTGAAAATTTGTCACAATAGATCTCATAATATTATATTAAAAATTTGTTATTCTACAGTATTACAGTTTTACTAAACTTTAAGATCTATAGATTTAAGTGTAATTAGTGCACGCACATGAATATAAATTATGTATGAAAGTAAAGAACAACAAAATAATCTCACAAACACATAATATAGATGATACTCTCTCTAGGAAACACTTTCAGGAGAAAACCCAACTAGAAGGTGAGGCCACTTTTCTCTCTTTCTCTATCTGGAAATATGGTTGCAGGTACAAAGAAGTAATGCTTGTGGCCGGTGGGATGCTACACTGAGGAAGGTGAATCCTAGATGTGTGACTCCAACATGCATTAAAAACAAGTTTTAATACCACAATAAGTGATCTGTAAACTTCCGTGGATATTCCACTGGGCAGTTCCTCACAATAGATCTGATAATATTATATTAAAAGTCTGAGATTATACAGTATTATAGTTTTACTAAACTTTAAGATATGTACATTTAAGTGTAATTAGTGCATTCATGTGAATATAAATCATGTATAAAAGTATAGAAAAAATAATAATCTCACACACACATAAGACACAAGATATTATCTTTGGGAAACCCTTTCGGGAGAAAACCCAACTAGAAGTTGAGGTCGCATTACTCACTTTTTTTGTCTGGAAATATGGCTGCAGGTACAAAGAAGTAATTCCTCTAGCTAGTGGGCTGCTATAGTGCATATATCTTATTTGTGTTCTCTACCTCCTATATCTTCTAGCTATCTTTGATCAAATATGGAACAAAATGATCTTGAAATAATGGAATGCCTGTTCCTCCTAGTGACTTGGTTATAACACAACTCGATAGCCTACTAGTGGTTAATTTTGACTACATCAACTCTTCAATAGAGTTACAATATAGTCTCTTATAGAGTATTTTACATCAAAAAAATGTTTCTATCCCATTTTCCATGGATAATGGGGGCTGACACATCATCCTTTTGAGCTATAGGTGTGAAAACAGGAAGGTCAATGTATTAGTGGTGTAAATTTTGCACAGGGACTCAGACTGACACACTTATTGCGCCATTAGAAATATATAAAAGTGTAGAATAGCATGGAATGGTGATACATGGATGTGCTTGACTTTTACTCCCATAAAATTTTGTTTGATGCCTCAAAATTCTCGTGGAAGGTTTGAGACCCCATTTCGCCAAACTCGGTCCCACTAGTGAAAACAGTCTCGTGATCTTATCCATCCACTTTTTCCACTCTAAATGCATCTAGATGGATGAAAAACAATATAATGACTAATTTTAGATCCCATCTCCCCATTTTTGGAGGCTCTTGGTCCCCAAAATATTTTACTGAAGGGGGTGAGGAAATTTTTCCTCCACCTTCTCTCTCATGTACCATTTAGATTTTCCTGGAAGTTGTCCCTTCAACCCAATATGCCAAAGGTCATGCTGCCCCTGTCTGGTAGTTTTGGACCTCTTCTAGAAAATCATATCTTCTGTCAACTCTACCTGAGCCTCTGGTGCCAAATCCTGCACAGAAGGTAGGACTTGCTCATCTTCCTCATATAGCATTGAAGGCTCATAGAGTTTCAAGTTATCTACACTCACAACTAAGTAAATGCACATATATGGTGGTAAACTGAGTCGATAAAAATTATCACCCACCTTTTCCAATATCTCAAAGGGACCATATACGAGAGCCTTTATTTTCTTACCAGGTCCCTATAGCCTTTCTTTGTACAACTCTAGCCATACTCTATCTCCCACCTTCAATGTTTTATTTATTTTGTGTTTATCATGGATGACATTATACTTCTCCTGCAACTTATTTAGTGTTTCTTGTACCTATCAATGGATTTTTATAATATTCACTATACAATTTTCAGCCCTTAAAGAATCTCCTATAAGATCCTTCTTCAGTCCTCCTTACTGCACATATGAAATATCAAAAGGCGAAGGTGGAAAATATCCAAAAAAAGTCTCAAATAGGGACTTTCCTGTAGAAGTGTGGACTTCTCTCTTATAAAAATGCTGCATATATACCAGCTTTTCAGCTCAAGTCTTCAGATGCTTCTAGTTGTAACTCCTGAGAAGCTGCACCAAAGACCTGTTGACCACTTATGTCTTTCCATCTATCTATGGATGGAATGATGTAGATATCTTTAACTTTGTATCCATATTCTCCCCCAATGTAGTATAGAATTCACTGAGAAGTCTAGTATCCCTATCTGAAATGAAGCTCCTTAATATCCAAAATTTCACCCAGACTTAGCCAAAGAATAAGCTTGTTGCTTCTTGTCCCTTGATGGCCTTTTTACAGGGCATTAGAACACACATCTTGTTGAGCCTGCCAACTACCATAAATAGGTTTCATGTTCATTCCCGGTTTCGGTAAAGCTCTCACAAAGTCCATCGAAATGATTTCCTAAGGATGAGTATGTGCAGGTAAGGGATGATATACACCCTGTTTCCTCTTGCTAGGATTTCTGGTACAAAAAATCATGCATCCTCTTATGAACCTAGTTACCTGCTCTTTCCTCTTAAGCCAATACACATACCTCTACAAGTTAGCCACAGTCTTCCCTACACCAAATTTCCTTGCAACCTTGGAGGTCTCATCCTCTCTAATATGCTGTAATTGATCACCTTTGAAAACACATAGTTTATCTAGCCTATAGAGTAACCCATCCTAGAGATGGTATTCAATGATTTTTTCACTGTTATTATCATTTTTTGCTTCCTACCACCAGTCATCAAATAGAATTTTATAATGTTTTGTTAGGGTCCCATTTTTAATTTTTTGTCATTCCATTAGGTCATCATGCAAAAATTTGGTCACTTGGTGCAGATTTAGGTATGATATCACTCCTTACAAAATTTTATAACTTGTTGGCTTATTTCACCACCATTTTTAGCATACCATCATTCAAAATTTTTCATCATCATTACACTCATATTTATCATGGTTTCATTCAATTCAGAGTCTTCATTAGGTCATTAGGCTTTGAGTCAGCAAATCTGTCATCCATGCATAAAATTCGCCAATGGAGGAGTGGTAATAGGTAAATTTTTTCTATGAATTTGGTTTCAAATGTAATTTATGTTTCTAATATGTAATAATTTCATCATGTTCCTAAATCTGCAATTGAAATTTCCAAAGCTATGAGGTTCCAAAAGCAAAGTGAAAATCATGAGGTGGGCCACCCTACCTCTTTGAATTTGTAAGTCAAATAAGTGCTTCCCATAGTCATTTTACCTTTACCCACATCCACATACACTCCCTAAAGCAATCAAATCCACTCAATTTCACTCGCTAAGTGTCTACATCAAAACCCTAGACCCTACACCACACCACTATCCGTATACTGCGTTTTTGGTGGCCTCCTAGACCTAGAGCTGTAATAAAATTCCCTTGGTCTAATCCTACCTAATTCCCTTCCATTACACTTCTTATACATTCCTAACACCCTTCCCTACTTCCATAATTTTTCCCATTTCCATTTCCCTCTCCTAACCCCTTCATCCTACTCCATTTCTCCATTCCCCTGTTTTTTCACTACTAGGGTTTTTCGCTTGCAAAGTACATATGGAGGCAGATAAGAGGCGTTAGAAAAAAGGAGGACAAACGTACATATATATGTACCACCCAACACACATGATATGATGTCCTCTCCACTTCCCAAGTAGTGCCATATTCAAATAAATCAACCTTTCCAAGCTAAGGGCTGGCTAGGGTTTATAGTGCACACATGAGAAATTTTTATTGAAAACGTATTTTTGACCAAATGGAGATGAATTTGAAAAATGTAAAAGTGGTTTTTCTCCATAATATAACAAGGAACAAATTGAACCTTCTTCATTTCATACAAAGGTGTTATTATTTTGGATAAATGTTCAACATATACTTGTTACAGGATAGTTGTTGTACTTTTGAAGTACTATTTTGAAAATGCATATTTCTATGTCATGGAATGTCCCAATGACATGTTGGATAAGTGAAATGATAACTAGACAAAATATATTTCTAATGAGCTATCATGAGCTCAATTTGGAGTTCGAGAAGGCCTCCAAATCTGAGTTGCCACTTCACGTTGCACTTTAACTAGGGACATGGTTCTCTTTTTGAACAGCCTTGGGGGAAACGATTTTTGATGGGCTATAATTGATCATTTTCAGTGATTGAGGAGTCCATTGTGTAGAATATAGAGAGATATCTCCAACAAGCTATCATGAGCTCAATTTAGAGTTCAATAAGGCTCCGTTATACTACAAGGAAAATACCATCTAGTGGATTTTTTTGAGGAACCCCTAAAAAAAATACCTCAGACATCCGTTTCTAGTGGATTTTACTAGAGGAGGTTGGCTAGTGGAGGATTTTTTGGATGTTGTTCATTCGGTGTGCTTATAATCCTAAACACACTGGTCCGCTCAACAATAGAAAGCACTGGTGCGCACAAAACATTGGCACAACGGACACTGTGCAATCCATACAAACTTGCCCGATGCATCTTATTACTGTAGCGCACTGGTGCTTTACAAATATTCCGCACCAGTGTGCCCTAAAACCTTGCGCCAAAACTGAAACCACCTAGTGCACCTATAAAACTCTGTGCACCATAATAGGGTTAAATAAAAAACATTACCGCAAAAAAACAACATTTTTTACTTTTCTCATTGCTCCAGACCTCTCAAGCACCGATGAAACTTATCCTTGTCTGAGCCACCCTGAAATACGTGCTCCCATTCTACCCATTGCATGAACTACTACTATGCATTGCCTACTAATCTCCATTTTGAATTTTCCAAAATGGTGGGAAAATTTACTGTTTCAAATTCTACAGCCAATATGCCTCCACGACGGCCAAATGTATAGGTATTTTTCTTGTTTTTCCATAATTAAGCATTTTATCATATTAGAATTTTAAATTACCTTATAATTAACCATTTAAAAAAAAAAAAATCACGTGGTGAACTTGAGCCATTCGGTTCGTACTGTTTCGGAGTGCTGCATGTAAATTTACAAGCCGCACCGCAACCGGTGCTAATGGTATCTGCATCAGTTTTGGGGTAGTACCGAAAGGCGCACTGTGATATTTTAAAATTTAAAAAAGGTGTGGTGTCGTTGGTTACCCGACCGCACCATTGACCCTATGGAATAGTGGCAATGTAGTGCGTTCATTGAAATATCTGCCCTGAGGCGAGTATTTTTGTCAGCGCACCGCATTCCGGAATTTCGGCATGGACAATGGTGCAGCCTAGTAAAAGACCGCACCATTGAATATGTAATGATGTCAGGAGGTCGATGCACTGACCAAAATATACTCCCCAAGGCATATAGTTTGGTTAGCACACCACCCTCCCGACATAGTCCATAGTCAATGGTGTGGTCTGTTAGACGACCGCACTGTTGACTTATGAACAATACCAAGAGGGAGGTGCCCTGAAAATTTGTACGTGCACCACCTCCGGTGCACTGAAGATTTTTTGGTGCACCGCCACCGGTGCTTGACAACAAGAGATGCACTGGTACTAGTGCATGCCTCTTTTTTGTGGCACACCGATTGGTTTTTTTTGTTTCCAAAAAAAATTGTATATGTATATTCCTAAATACATTCTCATTTAGTACAAAATTTTTATTTTATATGTCAATCATTCAAAGACATGAAAGGAGAGAAGAGAGGGAACAAAAGAAACAATAGGTGCACCAGTATAATATGGTTTTCTTGTGGGAGGCACGAGAGAGGGGGAGAGATACGTACCCTCACCCTATTACAACAACTACCGAGGGGATTCTAAGCCAGGTAGGCCTCCTCAAGTTCTATGAGGAGGCTCCTTCCCTAAAGGGCCATGGGTTTTTTTGAGAAATGTTATCTGTAGGTGGAATGCCCACCTATAGGATTTCTAGGTTTGTCGCAACCAATGGTACGCACCCACTGAGGAGGACATCTATTTAATTATAGGGCTATCGAGGAGAGGGGTGGATTTTCTCTCATTCGTAGAGGTTCCAATTGGCTATGTACCAGGGAGTCAGTTGGTGTACTCCCAAAGATACATTAGCATAGTTATATTATCTCCTTCAGATTTTCAGGTCTCGAGAGGTCAGTTACATATTTCTACATTTGGTAATGAGGAGGTGACGTGTCTCTCACTTCTGATTTCAACCATTTCACACAACACCAATGACAAGCAACACATTATTTGCACGCTTCTATATTATGTTCATTCTTTAGTATAGGAGCCACGAATTGTCAGGGGGTCTACCATATTTTTGCGGTGGTTATGTACAAGCTTAGATAGATGTCGTGGTCATGCACAAGGGAGGGTCAGCATCCATTTTCCTTCAAATATTTTTTTTTTAATTTTTTGTGAGGTTTCCAGAGACAAGGCCTACTTTTGTTCGCCAGCCTCGTAGGCTGATGCTGGAGGCATAGATGCCCATGTGGGGACAAATGATACCCAAGAGGGGTGAGACTGATTTTTCTGCGACGATATCACATGATGCACTGGAGTTGCTAGCCAATGTTGACGAGGATCCCTTCGTTATGGTCCCCTGTCCTTATGCTCATTTGTATTGGTTAGGTTCTGCCAACATCCTCTTCACAGATGATGAGCCACCGGATGATAGAAGTAATATTATTGTTTTATTTAAATTTATTCGAGCATGTTCTTTAACTTGTTTTTATTAAATTATGTAATGAAATTGTCTAATTATTGTTGTGGGCTTGCATATATTTTGCAGACATTGGGTCTTTGATGGCGAGGACATGCTAGTGCCACCACATGATCCAGGTGTGGATATTGATGACAATGAGGATATCCTAGATGTCGAGGATCACGAGGCTGGTGCAGAGAGACCTACTCCTGTTGGTGCACTAGTATCGCCTTTTGCTACGCGTGGTAGGCTTGATAGTAGATTGAGGATGGATTTGGGAAACCAACTCTGTCCATTGATTGTTGAGGCGATAGTCAGTCTCGCTACTATGAGATACATACAGGCCAATGGTAGGCTGGTACATATGTGGAGAGGTATGCATCGTGACATGTACAGTCTGATATGACATGTTGTAGGAGCTACGACCTTAGTTATGCGGCTGAGGAGGACCCTTGCATGCTATAGGCATGGTCGAGACATAGTACGTGATGACAGTTTGCAAGCAATGACGCATGATCTGATGATCACGATCGAGGGAGTGATCATCATTCACCTCATGTCACACCAGATGAGTAGCTTCCACTAGCATTGATAAACAATTACCATCGATAGCAAGCTGGACCATCAGCCACGTCGAGTCTGCAACCTGCAACATCCAGCAATACCCATGATCATGAGCAAGTTGGACCATCGACCATGTCGAGTCAACATGATGAGCAGCTGACAGCTGATCCTGATCATCATGAGGCACCAGTAGCATATCAACAGGCGTGTGATTATTAACATGTATGTCAACTTGTCGAGGCTGCACCATTGACTAAGGAGGCCTCGATTAGTACTGTTATTGATGATGTACCACCTTCTGATATATGACATTTATATTACAGTTGTATATTTTTGAAATTATTTAGTTATATATATATATATATATCCATATATATGGTCCATGTATTTTATGTTCATGTTGGAGTTGTACTTAGTTTACATGTTGGTTGATGGAACTGGATCAAGGACCCAAGGATTAGCTCAAAATTAAAAGTTATAGGATTGGGTTGAAACCATGATGGTTGCGTAGGTCTCATCTTCCTCATTCTAGTGCTACAAATGGTTCAAAAGACAGACACCACATGAAGAATTTATTGCACTTTGAATGTCGAGTGGGTCTGGTGGAGCATGGAGGGGACACTCTCCTCCCATGGAACCTCATCATATGACTAGTGTGGGAATTTAATATTAGGAGCGCTTAAGGAGCCTAATATTAGGTTTAATATTTAATTCAGCTTCAGTTGAGTGGATTTTAATATGTCATGTATTCTAAAGACACTCCCAAATTTAGGCGGACTTCCACTTTTAGTGGAGTTAACTAGCAGTTGCCCAACATTTAGTGTAGGAAATTGGGGCAAATTTGTTTTGGTCATAACTTCATCATTATTGAACCAAATTGGATGATGTTTTAGTCTTCTTTGGGTCTCTTTGATCTCTTGAACACTTTGGAATATTTTTTAGGTCAAACATAGGTCATCTTCAACATCTTTTTCTTCAGGGAAGTTGAAGGGGCCATTAGGGCCACCATGGGACCAAATCAGTTTGAGGCCTAGCCAAGGGAGGTAGAGTCTTGATCCAGAGTTAAAATAGTATAAATTGGATAATTAAGATGTTAGGAATTTTATGATATGGTTTTCATATCCTATAGAGAACATTTTAAGGCTGCAAAGCTTTAGTAAAGTTCCAAGGATCATTATTCCCATCTTTTGTCAACAATAGCCCAGGGCTTATAAAGAGCTATTTAAGACCATTAGTAGTGAACTAGTGGTCATTATTGACTGAAAACATCATTATGAATCTATTTAAATAGGTTTTATCAAGTGTTAAGGACTTTTAGAGGACAAAAACTCAGCAGAGAATTTTTCATTAACCCTAGTGCCAAGGGGTGCCGATAGGTGATTAAGGTGAAATCAAAGCATCCAGAGGCTGTTTTTGATGAAAAATATATAACTTGACTATTTAAGTCATTTTGGAACCAATGGAAGTGTTTTTAAAATATTTTTAGAACTTCTAGAGCTCGGAAAGTTGATGTGAAGTTCTGGGAAGCCTTAGGAAAACCATGGAGGATAGCCTATTTGAGAAATGCACTGCTCAATTTGAGAAATTTATCAATTGATTTTTGATGTATGATCTGTATTAGATATATCAGGAGTGGTTTGAGTGATAGAAACAAAATTATGAGGGATTTTGTACCATTTAGAAGCTCATAGTAGCTTAGTGCACCGATAGAAGGAATCGTGTCACCAAGAGCCTAAAGCTATTTAAAAAGTTTGGACAGCCAATTGAGGGATATTTATGGTATTTTTTGTCCCTTGGATCATTTCTTTATTAATTGGAATTAATTATTTACTTGTATAAACACTTACCATAATCCCAAAGCGCTGAGTCATGATGACAAAGCTCAAAGGAGACGTAGCCCATGAGATTTTGTTTGAACTCCTACATTAAAATTGCTGTTGTGTTTGAAT
Source organism: Pinus albicaulis (assembly GCA_034641835.2). Taxonomy (NCBI): domain Eukaryota; kingdom Viridiplantae; phylum Streptophyta; class Pinopsida; order Pinales; family Pinaceae; genus Pinus; species Pinus albicaulis. The sequence continues at coordinate 1,148,332,289 of CM076583.1, forward strand.
AATTATTTTCTACATTATGTTGTTGTCATACATGTTAAATTACAACAAGAAAAAATGAATTTAAGACATATAAATAGTAAAAATTCATACACCACTTTCAAGTAAATAATTCTGCAAAATTGTCAAGAACAAGCTAGATCATTTTTTTTTAAACTGAGTGGTAGGTTCTTGAAATATATACAAGTTTTATAGACCATTATTAGATCAGGTTGGTATCAGAGCACTTGGTTGCTTTATTGTATAGCTTGAAATGTGTTTAAACAATTTAAAAGATTGACTCTTTTACTGTTTGCAAACTGATTGTTGTTTGAGTTTGCTTGAGATTTTGGGATAGCTACTGATTAGCTAAGCCTTGGACTGGAAAAAAAAGGAAGGAAGGGATGAAGGCTTCTTCCTTACCCCAAAGTACCTTATGGTCAACATTGAAATGCAAACCCTCTTGAAATTTTTTTGTTAAGAAGCTCTTGGAGTTTGTTTTTTGTCTGGCTGCTTGAATAAGAGTTGGTCTTTACAGCCATTTGGTTAAAAAAGATTTGTCATTTGTTTTGAAAATATTTGATAACTTTGTTGAAGTTAATTTTTTCATTGATATCATAATGACAACTTTTACAAGTGAAGTTTCCTCCTTCACAAGATTCTTCGATGATGATATGAAGAGTGAATTTATTATATTGAAGGATATGGTATAGATTTTGTTTGAGGATAGAAGTGAAAGTACTGAAATTCATGAATAGTTGTTTTCCATGAAGAAAGAGAAGGAAGAAATTCTTCAAAAATTTCATGATATGGAGAGGCAACTCCATCAAGCCCAAGAGGCTTTGACCAAGAAAATTCATGAGGAAGAGGTAATCCATTCTAACTTGTTTTCAGTTTCCTCATTAGAAAGATGTGTTGGTTCTTTCGAAAAACATACGAGGGGTATAGGGTCCAAATTAATGATTAAAATGGGTGATGAAGGTAAAGGATTAGGAAAGCATTCACAAGACATGGTTGACCCCATTTTGGTTGAGGAACGACCAAAGAATCTTGGTCTTGGTTACGTGCAATTTAATGGTGAAGTCTCCAAAAACATGAGAGCATGTGAGGCTATTTCAAAGAGAACCTTTATTCCAAGTTCTAAGATGAAAATATGTAAAATTTGTTTCAAAGATGATTTCCATTGCTTTAAGCCTTTGTTGCATTAAGAAGATGGTAGACATGCAGCTTATGGCGAACATGCAAGTTCAAATAGTTTTCAAGACAAGAACAGTGATGTTAGTCTGCAAATGAAAGTTGTAGCCTCTACTAGTTCATCTTCTCATGAAGACAAAAAGGATGAACATTCAAAGCAAAAAAAGAGGTATAAATCTTCTCATAATAAATTTTATTGTGTTTCTGCAAAGCATGATAATTTTACATGCTTAAATGGAAGAAATATTTTCTGTACATATTGTGGTCGATTTAACCATGATGCTTCAAGATGTTGGATGATGAAGAAATAATATAGGAAGCAGATGAGGCAATGACAACTTTCAAAGAAGGTGCATGAGTTCTACACATGTTTCCAAAAGATGGGACATGATGTTTCTCATTGTTGGATTTTGCATCCAACTAGTCATCCAAAGCACATGCAGCAAGAGGACAGGAAGATTGGCGTAAGTGGAACTACGGATTCCAATATTTCTATGAAAATGGAAGATTCACATGAGGAAGAGTTGCAGCAGAGAATTTGCCATGGAGGTGGCTTGGAAAAAAGTGGATGGACTTCTTAACATAGTAAGAATTATTCATTTTGTACATATGCACATTTCGGTTGTATGCATGTGTTTATGTTGAAATGTTTGATGCAATATTGCATATAAATGCGGTTTAGTTGAAGGAAATTCTTTGTTGTTGAAAAATTTCATTGTTGAGGTGTAAAATATGAGTGTGATACTCACTTATATTGCAGCAATATCTTTTAGTTCAACTCTTATAGTCACCCACATATTTTTAGGATTATGTACGTGTTGGTACTTGAAAGGAACAGTTGAAGGTGTACACATGCATGGAAGTTGTATGTGTAAATAGTGAATTTTAAATAGTTTCATTGTACATTGATACATGAATGTGTGTTTGTCAAGATGTATGATGTTTTTCATTGAATTGTGTCGATTTTGTCGCACATGTTTTTTGATTTGTGTCGATTGTGTTGCACACTTTTTACATTGATTTTGTGTCAATTGTATAGAACATTTTATGATGACTTGTTGTTGATGTAGCATGTTGCACGAATTATGTTTGAGCCACCTTGGATCATTGATCAAGGCAACGACGTTCAAATTCCTTCTACAAATTTCTCGCCAGAAATTTTTTGAGTGAGTGCAAGAAATGCAGCTCTTCACATGAGGACAAGCATTGAGGAAGGGAAATATGAATTTCTTTCTAGTAGAGGTTCAAAGTCATTAGTCATGCGTGACATGTGTTTGGAGGTTGAAGAGAAGAGGGTGTAGTGATATCATTTTCTGTAGATATCAGTTTCAGTATTCCAAAGAGCTGTTGGGGTAAAAAATCTTCTCATTTGTGAGGTGTGATTAGAACTAGATCAAGGACCTAAGGATTAGCTCAAAATTCAAAGTTATAGGATTGGGTTTAAACCATGATGGTTACATAGCTCTCGTCTTCCTGATTTTGGTGTTGTAAATGGTTTGAAAAAAGGACACCGTATGAAGAATTTATTGCACTTTGAATGTCGAGTGGGTCCAGCGGAGCATGGAGGGGCGAGCCCTCCTCCCATAGAACCTCATCATATGACCAGTGTGAGAGCTTAATGTTAAGAGTGCTTAAGGAGAATAATATCAAGTTTAATATTTAATTAAGCTTCAGTTAAGTGGAGTTTAATATGGCAGAGATTCAGGAGGTGCTCCCAAATATAGGCAGACTTCCACTTTTAGTGGAGTTAACTCGCAATTGCCCCACATTTAGTGGAGGAAATTGGGGCAAAGATGTTTTGGTCATAACGTCCTCACTATTAAACCAAATTGGATGAAATTTTGGTCAATTAGAGGTCTCTTCAACCTCTTGAACACTTTGGAATAATTTTTAGGTAGAACAAAGGTAATCTTCAATAGATTTTTCTTCAGGGAAGTTGAAGGGGCCATTAGGGCCACCATGGGACCAAATCAGTTTAAGGCCTAGCTAGGGGAGCTAGAGTCCTTTTCGAGAGTTTTGATAGTATAAATTTGATAATTCAGATGTTATAAATCTGATGATATGGTCTTTAGAGCCTATAGAGAACATTTGATGGCTGAAAAGCTTCAGTAAAGTTCCACGGGTCATTATTGCCAGCTTTTGCTAGCAAGAGTGCAGGGCTTAGAAAGAGTTGTTTGAGACCATTTACAGTGAATTAGTGGTCATTATTGACTGATAAACTAATTTTTAATCTATTTACACAAGTCTCAACAAGTATTAAATACTTTTAGAGGTCGAAAACTAAGTAGAGACATTTTCATTAACCCTACTACCAAGGGGTGCTGATAGGTGATTGAGGCGAAACCGGAGTAGCTAGAGGCTATTTTTGATGAACCAAAACTCTATCCTGACTATTTGAGTCATTTGGGAACCAATGGAAGTGGTTTCATAACATTTTGACAACTTCTAGAGCTTGAAAAGATGATGTCAAGTTCTGGGTAGCCCTGGGCAAACCGTGGAGGATAGCCTATTTGGGGAATGCAGTGCTCAATTTGAGAAATTTATCAGTTGATATTTGATTTTAGATGTGTATTGGATATATCAGGAGTGGTTTCAGTGACAGAAACATAACTCTAAGGGATTTTGTGTCGTTTAGAAGCTCTGAGTATCTTAGTGCGCCAACAAAAGGAATCATGTCACCAAGAGCCTAAAGCCGTTTAAAAAGTTTGGACAGCCAATTGAGGGATGTTTATGGTATTTTTAGTCCTTCAAATCATTTTTGTATTCATTGAAATTAATTATTTACTTGTAAAAACACTTACCATGATCCCAAAGAGATGAGTCTTGATGACAAAGCTCAAAGGAGACGTAGCCCACGAGATTTCGGGTGGACTCCTAGATTAAAATTGTTGTTGTGTTTGAATGATTGTTTTAGTCATTATGTTGATTTCATATATGTTAAATTACAGCAAGAAAAAATGAATTTAAGACACATAAACAGTAAAAATTCACACACCACTTTCAAGCAAATAATTCCGCAAAATTGTCAAAAACTAGCTAGATCATTTTAATTTAATCTGAGTGGTAGGTTCTTGAAATATATACAATTTATGAAGACCATTATCAGATCATTGGTGATCATCATCATGTGTATATTGTTAGGTCATGTTAGATATGTTCATTTAATGTGCACCTTTCACATAGATGTGTATGTGATTGCAGTTATTTCACATGAGATGTATATTTGATGTTTGTGTTGTGATGATGTTATACAATGCTAATTGTGTTTTGTTAGATGATCATGATCACAATGATGTTAGCGAATTTGAATGTGTTTTTTAGTTGAATAATATTTTTATATGATGATTATCATGATCATGATGCTTATTAATTAATTTAATATTAGATGATCATGCTATTGTAAAATTGTAATATTTGTAATTCTAATTGTATGTAAAATACTAAAATTGTAATTGTATTTTTATTTGTAATTTTAATTGTAATTGTATATATGTAAAATTGTAATTGTAATTGTAATTGTAATTTTAATTTAAATTGCATGTAAAATATTCGTAAAATTTTAATTGTATTAATGTGAAATCGTTTAATTAATGTTTTTAAATCTTTAAATTTGTAAAATTTTAAATAATTGTAAAATAATAAATCTAGAATAATATGAATTTTTGTAACATAATCAAGTTTAGAAAATAAAGCAAATAAATTCATGTACTTTAGAATTATCATTATTTTATTATGATCTTACATACAAAAAAAAATAACATTATATAGTATGCCATTGTTTTTGAGATCAACATTATTGCAAATTATCAAGTGAAATATCGATTTTAACATTAGCACAATGCAAATTAACAATTAATTAAAAATACATATTATAATTTTTCAAAAAAACCATCTTAAAAAGTATAAATATTGATGAAATAACACATGTACCATATCACTCTCAGTTCTCATGATCTGCCTGATTATCTTCCAGCTCGCATGGCATGATAACACTATTGTTCTCAAAAATATGTTTTGATCTAGGTTCATGTCTCAATATGAACCACCAATCCCGATCCAACACATCTCGATAAAAAAACACCTCGTTGCAGTGTTTGGCGAAAACATAGGGCTCCTTATCTTCATCCCACATCTTTCTGGAGTTGATACATATCAGCCTACTATCGTGATCTTCCTTTACATTGTTCTGATCAAAGGTGTCCTAGCACTTGCACCTAAAAATAACACATTGGAAAGAAGAGAAATCCACTTCAATGATCTCTTGTATCTTTCCATCATAACCTAATGTCCCTTGTACTAAGTTTTGATAACGGTGGATAGATCGACTAGATTGATCGAACTCAACTTCCACTCCATAGTCTTGTGTGATGTTTCCAGCATCATCATTTTCTGTGCGAAAATGGTGTCCATATGCTCACATAGATGGGAAAAAAATTCACCTATTATGAAAATGTTAAAAAAATCATAGTGTCATGTGTCTTATAATAACCCAATAGTTAAAATATGAAATATAGATGTAATTGCATTTGAAAGGTGCATTATTAAGTTTCAAATGTACATATAAATTAAATAGATTATTATCGAGTTGTTGCACCCAGTCCCTATGTTTAACAAATCCTCTTAAGCATGTGGGTAACGACCGATTGCACCGTATTTCTCTCTGACTTGGTCAGCAACCCAACTATTGGGGCATATTTTTTGCATATTTTCTTTTAAATGATCGGGATAAGGCACACTTATACCATTCAATTGTCTGAATTCTTTCCTATCTCTATGCCATTTCATCCTTTTTTGTTCGTACAATGAGACCCACGATTGTGTTGCTTAATAATTGTAAAGAACAAATTTATTGATTATTTCAATTTTTGCATCTACTGATGAAATCAAACCAACATTATATACAGTAGACATACCTTAAATATTGTTTTTTATTATCTGCATGTTCTTTGTGACTTTCCACTCCCTCCACTCCTTTGGAGCAATTCCCACTATCTTTTGTCTTCATTCCTTTCATTGTCGCAAATCACCACACCTTGTCTGTTGTTGATCTACTTGGTGTACTCACTGGCATAATAGAAAGACTCATACAATATGTACCCCTCTGCCATAGACCCCTCGGGTTTTTCTCTTTGTTGAACAAAACCTTTCAATTTCTTCATGTACCTCTCTAGGAAGAACATCCAACAACAAGAAACCACCCAAAATAAATCAACCTCATCCACTAGGTGGATTAGAAGATGAACTTGCAATTCCATGAAACTTTTCGGTAGTTCCTTCTCAAACATACAAACAATCTCAAGTATCTCTTGACGCCACCATGTAATGCTAGCCACGTGAATCTCCTTTGACGTGATCCAACGTACAAAGACAGATAATTTAGATATGGCACATCCTAGGTATTGAGGGAATTCATGTTTCACACACCCATGCACGAAGAAAGGATAATGACACTGTAAATTTATAAACACGTGAAATAATATACAAAATTAGTTATGTTTTATGATCCCTCCATGGGATAAAATTTATTAATATAAAAAATAATAAAATCACACTTTTGACATTATATGTACTCTTAGAAGATTTAGATGGTAATGCGGTTTCGACCCCGACAAATGACCATCCATGGTGAAGCAACGTTGTAAATAAGACCTGTATGAAGATGTCACGCTCACACCCATTATTACTTCCTTTGCCAAAGAAATATCATCCTTTTTTAAAATTAATGGAACATCACCTTCTTTGAAATACCATGAATTAGAGGGACGAGAACCTGCCTCTGATCCCACACTTTCTAATCATCTTGGCCAATGTTTATTTTTATTTTTTGAAGTAACAAGATCTTTCCTAACAGTCAATGTGTCACTGTGTTTTGATGATATGTTCCTCCATAAAGAATATGAAAAATTTCTAAATATATGAATGGGATCTAAAACGTGGGTAATATTAAGATGCTCCCAATATGGGAGGTTATAAAAGATATATTTCCTTTTCATCCTAATGGGAAATTCCTCAACATAGGTTTCGAAGAATTCCAGATCATCAAAAATGGGCTCCCCAATTGAATCAAACATTTCTATGGACTCCTTCTCCTTATCTCTCTCATGTGCTCTAAGCCATTCCATTTGTTTCGTTATTGCATTCCATTTGTTTTGTTATTGCAGGCCTTTTGGTTCTCTCTCATTTATCATTGAAAGAAGATACTGCTCTTCAGTAAGGGTGTCCTTCTTAGAGGAATACCCTCAAGCAATCATACACTGTCTTCCATAAGTCCTTGGACCACCTAGCCTTTGGAGAAGGTCCACAACATTTACATCCTAAATACCCTTTTGTTACAAGACCTGTGAGATTATCGTATACATTTAATATTCATGGCACGTTAAAGAATATCATGAAGATCAGGAAAATTACAATGAATTAAATAACTAATATGTGAAGGAATATTTTTATGTATATAAACAAATCAATAAATTAAACATCTAATTTACAATAGCAAACTCCTAAGCCTAGATAATCATGTGTCATGTAAGGAAATATGCCATACAATGTCAAACTTCTCTTTTCTGTGATGGGTCTTGATACATCATATACATTTATTCCATCCCATAATTTCTTCAATTCATCTACCAGCAGTTGTAAGTAGACATCCATATTCTTCACTTGTCTTCTACCAGGGGCTATGAGAGCCAACATAAGATGTTAATTCTTCACTAACAACCATGGGGGGATATTGTTATTGATCACTAATATAGGCCAAATAGAATAGTTGGTGTTCTGGAGGGAATATCAGTTGATTCCATCCATGGCTATTCTGAGTCGTAGACTTCGTACTTCATCCTTGAATTTTTTGGGCCATGTATCCTCTATATGCTTCATTTCTATTGAATCAGTTGGGATTCACATAACCCCCAACTCACTTCTATGTGAGGTAAGCCATCCCTGCAACATAGCTAGTTATTTGCAATGAAAGAGACTTTGAATCCTTGGGATTATAGGCATGTGCCTCAATATCTTAAAAGGAGGACCAATACGTGATTTACCCTTCTATTTTTATTTATCATACTTGTCATGCCAAAATTTTGGACATATCTCTTTGTCTGCATTTTCTCTTCTATATAGAATACAATCATTTGGACATGCATGATATGAAATGTACTCAACACCTAACATTTTCAACAATTTCTTTGGCTCTTCGCAGTTATCGGGTAAGACATTATCACTCGAAAGAACCTTATCTTTGAATAACCTGTATTTTTTTATCATGGAAAAATACATAATGTACATTAATGACAATATAATTATTAACGTTCATAAAATTTACCATTTGTAATTTTCATTGTGTACTGGTTATATTTCTCAAATTTCTATAAGGGAGGACTTCTCGTAACTTACCTCAAAATTTATGAGAAACATGCATTCCACAAGCCAAAATTTTCTTTCAAGTTGTACAGTAACATCGTTGTCCCCAACTGGGTAGAATTTGATTGACTGTCAGGTCCAAAGAGAGGTGTGGTGGAAGAAAATTTAAGGCTTTCAAAAAAGGTGTCAGCTATATGAGCATTATCCTCTAGCTAATCATCGTTTGTAATGAATCTAACAACATTGTCTCCATGGCAGTTGTATCCCTTAAGTAATCATCCATATGATTGCCTCCATTGCTAGCTTTTGAAGGACTGCTATTGATGTAGTCGTTCCTAATTGGTGAATCTGGATGTAGCGAGAATTGAATTGGTGGTTGATTCAACCATTCTTGGTATCGTTCCTCTCCGATTTTTTCTCTTAATTCAGTCTTCTCTCGATTTGACATTGTTATGGGGTGCAATAGAATATGGTAGGTAGGTCGCTCATCATCACTAGAATCCTAATAATTAAAAAATAAAAAATAAAATTGAACATGATTTGTACAAAATATATAATATCAATTAGTAAGCACGTTGACAATATTGCATGATTAATTGGTTTGACGTTGAAATAATTACATTAATCAATACACCAAAAAATTATAATTATTACCATCATTGTCCCAGGATTGTGGCTGTAAGATGCAATATTGTTACAATTGGCGGGGTGAAGCAGTTGTCCATTTTCATCTACCAAATGTGCCTTGCGGTATGTTGCTCCTAATAAGAGCTTCTGACGTTTTGAAGTTGTTAGAACATTTTTTGCATCTGAACTTGATTCTGAATCTGCACGAACCTGCCAATTTGTGTACACTATAGATTTAATTAAGTTGTGCATGATTGACATGGATAAAAAATATAAATTCAATTATATAATGAAAATATAAATAAAAACTGAATTAAATATTACATCTCAAGATGGATAGGGAGAACTCTGCGATGGACTTTGAGAAATATTATGGAACGTGTTGGATTTTGAAGAATTATCCATTCGATATAATTATCATATTTTCTCTGTGCATTTGATCATAATCAACAATAAATTTTGGTGCACACACCTAAAAGTAATTTTAGTGCCTTAAAAATGGACTTCTTGTAATCGGTGCTAATGTATAGATAACCCCACTAGTGGCATTTAGTTATTGCGCACCAGTTCCATGTTATCAACAGATGCACCGATGCCATGATATCAAGTGATGCACCAGTGAGAAATAACCACAAATAAAACAAGAGAAAATATTTTCTCTTGAAGTGAAGGAAAGCATTAAATTGAAAAATGGGCGGGAAAATATTTTCGAAAATCTATTTTTCATAAAATAATTCTTTAAATACTAAACACTTTTCATTATTTCACTATTTTTGCAAAAAAAATCAGCGAGAAATTTGCAAGAGACATATCTAGAGCAAGAGAGCATGAGGGCACTCTGGAGCAGTGAAATACGTTCAAACATAAGTATTTAGACAATCAGAATTCCAAACCTCTTGTGATTCATACCCTGTAGCATAGAATTTCAAACAATCTCATGATTAATTTTTTTTTTTTTTTTTTTTACTTTTTTCTGCAGTTTTTTTTATGCAGTATGAAAAAAATTTCAATTTTTTTTTCATTTTCAGAAAGAAAAAAAAAAAAAAACTATTTTTACCCTAAACCCTTCATTCTTTTTGTTTCTACCCTATCTTCTCACTACTTTTGTGATTTTAAAATTATGTATTTTGATTTTAGATTTGTAGGGTTTGTATTGCTATATATAGCCCTATGACATCCAACCCACGAGATGACTTGCATAGTCGGATCCCAATCCATGTCGGCCCTTGCGTGAATTTTTGAAAAATAGAATTTTTTTTTATCGGCGCGCCCGATGTAACCTAGCGCACTAGTGCATTGGATTATCCCAGCGCACCGCAAAAGTATTGTGTGATAAAAAATTTAAAAACAATTATTTTTAATCAGTGTGCTATATGTAAAATAATGCACTGATGCACTATTTCATTATGGTGCACCGTGTACTTGTTTTTTCACAAAAAATGTTTTATTGTGTTAATCGGTGCACCATGTAACATATAACGCATCACACTGGGTCTCCTAGTTGACAAAGAGCACCATATGGTGGTCCCTTGTTTGCGCAGGGCGTTTATGATACAAAAACTAACACTGGGTAATTTTTATTATTTTTTATGTGCTAATCGGTGTGGTGGTTAACATGTAATGCACCGGTGCTTCTTGTTGACATAGAGTACCATACGGTCTATTATAATATTTTTGTAGTGCATTTATAAGACCCCCACCCACCGACGTCGGTGCGTACACCATGAATGGCGTATTGGTTTCTTGAGAATTTTTTTTTTACCTGAAAAGTTAACAATTTATTTATAAAATATACTAATTAATGATATCGTATAGCTTTCATATTGATAAATAAATGGCTGACAAGCAATCAAGTAACAAAAATAGTGAAAACACATCAAGAAAAGAAAAAAATCCAAGTTCTTTGTAAATTATTTACAAAAAATATTATTTTTGAACTATATGTAAGTTTAACTAATATGTATTGTTTACTGTGTATCATGCAGAGCCACAAAATGACGAAGCTCAATAAGATTATTTATGATCTAGGCCCAGAAGAGCGTAAAAGTTTGATGGAAAAATTGTAAAAGGATGAATCGGGTGAATGAAAAAATACTATCAATCCAATATTAGTTTCTTTTTTTAATTTTCGTTAACAATATACTTAAAATTATTAGATAACATGTGTCAAAAAATCTATTAATTCACATTTTTTTAATGTTCTACAGAGACCAACAACTCATAAAAGGAATGTTGTTCTAAGAAAAGAAAAAGAATATAACATGCAAATGAAAATGAATTTCTCCTTAGCTCATCTGAAGTGGTGTTGGTGGTTAACGAAAGGGGGGGTACATTTACAAAATTTTGAGGGATCTAGTGGAACAAATGTATAGACGTCATTTCCACTTAAAATACAAAAATCAATCCAATGATTCCAAGAACCAAATTTTATCTAAATTATAGGAAGAATTTCCAGAGAATTGGTCAATGAGACATGTCAGACTTTTAATAGAAAAAATGTACAACAACAAAAAAGAAGGAATGAAAAAGTAATATTCCTTTAAATGCTTTCCTAGAATTATTTATAAATATCACTTTTGTTATATTTACTTTTCATATATCAATATAAAAATTAAATAGTTTATTGTCCTGTTACATTTTCAGGAAGATTATGAAAATCTGAAAAGATAAACAAGATGATATCAGAAATATGCGAGCAGGAATATCCAAAATGGTGTACAAGGAGATGGTCAAAGAAATGGAAAAAATTGCATCGCAGGAGGAGCCATCTCAACAAAAACGTGCTTCAAATGTAATATGTAATCATTTATTTTTTCAATCATTAGGTACTATAAATATATAATTTAGCATTAAATATTAATTTTCAAGTATTTTCTTGCAGAAAAGAAAAGAAAATGGATCCCGCTCAGCACATAAAACAGGAGGACAAGGAAGAAAAGGTTTTATATATAAGCTTTTGAGTAATTGTTACTTCCTTATAACAAATTAACTAGATTTCATTTTTGTAGTTTTTAAGTTGTTTTAAAAAAATCATCATTGAATGTGTTCAAACAAGTGCTAACATACAAAGAAGAACCATCAGACGAATTGATCAAGATTGGGTTAGATATCGGTTGTGAGTATATGTTGACATATTAGAAATTAATTGCGGAATTTGTAAGCATCTATCAATCATTTTTTACTTAGCTCCATCTATAATTAATAGAAAAAAAAAATATTTATATTAAATATATGATTTCTTATGGGGTATAAAACTTGCAGGAAACAATGTATGGAATTGTGAAAAGAGATGAAATATTGAAATATGGCATACGACATGGTTTTGAAAGAATGTGTATAGTTCATGAGTCAATTGTTTCTATGGTAAGTCATTTATTTTCGATTTAAATTGATATACATTATTTAATATTGAAATTTTGATTATTCTTACCAATGTATCTACACTCATTACAGTTTATTTTTATGCTTGTAGATGGAAGGTGAAGAAGAAGAAAATAATCAACACTGTGAACAAAATATTCCTAAAAATAACCCAATTCATGGAAGTAGCTCTAGGAGTGACAACAGTTCAAATGAAGAATGATGATCACTATGTTCGGATATCAAAACAAGGAATTGTATTTTTTGAAATATTTTTCTTTGAAATCAAGCATTTTGTTTAATGTAATGGACATAGCATCCCAATTGAAAGACAAAAGGATACCAATAATTATCCCATTTTATATGAAAAAAGCTCTCTTATTCACACACACACACACACACAGATATATATATATATATATATATATATATATATATATATATATATATATAATTTATTCTATTGTGTTCTCCATTATTGCTATGAAATGTAACACCACTGACTAAATTGATGGATGATTAAATATTATAATGAAGAGATGTGAACTTCATGATATGATATAAAAAATTAATCCAAACATCACATTCAAATGCACTAATAAAAATTTAATTCATATGAATACTGTTATAAGATATATATATGTTATCTTTTGATGAATAATGAATATAAAAAAAAAAATCACAATGATTATGATATGACATAAAAAATTAATCCAAACATCAGATTCAAATGCATTAATAAAAATTTAATTAATATGAATATTGTTATCAGATGTGTCAACTTTTGATGAATAATGAATTTTTAAAAATCATAATAATCGCACTGTCACAGGTCGATGTTTCTAAAAAATACAAAATGGACACTGGTGTGTGTCCGTTACTATACACATGTGCATTTGAATGATACAGTGCACCGGTGCATTTCTAAAACCTATAGGGACTGCACAAATACCAAATTTTGGTTATAAATCTTGGTGCATTTGTGCGATACTGCGCACCGGTGCATTTATGTGAGACTACACAACAGTGCATTTGTACCACCTATGGGCACCGGAAACATACCAATACCAATTATAAATCTCGGTGCATTTGTGTGATAGTACGCACTAGTTTGTTTATGTGAGACTATGCACCGGTGCATTTGTACAACCTATGGGCACCACAAAATACCAATATGAATTAGAACAATTGGTGCATTTGTCTGATACTATGCACCAGTGCATTTATATAAGTCTACATATCAGTGCATTGAAACGACCTATGGGCACCACACAAATCCCAAGACCAATTGGAATGGTCCCATGCATTGTATGACCAACACTGCGACCAGTGCGGTTTTATACCTTGACGACCCAATGCATGCACCTTCAACTGCCTCGAGCCAACTTATAGATGACACACACTACTGCATTGACACCTATGTAGCGTACCGATGAAAAAAACATCCGTGATAACCTCTGATCGCCCAGTTTTTTCAGTTGTCTTGAATTTCCATTAAAATCTTTGCCAAAACCTCCATAACCATAAATGGATGTTGTAGCAAATGTTTTTTTGACAATTTTGGTCAATTTTATAACACTAAAAACCTCATTTATAACCTCCACTAGAGTGTCTTTTCCTTGTAGTGTTAAGTAGTGTGCAATCTCAGATTGTGCTTTTTCTAGAGGCCACACTGCACTTTTTCCTAGGCACGTTGTGCTTTTTCCAAGCACGTTGTGCTTTTTCCATTTCCCTGTTTTCTCCAAAATTTTCAAAATTTCTTAGTTGATGGATGAATTCAATGAATTTTTACTGATGTAATGGTTAAATGTAAATGTAAATTTGTCACGAATAGTTACTAGGGGTAGATAAATTAGGTAAAAATGTAATTTTGGTCAAAGTGAATCAGTTTCATCAATGACAGGGATGAGTTGGCTAACCTCCTTAATCAGTAGGATTCCAGTTGAGAACTTTGGGGATTAGCTCCACAAGTCAGGGATTCAACCCCTGAGAGTGGGAGAATATTTTTTTGGCCTATATATTTCATTTCATTTCTAATTAAAAGGGTTGGATGCTATACAATTTGACCATTGAACATTATTGTAATCATACTTTTGGCAAGAAATAATAGAGTCAGTCGCAGCTATTTTGATGGGATACCCATGGTAATGCAATTTTACAATGCTTCTTCTTATTTTTTGAAAATGTGTGAATTTATTGTGATATCATATTCATGACATATAATAATCTAATTGATTCCTAAATTAAAAAGACAGAATTCATTAGTTGATGCGTTGTTTTGGAGGAATAGTTACAGTTTAGTGTTCACTTTCTTCAAATTGAAAACAATTGATGTTTTCCATGATCTTTTCTAAAATCCTAGTAGCCTAGACCATTCCATAAATATACCGTAATGTGTTAGAGTGCTTACCTACCTTACCCCATCAGATCTCTACAATTTGGATGTTTATTTTCCTTGACCTAGTTCTTCCATGACCTATTCACCATGCACCGCTCAATATAAATCAACCAAAACCCTAGTGATGTTATACCTAGCCTAAAATTTCATTTATTTAGGTATCTTGGCTGTGATCTTGTGGAGAGATCCATCTCTTTCCTAGTAGGTATAGGTACTTGGAACAATATTGGTCTCCGGTTACCTTTGTTGGTCTCTTCTGAACCTCGGAGATCCGGTGGAGTGATAACATCTTGGCAACCATACTAGGGAACAAAGTGACAAATCTTCCATGGGAAATACTGACAAGGATGAGATCCATTTATTGATGGTGAGCTGGTCTAAATATGGTAAAACTTGTTATTGTTATGCAAGCTCCCTCATCAATATTAAAAATGAGTTTAAGGATCATCTCATCATAACCATTCGTGAAGGGGTTTATGTGTGTAGTTTCAAGTGTATTTGATGATCAAAATATGATTTAATTAAATTTTAGAAACTCATTAAAAAAAATTAAATGAAGTGAAATAAGTCACAACAATCACATAACACAATGGATGACGATGGAGTTCATCCCTCCTAGGCTACATCTGCATGGACCTGCTTTAACTAGCTAGGCCCTCTTGTGATTATGCGTCAAATGTTTGATTAAAATAATTCATGATGCTCAAATTTATTTTATTATTATTCAATTTCCTTCAGAAAACATGAAAACCAAAAAAATGACTATTCAATATCTTAATTTGGTTCACAGGTCCTCTAGGTTTCACCTCCAATCACGGTGGCCATGGGCTTGTTTAATCTCCAAGTTGAAAAATAACCTTCATATGTGCTACAATACCTCTATAAATGGTACCAATGTGTTCATAGAATAAAATACATAAAAAATTGACTATTAATTCACTGAAAATAACCTTTAGTTGATCTGGCCATGGCCTCCCCTCTTGGTGGCCCTAGGCTTAAAAATTCTTCAAATGACCAAAAACACATGTAGATGAGCTCCTATACCTATGCAATTTTTTCCATTGGATTCATAACATGAAAATATACTAATAATCACTATCCTTGAGAAAAATTTGGTCGAACATTGACCAAGATCGACCTCATTAAAGTTTTCCCTCGATTCTGCCTCTAAATCTGGAAAACCGCTAGTTAACCTAGCCAAAGTTGAAGGGCACTTTGAATATGGAGATTCTACTAAAAATCCACCATTTTAATCTCTGGGTTTAATTAAGGCTAAAATCAGTTAACAGTGTGATAATCCCTTAGTTAGTCCACCATTCACTAACCCGCTTCTGGTGACAGAAGTCTGGTCGTATGGGAGGAGGGATGGCTCGTGGGGCTGGCCCCCTCCTTCCTGCCATCAGAAAATGAAATGCATTAAAATTTATGTTGTGCGCCTCGCTTAACAAGGAACATAAATCTTTCTTTTTGGTAAGTGGAGAGAGTGGTAGTGGGGAGGTCATGTGGTCGAACCTCGACCTTGCCCACTCGTTGTATATATTTTGCTAGGAATTAATATTTCAATGTACTTTGGGAAAAAAAATCGGATCTATAATTTCAAATATTTTGGATGTGAACATATAATATCAAAGTCACCATGACTATGGCTCCGCTACAAAATATGGTTTAATACCATAATATAATAAACCAACGTTTAATATATTAAAATATCCACCATACAAAATTTTAGTGTTAATGCCTTAGAACCTTATCCTGCTCTTTCTCCATGTGGAGGCTTAGAAACATGATTTTAACCATTATCTGAATGTCATTGAAGCCTCTATTGACATCCTCCTCTTTTGAGTTTCCATGGGTCTCTCCAACACCTCAAATAATGTCTAAGGATTCAAGCTCCACTCCTGATGCTTGTACCTCTTAGATCACCTCAACTTCTTGTGCAACTTGTACCTTTTCAATCTCAACAGTTGGAGATAGAAATTGAGGTGATTCAAGTGCATATTTGAGTGGAAATTTGGGTTAATATGATAATCTCTCAGGTATATTTTTTATTTTCCTAATCTGAGGACTAACAGCCAATAACTTTCGCTCTACTCCCTACAACTTCAACCTCATAGGCATCACAAAATTGCAACTATTAAAACCCTTCTTGTAGAATCTCAAGCAAAGCAAGAAAATAATCTTTAGCAACGTTGTACTCTGGTACCAACTTGACCTGAAATTTGTTGTTAGTTAATGATGTGCTAATATTAGTTTCTGATTTAACATGAAAGTTCTTTGGTTTGCTTCTTATACAAGGGTTTATACATGTTCTTATGATTGAAAATTCAATAAACTTGATTAGATTAAGTGTATTTCATGAACATAAAAGCATGGAAACTAAATTCTAAACAAAAACATATAAAACATAGGAAACATAGACAACTGAGTCAAATACACATGCTTTTGATAAAGGAGTTAGCTCCTCTTGGGCTACATCTCCTTGGTCCAGCTTCCATGGCATGGGCCTTTGTATTAGATTCAATTGTGAAAAAGTATTGATTATAGTCTCTTGTTGCCTTTCCAACTTGCTCCAATGGCTCCAAAACATAAAAGCCTACCAAGAATGACTCTTCCTGAGCCAAAATTGGTCGAACATTGCCTCAATTATGGAAAAACCAAATTTTCCTACTTTTTATCCACTAAACCTAGAAGTCCACTAGTTAACTCCACTAAAAGTGGAGCTTCTACTGCATTTTTAACCTATGCCAAGTTATCCTCTTAGATAAAATCACACTTAATATTATGATAAGTGTGATTAGGTGGAGTTAATGGCGCATTTAGTGCTAAGATATTTTAACACTTAAACTGCGGATTAGCGTGGCTAACCACATATTAGTTGTGATAAACACGATTTTGATAACTTTAATATTCCCGCTGAAATAGTGCACGGTCGTAGCGCTTAGAGCACATGTGAGGGGGATGGCCCCCCCTGGAACCCAAAATCTAGCATTGAAAAGGCTTAAGTAGATGCAGGAGACTATATGGTTTAAGATCCATTATGCAAATTAGATGGTAGAGTGTCAAAGTTATACCCGGGTGGTCATGGGTTTGACCCCAATCCCTACAAAAACAAATTGTTCAGCAATATTAACCCATAACCAAAGTTTCAAACTTATGGTTATAAACATATGTGTCTTCACCAGTTTAGACATAACTCTACGAGTTTAGACCTGTCCTCTGGTTAAGAGCTCTGCTAGGTTAGATCTAGGCCACTGCTAGTTCAGGAACCTTGTACGCCTAATTGTCCATTCCATGAGTTTAGAGTTGCTCCAACGATATAGTTAGCCACCATATAGTTAACTTTAAAACCTTACTTTGGAAATATGTGCAATATATATAATATTCCATCGGGGAGGGCACATGGCAGCTTGAGGCTGCTCCTCATGGCCCTTCTCCATTGGCCTAAATTTCACCATAAAAATTAATAATCCACCATAGATATAAATTTCTAACCTAGGATTAGGAGGACAAGTTCAATTTCCCAAAGAAATATTGGAAAATATGATTGTGACACTTGTCACAATTTCATTCGCTAAAAATTACAAAATATTCCCTAAAGGTTCCTCAGATGCTAACAATGTTGGCTGATCACTAGTCTGTCACTATTTCACGAATTTTTTACATGTTTGAGAAAACAAACAACAAACCATAACTTACCCATACGAACTCGAATTTTGGTGAAAGGAGTTGCATTGGAATCCTGGGGAAGAGCGCAATCCGGTCATTCTGGTTTGGAGCATTTCTGAGCAGTTTCATTTTTGAGCTAAATACTGAGCCTCTAATCATTAATTCCTCCATACTTTGGTTTATTCAAATGTTTCCATCGCATTAAAACTCCACCATAATATGAATCTAACTTTGGTTTTAATTTAAAATATGTGGAATTTTTAATTATTAAGATTTTAAAATTAATAATATATAATAATATATATGAAATAACATTATATAATATATGATAACTAAATCATGTAATATAATATATTATAAATATATATATAATAACGTATATATCATTCAAATATTAATATTTAAATATTAATTTCTAGCACATAAATATCATGAACCCACATTCAACATCGGAGGACATTTGGCAAGTTCTTACTTTTAGATGCCAAACTGGCATATCCAATTGTGACACCTATCACAGTGCGATTGGGCTGAAAAAAGAAGAATATTCTTTGCATGCTGAATGGACTACCATGTCATCAGTTGTACCTGTTCTGTAATATTTTTAAAAAAAGTGCCTCTTCTGAATGACGATCAGCAGACCATAAATTCCTCATATGAACTCGGTTTTCAATGAAACAAATTTTGTTGGATTCCTTGCGACAGGTTGATCGCCTTCATTTTGTTTTGGTGCAATTCTAAGCACTTGAATTTTGAGCTAATTTTTTTCCCCTGATCCAAATTTTGATCACTCCTTCCCACTAACATTCTTTTTTACCTCCAAATTTTGGTTATCTCATAAGAGTTGAATACTATTTTATTTCCCAAGTTCTATCATCTTCATTATACTAGGAAACTTTGCTATAACAACTGCTTGATCACTGACATGCCTTGCCTTGCATTCTAATAGCTTGGATCTTCAATTGTTGTTTTCCTTTTGCTGCTGACCAAATCCAACACTTCTTGGTTGCTTGCTGATATGACACTTTTTTTGTACCAAATCAATTCCTCGGTTCCTTCCCACTGTGAACCGTGTTCCTCCTTTGTACAATGAGAAAAATATATCAAATATCTTCCAACATCAGTAAAAACAAGAAAATAAATGATCATCATTTTACCTCCACGGTCCCAAATTCCACATATGGATGAATTCATTTCCCATCTCCTTCTCTTCTTTGCGTCAACACATAACATGGTTTACAATGGCTGCAAACTTTCTTGACATCTTGTCACAAAAAACAAGATTCAAATTCAACCATCAATATGGATAACACATTATGCAAGAAAAAACTTGACGACATATCCTCGTGCTCCTTCAAAGCAACACATTTCACATCATGTGAACATCTCCATGTACTCTCACATCTTGCTGTCAAAATTCATTGACCAAACAGAAGTCGATAAAAACATACCTCTCCAAACAACTGACTCTTTAGTCAAGCATAACCATGTGTAAACAAAATGAATTTCATATTTCATGAAACACTTCACCAACATCTCCCTTTCCATCTTTGGAGACAAAATAAACTTTTCCAGGTTGATATGACATGCATGCAACACACAATTGACCAACACAAGATGACACTCATGCATGTTCAAGCACAATGAAACCATAAAAATTCCACTATTCATACACATAAACTCTCATGCATGTATCGAATTATTCAACTCTCTCACATGTATAATCATAAGTACAAGAACCCCATTCATATGTACATGTAATGAAAGATGAAATGAATAAATTTTGCTATAATAAAGTGAGTCAACTTACTCCACCTTCAATCACCTTCTTCATGTAGACATGAAACATGCATTCAATAGGCAAAGAATGTATCAACATCAAAAGACATGAGAAGCCTTAATTGGATAAGAAATATAACCGCTTCTTACCAAACCATTTCAATGGTGTGTCTTTCAATTGCACATCATCATCATGTGAATCATCCCAACCCACATCAATTATGGAATCTTATTTTCCATTCTTGACTTTCTCTTTATCCACCTTCTTCAAATGTTGTGGATGACTTGCTGGATAAAAATTCCAACACTTGTCTACAAGATGACCTTGCTTATGGCAATGAGTGCAAAACAATTGCATATTCTTTTCAGCATGGTTTTCTTTATCTTTTTCTTTCTGCCTCCTTTGCTTCAAAAGTTTCCAATGCATGGCTACCTTCTTCCAACATATTGAAACATTATAGTTATCTAGACCACAAAAGGAACATGCAAACTTTCTCCAAATATTATCTGAGAATTTTCCATGTTTATCATAATCAAAACTAACTTCATTAAAATAAAATTTATACCTTGAACATTAACCTTTGTTGCTTTCTTGAGGAGGTGAATTTGATGAGGTAGTGGCTCTCTTCTAAATACCAACAATGCATTTGATGACTTTATAGCTTTCAACATCATCTTTTTCACCATTCTCATTAGCTACATGCTTATGAGAACCTTCTTGCAAAGTGGGTGTAAAACATTTGCATTCCTCATGAACACAATCTTCACAAGCTTGAGGTAATGAACATGAAATGAAATTCATTCTTGGAACACCTTCATGTTCCTCCTTGGATTTAGAGTTTTCTCCATCATGTTGTCCATAACCAAGACCTAAATACCTATGCCTTTCCTGAACCACAATTGGCTCAACTACGTCGTGTGCATTTTTTCCTAATCCTTTACCTTCATAGCCCATATTCATCAATAATTTATACCATATTGCTCTAGTGTGTCTTTGAAGAGAACCTACACATTCATTTTTAGAGGAAATTGAAGATAAACTTTAATTTCATACCATTTTTTCAAGCGCATGCTTGGCTAAGAATTCCTTGGCATCATGGAGTTGAGTCTCCATCTCATGCATCCTTTCAAGGTTCTCATTTGGAATATGGAGTTGAGTCTGCATCTCATGAATATTTTCAAGAAGCTCTTGCTTCTCATCCTTTATGGCACTCAAATGGTCTTGAAGTTTAACACTCTCCCTCTTATCTTCCTACTTCTCTGGAATCCTATCAATAATGATGTAGAATTTCTACCACATCTCTTTATCAAATAGTTTTCCTAAGGAAGATTGATTAGAAACATCAGTTAATGAAGCTACCATCACACATACAACGTATAGAAAGATTCTTTGTTGTCATTTGAGAATATTAAGTCTCAATCTCGTCTTTATCCTTCATGTTAGAGTCAACCTTTGCAACTTTCCTTCAGTGATCAAACATGCTCTTACAAAGTGATTTTAAGGTGTCAAGGTCAAATTTTGTCATTTCAATGAGTCTTCAAGCAAAATTTGGTCACTAGGCATTAGGTCTAGGGTTTGTCTTCACTCTTTTCAAATTTGTCCAAATGTCGGTCCATGTCACCATTCAGTTGAGTGTGCCATCATTTAGAGGGTTTTCATCATCATTTCAAGTTCCATTGAGTCATTTTACACCTTGTTCATGCTTCAGTTGTGCCTAGGTAAGGTCCATTTCCCTCTCCTAGGGTTTTGGAGGTAATTTCTCTTGGATGGTCAAATCATCGAAAAAACTTGTATCCTGATGTTCACACACCTTCCCCTATCCTTAATATACCTCATTAAACACTTCCCATCACTGAGATCCCCCAAATTCCTCATTTTTCCACAAACCCTAGTTTCTTGCCACAACTTGGCAATTTTCTAGGCTAGGCCTGTGTTTTTCCCTTTTGGACCCCTTCCCCTCACTCAATCTCTGATATTCCACTTTCCCCTGCTTCCTAACATCCCTCCCTACTTCCAAAAATTTCCCCAAGAATTTAGAAGCCCCTTATCCCCTTCATTTCGCTTCATTTCGACAAAATTCCTTGTTTCACACATCGGGATAAGTTTCACTCAAAAGATGTTTCAGAGCAATCAAAGATGAATTTTGGAAAACTGAGAGAGGTTTTTGTCCAAAACATCCCAAGGAAGAAAAACCTCTTTCACTTTTTACACAGGTATCATGGTTTTAGAGAAATGTCAAAAATACCGTTGCCTCAGGAGAATTGAATGCACCTCTGAAGTGACCTTGGGAAAATCAATATTTCTCCTAGCATGGTTGGCTAAATGACTTTCTTGATGAGTCAAAGGATAACTAGACACAAATATATTTCCAATGAGCTATCATGAGCTCAATTTGGAGTTGAGGAAGACCTTCAAAAGTTGACTGCAACAGCGCTCTACCTTGAGGCAGCCTCATTCTGCTCATTTTGACCAGTCTTGGAAGATTTGATTTTTTATAGGGTAAATGAAATCAAAATTGAAAAATTCCACTGATGTTGGAAATTAGACTCCAAGATCTTTCCAACGAGCTATCACACGCCTAATTTGGACACCAGGAAGGCCTCCAAAATTCTCCTGTAAAATGCACTATGTAGCTACTCATAGAAAAGTGCGCGCTACCCATACAGGAGGGGTGCTACCCACTTGAGGGGCGCTACCGACTTAACCTCCTCAGCCTGTGTAAAATAACAAGGGTGCTACCCACTTGAGGGGTGCTACCCACTTGAACAGGGGCGCTACCCACTTAGCAACAGAGCCCAGAAATTTGTGTTTTGCGCCCAGTTTTGATTCAAATCGACTCCAGCAGCTTGCAAACAGGTTTTTAAACATTGCTCAGTGATTTTTGGACATGATTATGGTGTTTTGAAAGTGGAGAAACAAATGTTTGATGTGGAGAAACATGAAACCTATGTTCATTGCAAATTCATTTCTTAGGGTTTTGAGAGACATGTTGATAGTCTTGTGAAGGATTTCCAAGCTTGTGTTGTTGATATATATGCTCATGCCTCTACTGTCTGTGGTGTCCCTGCTCATTATTTACCTCAGCCTCACGCTCTCTCATTGCCATTACATCACTGCTCTCATTGTTATTTCCATTGTCATTTTCACACTATTCATCATTCATGTTATGACATAGTCCCATTTTCACTTGTCCACATCCTCCATTGACATTGTCAAACGTTGCAAGGGCTATTTCTATTGACCTACACTACACTCATTCCTATTCATGTGTCAAATCCCCATGTAGTCAAAGAGTGGCTATTTTCCATTCAAACTCCTTGTGACAGTCCTTTTCCCATTGTGATATTTCTTATAGCACCTTGACATATATGTGACACATCTGACATTGGATCATACACCAAAATATTTTTTTCATCATAACCATATCAGCATACTTTCATACACATTGTGACACCATGATAGAGACCGACACATACAACCGAGACAGTGTTTTCACCACAGGAACTGCATGCACCAGGAGAGCACTAAAACGGCGGAAAAGGCCTGATCCACTCCGGATTTTGGCCGAGGCTTCATTGGCTGGGCATGATACATGATGAAGGGTCTTCGCTCCGAATTTGAGCAAATTCGGAGAAATTTTTGTCATTTTGAAATATTTTGGTCTAAAAACAGGTTTTTCAGCTATACGGGTAGCGCGTCGATGTGCTCACTTTTTTTCGGGACACTTGCTGAAGGAAATCTTTGCATTTTTGGGTTTTTCATGGTAATTTATGCATCCTCAGGCATTTCCAAAGCATTTCATCAGATTCTGGATGGTCAAAAGGCTCAAAAACACCATGAAAACCACCTTGCTGCCACCTTTTGCACCAGCAGGAAGTACTTCTGGGAGAATGAAGTTTTGGAGGGTCAAATGAGCTCCAAATTGAGAAATTCCACTTGGGTTGGATAGCCAACATCCAGGGATTTCCAACGAGATATCATGAGCTCAATTTGGATGCCGGGAAGTGCCTCAAAATCAGGCTGAAAGGCGCGCTACCCATACAGCTCAGGCGCGCTACCCACATAGATTTTTGGCTGATTTTTCAACTTCCAGCTCAGAATTTCGACCAGTTGGGACCAGTTTTTCTTGTGGATGAAATTTTTGGGTTTTCATGATGTAAATTGATGGTTGGAATGTAACTTTGGCTCATTTTTACCTATTCTAGAAGATTCACTCTCAAAAAAGTGAAAATCATGTAAATGAATCAGTTTCCACTCTTTTAGAGGCAAGTTGTTAGCTGCCTAGATTTTAGCTCCTTGATTAGAATTTGGTTGAAACTGATCCCTGAAGAAGGAATTCAACCCCTAGAGGCATGGGAGGGGGTTAGAGTGATCTATATATTGTAATTTCTGAGACACTTTCATGGTTGGACTCTTGGGAAACTTTTGGCACACTATTGTACATATTTTTCATATTTTGGCTAAGGAAAGATCAGAGGTTTTGCAGCACCTATTGGGATTCTTGAGGCTTTCAGTTCTTGATGGTGTTTTCTCTCAGTTTATTGTAAGTTATTTCATGTTTAATGTATTCCATCCCTTCTTATGCTTCTGAAACTAAAATGAATGAGTAGATGAGGTTGAATCCATTGTTTACAGTGCTCTGCCTTTGAATTCGTTTAGTTTTGTATGTTTTCGCCTATTTGAAAAGGATCCATGTTCATCCTTGCCCTTTTCAGCTCCTTGTCTTTCTGATCCATCCATATACCCAATCAAAAGCATTAAGACTACTGCCTACCTTGCCCCAACTCGAATTCTACAAAGATCTGACCTTATCCCCGGACCCAAAAATTGTTTTTTCCCATTTCTCCAACGAAAACCCAAAAAATCAAAATCAAAATTTCCTATCTCTTTACTAGCCTAAAATCAGTTCCCATTGTAAGTCATCTCGCACCCTATTGCTCATTTTATCGAGATTGACAGAGAGAGCCCTCTCCTATCCTCGTAGGGCTAGCTACGAGGCTGAGCGTGGTTTGATGTAGCCTCGAGTTTTACCTTATTTCAGCCTGAGGTAGATTTGAGTGCTAACATAGTGGCGACCATACTGGGGAAGAAAATGGTTTGCTTGTTACTGTAATTTGCTATAGACGGAGTCTGAAGTCATGCCAGGTAGCCTTCGAAACGCTGTTGCTATGCATCAGCGAAGTAGATAAAAGCTGCTTCAGTCGATCTCCAGTTTAGTTTGTGAATGTGCCCCTTGATTTGCGAATTCCCCCAGTACATGTATCGAGTTCAGATCTGATGGTTGATGGTGGAAAACGATCAGACATAAGAAGGATGAAATCATTCACCTGGTGACTCCTGTAGAGACTCCACTGAAGGACTGACTCTTTCTCTGAGAAAATGGAAGGATCTTACACAAAGTTCAGGTATCTAAATTGGAATGGTATTCAGGATCTAATCTGCTTTCTTGTAAATTACTTCTTTGCTGGTCTTGAAGCTGTCCTGAAATTTTTTCAGAATCTGTTGTATGAGAAAGGTGATCAAAATCTTCACTCGACCCATTCAAAAAGTGTAAATGCTGAGTTTCCCTTTGATCCTGGTCTCCTTACTTTTCCCACATATTATGATGACTTTCTTCAGAGTGATGAGCCAGAAAACAAAACTGATCCCACAGCTCTTGTACATGCCCCTACACCTTGTAAAATTCCAGATCGGTACAAACCTCTTGTTTTACCTTATGTTCTTCATGCTTTTCCTGCAAATTATGACCTATATCTACCAAGATTTGATGGTGAACGTAACAATGTCAACGCTGAGCAACATGTGCAGAATGTTGAGACTTTTCTAGATCTTTTTGAAGTTGATGAAGAAGATGTTAGTATCAGACTTTTTGCTCTTTCTTTGTAAGGCCAAGTGAAGAGTTGGTTTAAAGCCCTGCCTAATGCGAGCATCTCAGATTTCCAGCAGTTCGTCACAGTTTTCCTCGACAGGTGGATGATCGGAAAAAACTTTTTGTTGATTATAGAGGAGTATAACCAGCTGAAAAGATTGCCAGGGGAGACAGTACAACAGTTTTCTGCCAGATTTAACCAAGTATATTTTTCGATGCCAGCTGATATAAGACCTTCTCCTAGATCTGCTCTCTTGCACTACCCGGGTGCCTTTGATCCGGAAATGGAGTTTCAGCTAAGAGAAAAGAATATTGCAACACTTCACGAGATGCAGAACAAGGCAGTGAATGTAGAGGCTCATTTGCTGATCTTGAGGGCAAGGTTGAAGGAAGAAGAGATGAAAAACATGGATCCGGAGAAATCGACATCTCTAGAGGTAAATCTTGACATGTTGGTAAACGCAGTAGAAGAGATGGTGCGAAAAATGACTACAAAAAATGAAAATGACATTCAACAACAAGCGGCTGACCCAAAACATTTTGTTTCTGATCCCAGTTGTCATAGTGATTGTTTTATAGATCATTGTGAAGAAGAGAGAGCTGTTGATATGATGTGTATGTTTGATGATGTGTTTTATACTGATGAATTGCCTCAGTTTGATCAGTATGATGATGATTATGTTCTCCAAACAGAAGCTAATCTTGCAAACGAATCAACAGCTAGTTTGTGCGAGGAGGAAGTTCACTTTTAGCAGCTCGAGTACAGTGATCAACCGATGCATATCAGCTATGGCAATGATGAGGAAAGTGCAGAAAATTTTGATGTAAGTGAAGGATCTTTGCCTTTTTTTTTGATTCGTTTTAGTTCATTAGAGATAACTTCCATGCAATTAGAAATCAAATGTCAACAAGTCTTGATTTGAATCATCTTGAGAGCAATGAAAACCTTGTTCAAGACTTCTCATATTCAGATTTTCAGCCCTCAAAAGCTATTGATTTTCAAGTTGCAGATGAGGACATCGAAACTGGCACATATGATCAAATGCTACAAGGTGATTCTGTTCCATTTTTTTTTGAATCATTCCAGTTGTTGAAAGGTAAATTGCATATTAAATCTTCAGATGAGCAGCTTGTAGCATCAGATTTGCAGCTACCAAATGAAATTGAAGGTCAGATTACAGATGAAGTTGTGGCAGATGAAATACATGATTTGATGATGCAGGAAAATTCTATACCCTTTTGTTTCGAGGCATTTCAGTTTATAAGGCAGAATATTCATAATATATCTCAAGGAAACGAGGAACAACCAATAGGATGTCATACAGTTTCAAGGGATACAGTGCAGCAGTCTTCTCAAGTTTTTGATGATCCTATTGCTTGTGTGTTGGATGATGTTTGCTGTAAAAGTTTTCCTTCATTAGCTAACCATGTGCCGGAAAAGAATGTTGATGATAATCTTATTCAAAAGTTGCCTTCATTGTCTTGTCTAACAGATTTTTCATTACAAAGCTCTCATGAAGGTTTGCAGTCATATGAGGAGATTAATAAAGGAGACTTTTGCTCTGTCTAGAATCAGCAACGGAGTTTGGTATTTCATGAATTTCAGGATCCTTTTGATAGCTTGCTGCAATCACCAAAGAAAAGCACCATAGATGTGAGGAAAAGTTTAAGATCAAGGTATGGAGATTATCTGGACCAGAGCTATGTTTATGAAGATCCTTTCGCGATATTCTTGCAGTCATCCAGTCAATTCATGCTTTGCAAGTTTATCAGCAGTCCACTTGGTTCAAAGTTGCCATGGGAGCTGCCTTTCGATTCTTTCCTTTTCCTGTGCATCAGTAAGCATGTGGGAAGAAATCAAACAGCAGCTAGCATGCTTACATGGTTGCATTGGCTGTTCCATTTCACTTGATCGGGTGGTGAAAAGTACAATTAGAGTAGGTTTGATGAATAAGCTCTACTTTGAGCATCTTTTCCAGTTTTTCAGTTGTGTTTAAGTGTCAAGTCAGTTCTTAGTTGAGCAAGAGTCAATTTGTGTCATCAATTCATCAGTTTTTAGTCATGCATTTCAGTTTGAGTTTTTGATTCCATTGCCCAATGGATAAGGCACTGGTCTGCTCTCCCAAAGATCTGCCATTCTTGGCACCTCCAAGGAGCTACCATCCCCATTGGAGCCAATGTTAGAGTCAGCCTTTGCAGCTTTCCTTCAGGGATCAAACATGCTCTTACAACGCGATTTTAAGGTGTCAAGGTCAAATTTTGTCATTTCAATGAGTC
Source organism: Pinus albicaulis (assembly GCA_034641835.2). Taxonomy (NCBI): domain Eukaryota; kingdom Viridiplantae; phylum Streptophyta; class Pinopsida; order Pinales; family Pinaceae; genus Pinus; species Pinus albicaulis. The sequence continues at coordinate 1,148,360,792 of CM076583.1, forward strand.
TTCAAGCAAAATTTGGTCACTAGGCATTAGGTCTAGGGTTTGTCTTCACTCTTTTCAAATTTGTCCAAATGTTGGTCCATGTCACCATTCAGTTGAGTCTACCATCATTTAGAGGGTTTTCATCATCATTTCAAGTTCCATTGAGTAATTTTACACCTTGTTCATGCTTCAGTTGTTCATGCTTCAGTTGTGCCTAGGTAAGGTCCATTTCCCTCTCCTAGGGTTTTGGAGGTAATTTCTCTTGGATGGTCAAATTATCGAAAAAAATTGTATCCTGATGTTCATACACCTTCCCCTATCCTTAATATACCTTATTGAACACTTCCCATCACTGAGATCCCCCAAATTCCTCATTTTTCCACAAACCCTAGTTTCTTGCCACAACTTGGCAATTTTCTAGGCTAGGCCTGTGTTTTGCCCTTTTGGACCCCTTCCCCTCACTCAATCTCTAAGATTCCACTTTCCCCTACTTCCTAACATCCCTCCCTACTTCCAAAAATTTCCCCAAGAATTTAGAAGCTCCTTATCCCCTTCATTTCGCTTCATTTCGACAAAATCCCTTGTTTCACACATCGAGATAAGTTTCAATCAAAAGATGTTTCAGAGCAATAAAAGATTTATTTTGGAAAAATGAGAGAGGTTTTTGTCCACAACATCCCAAGGAAGAAAAACCTCTTTCACGTTTTACACAGGTATCATGGTTTTAGAGAAATGTCAAAAATACAATCGTCTTGGGAGAATTGATGCACCTCTGAAGTGACCTTGGGAAAATCTATATTTCTCCTAGCATGGTTGGCCAAATTACTTGCATGATGAGTCAAATGATAACTATACAGAAATATCTTTCCAATGAGCTATCATGAGCTCAATTTGGAGTTGAGGAAGACCTTCCAACATTGGCTGCAACAGCACTCTGCCTTGAGGCAGCCTCATTCTGCTCATTTTGACCAGTCTTGGCAGATTTGATTTTTGACAAGGTAAATGAACTCCAAATTAAAAAATTATTGGGTTGGAAAGTAGACTCCAAGAGCTTTCCAACGAGCTATCACACGCTTAATTTGGACACCGGGAAGGCCTCCAAAAGCTTCCTGCAAAATGCACTATGTAGCACACTACTCACAAGAGGCGCGCTACCCATACAGAGTGCGCACTACCCACATAAGGTGCACTACCCACTTGAGTTCCACAGCCAGTGTTACTTAACACAGGTGCTACCCACTTGCGGGGAGCTACCCATTGGGTAGGCGCGCTACCCATACAGTTTCAGAGCCAAAAAATTTTGCTCCTTCGTCCAGATTCATGCCAAATTGCCTCCAACTGCTTGAAAGTAGGTTCTTTACGTTTGCTCAGTGAATTTTGGACATGATTATGGTGTTTTGAAAGTGGAGAAACAAATGTTTAATGTGGAGAAATGTAAACCCTATGTTTATTTCCAAATTCACTTCTTCGGGTTTTGAAACAAATATGAGTGATTGTGTGGGGGTTTGCAAACTAGTGTGGTTGATATATATGCTCATGCATCTACTGTCAGTGGTGTCCCTGCTCATCATTTACCTTAGCCTCACGCTCACTCATTTCCATTACATCACTGCTCTCATTGTTATTGCCATTGTCATTTTCACACTATTCATCATTCATGTTATGACATAGTCCCATTTTCACTTGTCCACATCCTCCATTGACATTGTCAAACGTTGCAAGGGCTATTTCTATTGACCTACACTCCACTCATTCCTATTCATGTGTCAAATCCCCATGTAGTCAAAGAGTGGCTATTTTCCATTCAAACTCCTTGTGACAGTCCTTTTCCCATTGTGATATTTCCTATAGCACCTTGACATATATGTGACACATCTGACATTGGAGCATACACCAAACTCTTGTTTTCATCATAACCATACCAGCATACTTTCATACACATTGTGACACCATGATAGAGACCGACACATACAACCGAGACAATGTTTTCACCATAGGAACTGCATGCACTAGGACAGCACTAAAACGGTGGAAAAGGCCTTAACCACTCCGGGTTTTGGCCGAGGCTTCGTTAGCTGGGCAAGATACATGATGGAGGGTCTTCGCTCTGAATTTGAGCAAATTCGGAGAAATTTTTGTCATTTTGAAATATTTTGGTCTAAAAACAGGTTTTTCAGCTATACGGGTAGCGCGTCAATGTTCTCACTTTTTTTCGGGACACTTGCTGAAGGAAATCTTTTAATTTTTGGGTTTTTCATGGTAAGTTATGCATGCTTAGGCATTGTCGAAGCATTTCATCAGATTCTGGATGGTCAAAAGGCTCAAAAACACCATGAAAACCACCTTGTTGCCACCTTTTTCACCAGCAGGAAGTACTTCTGGGAGAATGAAGTTTTGGAGGGGAAATTGAGCTTCAAATTTGGAAATTCCACTTGGGTTGGATAGCCAACATCCAGGGATTTCCAACGAGCTATTATGAGCTCAATTTGGATGCCGGAAAGTGCCTCAAAATCAGGCTGAAAGGCGCGCTACCCATATAGCTCAGGTGCGCTACCCATATAGATTTTTGGCTGATTTTTCAACTTCCAGCTCAGAATTTCAACCAGTTGGGACCAGTTTTGCTTGTGGATGAAATTTTTGGGTTTTCATGATGTAAATTGATGGTTGGCATGTAACTTTGGCTCATTTTTACCTATTCTAGAATATTCACTCTTAAACAAGTGAAAATCAAGTAAATGAATCAGTTTCCACTCTTTTAGAGGCAAGTTGTTAGCTGCCTAGATTTTAGCTCCTTGATTAGAATTTGGTTGAAACTAAAACCTGAAGAAGGAATTCGACCCCTAGAGGTGTGGGAAGGGGTTAGGATGGTCTATATGATGTAATTTCTCAATCATTTTCAGAGGTTAGACAGGTTGGACTCTTGGGAAACTTTTAGCACTATTGTACATATTTTTTCATATTTCAGCTAAGGAAAGATCAGAGGTATTGCAGCACCTGTTGGGATTCTTGTGGCCTTCAGTTCTTGATGGTGTTTTCTCTCAGTTTATGTAAGTTATTTCATGTTTAATGTATGCCATCCCTTCTTATGCTTTCTGAAACTAAAATGAATGAGTAGATGAGGTTGAATCCATTGTTTACAGTGCTCTTCCTTTGAATTCATTTATTTTTGTATGTTTTCACCTGTTTGAAAAGGATCCATGTTCATCCTTGCCCTTTTCAGCTCGTTATATTTCTAATCCATCCATATACTCGATCAAAAGCATCAAGACTACTGCCTACCTCGCCCCAACTCGAATTCTGCAAAGATCTGGCCTTATCCCCGGACCCAAAATTGTTTTTTCCCATTTCTCCAACGAAAACCCAAAAATCAAAATCAAACATTCCTATCTCTTTACTAGCGTAAAATCAGTATTCATTGTTCATTATAAGTCATCTCAGCCCCTCTGAAAATCTTTTGCCGAGATAGACCCGGAGAGAGCCCTCTCCTGTCCTCGTAGGGCTAGCTACGAGGCTGAGCGTGGTTTGATGTAGCCTTGAGTTTTACCTTATTTCAGCCTAAGGTAGATTTGAGCGCTAACACTTCACACATAAACTTGGCAAACTGTTAAATTCTCCTTGCACAAATTCAACAACCAATAGCTATAGAACCAATAGAAGAATTAGTTACCCTTGGCTAAAATGAGCTAAATTTTTTCTTTGATACCAACTTGATCTGAATATGGGCAAACTTGTTATTTCTATGCAAGCTCTCTCATCAGTATTAAAAATGTGTTTAAGGATTATCTCATCAAATCCATTTGTGAAGGGGTTTATGTGTGTAGTTTCATGTGTATTTTATGATCAAATTATCAGTTAATTGACTTTTAAAAACCCATAAAAAAAAAAATTAAATGAAATAAAATAACTCACAACAATCAAATAACAAAATGGATGATGATGGATTTCACCCCTCCTGGGCTACATCTCCATTGACCTGCCTTAACTAGCTAGGCCCTCTTGGTATTATGAGTCAAATGTATGATTACAAGCATCTCCGATGCTCCAATGATTTGGTGACTGTTACATTGTCTTAATAGGACATGAAAACCCCAAAAATGACTATTCAATCTCTGTTTTGTGTTCACAACTCCTCTATGCTTTACCTCCAATCTCGCTGGCCATGGGATTGTTTAATATCCAAAGTGGAAAAAGAAAATTAATATGTGATCCAACACCTCTATAAACTATATCGTCATGTTTATAGCATCAAATACATCACAAATTGACTATCCGTTCACTAAAAAAGGCCTTCAACTGATCTAGGCGTGGATTTCCCTCTTGGTGGCCCTAGTCTTCAAAATTCTTCAAGTGACCGAAAACATATATAGATGAGATCCTATACCTTTGTAAGTTGTTCCAATGTATTCATAGCATGCCAATTTGTTAATAATGACTATCCTTGAGCAAAAATTGGTCAAAAAGTGAGCAAGATAGGCCTCATTAAAGTTTTCCCTAGATTTTGTCTTTCCCTAGATTTTACCTCTAAATTTGGAAAACTTCCTGTTAACCCCGCCAAATTGCAGGCTGCTCTGAATTTGGAGATTCCTCTAAATAGCCACCATTCTAATCTCTGATTTTAATTAGGGCTAAATTAATTTAACTATGTGATAAGCCCGTACTTAATCCGCCATTCACTAACTCGCTCATGGTCACAGAAGTCTAGTCATATGGGAGGAGGGCTAGCCCACGAGGCTGGCCCCCTCTTCCCGCAATCGGAAAATGCAAAAAATTCAAATTTATGTTGTGCTCCAAGCTTAACAAAAATATAGCTTTGGCTTGTTGATAAGCGAAGGGACTGGTATTGGGGGAGGTTGTGGGGTCGAACTCCGACCTCGCCCACCTATTCTATATATTTTTCTAGAACTTAATATTTCATCACACTTTGCAAAATAAATGCAGATTTATAGTTTGAAATATTTCGGATGCCACCATATAATATGAAACTCACCATGACTATGGCTCCGCTCCAAACAATGTTTTAATACCGTAATATAATAAATCAACATTTAATATATTAAAATCTCCCCCATTCGAAAGTTTAGTGTTAATGCCTCCATACTTTCGTTTATTGAAATGTGCACACCATATTAAACCTCCACCATAATATGATTCAAACTTTGGTTTTAATTTAAAACATGTGGAATTTTTTATTATTAAGATTTTAAAATTAATAATATATATTAATATATATAAAATAACATTATATAATATATGATAATTAAATCATATGATATAATATACTATAAATATATATAATAAGATATATATCAATCCAATCTTAGTATTTAAAAATCAATTTCTAGCACATAAATATCATGAACCCACATTCAATCTTAGAGGACATTGGGAAATTTTTACCTTCACACACCAAACTGGCGAATCCAATTGTGAGACTTGTCACAGCCCCATTGGGCTACAAACTGAAGAATATTCTCTACATGTTGTATGGACTGCCATGTCATCAGTTGTAGGTATTCTACAATATTTTAGAAAGAATTCCCATTCTAGACGGTGATCAACAGACCATAAATTCCTAATCCGAACTCAGTTTTCAACAAAACGAGTTACGTTTGATTCCTTGAGATGGGTTGGTCACTTTAGTTCTTCTTTGGTGAAATTCCAAATACTTTGAATTTTGAGCTAATTTTTTCCCCTGATCCAAATTCCGATCATCGGCATTAGTCAGACACAAATAAGGTTTTGCATCTTTCACCTAGCAACTCCAATGTCGAAGAATCCAAAGGTTAAAATTTTAATGGTGACTCCATTGTTCAAGAACTCTTAGTTTTAAGATATTCTAGGTGGCCTCATTGTTATCAAAATGGATTCAATTGCTCGAAGGTATGCTCCTTCAAATCAAGCTCATATTCCTATTTTTCCTAACCATATTCCTTCTATTTATTAGTAATCAGGATTGTCAATGTTTAAGGGTTAGAATGGTCAAGATGCTAGTTTTCATTTGGTCAAATTTAATTTTCATATTCAGACACTAACGATTGAGTTTCTTGAAGATTGTCTCATGAAAATGTTTATGGCTACCTTGGAGGAAAAAGTGAGATCATGGTATGAGAGTCTACCATCTACTAGTTTATATTCTCTAAAGGACTTTCATTCAGTTTTATTAAAAACCTATCAAAGCTCTAATTATTTCTTCTCGATGATTGGTAGTTTTTGTGAGATATTTGATAATTTTATTGATTTTCTTGAAAATTTGTATGGTGATGACGAGTGTCTAGATGATGAGATCATAGAAACCCTTCATGATTTTTCTTCCCAATAATAATCAATACCTTCCTCCTTGGATCAAAAATACTGGGACCAAGAAAGAGAAATGCCTATTCCTGATCTAGAAAATGAAAATCATCAAGCTAATGTTAACTGCAATAAAACTCAAGTTTCTCCTTTGTCTGAAGATGAGATAGATAAAATCCTAAAAGTTCATGTTACAACCCAAGCTAATGCAGTTTTGCAGTGTTCACATAGTCAAGAATGTGCTAGTGAAACTTCTTCCATTATTGAAAATGAAAATCAGAGTTTAAATGATGATAGTCATGAAGCTGATCAAACTATACAGGAAGTTCTTCTAATTAATAAAATTTGTGATGATGATTTCCGGCAAGGACATTAGCTAACAAACACCGTTGTCTTTCATGAAGAGGATAGGACTGTCATTTTTTACAATCTTGAAAAATGTTTTCTATTCAAGGATGATTTAGACTATGAATCTGAGCAGTATGAGCCTAAGATAGACAACCTACAAGAGATAGAGTCAGTGTTCCCCCTGTTTGAAGAATTTATAGTCAACACTCAAATAACATAAATTCATCCTTCCCTATGCATTCTTATGGATCAACAACCAAGTGTTCTTTCTGATTAGAATGAAGGGTGTGCTTGTGTTTTAGCTGGATCTTGAGAAAAGGTAAAATTTTATATTTTTGAAGATCCTTTTACTGATTTTCTATAGTTAGCATTGAAGATGTATTTTATTATTTTCATGGACCACAAGAACATTTTTAGTAGACAGTCGGAGTTGTCTAGTTTTTGTTTTTTCTACCTGCTCAAGGAAAGTGAGAGCATAATTCAAGTAAGTAGCCATCTGCTAGATTGGTTACACTAGAAGGATCACTTCACATGATTATACACATTTATTCAGCAGATAAGTGGTTTTCATTAGGATTTGAAGCTCTCAAGTCTCAGTGATATGCTCATGAGTAAGTTAAATCAGTCTATTTTCAGTCAGTTTTGAGTCAGTCTTGAGTCATTTCATTACATCAAATTTTCAGTATTCAGTTTATTTTCAGCTTTAGACACCATGCCCAATGATTAGGCTACTTGGTCTATGGTGTTCTTGCCACCTCCAAGGAGCTTCCATCCCCGGCTAGAGCTAATGTTAGTGTCAGTTTTCTCATCCTACGACCTGTGATAAAATATACTCTTATCATGTTTTGTTAGGATCCCATTTTGAAATTTTTGTCATTCGATTAGGTCATCATGCAAAAATTTGGTCACTTGGTGTAGATTTAGTTCTGATCTCGATCCTTTCAAAATTTTATAACTTGCTGGCTCATTTCACTGATTTTATAATTGTACCATCATTCAAAAGTTCTTATCATCATTATCGTAATCTTTATCATGGTTTCATTCAGTCTAGGGTCTCGATTAGGTCATTAGGATTTCAGTCACCAAATCTGTCATCCATGCATAAAATCCAACAATGGAGGAGTGGTAATATTTAAATTTTTTCTATGAATTTTGTTTCAAATGTAATTTATGTTTCTAATATGTAATAATTTCATCATGTTTCTAAAGTTTCAATTGAAAGTTCAAAAGCTACGAGATTCTAGAAGAAAAGTGAAAATCATGAGGTGGGCTACCCTACCTCTTTGAATTTTTAAGTCAAATAAACCCTTCCCATAGTCATTTTCGATTTCCCCACATCCACATACACTCCCTGAAGCCCTCACACCCCTTCACTTTCACTCCCTAAGAGTCTACATCCAAACCCTAGACCTTACACCACACAATTATCCCTATAGTCAATTTTTGGTAGCCTCCTAGACCTAAACCTGCAATAAAATTCCGTAGGTTTACTCATACCCTAATTCCCTTCCATTGCATTTCCTAAACCTTCCTAACACAATTCCCTACCTCCCTAATTTTTCCCATCCCTGTTTCCCTCTCCTAAACCCCCCATCCTACTCCATTTCTCCATTCCCCTATTTTTTCACTACTAGGATTTTTCCCTTGCAAATCGCATATGGAGGGAGCTAAGAGGCCTTAAAATAAGGGATGCCAAATGTAAGGAAATTAACCACTCAAAAAATATTATATGATGTCCTCTCCACTATCCAAGTAGTGTCAAATTCAAAGAAATCAACCTTTCCATGTTATGGGCTGCCTAGGGTTTATAGTGCACACATGAACAATATTTCTTCAAAATGTCTTTCTGACCAAATGGAGATGAATTTGACAAAAATGAAAGAGTTTTTTCTCAATAATATAACAAGGAAAATAAATTTCCTTCATTTTATACGCAGGTGTTATAATTTGGGATAAATTTTCAAAATATACTTCTTACAGGAGAGTTGTTGTACTTTTGCATTACTTTTGGGAAAATGCATTTTTATCTGTCATATATTGTCCCAATTACCTGCTTAATTAGTCAACTCATAACTATACAAAAATAAATTTCCAATGACCTATCATGAGCTCACTTTGGAGTTCAGGAAGGCCCCAAAATGTGACGTCCAACTTCACGTTGCGCTTTTCCTAGGGACATGCCGCTCTTTTTTACCAATCTTGGAAGAATTGATTTTTGAGGGGCTATAATTGATCATTTTCAATGATTGAGGGGTCTGTGTATATCAGATATAGATATATTTCCAACGAGCTATCATGAGCTCAATTTAGAGTTCGTGAAGGCCTCCAAAAGTGTTATGCAATCTCATAGTGCGCTTTTGCAGGAGGCCATGCTACACTTTTTCCAAAGGTGTTGCAATATTTCCCAAGAATGCCGTGGTTTTTCCAATCACGTTGTGCTTTTTTCAGTTCTATGTTTTCTCCAAAATTTTCAAAATTTCTTAGTTGATGTAGGAATTCAATGAATTTTTACTGATGTAATGGTGAAATTTAAATGTAATTATCTCATGAATAGTTACTAGGGGTGGATACATCATGTGAAAATGTAATTTTGGTCAAAGTGAATTAGTTTCATGAATGATAAGGATGAGCTGGCTAACCTCCCTAATCACTAGGATTCCAATTGAGCACTTTTTGGGTAAGCTCCACAAGTCAGGGATTCGACCCCTGAGAGTGGGAGAAGTTGTTTTTGGCTTATATCTTTCATTTAGTTTCTCATTGCAAGGGTTTGATGCTATAGAATTTGATCATTGAGAAATATTTTAATCAGAATTTTGGCAAGAAATAACAGATTGAGATGCAACTACTTTGGCAAGAAATAACACACTGAGTTGCAACTATTTTGGTAATGTGATTTGACATTGTTTCTTCTTATTTTTTTCAAATGTGTGAATGTATTATGATCTCATATTCATGCCATCTCTGAATGTAATTTATTCCTAAGTCAGAAGGATAAAATTCATTAGCTCATGCTCTGTTTTGAAGGAATATTTACAGTTTCATGTTAACTTTCTTCTAATTGAAAAGAAGTCATGTTTTCCATGCTATTTTATGAAACCTAACAGCCTAGAGGACTCCATAAAGATACCTTAATGTGTTAGAGTGCTCACCTACATTTCCCCATCCAATCTCTGCAATTCTGATCTTTATTTCCCCTTACCAAGTCTGTCCCTAGCCTATTCACCATCCAACACCCAAAATCAATCAACCAAAACCCTAGTGCTACTATACCTAGCCTAAAATCTCATTTATCAAGTCATATTGGTTGTGATCTTGTGGAGAGAGCCCTCTCCTACCTAGTAGGGCTAGATACTTGGGAAAATATTGGCTTGTGGTTACCTTTGTTGGTCTCTTGTCAGCCTTGGAGATCTAGAGGAGTGATAACAATTCCCATCATGCACATGACTCTGAATCTTCAACTGTTGATACACCTCGTTGAAGTCCTTATAATTTTATTATGCCTCTTTGTATGCATCATGGGTGAGTGGCTGCATGTGCAAAAGAGTCCCCAAATCTGTAATCTTTTATATGGGTGGCCTCAATAGAATGTGAGAAAACTCTTTTGTGCTTCCCTTCTTATACTTGATCACCAAATGAAATTGTTGTAGAAAACCTATCCATTTGTAGTGCCTGGTATGTTATAACTTACTCTAGGCCTGCAAGTAATGTAAAAACTAGTGATATGTGTGGATTACAGTCTCCTTTCCCATTAGATAATGCTTTTACTTCTTCACAACTTGCACTGTGGCATAAAGATCCTTGTTGTAGGTAGGATAGTTAATAACTTCCCCATGAAAAACTTAAGAATGGTAGCTGGTGAGTTTTGGTATTGCACTAAGAATGCTACGACTACCAGAGGCTACGCTACTTTACTTTATCAACCCGGGGTTCGTACAGAATTCGAGGTGATAGTGTTATATGCACAACAAATGCATTCTAATCATATCATCATCTTTTGAGATCTATGAAAGGGGGATACTTCTAGGGTTTATGGATGAATTCTATCACACTTCTGAGTTTAGGAATATGGCTAAAATTGATTCAAATCCATTGCTCTATTAGCAATTAAAATAACTATTATACAACAAGAAAGTACCTCTAACTACTCTGCAACGAAATAAATGTACACATTAATCTATGATAAGAAATGGATCAAAACTAGGCATCTTGCATGAAGTAAATTGTTGAATTGAAATTGCATAAAGGAAACTAACGTAGTCACACTTTGTTGGGCCAAATGGCTATACACACTCTATCCACTCAATGCTCTATCCATCATGATTTTAATCATGCAGCTAATCATGACCTAACTATGCTTGTAAATGCATTGTTTTGCACCTAGGAGGAGAAAGTGCTAAGGTGGCTTATGGAAGTCTTGAAATCATGGGTGCAAGGATGAAGGTGCCTCAGTGGTTTTGGTAGGTCTGGATAAGGTGGATGTTGGTTTTTTGGTTTGAAGAGAGGCCCACTAGTGATTTTTCAAGTGCTTCTACAGGTTTCTTGTAGTGCTACAGGAAAGTCCTGAATTGCTACAGGAAATAATATGAGGGAAATATGAGGCCAAAAATGGGGAAGAAAGGTATAGGGAAGGTGGGTTTGGATGGGTGGAAGGCATCCCACTACTTGGCCAAGCTCAGAACCTCATGAGAGGCCTGTATTACACCTTTAAGGTTTTCTCACAGTGAAAAGATGAAAAATCTGAAAACAGAGTTGATGGAAATTTTGATGAACATAAGGCTAATGAAGGGTGAGAAATGAAGTTGAAGGTATTGGTGAAGTCCTCCGTTGATGCAATACTTGAACCTGCAAGAAAACTACATGTGTCATGCAATAAATATGGAAAAAATCATGATAGAAGAAATGGAAAAGATGAGTTGAATTTGGAGATAAAATATACTTTATCCTACAAAAAGAGATCTAGCATAGCATTCTAAAATTTTTCCTATAACTATAACAACCTAACTTATTCATTCCAAAAAATAATAAACTGAAAAGTAATTTTGGCCAGTGGGGAAGGTCTACCCTCCTCAAGCTCTAATGAAAGAGATGAGACAGGGAGGCTTGACACACAGCTTTCTAAGTTTATAACCTAATCTACCAACATGTAAGCAACCTAAATCTAAAGAAAAATACAAATGGAAGCAAAGTAAAAAAACTGAATTGGAATGCAAGCAAACTAGCTAAATACTCATAAGAAAACATAGCTTAAATGAAATAAAAGTAAAGAATGAATACAAAAGAGAGACTAAGGCCAATGTATTGGGCCCTAACCCACAAGCCTATCCCTTTGAATTTAGATTAGTGAAGGAAAATTTGAGTAATCATTTTATTGCAAAATATAGTCTCATTACATGAACATGAAAGTCTCAAAAGCCTATTACAAGAGATAAGAGCCTATTAGCGTCCTTCAAAGTTTGAATCTTAATGAGCTCTTGCTCAACTCTATTAAACCGAGAGGGTATCTACCAACAACTCCTTAAAAAGTAGCTGATGTGTCCACTTTGACACCAAGGGAAGTGTAGCTTTACTGCAATTGATCTTGAGTTTGCTTCAGTGCCTTTGATTTCAAGTTGTTGGATGGAATCTTGAGGATCTCGTGGCTTCCTTTGGGAGTTAAGGAGGTTGAAAATTCCCCTAGAATCTCTCCTCGATGTCTACTCCAAGATTTAATAGAAAAATATTCATAAAAAATGCAATAGCTTCGTGATTTTCCTGCATTTAACTCATGTTAGGAAATTGAAGTATGACAAGCCTCTATCACCATCTACGCTAGCAACATAAGAACATAATATAGTTAAAATGCAAGAAAAAGAGACTTAATAAGGAAAAAAGGTGACAATTAAGTCCTCCAAATTTACCTAATGATGGAGCTCATCATCACCCGCCTACCAAATGGTTGCTCATCCTCTGAGAAAATTAGTCCTCTTTCTGCATTTATTTCAAAGCTTTAATGGACCCTCTAACTTCCCAAGGAAGAAGCATGGGAGTCCCTCCAAGAGATTAAAAACCACCATTCTTTTCTACATCCTCCCACTCTCTGTTCTGCTCATCTTGGTCCTTTCCACACTCAACCCCAGCAGCAAGGGTGGGTTGAGCTTCAAACCAAGCCACTCAATATTATTGGCCTGCATGGCCCTCCTGTATAATGGTGATCTCTCCAAGGCACTCCTCAATATTTATGGTTTTTGGTACTCCATGTTTCTAAGGCTATGAGGGAGGTTGTTCCATATCCTTTGGCTAGCCATTATGCACTCATCTCCCAAGAACCTAGAAACATCATCAAACTAAGAAATGGATTGAGCTTGCATGTGGAGGTATTTTTCTACAAGTGCATGATCCTTCTCAACCTTAATATGGATGCTGATGACTCTCCTAGGGTTGAATAGTTCTACCGTAATGTGTAAGGGTTGTATGTTTTCTCTCCTCATTACCCTTCTCATATCTTGTGCTCTCGTCTCTTCACTAACCATCCATGATGTCAATGCTATTAACTACATATCTCCCATCCTAGGATTGGGGTCCCAAATGTTCAAGTCTGTCAACACAAGGTTATGTATGTATAATTCTACCAATTTTTCCTTGTCTTCCATGCTTTATTAGTTGCAAAATTCAATGAGCTATCTGCGGTTCTTAAAATATAAGGATCCATGGGAGGCTAATGTTTTGATTTGAAATAAGAGCCACTGCTCCTTGAGGTAAACTGCATAGGAATCTGATGGATATATGTATTGAATGGCCTCCATGCAAAAATATGCCATGGTGGCCATTTTTTTGTCCTTTTGCTGAAGCTCCTCCTGCAATGCTACATTCTCTGCTTGGGCCTTATGAAGCTACTCTTTCAACATTGATTCTCTAAGCCTAACATCAGACAAATCCTTTCCCAACTCAGCCACTTTTCCTTCCATGACCCCTATGTCATGCACACCTTTCAATGTGGCAAGCTTCATCCAAGGATGATTGTGTGCCCTCTCCTCTTCCAACTGATAAAATAAAGGCACTGTGAAATTTTGAGGAATCAATCTACCCCCCTAAATGTATGTGTAATAAGAGTTGAGATTGCATTGAGGGCCAGGGTTTGGCACTACTGCTACATCTTTGAGGACCAATTTTGATGAGGTGGGCTCTTCCTTGTCATATTTTCCTCCCTCTTTTTCATTTTTTTTTCCTATTGGGCCTTGTCCTCAACTTATTTGACCTCTTTCACATCTATGCCTATCTTTTATTCCTCAAGTAAGTTACTTTCCTCTATTTCTAGGTTTCTTAGAGTTTCCGGTAGAAGAAAAAAAAAATTTCCTATAGAAAACTGTGTTTTTCTTGTTGAAGACCCCATTTTCTTTTTTTTCACTCTTTTCAGTCCTTGGAGGGTCTATGGGGGTTCCATGAGGTGTATGGGATGACAATCTTGCTGAGTGCCTTGTGATGTATGTTACAGGGGTCCTCAAAGTTAAGGTGACATCTTGCACCCTTCCTTCCTCTAATATTATTTACTTAGCTCTCTTTGGTGATTAATCAATGGAAATAGGGATCTTGGTGGGAGTCTGTGGTTTCCCTTGCCTCACCCTTTGACTCTTCCTAGTCCTAAAATGCATATGTGTCTTCCTCTTCCTTTTTTTTTGATAGGTGTGCTTAACGTGGCTAGGGTAGCACCCACTTCCTGATATATAATGTCTGGTGACATGCTGGTGTCTTGAGGGGAGGTTTCACTTCCTAAGATAGGGTCCAATACCTTCTTTTCCTTAGTATTTTCTTCCTCCTTCCCCTCAAATTTTTCTTTCCCTTTCTCTATTGTCTCTGTGTTTTATGCTTCAATTTCCATCTCTTCTTGTTCTTCCTTATTTTCTTCCTCCTCCTCTTCTTCTTCTTATAACTCCCCCTCTCTAAGGCTAGAAGAAGAAGTTTTCCCTGTTTGGGTAGCTATGAAGGCTTCCCTATCCATTTTATATGAAATAAGACTAGGATACAAGTAGGCTAAATATTTTTAGAGCATCATTCACAATTAGTTTTATGAGGCCATCATGAGCCAAGTGTTGATGTTTTCTTTGCCTAACCTTATTACTCATGTAAGTTATGGAGTCCAAGAGGAAGTGAGGGATGCTTAATATCTATTCTAGATTACACCATTCTACAAAATGATACTGATAGAGCTGGTGCTTGCAACCATGGTCTCTTTTCACTGTATTTTTACGTCTTATTTATTGTCTGATTGAGCAACTTCTTCTGAGTGAGATGCTTGTCTTTTCTGAGTGAGTTGCTTAACCTTTTTTTGTTTTTCTTCTTTGCAGGTGCTACATGGAGGCCTTCAAGTGCCATGGTTTGTGTGCCTACCCTCCTAGAGTTTGTTGGTGCTCTTTTTGAGTCATCCTCATCAACCTTCCTTGATATTTTGGCCTTTTTGTGGGACACACACATTTTCTACAGGAAAATTTGCAATTCTTGTAGCAGTATTTTTCTTTCCTCTTCTTGCTTCAGTTTGCTAAGAGATGGAGGGAAATTTTTCATGGAGGCTGTGGAGGGAATCATAGAATGAATGGAGTGCAGGATAGGCAAGTGAAGGGGTTTCATGCCATGTTTCAAATGATCTAGCTACTGATGGTGGAAAATAGGGTTTAGAGAGCCAATCCTTATGCATGGAGTGAAATAAGGGTTTGGGAATGGTAGGTATAGGAAAAGCATAAATTATCATGCTCTCCTCGAAGTTCAGAAATCCCTAAGAGAGATTATTTCTTCATGAATGAGTTTCTTGTAGCATTTATAGGATTTTTCTATAGTGTTACAAGAATCATGTAGCTCGTGGACTTTCTTGTAGCAATTACAGTTTAGAGAAAAAATGAATTTTTTGCCTATCTAAGGGGTGAAATGGATTAAGGGGTGTATGATGGAGTGGTTCATAGAGTGTTAAAGCATAGCAGAAGGATAAATGAAGATAAAATAATCCTCGGGATCCCAAAGTCCATCTTTGATAAATAACATACAAAACAAAAAAAGAAAATTAGTGCATAGGTATTTTTCTTCTTTTTCCTTTTCTTTCTTGCACTTTTTTTTTGTTTTTGTTTTTTTGAATGCAAGTGGGCTGCCTCCATAGAGGTTTTCAAACCACAGACCTACCTTGGATGCCTCAAAGAGTTTTTCACCCAAGCCTTTTTATTTTTATTTTGGAGGGGGACGTGCTAGAAACTATGGAGTTTCCCATGACATACACCTCCATGTTTATGAAATTTTTTAATTCTGCAATAGACAATGGATTTTTGTAAACCTTAAGCCCGTAATGATTGATAAGTAGGGGAATTCCTTCCTCATGTATGGTTCTGATCTGAACTGTGCCATTTTCATAACATTTGTCGACTTTGTAAGGTCCCAACCATGTTGTCATTAGTTTTCCTTTTAAATCCTTAAACATTAAACCATACACCAACACCCAATACCCTTCTTGAAAGGTATTTTACTATATGTACTTGTCATGCCATACCTTCCTTTACAGCTAAATCACTTCTGTGTGAAGGAGTTCTTGCATCCTGAACTCATCCAATCCATTTAATTGCAACAACCTCTCTTGTTCGTCATTTGATATATCTATGTATAGCTCAACTACCATCCTTAAGGTGTTGAACTCAAATTCAATTGAAAGTAGAGATTTCTTGCCATGGACCAGGTCATAAGGAGTGAATTGTTTTGTTGTTTTCCAAATAGTTTTGTAGGCCCAAGTAGCTTCTACTAATCTGTCCACCTAATATTTTCTGTTGTTGCTCAAAACCTTGGGGAGGATATTCTCCAAGGATCCATTGGTTACTTCCACTTGGCCATTTTCTTGAGGGTGGTAGGCAGTGGAAGTCTTATTATTTATCTTATGCCTCTTCAGAATATTCTCAATGAGATGCTATGTGAATTTTTCCCATGATCAGTGACTACCTCTCTGTGGTATCCAAATTTGAAGCCACATTCTCTCTTAGAAATTCTACTACTTTCTCCTCGATTGCTATCTTCACAGTTTCTTTCAGCCCACTTTGTCAGGTAGTTAGTGTGGACTATGATGTACTTTTTCTGACTTGATGGTTGATCAATAGGTCCAATTAATTCCATGCCTTGCTTTCCAAATGGCTCAAGAGCTACCTGAGGGTACAAAGGAATCTCATCCCTCTGTTTAGGTTTCCCCATCCTTTGGCACTGGTCGCACCTGCTAGTGTATCTTCTGGCATCCTCGTGAATGGTAGGCCAATAGTATCCTTCCTGCCAAAATATGAAGGCATTCCTTTTTGTAGCATATTGGACTCCATAAGGGATATGATCACATGCAGAGAGGATACCAAACACTTCTTCCTCCCTCATACATTGTCTGAGAATTTGGTCAAAGCCTAGCTTGAAGGTATTCCCCCTCAATCGATGTGAAAGGGGCGCTTTTTCTAATGACATTTCTTTTCTCCTTGAATGGGAGATTAGTAGGAAAATTTTCAGCAACCAAGTAGTTAGCTATGTTAGCAAGCCATGGTGAGAGTGTTGAGCAGAAGGTTATTTACAATATAATAGTTTTCCCATCCACCATTGCCAACATGAGAAGGATCACATCACCAATGGATGAATTACCAATGGCCAAGACGATATGGTCTCCGTAAGCCCATACCTTGGTAGCTGGTCATCCACCATTCCTTCTTCATTTGCAGATAGAGCTAACCTGGATAAAAAATCTGAAACAACATTCAACTTTCTAGGTTTATCAACAATGGTTAGGTCAAACTATTGTAATAGTAGCAACAATCTAATTATTATAGCATTAACATCTGGTTTTTTCATTAAATATTTAATGGTTTCATGGTGAGTGTGTACAAAGTTCTTAACCAGTGACATAATGTCTAAACTTGTTTAAAGCATGGAAAATGGATAACATCTCCTTCTCTATGACAATTTAATTGAGTTTGGCCTTCGACAAGTTCTTACTAATGAAATAGATTGCATAAGGTAATTTTTGTTCTAACTACCCCAATTCTTCCCCCACAACTTTTTCTAATGCATCGGTATGAATGTGGAAAGGCAGAGTCCAATTTTGACCTCGAAGAATGGGGGAATTAGTCATACTTCCCTTAATGAGCTCAAAAGGTCTTTGAAAAAGATTGAACCAAGTAAACTAAGAATTCTTGGCCAACAAACCAAATAGTGGCGAGGCCAACTTGCCGAAGTATTTGATGAATCTTCTATATAATAGCTAGCTAACCCCAAGAAATTCGTGACATTTCTCTGCTATTGAGGAGTAGGTACCTATAAATTTGTGGGTCGAAGCATGAAACACAACAGTATATTTTAGAACCAAATTCCTCACCAGATTTTGGGAATGATTATATTGGTGGAGGCTTTCTCACATAGGAAGCCAGATGTGTTGGATTTTAGGACATTTTTAGCCTGTATCTATTGCCATGTCTCCAAATATGCTAAGAATGATATAGAGTTGACATAAGAGTTGGGGATATTTTTCAAGTACACATAAGCTCCCCACAACATCCCTTTATACTTTCCATCTCTGAGAATTACAATGGTGCAAAGGGATGTAAAATTTGATGAGTAGAAAGTGATGCAGTGCTCTCTTGAGAGTGATTTTAATATCGCACTAAATTAGGACACTTTAGCTCTAAAGGAGGAACCTCAAAAATATGTGGAGAAACCCTAAGGTGACGAGAAGAGAGTGGAGAAAAAAATCAAGAACCATCCAAATAAGGTAGGAAAACGACGAAAGAATTTTATATACTTGTGCAAGATGAGATGGAGAATGTGGGTGCTCCCTCAAATCACCACAAGAAGAGACAGTCACCAGATCAGTACGCTGGCTACATGGCTATGATGAATGTGCTTGTGTATATTGATCCATGCTCTTTTGAGGAATTAATAGAGAAACCTGTACGACTTGGTGCTATGGTAGAGGAATATGATTCCATTTTTATAAATAGTGTTTGAGAACTGGTCCCAAGACCAACAGATAAATCAATGGTAGGTTTGATATGGCTTCACAAGGTAAAGGATCCACTAAACGGAAGCATAGAGAAGCATAAGGCTAAATATTTTTCCAATGGTTACTCTTAGGTTGAAGGGATTGAATATGAGGGTACCTTTCCTCCTGTAACAAGATACTCATCGATAAGATTAATTATTGCTCTAACTACATAAAAGGGGTGGAAGATCCACCAAATGGATGTGAAAGAAAAATTCCTCAATGGATTTATTAAGGAGTAGATGTATATCAAGCAACCAATAGGCTTCAATACTTTTGAACAAAAGTCTCATTTTTGCAGACTGAAGTGAGCATTGTATAGTCTGAAGTAAGCACGTCGTGCTTGATACACTAGGATTGATAACTATCTCACAAGTTTTGGATTCCCTAAAAGTGAATCGGATGGAAACACCACATTTTGGTACAAGGTAAATTATTGATTACTATCTTATATGTTGATCACTTGATTTTAAATAGTGATGAACAACTGGTCAGATCTTGCAAGGAGGTCCTTGCAAGAGAGTTGGAAATGAAGGACATGGGTCTCATGCACTATTTACTTGAATTGGAAGTATTGAAAGGAGAAGAGGTATTGTTTTTCTCTCAGGGAAAGTATGACAATGAGATACTTCCAAAGTTCCTCATGTAGAGTTGTGAACACATAGAGACAATTATAAGGACCAATTGGAGGAAGGAGGATGCCACTTTAGGTGAGGAAATAGATGATTCTATTTACTAGAATTTGGTGGGTTCGTTCATGTATCTTGTGACCACGTGAGTAGACATGTGCTATGCAGTCAACCACTTGAGCGATGCTATGGTTCAACGGACCAAATTATTTCGGAGGGAAACTAAGAATGTTCTGTGGTACCCTAGAGTCACTAATCAATTTGTACTATGGTATAGACATAGAGATCGAGCGAAGCTATCTGTTTTCACAAATTCAAAATGGGTTGGGAATCCATCATACTCGAAGAGCACATTAGGAGGAATTTTGAATGTTATGTACGTAGTTGTTTCTTTGTACAATAGTAAGAAAACATCTGTGGCACTCAACTCAACAGAAGAATAATACATGGTTATTAGTCAAGCAAGAGGTGAGACAATTTGGATGAGAAATGTTCTTGTTGGATTATTTGGTTAGTTGATGGATCCAACTGTGATCTACTGTGATAATAAGAGTTGCATCAAGCTCTCTCAAATTCTTTTTTATCATGATCTATCCAAGCATATAGATATTATAAATCAAGTACAGTATGGTTGATTTCTAATGTTTACTAGTTTGTTTCAATTAATTTGAGTTATTTTCCCTTAAATTAGTTCCAACTATTAGAGAATCTAGTGGAAGGTCAAGTTGTGCAGTGTAGGCTCAATCACACTAAGTGGTCATCCAGTTAATTGATCAATAACCCAAAAATAACTATTACATGCAGAGAGTTCACGTTACCTATTAGAGATGGAGATTCCAAGGTAGTGTACTATCAGTTATAGACTAGCCCGATGTGTACATGTGGTGCATGTTGTCAGAGAATGGGCCTATAGGAATTTCACAATCCATTTCAGGAATTTCTCTTAAAAAATAAGGGTTAATTCCTCAAGGAACAGTGCAATAAAATGTGAGCTTAGAGGCTTGAAAATTTGGCTTAGTGTTTGCCAGGTTCATTTAGTTAGGTAGATGGATAGATAATACACCTACAGGTTGTGCTGAGGCTTGAGAGAGCGTTGCGTTTATCTCTATTATTTGATTAATGTGATACATAAAGTAAGGTGTTTTGCAAAATTTATTTCCCCTAGATAAATATTTTTTCATTTGTGATGTTTATTCTTGCATGTTGATGTTATGTGTTCTCAATCGTGAACTAACTTCCGTAGATTGGTAGAGTAGCTTTCAGTTTTGTGATTTAGTAAATTTCATGAGTAGCTTCGAATATACACATTAATTTATAAAATTGTCATATCTTTCATTATTTCTTGATGCACAGAACACTCATGATGATGGAATTCCGACTTTTATGATGCTTCTATGATATTTTTATGTTATAGATACATATCTGCTGGGTGGTGGTTGTTGATGAATATCATGGTATTTCTACTTCATTGTTGAGGTTGCTATGTTTGGTTATACATTTCATATGCATCTCTTAATTTAAAGGTCATGAAAGGACTCATGTTATAAATCATTATAAAATTGAGTCATCTATGGGCTAGTGGGATCAAGTCATTTCGTGGATGTAATCCCATTATTTTGGGACATTGATGTAAATGTTGAGTCAAATATGTAAACCCAATATGCTTCATGTTTGATGTAATCATAGATTCATTGGTCATATGAAAAGTCATATTTTATTGAGTCATAAAGTCTTGTACTCTCTATCTTCATAAGGTTTAGCACATGCTCTAGGGGAGCATGGTTAGTATGAAAATTCCATGATTCATACTTAGCAAATCACCACTATAAGGGAAGTACTTTATTCAACCTCGTTCAACCATTTACCCTCAATTTCAAAGGGGAAGATAATCTTGGTGTTTGGACAAAAAAAATTTGTATTTAGAGTTGTGTTTGCATCTATTTAGAGGTGGTGATCGAAAACCAAAATGGTTTCCATCAAGTCCAAAGGGGGAGATTGTTGGAATTATTGCTAATGTGTTGTCATTGATGGAAACACACTTAATAAATATGTATTTGATCTCAACATTAACTAATGAGAAAATAATTCATATTGGTATAGATGTTAGAGACAATATGTATAGAGAAATGATAGTTCACTGAAAGATGTATGATAAATGTAAAGTTTGAGAAAGTATACACAAAGCCTATGAAGAAGGGTTGCCTACATAAGAAGGTCTTGTTAATGAAGTTCACGTAAAAAATATGAACCATGGTATTCCGGCTACCAAGTGTAATTACCATAGTATTGGCACATAGTATTTGTAGTGACAATGTTATTTGATATTGTCACTCAATACTAACATCGTTACCAAGGGATTTACCTAAGGTTTTCACTAAGGTTAAAACTATATAAGGATATGAGATAAAGGCGTTAAGGGTGCAAGTAAATTATCTATACTTATATGATTTTATTTGGAACATTTGTGCATTAGTATGCAAGGAAATTGTTCAAATCTAACATATCTGAAAGGGTTGTGAAGCCTAATGAAAGCAATTGTTTGATATATTTGTGCTTGTAATTTTAGGTCCATAACTATGATGATGGTTTTATGTAAAAATAATTATGTGTGTTTAGATCTAGGTTTAATAGATGTTTTGAATTGCAAAAAAGGTTTGATTCAAGAATTTCAAGATCTATATGCATGTTTTCTTGTGATTTGTCGCCTACACAGTGGTACTTGGTTCAGTAAAGTAGGGTAAACTGGATATACAGTGTTTTCCTTGTCAAAGATCACATATATACATAGGTTGATTTAAGAATAGTAGTGTACATAATTAAGAATATGAAATTTAAATTTAAAGTAAATTAAAATACTGATTCACCCCACCCCCTGCCCCATTCATTATTTTTCGAGCACAATGGTTGCATAATATATATCTGGATGACCATAATTCAATATTTAAAGGATAAGTATATACTTTATAAATGTTTTCTTACTCATGAATTTAATTCATGTATATGGCTATATGTATGTCGATAAGCTTTCCACTACTAAATCCTTATTATAAGTAAGGATTGTTAAAAAACTATGATTTGATGTTACCTTTATATTTATAATATTCAACGCCGGATGTGGCTGACAGAGCGAATTAATGGGCCACCGGCACCCACGCAGCTCCCAAGGCTGTTTGCGTGCCCTGCCCACATGGCCTCGCGTGTTCACAGTCCTCGCGGCATTAATTTGCCTTGGATGAAACACAATGGTATTTACTGCACCTCCATTCTCAGGTTTATGGCGCTGTTTTTGGCTTTCGTTTTCATTATGGAAGAGGGGCAGAGAGACGGACGCTATGAGAGAATTCTGCTCCCGCTGAGAAGCGCTTGCCCCCCTGGTGCGGCAATTCCCAGCTGCAAAACGAATACGGGGCGTCGTTGCAGTGTTTGGGCTTGTCTGGAAACGGTGCCGGGCGTTCACTTCTCCAACAGCCCTTGTTGCAGAGCTTGTGCCTCTTCTGGTTATTCGAGCGTCACCTTTACAGGTACTCCGTCTTTCTCCAATCTCAATTTGAATTCTCAGGATCTTCGCCCCAGTGGTAAACGCACTTTCGGCTCTTCTGCTATCCTGCACAGTCAGAGTCACCCTCGTGGTGTCCTCGCCTCCTCCCCTTCTCCTGAACCCTTTTCAGGCAGGCCCCGTCTGCATCATTTGTTGTTAGTCATGCCCAGACTTCGTCAAAGAATGAGGCCTCGACGTGGTGTGAGTCGAGGCCGCACTTCTGGCACACCTCCTCTGCCCCTCTCTGATCTCAGCTCCTCCTCGGAAGGAGACGACCTCACTCCCTCGCCATCTTCACGTGGTGGCAGACGTAGAGGCAGAGGCAGGGGTATCCACGCTGGCAGAGGACGTGGACGTGCGCAAATCATTAGTGATGCTTCGGGCAATCCTGTTGCTCACTCTGAGCCTCCCGGTCTTTCCTTTCCACCGAATATTCCTAATCCTCCCTGTCAACCCCCTCCCTCAGCTGCCACCGCCTATCCCGGTCAGCCCTCTCCTCCATTCAACAGGGTTCGTGGCTCCACCATCCGGCAGACCACTCAGAATGCGGAACTTCGCTTCCACTGCACTTCTTTTGACTCCATCATCACTGCCCTCATCACTGTATCCCTTCGTGAGGAGATTCCCCTTTCTGCTGGCCCCCCCCCTACACTTGACCCTCGCTCCATCCCTTCTCTTCACGCAGCGGTCAGCACTGAAGCTGAGCACCAGAACATGAAATCAGACAGTCACGGAGGAAAGGAGGACAGCAGCACAGGAAATGAATATGCATGCAGAGTTGAAGAGGAACGGCTGTCTTCTGAGGACAAGAGCTGACTCCTTGGGCTCAATTACAGCTGGTTTTTTCATGATTTACAGTTTTAATCGCCCACCTGCTGGGCATAATGATGTCTCTTGCTTTGTTTTTAAAGTTATTTACATGTTTTGTATAAGACTCTCGCCGGTTTCCCTTCTATGGGAGGCCCAACTACTGATGTTTAATGGGTCGGTTTCCCACTCTGGGCGGCCCCAACTTCTCAAGGACAGCATAGTCAATCAACCCAGACTGTCTGGCTCTCACAGCAGCAGTCCTGGCAGTTTTGTATCAGTATTTTCATAATTAATAGAATTAGTCCTATTTAGAAAAAAAAAAAATATTTATAATATTCAAGGTTTATTACTAATAAATAGTCATTTTCTAGAGAAGAGTGTTTTGAATTAATTTTCTAATAATATCAAGAGTAATTAATGTTTCCTTATTCCAAAGAAATAATTTATTTCTTTGGGTGCTATTACAATGATTTTTTAATTCCTAACATGTGTCTTCAAGAATGAAATTATTTTTTGGTTTATCAATGAGAAACTTTAAATTTGTATATACTCCTACACAAGGGGTAATCAAAAACTTTATCTACATAACAAAGTCACTCTTATTTAAATAAATCTATTTAATAGTGGATCTCTTTCTCTCACACACATATATATATATTCAAGGATTAGTTAAGCATTCACGTGTAAAACTATTTAACTTTTCTCTAATATCCTTATAATAATTTCAGTTTGAAAATTGACCATCACTTCTATTATTTTCCTTACATCTCTATATATTATTATTTCTATGACCCTTACCTTATTTACTATGTACAAACATAATTTATAATCCATATTCTTTAAATCCAGGGAAATCTAAGGAAATCATTTAACTATACTTGTACATATCCCTTACTTCCAACCCATACCTTAAGTCAATTATAATATCACAAATTTCATTATTATTCACCACTTTAATAACCATTGTTTAGAAGCATTCCCAATTTATTTTCGTATATACATAACTCATTTCTTCCCGATTTCTCTAATCCCTTTTATTATCCATTTATCATTCGATTTTCGAATGCAATCAATCCTATAAGTCCTCCAATTTATTTTCTCCAATAAATTTAGAAGCGCATGCAACTAGTAATCTCATGCAACTAATTCTATGATATCAAAACTCAATATGTAGTTCAACTACAATAGCTATTAATCCATTTCGGTACTAGTATATAAAATATAAACAAATTTTCATCTCCATGTAATGCAACGCTTCCACCCAGCTATGAATTGTCTTAACTATGAATTGTCTGTAATAAGTCAAGATCTTCTTGCATTCCGGAATACATGTCCAGTTTGGTTCTTTTGTGGTTTATTTTATAGAATTCTTCTCAATTGATTTTAAGCATTGCACTTGTTTAAGGTTTTTCAACCTTTTTATTTATGTCTTTTTTCTTTATTTTTTTCAAAAAAGATTATTCTCTTTTTCTTTAAAGCAAACTTTTCTCTCTCATTGTGCTTTATTCCACTCCACTTAGTATTTCTCTCCAACTAATTTATGAACATAATATTTCTCTCCCATTGAGCTAATATTTATTTATTTTTCTCTTAATTCTTTTTAGGCGACTTTTAGGGAGGGTCAAACATGGTACTTTCACCACCAATATATTTTCATAGGCTATACATAAGTCTTCTAAAACTCTAGTGGTGTTTTGTGAGTATTCACAAGCAATATCATTTATTAATTTATTAAAATAAAATATAATTAAATCATTGCCCATTTTCCATCAAGACTTCCATATCCATTAAGTCTAAAATAATTAAAAACTATAAAATTAATCATGTATGAAAAAGAAATACATATGGGTGTTACAAGTGATAAAACAGTATAGCACTAAAAAATTTCTACAAATGAGACACCAATGTATAGTTGCACAATTGTGTTCATTAGATATCCAAACATTGATAACCACTACTCTAGAGGATCTTCAAAAAGCTATCAACAATCATTCTAAGGTATTTGGAGAAGCGACTAATGGTCTTTCACTTGAACGAGATCATGGCCTTGCTATTAATATGCATAGAGGAAGTGTACCACCTAAAATTCAGCCTTACTTATATCCACTAAACGAAATAGTTATATTGAGTGTATGGGTCAAGAGATTTTATAGAGTAGAATGTTTTTCCTAGCTAGTGTGCTTTCTGCTAACTAGTCTTGATGGTTATAAAAAGGGATGGCTCATGGCATGTGTCCACACTATAGTTAAATCAATAAAATCATAGTCAAAGATAACTTTCCTATTCCTTTCATTGATGAATTGTTATATGAATTATATGGATCAATTTTATTAGCTAATTTAGATCTTTGTTCTCGATACCATCAAATTATAGTGAGACAACAAGGCATTCCCAAAACAACATGTAGAACACATGAAGGTCATTAATATTTTTTTGTTATGCCATTTGTACTTACAAATTCACCTTGAACAGTTCAAAGCTTTGATTAATTATAATTTGAAAACCTTCCTAAGAAAATTTATGCTAGTATTTTTTGATGACCAGCTAATTCATATGAAATATTTGAAATAACATGTACAACATGTTGAAAATGTCTTAATACTAGTAGAATATCAATAAATATATTCAAATAATTCCAAGTGTGTCTTTGGGTGCAAGAAGTGGAATATTCACGTCATATTTTATCACATGATGGTTTGAAGGTGGATCCTAGCAAAATAAAATACATAATAGAATGGCCAATACCTATTAAGTTGAATAAACCTAAGGGATTCCTAGGATTGATAGGATATTCCAACAAATTTTTGAAGGATTATAGTCAAATAGAAGAACCAAGGAAAAATTTTCTTTGACTAAATAAGCAACCAAAAAATTTCAAGAACTTAAAGAGGCTATGTGTACAACTCTCACATTTGACACACTTGTCTTCACAAAAATATTAATTATGGAGTGTGATGCCTCAGGCTAGCGCATTGGTGCATTTTTTATGCAAGAAGGAAGGCCCATTTCCTTTGAAAGTGGTGAAATCAAAGGAAAGAAACTGCTTAGAAACATCTATGTAAAATAAATTTTGGTCATACTACATGTAATTAATAAATGTGATTCATAAGGGAAACTTCAAAGTAAAAATAGATCATGATATTTTGAAGTAATTCTTGGAGAAAATTATATCTTCATAAGAGTAACAAAAATGGATAAAAAAGATGTTGTATTATGAATTTGAAATTATTTACAAAAGGTGAAAACAAAATATTGTTGCACATGCACTCTTAAGGAAAGAGCAAGATAAAAATGGTTTACTATGTGTTAAACTAATATTGTAGTATTATAAACTTAATTATTTGTGATTTGATGGACAATATGGTTGTATAACATATTTTTTTGGGACTTGACTAAAGTTTTTTGCATATCATTTCTCTCTCATGCCTTCCTTTATGCATATGTCATTTACTAACAATAGTGAAAGGGCTTATCCTATGTTGAAATTGATGAATTTCTTATTTTATATCATTATTTATTAAATTGAAAAAAAATAATTGTCCACTACTCTTGCATATTCAATTTCTTTATAGTTAAAGAATTTAAATTTCTATTATAAAAATAAAATATGTGAGGATTTAATTATGTCCCACTTAACAAGGAAACTTTATTAATATTAAAACACAATATTAAAAGTAAAATTTAAAAGCTATGGTTAAAACCTAATATTTATTATTATAATATTATAATATTAATATAAACTGAAATATTTGTTATTGGGGAAATTTTAAAGAAAATAAAAATATGATGGTTTACCATACTCATTTTCTACTTGGTAAATGAGTGCAACACATACATCATCTCCTGTCTCCATAGATTCCTAATTAAAAATTTAGGAATGAGTGCTTTAAACTTCAATTCATATGGTTCATGAGTTTTTGAAATTCAAAAATTCCTCAATGTCTAAGTTCCAATTTCTTTCTTTTTTTCATTACATTAAATTTGGCAAATGGCATAGTAAATTAGTAGAATTTAAAAGGAATTTATTAACATAATGTGGAATTGTTTAATTTTTTCTTTAAAATTTTCCTAAGTATTATTGATTATACAATGTGAATCTTCTAGCATTTTGAAAATGAATTTAGTGCTTAGATGAAATGACATGAGAACATTACATTGTTTTACTTTTTACACATAGGTTGTTTCATAATGACTAGTAAATATTTTATTAAAAAATATCATGATGATGTTCCTTGCTTTTCTTAGTTAGTTCTTCTCTTTTCTTTTACCAAGTTTTGAAAATATATATTTGATTTAAAATTAATATGCTTATATATGTACTAATTTTAAATCAAATAAATATTTTCAAAACTTGGTAAAAGAAAAGAGAAGAGCTAACTAAAAATTTTGGAAGGGGAAGAAATGGTGATTAAGAAGAAATGAGACATTTAAAATATTAAATTAAACCAATTATGCATATTAAATTTAATATAATATTATATATTATTGTAAAGAAGTATAAAGTAATACTATATAAACTATATTAAAATATATAATATATAATATGTAAATTATATTAGAATTCAAAATAGAAAATTTAAAATGGATATTATCACTTAAAACCATTATTTTCTTCTATAATGTTAATATTTTGGTAGTTTGATAAAACTGCAATCAATGAAAGCCAATGAATAGAGGGCATATATTAGGTCCATTAAGATTTTTGAAAAATGTAACACATGGGAATGCAACATTTCAAGAATGTAAGTTTTAACATTTATATTTTTAATTGAGTATGTCTAATCTTCATAAGTAGTGACCAATAACTTATACCTTAAGTGGTGTTTTATAAAAATATAAGTGGTGTTTTATAAAAAATTAATTTAAATAAAATTTAAATATAAGATTGAAATATGCAACAAAATTAGAGGTGTGAAATCAATTCATTGATGTGGTGGCCACTGCCATAATATATTCTCAACCCATAAAAAAAACCTATAAACTTAATACAAGAAAATTCAAATGAGAAACCATAATCAAATAGTAGACCATAAACAAAAAAAGTAAACAAATAAATAAATAAATATAGTTATACTAAAGCTCATGATGTTTTATTTTGTAGCACTACTTTAGAAATGTGTATGTAAAAACTCTTTCATTATTGATTAGAAAAAATATTACAGATAGCATTCGAAAGATATTTGTTGAGCGAACTCTTTCGTATCTTAAATCTGGAGGAGATCCGATCGAAGATGATGTGAAGAAGAAAAATTGTATTTCCAAAGTATCTACATAGCAGTGTGAAGGGAATCTCAGAATGTTATCAAGCAATATTTCAAAACAAACCATTCAAAGGAACATGCGTGCTTACAATGCTAGTGGGAAAGAGTCAAAGGAGACTTTCTCGCACACTCCATGGTACCTTAAAAAGAAATACATTGGGCTTCCAATCTAATCTTTGTAAAGGATACATGGTGGAAAGAATATATCGAGTAGAAAAGTTATTCAAAGAGGTTTCTAGGGAGGAAACTCTACAACAAACATAGAGGATGGTATTAATAATAAAAAGGGAGGATAGTGTAATATCTCTTCACTCATATAATATTGTTTTATTAGATTAAGTTACATTGGATAAAATGAACCAAAAAATATAGGAATAAATATGTAAATGAATATTTATTAATAAATAAATGAGATGTCACAACTTGTTAATAAGAAATCTAGAAATGAGATGCTTGTCATTTTGCTTGTCATTTTTTCATGGTAAAAATTGATAATTTTAATCAATGGGAAAGAAAGATTCGTTAATTTATTTATATGGAGAAAAATGATAAATTTTGAAAAAACTAAGCTAAAGAGATAAATACTGGAAAACCCTTTTAAAATGGATAAAAAAGCCCATAAAAGCACAACAACGCGAAATGAAAACTTATCATGAATAAAATGTTTTAAATATTCATTAAAGAGATCAATGGATCTTGTAATTACAATGGCAATCAATTCTCAGGTCGGGGTTGAACTAGAAGAGTACAGTTCGAGGTTGGGTGGACACTCTGTGGCTCTGAAGTATTTCCCTTACATGGAAGATAGAGTTTGGCTAATTTCAGTTTCGTGATTTTATCTCCTTTAACGTTATTAACATCGACTCCGAATTCCA
Organism: Pinus albicaulis; assembly: GCA_034641835.2. NCBI lineage: Eukaryota > Viridiplantae > Streptophyta > Pinopsida > Pinales > Pinaceae > Pinus > Pinus albicaulis. The sequence continues at coordinate 1,148,390,533 of CM076583.1, forward strand.
TATTAGCACAGATAGATATAAAATATTTTTCTATCAGTATAGATATGTTTACTAGAATTTTGATCCAAGTGTGAATAAGGTGCTCAGTAACTGATTAAAAAGGTTTTGGAAAAAGTGAGTTGTTGCTTCGATTGCATTTATAGGTTATAGAAAAGTAAACCTATTTATTTAATTGCAACAAATTCTGTTAATATCCTACAAATTACTATATTATAAACCTTACTCGTAAATCATGGATCTAATACTATAAACAAAAGATCTCATACTATAAATAATAGGAGGCACGACACTCATGCGAATTAGGAGGAAACAAGTGGAAAACTCTATGTGTTGTTTAGCCATGAGGGAAGAATCAAATGTATAGAGAAAGGTTTCTACAAAATCATTTAAACTCACATAATTTGAATGCAATTACAGATTTATCATAACAATGACAGTCAATAACGGAAATACAAACAGTTTCCATGATATATGGGGTTAAACCATAACACCCATCTCTCTCATTCAACATATTGGGTGAAATAAGTATTAATACAATAATACTAGATTAAAGGAGCTAAATAAAATTATGTTACCTTTAGTTACAGTTATTTCCACTGAATAAAGTAGTACATTAAAGTATAAGTCGAGAGTGAAATCAATTGCTGTTGTGATTTAGAAGTGAAAAAATTTAATGAAACAAAAACGCACTAAGCTATAACAGTTGTATAAGGTAGTGCTATTAATGAATTACATAATAGAACCATGGAATGAGCTATAGAAAATCCATAGTGTATACTTCGCAGGAAATTATGTAGCAGGTAAACAATTACTAATATCCCCCACACATATATATATATGAGATTATCTTATCAAAGCTACAAATTACAAACAAATAGGAATAAGGAGTTGCAGCAAAAATTGGTTGTATATATTTATACATGTGTTCGAAAAGTAATTATAGTTTAAAATGTCCATTGTAAGACGAGAACCACCACAATTAAGGTTTGGAAACGTGGGCCATATATATATGAAAAAATTTTAATGAGTTAGAGTAATCATTTAATAATTAAATAATAGTTTAGAGTGCTTGGGAAAAAGGTTAATCAATGTATAACATATCAGGGAGGCATATCAATGCTCCATTAACCAAATTCAACAATAGAGGTCGATCAGAATGAGGTTTCCAGTAGAGCGTTGAATAAAGCGCAAAACCCTTTGACCATCTATTAATCATAGAATAGTCTGAACATGTGACCGCCCTCGAGCAATTAGAGAAGTCAACTGAATATTATCAGTATTGAGCACGGTGCGAAGGAAGCCTATACTTCAAAATGCCAAAATCGGTTAAGCCAATAACTTTGAGTACCTACAGGAATCAAATAGATAAAGAAAATCGATTAGCTATTCCAAATTAGGTAGGATATGGTAGGTAAAATCAATCCTACATAGTATATAACGACTGATAACAAAAGGGTCTCAAGTGGCAATACAGACTAAAGGTAAAGTCTTGCGCAAATTCTCCTTTGGCCAAAAACAAAAGTAAAGGTTATATAATTTAACAAGCCGATTTTTAAAGAAAAATGACCACTAACGGAAAAAAGAATGAACCTGCATTTTGCCAAGAAAAAGTGCTTATCATTGAAAACTCGAGAGCGATAAAAACGCAGAACTCATAGCTGTGGCGAATGTGGAAAACATCCACAGGGAGGAAGCCAAAACGCTGGGACAATTATAGAACACACAAAAAATGTTCAGCAAAGACAAATATCAAGATATTTAGAGCGCGCAACCCGTATTTCCGAATTAAAATGAAAATGAAACAAAAACATAAATGAGAATTAACTTTGATATACCGAAGTGGGAATTTGTGGAGCATAAGGCGAATCTAGCCATGTCGTAGGTGTTTGACTGGATCTATATGGAAGCTGCAGGCTACCAGTATTGACACCCCCAAACAAAAGTTGTTGAAAAATTAATCACAATCAGCGCATTTAATTTTATGAAAGCAACCATAGCTCAGTTAATGTTTGTCAATTGAGTTTGCACAGAAAGACAATTTCAGAGAAGAGTACATTTTACCCATTTTGCAATACATTAAACTATTAAATTTAAATAGAAATTTAAAGCATGGTTATGGTTAATCAGCAAGTGTTATTTATCTCACATAATCTCTCTAAAATTCAGAAAGTCATGTTAGCCTATTCCTTATATTAAATTATGGTGAACGAGTGAATGTGTATGTTGTGTTTTTGAATCATAATATAAAGTTTGGTTGCTATTTGATTGTGAAAATTTTTAGTAAGATTTTTACCACAACAACTCTGTTTTCCTCAATTTTGCAGCAAGTAAAATTGTTTGATTATATTTCCTCAATTATAGTCAATATCTTTTAATATCCACCATTCATTATTAAAATGAACACCTTCATGATTTGATTTCGACAATTGCATGGTCTGGATTAAGTGACTTCCTCAACTCTGTTGTCTTGATTAAAGTCATTTCCACAACTATGCGTAAAGTCTCTGTGTTGAGGACCCTCTATCTTAAGATTTTTAACATAGTATGGAATTGGGTTTAAAATCTTAGTAAAAGAAAGTGTTTTTACTAAGGACTTAAAAGGAGTTCTAAAATTTTGTGTAGGGTATTCTCCAATAGTGATAAAGTTTTCACATAGTGAGAAAAATTTTACAGAGTAAGAAAGTTTGTTTAACCAATGAAAATGGAAGCAACAAGCACAACTTTGACTAATCTACAAATACCACAGTTTAATGGAAAAAGTTATGACTATTGGGCTATTACAATGAAGGCTTTATTTTCCTCACAAGACATTTGGGAATTGGGAGAGAATTGTTTCCAAGAACCAGCATATGCAGTAGCATACAATGTTTTGATACAAGCAAAAAAGGATTTGTTGAGGGATAATAGGAAGAAGGACTCAAAATCCCTCTTCTATATTTTTCAAGCAGTCCATGAAAGTATATTCACAAGAATTGCAGCAGCAACGAAGTCCAAACAAGCATGGGATACCCTCTAGACAACCTATCAAGGCATGGAAAATGTGAAGACAACAAAATTACATATTTTGAGAAGATATTTTAGGACAATTTGTATGAAAGAGTCTAAGAATGTAGACTCATTTTTTACACATGTAATTGGTTTTGGTTACGCAAATCAGGTCTCATAGTGAGACACTTAAGGAAAGAATAATAGTTGAGAAAATTCTCAGAAGTTTTCTAGCAAGTTTTGATGCCATAGTTGTGGCCATAGAAGAGACAAATGATCTCTCACAATTTTTAGTGGATGAGCTTCATGCATCACTCATTTCTCATGAACACATATTGAACAAAAGAACAAACTCTTCATTGGAGCATGCATTCAAGACAAAAGTTTCATTTGGTCAAGGTAGAGGTCGAGGAAGAACAAATTATAGAAGAAGAGGAAGAAGCCCACATAGAGGTGGAAGAAGGAGCCTTTTAAGCTCAAGTGGAAGGGTCAGAAATCAAAATCCAAGCCAAGGCTCAAGCTAAAATCAAACACAAGGTCATAGGTATGATAAATCTCAAGTTCAATGTCATTATTGCAAGAATTATGGTCTTTATGCAAATGAATGCAGAAAGAAGAAATATGACATAGGCAGCAAACCAAATGCAAATTTCATAAAGGAAAATCAGAACCATGATAGCATGTTTTTAGTTTGTAATGTAGCAAGAAAAAAACAAGGAGATGTATGCTTCTTAGATTGAGAATGTAGCAACCACATGGCTCAAAACATAGAAATGTTTTCCAATCTAGATGAAAGTGTAAAATATGAAGTGACATTGGGGACTGATAGCAAAGTCTTTGTCATGGGAAAAGGAAGAGTAGACATTCTAACAAATAAGGGAGAGAAGAAGTTCATGTCAGAAGTTTATTTTCTTCCTAGTTTGAAACATATCCTCATAAGCATTGGACATCTCATGCAAAAGTGCTACAATGTATTTTTCAAGAATGATGTGTGCACAATCTTGGATAAGCCTCCAAGAATATAGCTGATTGCCAAAGTTGATATGACAAACAATAGAATGTTTCCCTTCAAGCTAAGATCGGATTTGAAGGAAGACGATGCTCAAGCACAACTATCAATGAATTTGTTGGCACTCTGTAATCAACAACATTGGCAAAACTCTAACTTCAGGGAGAACATCATTTCAACCACTTTGGGATTCTGGGATCTAGCCCTCCTGAATCCACAGAGGGATCTCTCCAATAAGTGTAAAGATGGATTTATCTTTGAGGTTTTGGGTGATGATATTAGGCTAGTTATGAATTCCAAGGGTTTTGTTTTGTTTTTGGATGGTTGAGTATGATTATTGTTTGAGGGGAAAGTTCTAAATGGAAAGAGTTTCAAAGGTGTGAAGTTGCAAGCAATCAGAACAAGCTTTGGCCAAAAAGATAGATAATTGCAAGCTGTAGTCCATTGGGCTATGGAGTAATAATAGGGTTTAATTGAAACAACAAGGGGCAAGAGTGGTCCATGGGGCAAGTCATCTATATCTAAGGATCTCTTTAAGTTTGATTTATGGAATGAAATGATACAATAAGAAGGGAAAATAGACAAATGAAGAACGAAGAGCAGCCTAAGATTTGGTAAGTACTTTGAAACTAGCCATCTTTTGACATACACTTAAGAAAGACATAATGTAACCTAGGATCTCGTAAGTACTTCGAAACTAGCCAGCCTTTGATACACTCAATAGAAAAAAATTTAAAAACAAAGGGAAACTTTAAAAGAAACTGTTGGAGATGAAATTAGCGAGCAGGGCTCACCATAAACCTCTCATAGCTCTACTTCACTTGGTATACTTTCAAAATAAACACAAAGATAACAAAGAATGGTCTAAGATCTCGTAAGTACTTTGAAACTAGCCAGCTTTCAACACACTCTTAGGGAAACTTTTAGATAGTCTTTGGGGATAAAACTAGGACGAGGGCTCACCATATCTTCCCTACTTCATCTCTACTAAACATAAAATGAAAATAACATTCAAGAATAAAAATTAGCTAAGACAATAGGACGAGGGAATGCCAGCATTCCTAACTGCTTGAACTAAATTAAAACATTCTTAAACAACACAATTTGAAAGAAAACATTTAGATAAATCTTATCAGTCAGAGAAGGGTACTGATATATAGTAAATCCTAACTCTATGCTTGCTATTCTTTATCAGAGAAGATGGACAAAGTGAAAACATAAATAAAATAACAATTTACAATAAGAAAAAACATCGACCAAGATCCCATAAATCAGCTTGTATTGATGCTTCAAACCAGTTACAACTTTAAGTCTATTGTTTTAGGTTAGAAATCATCTTCACTTCTCAGCCTAACTATTCCATCACAAGGAGAGCTTCAAGAGCCCGTGAACACTATTTACAAGTAGAAGTCTCAAGCTCAAGTATATTTCAAAGTTCAGGAACCCACCTTTTCTCATCTTCTAGAGTATAATTTATAGAAGGAAGGAGAAGGTAGGAGGGGATAAAAGATCTCCGAGGTAAATTAATATAGATTTAAGACTTCTCGGCCTTTGAGGGGCTCGATGGAGAAGTTTGCAAATGTTCTGTCTATGTTAATGTTTTTACATCTAAGAATTAAGTTTGGTGAGAGATTTTGTTGAATTTAAAGGCTTTGTTTCATGTTGTAATAACTCTGCTAATATTTTACATTAAGTTCCTTTGGGAGAATTAATTCTTCGGGTGTGCTAAGGCTAATATCTTCTTTTCGATCAATAAATTCGGCTTCTATTTGAATGCTTTGAGGCAACAGGTGGCACTGGGTAGCTGAGAGGAATCAATTGGCCTCTTTTGTGGCGGTGGAGGCCTTTTTGTTTGTAGATCCTTTAATTTTCTTTTAATTGTGTTTTAATTTGGAAGATTAGGCTTTTGATAATCAATCTTAACCGTAATCCTCAAAATGTCTTCAATCCTCTATTCTGTTGTGTTAGGTATTTGACACTGATACTCTTTTGATTATTTTATGCATTGTTATGTGTCTTGTTGATGTGCAGGGATGCACAGGGCTTGTACGGAATCAATGCCCATAAAGCATTGATGAAACGTGGATCCGAACCTTGTGGAATGATATTATTTGTAAGAAAAAAAACACAAGGGATCGTCATCCCCAGCCTTTGGTTTTCCTTTAATGTGATGGAAAAACCATTCAATACCTGCAAAATACAAAAATAATTAAGAAGCCCTACGTTGATGGGGAAAACTACTTAGGAGGCCGTGGGGATGAGCGTGGCCGTTGGATGGCAACATCCAATGGTAGAGATCTGTTAGAAGAGGTCAAAAGGAGAGCGGAGGGCGATTCTAAGTTGGATCCGTCGATCTGTAGAGATTCGACGGTCAGGATTAATCGGGAGGAAAATAAAGCCAAGGAGTTGCTTTATAGAGAAATGGAGAAAATATAAAGAAATAAGGTAAAAAAACTTAGGCGGCGGAAAAAATGAATTTAAACACCAAATGGGTTTCAGGAGGAATGTGAGTTGTTAGATGAGATTGGCTCATAAATATCAATGGCTAAGGAGGCACATGATGAATTACGAAGGGAAAGAGGGAAAGCGGTTTCATGAGGTAAAATAGTTGTTTTCGCGTGGCGAAAGTGCGGGGAGGTGGTTTGTGCTTTTTGAATGTGATATGCATTCCTGCTGCTATAGCCTAAATCTACCTCAGGCTGAAAAAAGACGGAATTCAGGGTAACATCAAACCACGCTCAGTCTCGTAGCTAGCCCTACCAAATCAGGAGAGGGCTCTCTCTGGGTCAATCTCAACAAATATAATCAATAAGGCTTGAGATGAATTGAAATAAAGGCTAATTTTAGGCTAGGTATATAGGTGAAGGAGTTTGATCTTGTTTTTTGGGGTTTTGTTGGAATCAAAGGGAAAGACAGTTTTGTGTTCGGGGATGAGGCCTAGTTTTTGCAAAGTTCTGAATGGGGCAAGGAAGGAAATTGTTTTGATGCTTTGGATTGAATGAATGGATAGTTCAGAATGGTGAGGAGTTGAATAGGGCAAGAGGTTTTCAAGAATCCTCTTCAAACAGATGAAAACATGGAAAATTAAACAAAACTCAAGGCAGAGCAAAGCAATCTAATGAATTCCACCTTTATAACTCATTTGCTTAATTTAAGAAGAAAGGAGAAGGGAAATGATACACATAAAACATCAGAGAAATTAGAATCACATAAAGAGACACACCATCAAAACACAGAGCCACATGGATCTCAAAGATTGTTGCAAACCCTGGGCTATTCCTTTGCTAAAAATGTAGATATGAAATGTACAATGAAGTCCCAAGCAATCCCAAGTGTCCAACCCTGAAAATGACTGATGAATTACATGATATAGACAAGCCTAACTCATCCCCATGCCTCTAGGGGTCGAGCCCTTCATTCCAGGAGGTGTTTCAACCATATCTAAACTAAGAATTGGAAAATAGGCAATGAAACAACTTGCCTCTATATGATAGGAAACTGATTCATTCACTTACATTTCACTTTTTGGTGAATGAATCTACTAGGATGAGTAAAAATATGCCAAAATTACATCAAATTCATGAAATTACATCAATTTACATGAAGAGTTACATGAAAAAGTCAAACTAGCGAAAATTAGGCAAAAATTTGAGCTCGTGAGTGAAAAATAGGCCAAATTTCCCAATGCGCCGCGCCTAAAATCTCTATGTGTACCAAAAATTTGAGGATAATTTTGAGGGCCTTCCTGAAATCAAAATTGAGTGTAGGATAGCTCGTTGGAAAGCCCTGCTTGTCGGCTTTCCAACCCAAGTGCAATTTCTAAATTTGGTTGCCATTTTCCCCTCCAAAGATCAAATCTCCCAACACTACTTCTTATGTGTCCAAAAAGTGGCAGAAAGGTCATTTTTGAGGTGTTTTTGACCCTTTAGACAACCCAAAACTTGATAAAATCCTTAGGTAATGGGTAGGCATGCATAGATTTTGATGAAAAATCTAGAAATGCAAAGTTTTCCTCCAAAAGAGCTGCCAATTATAAACGCGCTCCAAGTGGCGCTACGCGTCGGGCAGGAAAATCTGTGTTTAGGCCAAAAAATTCAAAATTGACAAAAAATTTCCCAAATTTCTTGAAATTTGGGCTGAATTTCCACCATCAAGCACTATTCTAGGCCAAGGAAGCTTCGGCCAAAATTTGGTGTCTATCATGCCTTTTACGACACTTTAGTGCCCTCCTTAGCCTTACATTCATGATCTTGATCCTTTCTTTGCAAACATGATTTCTTGCCCAATAATAGTTCTTCATGTGCCTGAGCATGTTATTTTCCTCGTTTTCCTTCTCCAATAGCTTCTCAAGATGAATATTGACCCTCTCAAGCCAAGTCTCTCTATCAGCCTCAATCTCCCGCTCAATGGGTGTCATCTCGGTTTGGCTTCTTCGGGCAGCTTGCCAGTTCTTACGGATGTTTTGCAACTCCATGATTGTTTGCTGATCCTCCAACTATTTTTTCCATTGCTCCAAGTAATTTATGATCCATTGGGCTCTTTGCAATTTGACGATCAATGTGTCTATCTCTGCCTTATGCTCCTGAATAGTCTCTCTCAACTTTGAGCTTAGAGAGCTCAAATCCTCATCAATCAATATGAAATCAGTATCCTGGCCTCCTGAAGGGCCCTCATCTTGCATAGACCTCTTACCTCTGTCCTGTACCTATGCTGCTAATGATGGCAACGAGACCCCTTCCACACCAGGTGGAGATAGTACTCGTCGGGCTGCCGCAAATAATACTCTGGTGCCTCTTTGATAAGTAACAAACACTGGCACACTGATAGGCTCTGTCTTATGACCTTTGAGGCTGATGTGAAGGTTCGCCTGCATCATGGACAACCTCTAGAGGAACCTGAGGAGTTGTGAAGAAATCACGGGAAATGAAATCCTCCCATGAAATACCCTACAATCCAAGTTGATCTACAACCACGATCTTGATGAGTGCATAGTGATAAATATTGTTGTACTACTACTAGGGATTTTTCTTCTGCACAAGCATGGTCATCCTCTCGATATTCTGGCACATGAAATAAGGAATGTTCATCATCCTCACTTTGGTGAAATGCATCGATAACCTGATGTGGTAGGCATAGAGCCATGAAAACCGGCCCTCATAACTGAAATATATGATAATGAGTTTCATCAGGGGCACATAGGATTCCTTTAGGAACTGGAATGGAAACACCCTACTAAGTTACCTCAAAAAGCTAGACCTGATGTATGGTTCATAATGCACTCTGTCTACCTGCTGTCTTTTGTTCCACTGTTCACCCACATTCGATATTCTGGTTGCTTGAGAGATGGTTTCAGGTGTCAAAGTGAAATTTACACCAGAAAGAGTTACCTGACCATCATGTAAATGCAATATGAAAAAACGAGCCAAATCCTGATGATGATGAATCCTAGCAATCATCTCACAATACTGATAGCATGACTGCTCTCGAAAACATGCCATGGCAAGTGGGAAAACCTGCAACTAAGTCAATGAGGTGGGCTCTTCTCTCACATGTCTGCCACCTTTACGAGGCCTTTTAGGTGCATGTAGCTCAGTGGTAGAATCACTATCTCTATCAAATGATGTATCAGTGTCTGTCTCCATGATGTCCATGCAAGGTGTATATTAGCTTATATGAGATGAAAATGAGAATTTGGTGCTTTTGTTTTAGTTGCCAAATATATGTCAAAGTGGAAGGACTGTAGCAGAAATAGGACAGTAGGAACAATGGAATTTAATTAAGTGATAATTTGAAGTGTAAGGACAGCCAATTGACTATTTGGGAAAATTGGGGTTTCGGAATTTTTTCTACAAATGAGATGGGAATGGGAGAGTGATAGGAAATGAAATGATTTAGGGATAGGGAAATGGGGCTTAAGAATGAGTGACCTTTAGAGGTGTAGGGAGATGGGAAAAGGACTGCAATGATAGTATAATAGTGGGAGGGAGGAATAATTAGTGAGGAATGAACAAGTTTGGCACCGCAAAATTATTTTAAAGCAGCAACTTCAAACCCTAAGATAGCACTTCAACAAGATGATAGGGTTTGGCCTTTGTGTATTCAAATTCTCAAAACCAATCACATAACCAACAACAAGCATGAGTTATGGGCTATGGAAGATCACATGAACTTACTTGGTGAGCCAGGTCGATATTGGTGGCCACCCACCTATTCCACTTAGGCCCCCACCATTGTCTCTTTCAGTTTTTCATTTTCGGCATAGCTTACTATTTTTAGCAGTTTTTCGAGTCCTGAACTTCTGGAGCTGTTTTGAGGCCCTAAAAAACGGTTTTTGGGCATCACACCTCTAGAAAATATCATTCTATTTAACAATTATATTCATTGCAAAAGTTGTAGTCCTCAGATAGAGCTTTCTAATGATGTATCATGTGCATGAAACGGAGATAGTATGCCAAAGTTATGTCCCTGGGAAGTTGAAACACCAATTTACCCAAATGGGGCCCATAGTTTTGGCGCTTCATCTCCTAGGGTTAGGTTTTTGGATGTTTAGGGTTCTCCATTGTTTCTCAATAATAAATAGGCCCTCAAGCCCCATTGTAACAGATTTTAGAGGCCTATAGCCGCCACATCTCTTCTCAGAGATAGCTACCAGCGTCCTAGCTAGTTTTATTTCCATTCTATCTGTAAGAAAACTTCAATTCTTTGATATTAATGAAATGAAGTGTTATTTCCGCTGCATCTCTGTATTTATGGTTATATGTTTATTCTGTTTCGTTCCTACGTAAATCCGGATTAGTGGTATCAGAGCGGTCTTCTTTTTCTCGATCCTTCTTTCCATGTCCCCAACGAGGTCGGGATATAAGGAGGTAGGTCTTGATCTGGTGGAACCTTTGAAAGATTAGCCTCGCAAACCTCGACGGACATCCATAAGGGATGAAAAGAAAGATGAGGGAGCAGGAGATCCTATCAAAATATTGCTCGAGGAGGCCCTCTAAAAACAAAGGAACGTGATGATGGATAACTTTGCTCAGATCCTTCAACGGCTGCCCACCAGCGGCACATCTGCATCCAGCAGCTACTCTGGAGGTGCGACTCCTTTTAAGGTACAAGTAAATTTTGACATTCCCATATTTGAGGGTCAAATAGACATAGATGCCGTAGATAGATGGTTGAATCTATTAGAATGATATTTCTCTGTTCATGACTTTTCAGACTGGGAGAAGATTATTTTTGCACTCCTCAAAGCTACCCACCATGTTAAGGACTGGTGGGAAACCTACTGTGAGAACAAGGACCAGACATAACCCTCTCTGTTCTCGGCCATACCAACTTGGAATTATTTCTAAGACGCTGTCAAGGAACATTACTATGCCGTGGGGAGCTATGAGGACAAGTACATATAATGGACCATGTTGCGACAACAAAGGGATCGAGATGTGCATGAGCTGACGAATCTGTTCCATACCCTGCGCACAAAGTTGGGTATCAAATATTCAAAGAAACATTTGGTGCTAAAGTATCATAGTTTTCTGCACAGATACATTCAGGAGGAAATGGCCTTCCTTGACATCTCCTCACTTGGTATGGCATACCGGTATGCTCCCAAGATTGAGCAAAAATTGAAACAGAAGAAGTGAGACTTTGGATCTGCGAATCAAATGCAAGGGAAAGGTGCTTCCAAACTGCTGAACAAAGGACAGAGCCAAGGCATGGCGGCTAAAGAAAACCCGTCAAAGCCACAAGGAAAGAACAGCACCACAAAGCCAAAGAAGGACAAGGGAAAGTGGTGTGAGTTCCATAAGAGCTCCACTCACAACACAAGTGAGTTTCGAACCAAGCAGTCGCTAGTGGCCGAGATGAGGGCTTCTGAGTCAGATGCATGCTCCGACTCCAAATCAGAACCTGAAAACGGGAATGAAAAAGGGAAACAGATTATTGATGTAGAGCCCAATGCCACTTTTTCCACTACAAAGGTCCAGAAGGAGGAACCGAAAGATCCAGAGGAGGAGGAACATCTCTTCCACTCCCAGAAGTGGGTAAAGGGCTCCCATGTACAGTTCATTGTCGACAATGGGAGCCAAAAGAACCTCATTTCAATAGACACCATGAAGCAGTTGGACTTGCCAACCACAGCCCACCCATATCCATACACCATCGGGTGGCTTCACCAAGGACGATATCTCCGCGTCAGCCAGCAATGCCGCCTTCCCTATAGCATCAAGCCCTTCACAGATGAGGTACTATGTGATGTTGCTCCTATTGATGTTTCTGATGTATTATTAGGAAAACCATACTTGTGGAAGCGTCATGTTGTGTATAAGTCTCGACCTCGTGTTGTTATTATTACTTTGGGAAATAATTTGTATAGGATACCAGAGGTACCACCTCCTGCGGCTATCTCTTTGGTTAGTGAAAAACAATGAAGTAAGCTCATTTCCCAAACTAGGAAATTCATTTTCCTGGTGATCCGCCCCTAGGGCAAGAAGAAGATTGTGGCCACGACCTCCAGACAGGGCTCCTCTGCACAACAACAACAAATGGATAAGGTTGTGGAGGAGTACGAGGACATATTCACCTCACCCACAGGGGTTCCTCTACATCGTTAGGTCAAGCACCCGATTGATCTGACCCCAGGTGCACTGCTACCAAATGGACCAATCTATGAGTGCTCTGTTCTAGAGAATGATGAAATCAAGAGGCAGATTCAGGAGCTATTGCAGAAAGGTAACATCAGACCAAGTTCATCACCCTGTGGGAGCCCGATCGTGTTGGTACAGAAGAAGGATGGGACGTGGAGACTCCGTATTGACTATCGGGCGCTAAACAAGATCATTGTCCAGAAAAGGTATCCAATCCCATGGATTGATGACCTTCTAGACAAAGTCAAAGGTGTAAAATATTTCAACAAGATTGACCTGAAGTCTGGGTATCACTAGGTACCAATTGAACCCTCTGATGTGTGGAAGACTACCTTCAAAGCTAAGGAAGGCCTTTTTGAATGGCTAGTCATGCCTTTCGGGTTGACGAATGCTCCCACAACCTTCATGAGGATGATGGATGACATCTTGTGGCCATTCACCAACTCATTTGTAGTGGTGTACTTGGATGACATTCTAATCTTCAGCAAGACTTGGGAAGAGCACCTTCACCACATCCGAAAAATACTCCAAACACTGCGGCAACACAAGTTGTGTGCAAATTTGGAGAAGTGCACGTTTGGCATGACCCAGGTTCAATATCTGGGATACATCATTGATGAAAGGGGGGTGCATGTGGATCCAGCCAAGATCGAAGTCATTCGGGATTGGCCAGCCCCAACCACTATAACAGAGCTTCGCAGCTTTCTAGGTCTTGCTAATTTCTATCGTAGATTCATTTTGGGATTCTCTCATATCACTTGGCCCTTGAGTCAAGTCACCAAGGGAGGAGCGAGAGCAAAATTATTTTGGTAAGAACCTCAATAGAAGTCGTTCACATAATTGAAAAATCGCCTCTGTTCTACCCCAGTGCTCACATTACCAGACTTGCAACAGCCATTTGAGATTGAGACAGATGCCTCTGACTATGCTATTGGGGCAGTTCTTACTCAACAAGGACATCCAGTGGCATATCACAGTGAGACATTTTCTGAGAGAGTTCGCAAGTATCCCACCTATGACAAAGAAATGTATTCCACTGTGCAAGCCTGTCGACAATGGAAGAATTACATTTTGGGGAAGGAAACAATCATCCACATAGACCACCCGCCCCTGTAGTTCATACAGAGACAAGGAAAGTTGCAAAATGATCGCCATCAGAAGTGGTCCACATATCTGCAACAGTTTCACTTGAACATCAAGTACAAGAAGGGTAGCACCAATAATGTTGCAGACTTCCTCAGCCGACCACCGATCATGGCACTCACCACTGTGCTCAACTCTTGTGGGAATGAGACTTTTGATTGGTTGCTTCTCTATGAGAGTGACCCAGAATTCGGTCACACTTACAAGGAACTATTGGGGGGTATGAAAGTTCCAAATTTTCACCTCCAAGAGGCACTTTTATGTCACCTGGGACACCTTTGTGTTCCTTCAAGCGAGCGTGCCAAGATGATATGGGAAGCACACTACAGTCGAGTCACTGGGCATTTCAGGGTCGAGAAAATAGTAGCAATACTACAGAAGTATTTCTATTGGCCGAACCTTCGAAAGGATGTCAAGAAGCACATCAGATATTGTTATAGCATCATTTTTCACCCTCATGTGATTCATGATTGTCTCTATGGCCTTGGGCACCCATTCCCACAGACTTGAATAAAATTCATAAAAAACAGTGTTAAAAATTCCATACGCAGGTATGCCTAGACTTTTCTGTGTGTATACGCGAGTCCACATGTACTTTTTCACATATGCCATTAAAATCATTAAAAATATATATAAATATTCCCTATTTTCGAGCTGGGTTTATGGTTACTCCAGTAGTTCAATCACCCTAGCACATGGCCAACTGTTTCCAACTGATTGAAACTACTTTGAGGGAGTATAAAATCCCCTCATGTGTATGGCCTAAGGGAGAGAGAGAAATTTATAGACATTATACCCTGTTGGAATCCCAATTCAAGTCTAAATTTCCATTCCTCCTACACTTTCCTAGATTTTTACAGGAAACCCTTGTTTCCTGGAGATGTTCATCAATTCATATGCCATCTCGAGTGTGTTAGATTCGGTCCTTACAACCCTCCGTCAGAGATCTTTTCACTTTTTGTATATCATTCTTAGGTGTCTCGCTCATTCCACTTTGTTGCATTTTGCTAAGGGCATGCCATTGACTGACGAGGGGGTTTGGTTGTCTTATGTTTCCTCATGATTGTACCTGCAGGGCTAATTAAAATTCCTAAAAAATCACTGAAGTTCAGGTCACTTAATTCATGGTCATAAATAATTATTTTTGTCAAAAAGAGTCTTTAGTCCTAGAGTCTAGGGTTTTTAGTCCTTATCTACATGTAATAAAAGCCCGCAGGCCTTGAGGTTGGTTTCAAAAGGTTCCTATTTCACATTTTTATTATCAAAACCATTTGAAGACATTTCTAGTCCAAAACTCTGTTTTGGAACTAGAAATTGTCAAATTTCATTTTTTGTAATAATTATATTTGTTTCACCATAAGAAGTTCCAGACCAAGCCTCTGATATTTTCCAAAGCCAAATGCCACATCCCTACAAAAAACAACCAGGTGTCATCAGTCCAAGATTTAGAAAAGTAATGAAAAGCCAAAGGACAACATTGTATTAAGTAATCAAATGAAAAAGTGCCAAACATTAATAAAGTGGGTTATGGAGCAAATTTAAAATCAAATCTGATTTTATGAGATATTTTTCTACACATATAAGCCATGGAAAAAAAATCAATTGCACAAATTCTCAAGGCAGAGTTTGAAGTGGTGAAGTTGAGGGCCGAAAACGTGTTTTACAAAGCTGTGAACCGGAGGTAGAGGTGCGCGCTACGCGCAGAGAAGGCACGCTACGCGTTGGGCCTCCCCAGCCTGTGTAAATTTACAAACGCGCTACGCATATGCATCGCGCCACGCATTGGGTAAGAGTGCTACGCATATAGGCTCAGAACCAAATTTTTTTGCCTTTGCGTCCAGTTTCATGCAAAATGCCTCAATCGGCTTGCAAGTAGGTTCTTCACGATTGTTAAGTGATTTTTGAACATGATTCTGGTGTTTTCAAAGTGGGGAAACAAGTATTTGATGAGGAGAAATGTGTAAACCCTATGTTTATTTCAAATTCATTTCTTAGGGTTTTGAAAGATATGTTGATAGTCTTGTGAAGGGTTTGCAAACTGGTGTGGTTGATATATATGCTCATGCCTATATTGTCTGTGGTGCCCCTGCTCATTATTTACATCATCCTCACACCCTTTCTTTGCCATTACATCACTGCTGTCACTATGATTTCCGTCGTCATTTTAGCACTGCTCATTATTCATGTTTTCACATAGTCTCATTTTCACTTGTCCATCTCCTTCATTGACATTGTTAAAACACTGCTGTCATTGCTATTATTTCACTATGGTTATTGTCACACTGTTTCTCATTCTTCATTGACGAACAGAGTCCCATATCCACTTCTCCCTTGACAAATCTAAACTACCATTGCAAAGGTTGTATCCTACATTACAATCTTTTCTACTCATTTGTCAAAACCTTTTATAATCAAAGCAGTGACTGTTTTTATGCTAATCCACTCGACAGAGCCATTACCACTGTGGCTTGTTTTCCTATGATACTTTGATACATATGTGACATATTTGGGTTTTGAGCATACTTTGAAACTTTTGTCTTCACTACATCTATATCAACATACATATTGTAGACATCTTGTTTTCAAAGCCATGTCAGACACGGATTCAGTTTATGAGCAGGAGTATGACAGTGATTCCACAGCAGAGGGTAATGTGCCACGGAGGTCTCACAAAAGTGGAAAAGGTGGTAAGCATCTTAGGGAGGAGCCTACTTCTTTGGCTCAATTGCAGGCTTGCCCGCTTGCAATGGATTGTTTTCAATGTCAGTCATGTTTTCAATACTGTGAGATGATTTCACAAACCCAGCATCATCGTGAACTAGCTCGTCTATTTGTTCTGCATTTACATGATGGCCGTGTAAACCTTGCCAGAGTAGATTTCATTCTGTCACCAGAGACTATTGCTCAGGCCACCGGGATACCAAATATACGAGAGGAATGGAACAAACATCAGCAGTTAGAGAAATTCCACTATGAGCCATACATCAAACCTGGGTTTATGAGGCAGCTGAGCAGGGTTTTTCCTTTCAGATTCCTGAAGGATGATTTTTCACCATTGATGAAACTCATCATTCAGTATTTTAGTTGCAAGGGCAAATTCTCGCGTCTCTATGCATACCATTTCCGTTTGTTGATGCATTTCACGAGGGTATGTATGATGAGCATTCCATACTTCATGTATCACAACATAGAGAGGATGACTATGTTTGTACAGAAGAAGACCCCAGCACAGCAGCATAGAAGTATATATCATTACGCGCTGATCAAGATCGTAGTGGTTCATCAGTTGACACAACAGGGCATTACTTGGGAGGATTTCATCTCCCGTGACTTCTTCACAGTGCCACAGCCGCCTCCCGAGGTAGTTCATGATGAGGGAGAGCCTTCACACCAGCCTGACATTCCTGAGATCGAGCATATCAGTGCTCCATTGTATGTGACATACCAGCAAGGCCACAGGGCCTTATTTGCAGCTACACGACGAGTACTCTCTCCACCCGAGGTGGAAGGGGTATCGTTGACTCCATCAGTAGAGCGAGTATTATCTCCACATGATGTGGAAGGGGTCTTGCCTTCTTCTTCAGCATAGGTACAGTTTCAGGATAGGGGCAAGAGGCCCATGCATGATGAGGGCCCTTCAGCAGGCCGTGACACTGATTTCACGTTCATTGATGTTGATGCGAGCTCTCCTAGCTCGAAATTGAAAGAGATCATCAAGGAGCAAAAGGCCAAGAATGACACGCTGAAAGAGAAATTGCAGAGGGATTATTGGGTGATAAACTACCTGGACCAGCGTAGCAAACAGCCATAGGATGAACACACACTGTTAGAGCTGCGGCGAATCTGTGAGGATCGATAATTGGCCCGGAAGAGACCTGGTGACATGACACCAGTGGAGCGAGAGACCGAACTCACGCATGTTAACATTCATCTGGAGAAGTTGTTGGCAAAGGCCAATAGAGAAAAAGACATGCTTCGTCATATGAAAGGTCATTGTTGGGCCTGCATGCATGTCTGCAAAGCAAAAATGAAGATTCTGAAGAGAAGGTTGAGCAGAGCACTAAGACGGCGAAAGAGGCCTGATCCACTTTGGATTTTGGCCGAGGCTTCGTTGGCTGGGCATGATACATGATGGATGGTCTTCGCTCTAAATTTGAGCAAATTCGGAGAATTTTTTGTCATTTTGAAATATTTTGGTCTCAAAACAGATTTTTCAGCCATACGAGTAGCGCGTCGACGCGCTCGCTTATGATTGGGACACTTGCTGGAGGAAAAATTTATATTTTTGGGTTTTTCATGGTAATTTATGCATGCTCCAGTATGGCCGAAGCATTTCATCAAGTTCTGGATGATCAAAGGGCCCAAAAACACCATGAAAACCACCTTTATGCCACCTTTTGCACCAGCGGGAAGTACTTCTGGGAGAATGAAGTTTTGGACGGGCAAATGAGCTCCATATTGAGAAATTCAACTTGGGTTGGATAGCCAACATCTAGGGATTTCCAACGAGCTATCATGAGCTCAATTTGGATGCCATAAAGTGCCCCAAAAGTATGCTGAAAGGCGCGCTATGCATATGGCTCAGGCGCGCTACGCATATAGAATTTTGGTTGATTTTTCATTTTCCAGCTCAGGATTTCGGCCAGTTGGACCAGATTTGCTTGTGAATGTAATTTTTGAGTTTTCTTGATGTAATTTTATGGTTATCATGTAAATTGGACTCACTTTTACCTATTCTAGATGATTCACTCCTAAAAAAGTAAAAATCAAATGTAAGAATCAGTTTCCTTCCTTTTAGAGGCAAGTTGTTTGGATGCCTATATTCTAGCTCCTTGTTTAGAATTAGTTGGAACTACTTCTAGCAGGAGGAATTCGACCCCTAGAGGTGTGGGAAGGGGGTTAGGAGGTCTATATTATGTAATTTTTGAAACATTCTACAGGTTGGACTCTTGGGAATATTTTGGCACACTATTGTACATATTTTTCATATTTTGGCTAAGGAAAGATCAGAGGTTTTGCAGCACCTGTTGGGATTCTTGTGGCTTTCAGTTCTTGATGGTGTTTTCTCTTATTTTATTGTAAGTTCTTTCATGTTTAATGTATTCCATTCCATTCATATGCTTCTGAAACTAAATAAATCAGTAAATGAGGTTTAATCCATTGTTTATAGTGCTCAGCCTTTAAATTTGTTTAGTTTTACATGTTTTCACCTGTTTGGAGAGGATCCATGTTCTCCCTTTCCCTCTTCAGCTCCTTGTCATTCTGATCCATCTATACACCTGATCAAAAGCATCAAGACTACTGCCTACCTCGCCCCAACTCGAATTCTGCAAAGATCTGGCCTTATCCCCGGACCGAAAATCGTTTTTCCCATTTTTTCAACAAAAACCCAAAAAATCAAAATCAAACTTTCCTATCTCTTTACTAGCCTAAAATCAGTATTCATTATAAGTCATCCCAGCCCCTTTGAATACTTTTTGCCGAGATAGACCCGGAGAGAGCCCTCTCCTATCCTCGTAGGGCTAGCTACGAGGCTGAGCGTGGTTTGATGTAGCCTTGAGTTTTACCTTATTTTAGCCTAAGGTAGATTTGAGCACTAACATAGTGGTGACCATACTAGGGAATAAAATCTCAATGGTTTGCTTGTTGATGTGTTTGTTTCATGAGTCTTAGACGGAGTCTGAAGTCACGCCAAGTAGCTTTCGAAACGCTTTTGCCATGCATAAGTGGAAGTAGATAAACACTACTTTAGTCGATCTCCGGTTAGCTTGTGAATGTAGCGTTTGATTTACAAAATCACCCCAGTATACTTGTTCATTATAGACCTTTGGATGATTGAGTCTAGAAGACGATAGGCTGAAGATAATTGATTGTGTTCCTTGACATTTTCCCAAGTAGATCAATACACTGGCTTCAAGAAGGCATACGAGATCAAATCCTGATCCAAATCCGCCTCCAGTATATGAAAACCCCAACCTAATCCCAAGAATTTTCTGTCGAGAAGCTCCTATTATTCCTTTGGTCAAATCTCACTCGTACCCCACTGTTTTTTAATACATTGATGATATTGAGTTTGACGATGAGTTTGAGTTATCATTGTTTGAAACCAAATCCGAAAGAGCCATTGGTTCTACCGTTATCAATCCTGAGTTCATCAAATATTTAGAAGTTCAGCAAGAAAATAGATCTATTGATAATTATATTCTGAATCTGCAAAATTCCATTGTGGCAACCAACATTCCCGAATTCATTAAATCTGCTTCACAAACTCTTGGGCCATCTGAGATTGCATCTAGTTCACGGATTCCCATTGAACCTCCCTTTATTCCTACCATTCCCGTACAGCCTGAGATCTCTGATCAACAATCAGCTGTAGTTTCTCCCCCATCTCCACCACATACACCTCGTTCACCTACTGCTCCCATTCCACCGGTTTCTCCGAGACAGCAGTTTATAAATCCGCCAAGAGCCATGGCTGCCAGATTTTCACCTCTTGCTTTGCCGGCCAATTTGGATCCTATGCCTGCTGATTATCAGAGCAAGATTCCTATATTCGATGGCACACCACAAAGTATATCCACTCAGCAGCATATTGTCAGAATGACAGATTTCTTGGACCTGCATGAAGTTGATGCAGAAAATGTTTCTATGAGATTGTTTTCCCAGACTTTTGGAGGAGAAGTACATAAATGGTTCAGAGCTTTACAGCCTAGAAGTATCAATACATTAGAGGAACTTCAGAATCAGTTTCTAGATTGGTGGGAGATGAAGAAATATCCATTGCAGATCACTTCAGAGTATACCAACATCAAGCGTAATCCTGGTGAGTCCGTTCAGGATTATATTCTTAGATTAAATACAGTTTATAATGCAATCCCAGATGACTTAAGACCATCTAAAAATTCATCTCTTCTTAAATTCTTGGATGGTTTTGATCCGGAAATGGCTTATTCACTACGAGACAAAGATCCACCTACCTTGGAGGATATGCAGAAGATTGTTGTTAGTGTTGAGGCGAATCTAAAGGATAAGAGAGCAAGGTTGAAAGCAGAAAAAAGAGTGACCATAAAGGAAGAAACTTCCACATCTACATCCGAACAGCACTTGCTTCATGAGATGGAAAAAATGTTCAAAAGAATGACGCTTGATAAACCAGAAACGCAGATTCGTAACCCCAATTACCGTGGCCAGCAGCAGCCATAGTTCAGAATTAAGCAGCGTGAACAGAGAGCACAAGAGCTGGCAGCCCAGCAGCAGATTAAAACACCTCTTTTGCAGAATTTTGTCAGTCAAGATTCATACGAGGAAGAAGATGTGGTGGGAGAGAAAAACCGCTTCTTTACTCCCGACGATCTGCCCATTTACATTACTGAGGATGAAGAATATGGAGAAAGTTCAGCTGCTCAGAAAGATGAGGATTTCATTTTAGCAAACGATGCAGATTTGGAGGAAGAATCAGATGAATACCAAAGAGGATATCTGAATGCTTTGTCCGCTCAACAGAAGCAGTACTCATTAAGAAACCGAGATGTGCCCATAAATCCAATTCAGAAAAGAAAAGAGGCTTCAGCACCAAAGACGGATTCACCGATACCACAGAAGAAAGGAAAAGAGACAATTGATCCCGCAACTAGTAAATCATCATCAGCAGAAAAGGAAAATCAGCCAAACACAATGAAGGATAAGGCTGAAAAGAGAGAATTTCCGGTCAAAGAGGTTGAAAGAGTTTCAGCATTTAGTTTGGAAAATGAAATTTCCAAATTAAAGGTATCTATTCCTTTGACAGAAATTATGAAGAACAGCAGCTACCGAGGTCAAGTCTCCAAAATTATGAATTTTGATCCAATGTTTGACACGGTAAATGTTGAAGACGATCAGCCATAATTGATATTTGGGCCTGCATTAGATGGTGAGTCCCCTGACAGTGATGTTCCTCCCTTTTATATCAATTTGAGGTTGCATGAATATGTTTTGCACAATGCCATGTTCAATTCTGGTGCTTCGAACAATTTGATGCCAAAGGCGACCATGGAAAAGTTGGGACTAGACATTACAAGAAAATACCATGATTTGTATTCATTTGATTCCAGCTATGTGAGGTGTATCGGACTCATCAAAGATTTGGTCGTAAGTTTAGATCAAATATCGGCGAAGAATGTCTTAATGGATGTGGTTGTGGCGGACATTCCTCCGCGATTTGAGATGCTCCTTTCTAGATTTTGGGGAGCAAGGTTGAAATGTACACTACAGTTAGATTTTTGCTATGCTACAATTCCAGTCTTCGGTCAAATGAGAAAGCTATATTGAGAGAACAAGATGAAATACATGATAATAAGCAAGGAGAAGCCAATCAATCATCCTGTAAATTATGTACATACCGACTTAGAATCATTTGTTTTGTTTGCTGATAGTTTTTATGATATAGATAGTCAATTGGTTCAGGCAGAAGATATACTAGAAATCACCAAGAATTTTAGGGAAGTTCTGCAGAAAGAAAGAAGATAAAAGCAAGCTACTATGGAGCAATCAGCTAAAGACAATGGGCAGCAAACAGGAAAAATAGAGCTGGCGCAATTTCAGCATTTAGAGGACGATGAAGATGGTATTTGGACCATGGATTTTGATGGCACAGTGGGTAGCAACGGTGCTGGAATTGGTGTTTGGATTCATAGTCCGTTTTCCACTCCGGATAAGGTTCCAAGAAATGTGAGAGTATGTTCCTACAAACTAGCATTTGACTTTTCTAATAATGAAGTGGAATATGAGGCTCTGATTGCTGGCCTTAAGATTCTTAGAAAGCTAAAAGAAAAAAGGATTGCAGTCTATGGTGATTCAGAGTTGGTGATAAAGCAGGTAAAGGGTGAGTTTCAGACCAAGCATCCTCGCATGAGAGCTTACCGTAATGCAGTTTTAGACATTTTGAAATTATTTTCTGATCATACCTTGACATGTGTGCCTAACATACAAAATGGTGTCGCTGATGGACTTGCTAAGGTAGCAAGCAATTTAAAAATCCCAATGAATTCCAGCAACAAGTTCGAGATTCATGTGAAACACCGCCCCACCGTTCCAGACAATCAGCGATGTTGGCAAGTCTTTCAGGATGACGAGGAGATTAGTGATTTTCTGCAGAATAAGGGTAAGTTTAAAGACACCTCCATAGACACAGAACATGATGATGGTAGTGATGATATACAAATAAATCAAATGGAAGTGCTGCAACTTAAAGATAACATTATTCCTAAAGGATTGATTCCTTTGGAGGAACTCTTTGATCAAGACAATGTAGCCCGTAAACCGACACTGAGGCCGACTGAAAAAGCTGTCGAAGAGGTAAATATTGGGATAGCTAAAAATCCCAAGATGGTAAAGTTATCAAAGTCATTGTCACCAAAGGTAAAAGCGGAGTATGTGAAATTGTTGTCTTCATTTTCTGATTCTTTTGCATGGGATTACTCAGATTTAAAAACATATGACACTAATATCATTCAGCATACTATCCCCATCAAACCAAATCAGAAGCCTTTCCATAAAAAATTGAGGAGAATCAATCCAAAGCTGCTACCATCGATTGAAAAAAGGTAAATAGGTTGTATAAGTCAGGAATCATTGTGCCTATCCGATTTTCAGATTGGATATCAAATTTGGTGCCCGTGAGAAAGAAAACAGGTAAGATCTGTTTATGTATCGACTTCAGAAATTTGAATAAGGTATCATTAAAAGACAATTATCCACTGCCAAAAATGGACCATATATTGCAGCGACTAGTTGGAGCATCAAGGATGTCACTACTCAACGGCTATTCAGGATACAATCAAATTTTAGTACATGAAGATGATCGTGACAAGACTGCATTCACCACTCCATGGGGAACGTTTCATTATGCAAAAATGACGTTTGGTTTGAAGAATGCAGGTGCCACTTTTCAACGTGCAATGGACATGGCTTTCGCCAACAAGAAAGATGTATTTTTGGTGGTTTACCTTGATGATTTAACTGTGTTTTCAAATTCTGATGAGGAACATTTATATCATTTGAAAGTTGTTTTCTAGAAGTGCAGAAAATATGGCATTTCGCTAAATCTGAAAAAGAGCCTATTTGCCATGGATGAAGGCAAGCTCCTTGGCCACATCATATCGAAAGATGGCATTTGTGTTGACCCTGCACGTGTTGAAGCCATCCAGCAGATTGAACAGCCCCGGAACAAGAAATAAATACAGTCATTTAATGGTAAAATGAATTTTCTGTGTTGTTTCATTCCAAATCTTGTTGAGCATCTTAGAGAAATCACGAACATGCTGAAAAAGGACAATCAGGTAAAGTGGACAGAAGAGGCGGTGAAATCATTCAATTTGGTAAAGTTATCTCTTTCTTCAGCCCCTATTTTAATTAGCCCGGACTACACACAGGACTTTATTTTGTTTTCGTTTGCTTCTGAGCACATTTTGGCAGCTGTTTTAATGCAAAAAAGGGATGGAGTTGAGAAGCCCATTGCTTTTTTCAGTCGGATTATAAGGGACGGAGCATTGAAATGCAACATTATTGAGAAACAAGCACTTGCACTTGTAAAGGCCTTGAAATATTTTCGTGTGTATATACTGCATTCCCACATTATAGCATACATTCCTAACGCAGCAGTTAAAGATGTTTTGGTACAGGCAGATCCAGAAGGAAGGAGGGGTAAGTTGATCGCTGCATTGTTAGAATACGATGTGGAGATTAAACCGACCAAGCTGATCAAAGGACAAGGACTAGCCAAGCTCATGGCTGAAACAAATCTGCATGCTCTAGATATAAATTTTGATCGCTGCCATGTCTGATGAAGATGAGGAGAGTACATCATTTCAGGTGTCTGATATTTTTGTTTCTTCCCCTTGGTATACTGACATTTATATGTACTTCAGAATTTGTCTCCACCTCCCGGGATGCCTAGAAATAAGAGTAGAACATTGAAGATGAGAGCTGCAAAGTTTTGCATACTGAATTCTGCATTGTATTGGAAAGACCCTGGTGGAATGTTATTGAATTGTTTGGTAGAGGAGGAAGCCAAAAGAGTTTTGGAGGACTTTCATAGAGGAGACTGCGGGGGCCATCTGTTTTGGAAAACCACAACGAATAAGATTCTAAGGGCACGTTACTATTGGCCTTCTTTGTTTTCTGATGTATATAAGGCTGTTAAGAATTGTCACGAATGCCAAATTTTTGAAGGGAAACAGAAATTACAGCCTTTGCCTCTCAAACCAATTGAAGTTAGTGCACCATTCCAGCAGTGGGGATTGGATTTCATCGGGGAAATCCATCCAGCATCTTCCGGACAGCATAGATGGATATTGACAGCTATGGATTACTTCACGAAGTGGATCGAGGCGATTCCAATTCGACAGGCCACGGATGCGGTAATTATCTATTTTCTTGAAAACAATATTCTGTCACGTTTTGGGTGTCCTAGTAAGATAATCACAGATAATGCAGCGGCCTTCAAGTCTAAGAGGATGGTTGAATTTTGCTATAAGTACAATATCAGCTTGGGACATTCAACTGCCTACCATCCGCAAGGAAATGGCTTGGCAGAATATTCAAATAAGTCTTTGGTAAATATCATCAAGAAATTGCTCGAAATCAATAAAAAGGGCTGGCACAAGAAATTAGTGAATGCACTGTGGGCTGATAGGGTAAGTCAGAAAAATTCTATTGGCATGTCTCCTTTCGAGTTGGTGTATGGGGTAGACATAGTTTTTCCCACTTCTCTTGCTGTTCCGGTAGTCAAATTGCTTCAGGAAGCTGGTAGTGAGGAAGATCCCATGCAGTGAAGGATTAATTAGATGATCCATCTACAGCAAACACGAGAGGAGTGCATAAACAAGATTTATGACAGGAAGGCAAAAGCAAATAAGTTTCAATTGGATGAGGTGGTTTTGAAGTGGGATGCTCGGAATGAAGATAAGGGAAAGGATGGAAAATTTGAGAACCTATGGAAGGGTCCTTTTAAGATTGCAGCGTATCGTGGTCAAAATGCCTTTCTTCTCAAGGAAATGAATGGAGAGGATTGTCCTGGAGGGTTGATCAATGGTCGGCTGCTAAAGCGATACCACTTTTGAGTATTTTCTGTTGATTTCATCATCATTGTATATATCGTTTTACTTCTGTTTCATTGCAAGTGTGTACTGATCTCTCATCTTCAGTCTAGGGCCCGGAGCGAAGGCTATAATTCTGGAGATGGAGGTTAGTTGGATTCAAGTTTGTCAAGTTAGTTTTATCAGTCTTTTCAGTTTAAAAATCGAGTCAGTTTTGGTCAAGTTTC
Source organism: Pinus albicaulis (assembly GCA_034641835.2). Classification (NCBI taxonomy): domain Eukaryota; kingdom Viridiplantae; phylum Streptophyta; class Pinopsida; order Pinales; family Pinaceae; genus Pinus; species Pinus albicaulis. The sequence continues at coordinate 1,148,416,610 of CM076583.1, forward strand.
AGTCAGTTTTCAGTCAAGTTTGCAGTCAATAAATGTATCAAAAGTTTTGTGTTATATGTTGAAATAGTGACTCCATCGCCCAATGGATGAAGGCACTGTCTGACTCCCCCAGAGATCTGCCGTTCTTGGCATCTCCTTGGAGCCACCATCCCCATTGGAGCCAATGTTAGAGTCGGTCCTTACAGCCCTCCATCAGAGATCTTTTCGCTTTTTGCATATCATTATTAGGTGTCTCGCTCGTTCCACTCTGTTGCATTTCGCTAGGGGCATGCCATTGATTGACAAGGCGGTCTGGTTGTCTTATGTTTCCTCATGATTGTACCTGCAGGGCTAATTAAAATTCCTAAAAAAACACTGAAGTTCAGGTCACTTAATTCATGGTCATAAATAATTATTTTTGTCAAAAAGAGTCTTTAGTCCTAGAGTCTAGGGTTTTTAGTCTTTAGCTACATGTAATAAAAGCCCGCAGGCCTTGAGGTTGGTTTCAAAAGGTTCCTATTTCACGTTTTTATTATCAAAAACATTTGAAGACATTTCTAGTCCAAAACTCTGTTTTGGAACTAGAAATTGTCCAATTTCATTTTTTGTAATAATTATATTTGTTTCACCATAAGAAGTTCCGGAGCAAGCCTCTGATCTTTTCCAAAGCCAAATGCGACATCCCTGAAAAAAACAACCAGGTGTCATCAGTCCAAGATTCAGAAAAGTAATGAAAAGCCAAAGGACAGCATTGTATTAAGTAATCAAATGACAAAGTGCCAAACATTATTAAAGTGGGTTATGGAGCAAATTTAAAATCAAATCTGATTTTATGAGATATTTTTCTACACATATAAGCCATGGAAAACAATTCATTTGCACAAATTCTGAAGGCAGAGTTTGAATTGGTGATGTTGAGGGCCGAAAACGTGTTTTAGAAAGCTATGAACCAGAGGTAGAGGTGCGTGCTACGCGCAGAGAAGGCGCGCTACACACAAGAGGCGCGCTACGCATTGGGCCTCCCCATCTTGTGTAAATTTACAAGCGCGCTATGCATATGCAGCGCGCTACGAACTGGGTAAGAGCGCTACGCATATAGGCTCAGAACCAAATTTTTTTGCCTTTGCATCCAGTTTCATGCAAAACGCCTCAATCGGCTTGCAAGTAGTTTCTTCTGATTGTTAAGTGATTTTTGAACATGATTGTGGTGTTTTCAAAGTGGGGAAACAAGTATTTGATGAGGAGAAATGTGTAAACCCTATGTTTATTTCAAATTCATTTCTTATGGTTTTGAAAGATATGTTGATAGTCTTGTGAAGGGTTTGCAAACTGGTGTGGTTGATATATATGCTCATGCCTATATTGTCTGTGGCACCCCTGCTCATTATTTACATCATCCTCACACCCTTTCTTTTCCATTACATCACTACTGTCACTATGATTACCATCGTCATTTTAGCACTACTCATTATTCATGTTTTCACATAGTCTCATTTTCACTTGTCCATCTCCTCCATTGACATTGTTAGAGCACTGTTGTCATTTCTATTATTTCACTATGGTTATTGTCACACTGTTTCTCATTCTTCATTGACAAACAGAGTCCCATATCCACTTCTCCCTTGACAAATCTAAACTACCATTGCAAAGGTTGTATCCTACATTACAATCTTTTCTACTCATTTGTCAAAACCTTTTATAATCAAAGCAGTGACTGTTTTTATGCTAATCCACTCGACAGAGCCATTACCACTGTGGCTTGTTTTCCTATGATACTTTGATACATATGTGACATATTTGGGTTTTGAGCATACTTTGAAACTTTTGTCTTCACTACACCTATATCAACATACATATTGTAGACATCTTGTTTTCAAAGCCATGTCAGACACGGATTCAGTTTATGAGCATGAGTATGACAGTGATTCCACAGCAGAGGGTAATGTGCCACGGAGGTCTCACAAAAGTGGAAAAGGTGGTAAGCATCTTAGGGAGGAGCCTACTTCTTTGGCTCAATTGCAGGCTTGCCCGCTTGCAATGGATTGTTTTCAATGTCAGTCATGTTTTCAATACTGTGAGATGATTTCACAAACCCAGCATCATCGTGAACTAGCTCGTCTATTTGTTCTGCATTTACATGATGGCCGTGTAAACCTTGCCAGAGTAGATTTCATTCTGTCACCAGAGACTATTGCTCAGGCCACCGGGATACCAAATATACGAGAGGAATGGAACAAACGTCAGCAGTTAGAGAAATTCCACTATGAGCCATACATCAAACCTGGGTTTATGAGGCAGCTGAGCAGGGTTTTTCCTTTTAGATTCCTGAAGGATGATTTTGCACCATTGATGAAACTCATCATTTGGTATTTCAGTTGCGAGGGCAGATTCTCGCGTCTCTATGCATACCATGTCCGTTCGTTGATGCATTTCACGAGGGTACGTATGATGAGCATTCCATACTTCATGTATCGCAACATAGAGAGGATGACTATGTTTGTACAGAAGAAGACCCCAGCACAGCAGCATAGAAGTATATATCATTACACGCTGATCAAGAACGTAGTGGTTCATCAGTTGACACAGCAGGGCATTACCTGGGAGGATTTCATCTCCCGTGACTTCTTCACAGCGCCACAGCCACCTCCCGAGGTAGTTCATGATGAGGGAGAGCCTTCACACTAGCCTGACATTTTTGAGATCGAGCATATCAGTGCTCCGTTGTATGTGACATACCAGCGAGGCCACAGGGCCTTATTTTTAGCTACACGACGAGTACTATCTCCACTCGGTGTGGAAGGGGTCTCGTTGACTCCATCAGCAGAGCGAGTATTATCTCCACATGATGTGGAAGGGGTCTTGCCTTCTTCTTCAGCACAGGTACAGTTTCAGGACAGGGGCAAGAGGCCCATGCATGATGAGGGCCCTTCAGCAGGCCGAGACACTGATTTCACGTTCATCGATGTTGATGCGAGCTCTCCTAGCTCGAAATTGAAAGAGATCATCCAGGAGAAAAAGGCCAAGAATGACATGCTAAAAGAGAAATTGCAAAGGGCTCAATGGGTGATAAACTACCTGGAGCAGCGTAACAAACAGCTATAGGATGAACACACACTGTTAGAGCTACGGCGAATCCGTGAGGATCGACAATTGGCCCAGAAGAGACCTGGTGACATGACACCAGTTGAGCGAGAGACCGAACTCACGCATGTTAACATTCATCTGTAGAAGTTTTTGGCAAAGGCCAATAGAGACAAAGACATGCTTCATCACATGAAAGGTCATTATTGCGCCCGCATGCATGTCTGCAAAGCAAAAATGAAGATTCTTAAGAGAAGGTTGAGCAGAGCACTAAAACGGCGAAAGAGGCTTGATCCACTCCGAATTTTGGCCAAGGCTTCATTGGCTAGGCATGATACATGATGGAGGGTCTTCGCTCCAAATTTGAGCAAATTCGGAGAAATTTTTGTCCTTTTTGAAATATTTTGGTCTCAAAACAGATTTTTCAGCCATACGAGTAGCGCGTCGACGCGATCGCTTATGATTGGGACACTTGCTGGAGGAAAAATTTATATTTTTGGGTTTTTCATGGTAATTTATGCATGCTCCAGTATGGCTGAAGCATTTCATCAAGTTCTGGATGATCAAAGGGCCCAAAAACACCATGAAAACCACCTTTCTACCACCTTTTGCACCAGCAGGAAGTACTTCTGGGAGAATGAAGTTTTGGAGGGGAAAATGAGCTCCAAATTGGGAAATTTCACTTGGGTTGGATATCCAACATCTAGGGCTTTCCAACGAGCTATCATGAGCTCAATTTGGATGCAAGTAAGTGCCCCAAAAGAAGGCTGAAAAGCGCTCTACACATATGGCTCAGGCGCGCTACGCATATAGATTTTTGGCTGATTTTTCATTTTCCAGCTCAGAATTTCGGCCAGTTGGACCAGATTTGCTTGTGAATGTAATTTTTGAGTTGTCTTGATGTAATTTTATGGTTAGCATGTAACTTGGACTCACTTTTACCTATTCTAGATGATTCAGTCTTAGAAAAGTAAAAATCAAATGTAAGAATCAGTTTCCTTCCTTTTAGAGGCAAGTTGTTTGGATGCCTATATTCTAGCTCCTTGTTTAGAATTAGTTGGAACTGCTCCTAGAAGGAGGAATTCTACCCCTAGAGGTGTGGGAAGGGGTTTAGGAGGTCTATATGATGTAATTTCTGAAACATTCTAGAGGTTGGACTCTTGGGAAGATTTTGGCACACTATTGTACATATTTTTCATATTTTGGCTAAGGAAAGATCAAAGGTTTTGTAGCACCTGTTGAGATTCTTGTGGCTTTCAGTTATTGATGGTGTTTTCTCTCAGTTTATTGTAATTTCTTTCATGTTTAATGTATGTCATTCCCTTCATATGCTTCTGAAACTAAATAAATGAGTAAATGAGGTTGAATCCATTGTTTACAGTGCTCTGCCCTTAAATTTGTTTAGTTTTACATGTTTTCGCCTGTTTGGAGAGGATCCATGTTCTCCCTTGCCCTCTTCAGCTCCTTGTTGTTCTGATCCATCCATACACCTGATAAAAAACATCCAGACTACTACCTACCTTGCCCCAACTCGAATTCTGCAAAGATCTGGCCTTATCCCCGGACCGAAAATTGTTTTTCCCATTTTTTCAACAAAAACCCAAAAAATCAAAATCAAACTTTCTTATCTCTTTAATAGCCTAAAATCAGTATTCATTATAATTCATCTCAGCCCCTTTGAAGATTTTTTTCCGAGATAGACCCGGAGAGAGCCCTCTCCTATCCTCGTAGGGCTAGCTACGAGGCTGAGCGTGGTTTGATGTAGCCTTGAGTTTTACCTTATTTCAGCCTAAGGTAGATTTGAGCGCTAACAGAGTGCACAAGTATTGAAAGTATCTTAGCGAGGCAAGGGCAGGATGGATCTGGATGACAGTCTGTTCGATGATCGTGGAAGGATTCAGGTGATCTCTCCACATTTTATTACTGTACATGCTGTTCATAATGAAGAAGAACCATCTTGTTCCTAAAGTCACGTGTTAACATCTACTTGTATATGTGAAAAGATTATTATTTAAGCATTTATTATTGTTTACATGATGTTTCACATGGTTTTCACTGACATTTAGGGTAATTATATGTTGTACAACTAGATTTCCATGCATGTTTCTTCTTGGTTTTCAGGTTAAGGAGGAAGAAGGGTTGCTGGGGGTTTGGACCCCGCGGGATCTACATCAAACTTAGGATTACGGGGAGTTCTACTATCGATGTTATCTAGTTTTTAGCATACAAGTGTGGTTTTGTGAGTCCTTCTTGAATAGCATGCCCTGATCTGTGGAGGTTCTGACCCAACAAACCTCTAGGGTGTTTTTTCCTGAAATAGAACTAGCGACCATACTGAGGATCACATTTTTGTGATTCCCCTATTGGGTGGTTTCAGCTGTTTGAAAGGTTTCCAACAGTTTTAAGTATTATTTCCAGTCCATTTAACTTTTTCTCAGTCAGACTGAAGACCTGGTTCTTTATCCAGGCATGATCTCCTCTATTTTTTCATTATTTTCTTCTACAGACAGGGTTTTTTCTCTACACAGTCATGTATACCCGTTGTTTCTATCATAGGTGGTCGCATATACGTGGGTTTCCTTTGCCACAGTCGTGTCTACAAGCTGGTTGAAAAACTGTTAAAGCGTGTATGCCTGGGGGCAAATTTTGAAATTGTGGTTTTTAGCTTTTCTGGTCTCGTCTACCTATGGTGACCTGTTTCTATAGTGTTTTTTAATCTCTGGACTGTGTTTAAAATGTTTTTATGTCTATTTCTCTCTCCTTTTTGTGAATACTCTCTCGGTTGGTGAAATTTTTGGTTGTTACGTTTGCAATTTTGGTTTGAGTACCAAGGTCTTTTCTTGAAGATTCTTGGTTGTTCTGCTTAATCAGAACAGAGAGCTCCTGCTCATTTACTCTTTCCTTGTGTGTTGTTGTGCATTTTGATTTTTTACCTATTTGGTGCGTTTGGTTTCCTTGATGTTCAGTAGACTAGTTTTGTTGTAATTTTCGAAGAGTCTCTTTTTGATTCTTTGAATTTTTTTATTGCAAGTTTATACTATTGTACTGAGTTGATTTATTGAGTTTCTTGTCTTCATTTTTGCTCGTATAAAGCCCTGCTGCGAGAGTGGTATGGTTATATTTGAGCATTTTGTTGAAGTTATACTTGAAATTCAGAGTTTGTTTGACTTAGTTACTGGATAGTTCAATTGGTCTTCTTCAAATCTCTTTTTTATAAACTGAAACTAGCATATAGGTTAGGGAATCCACTTTCCATTGTATTTTACATACTAGCCTCCATTCAGATCACTTGCCATAGGGTCGATCCCATCAGGTCATGAGTATTACACCCATTTCACTTGCTGATTATTTAATCATGACTTGGTGGTAGAGCCTTCCTTTACATGGGCTTCCTAGTTAGTTCCTCGCTATCACTTGTTTCCCATGCTACGTTTTATGTATGCTCGGGATTCCTCTTTAGTCCCACCATGAATTCTGTGTTGAAGCTTCATTCTTCTTCTTCCTTACTATCATTTTTCTGGCTATTACCCTAGAGGCTCCCTGGTGTTGTGTAACCAGCTCCAAAAAGAGAAGAAAAGAGATATAAATGCCTTAGAAATGAGCCACTTCGAGGGGGCAACCTCCAATACATTACATAAATGAACAATTCTTGGATGATACAATTTAAAAAACCTCCTTTCTATATATAGGAGTCCATGGGGCCATGATGTAATCCTAGTGGGCCACAATGTAATCCTAGCCAGCCTAACAATAATAATTTAAGGGCACAATAATAAGAAAATGGGGGTTACAAGGGTACAATAACAACAATAAGGGGGGATACACTAACATAATAAGGGGCTACACTATTAATATAGGGACTTAACATGCCCCTCTCCTTCAAACAAGTGTTGTCCTCAATGCTTGATTATTTCTTGATGCTTCTGTATAAAATTCTCATCCTCCCATGTGAAATCTTCTACAGGAAAGTTCTTCAACTTGCTGAGATACTCTGAAATTGATCATACTTGTCAATTTCTTGTTTCTATGACTGCTTCATAAATTCTTTCAATGTCATGTTGATCTTCCTGTTGTTTCATTAGTTTCTGCACCAAAGTTGGGTTATCTTTTGAGAGTTGGATAACTTGTTGTTGATGCTCGATGTGATCTTCCACTAATTTATCATCCATATTTGCTATTATTTGATCCTTCAAACCATCCAACTTAGCCTCCATTTCTACTTTTAAACCATCTATTTCATCTTCAATTTCTCTTCGTAAGATCGAAACTTGTTGCACTTGGTACCGTAATTTTGATATCTCATCCTGCAATTCTTCCTCTTCATGCGTCATAATATAGATTTTTAAGGGTTTGATGGGTGTTGAATTATTTTTAGGAGGCATTTCAGAACCCAATACTGAAATATATGCTCAATAGGCCCTTGGAATCACTTCAAACTGATTTTTCAAACAAGATTTATGCAATTCGGAAAAAAAATACACACCTTTTTCTTGATTTAAGGAGCTCGATATTGAAATTGTATTATCTCTATGATTGCAGATCTTAAATATATGAAATTTAGCACTAAATTATCCCTATGAGTTATCTTTTGAATGCCATAGGTCTGATCTAATTTGGATTCCCCAAGACAACTTTGTGTCCAATCTCCCACAATGACCTAATTTTGGACTAGTTCAGTAGAGAAAACTTGTAGGAATTGCCACGTGTCACTGTTTTGTCCTTTGTCTCTAAAATTGATAGCCAAGAAACTACAATCTGTGTGCTTGCAACAAATTTTTACGGCACTCAAATCCACTGCCCAGAGAGAGAGTTATTGAAATTTTCCCACAATCACCTCTTTGAGATGAAATTCAGGAGCCTGAAAAAGCACTACCTTCCACAGATCATATCTCCAACAATATTGCGAACCAAGCTCTAAAATGTTTTGAAGAATTTCCTCAAAATTTCAGCTTCGCACCATATGAATTTCAGATTCTAAACCTTCGTAGAAAAAAATTTATAGTGAAAATTCCACGATGACCTGTTTAGGAGCTTGAAAAAATACCTGACTTCAAAAGATGATATCTCCGAAAATATTACGAACCAAGCTTTGAAATTTCTAGAAAATCTGCCTCAGGATTTCAGCTTCGGACCCTAAAAATTTCAGCTTCTGAAACTTCGTAGAAAAAAATTTATAGCGAAAATGGCACTATGACCTGTTTGGAGTTGCGAAACCCTAGAATCCAAACCTCTGATACGAAATGTTGTGTAACCAGCTCCAAAAAGAGAAGAAAAGAGATATAAACGCCTTAGAAATGAGCCAATTCGAGGGGAAATCTCTAATACATTACATAAATAAACTATTCTTGGATGATACAATTTACAAAACCTCCTTTCTATATATAGGAGTCCATGGGGCCATGATGTAATCCTAGTGGGCCACAATGTAATCCTAGCCGGCCTAACAATAATAATTTAAGGGCACAATAATAACAAAATGGGGGTTACAAGGGTACAATAATAACAATAAGGGGGGATACACTAACATAATAAGGGGCTACACTATTAATATAGGGACTTAAAACCTGGTGTTGTTGAGTTGTATTACTACATTGCATATTGGCTACTTTTTTATCCTGGCCTTTAGCTGGCTTCATTTGGACTCAATGTTTAAGCCAAATTTTGACCTTGACTGTCTGTAGAAGTTAACCATTGCATGCATTTAGCTATTGCGACTTGACACCCTTTTAGCCATACACGGAACATTCCTCTGAGTATCGCTTACCAATTTTCGCCACCTTGCATTAAGCATATGATCATTCCAATCCCAGGAACTAGTGCATTTGTTTCTTGATACTTGTTCTATCCATTGTACTATAGCATTATTTTATTCCTTTTCAGGCTTATTATATGAAAAAGATAAAAAAATAAAAATTAACAAAAAGAGCGGGAATGGGATATAACTTCGTAATTTTATGGCAGTACAGTGTCAGTTTGTCGCCCTTGAAAAAGCACATACACTTATATATTTTCTCCATTTGGGATGGTTTTATTTTCTGACCTAGGTTCAGCCTTTGCCTTGTTTCACTGGTCATTCCTCCCCAGGTTGGTTATCTCTTCCAATCATATGGAGAGTTTGTTTTGCCTCCTGCATAATAGACTTATACAGTGTCACTTTTTACTACCATGGTCATCACGAGCCATGCTTTTGTTAAAGGGAAGTCTAACCAAAGTTGGCCATTCTGCTGTGTCTCTTGAGTCATTATTCAGTCGGCCTTCCCAGTTTTGCCAGTATCTTGTTCTATCACATCAGATTTTTTTGGTCTTCTGCTTGTGCTGGTTTAAGAAGGTCTCCATTGACTTCTTGCTGGTGGGTTTGTCTCTTATCGACTACGACACAATCCTCTGAGAGTAAACCTAGAGCCGCACCCTGGCCCTATTTCCATCATTGATAGGTGACCTTGCACTCAGCATTGGATCATCATTATGGGTCTTTGATTGAGTGGTTTCCCCTATGTTCGATGTGAGCATACATTATCACACTTGGGATTCATGCAGTACCTTGATTTCCATTTGACCCTATTGGTGGATATCTCTCCTCTGTGTCAGCTTTCATTATTGGTTTATTCAGAGGGTTTCTTCCTTGCGCTAGCTTCATCTTGTGCATGTCGGAAACGTACTTCGGTTTGGTTCCGTCACTCTACTTCGTTCGATTCCTTCCAAATCTTGGCCTACGGGTTACACTCAGGCTGGACTAATGTGGGATGCCTTAATGCCTTCCTTCCAGTAGATCTTTTCCCATCGACTCCGACTCATTGCTATGGGAATAAGGTCTAGAGTCTTTTTGTCAGTACCTTAGGGTTTGCATTCATCAGTGGCAGACTCTTCGCTATCGACAATGGGGACTCATCATTGCCTCCTGATCGGTAGATTCTTTCAAGTGTTTGACTTCAAGTCATTCATTCGCACTTGTTAGATTGTACTGGGGCACCTTGACACTCATTTTTATTATTGGTGGGTTGTCTCGCATTGGTTAACTGTTTACATTATTGACCGGTAATCCAACGATTTCTCACATGTTCGACTTAAACTCATTTATTCCCATTGTGTAGAATTGTGCCATAGTGATTGGTGAAGACCTCGGGTTGCATCAACATTTCTCGGTTCACTTTTGACAGTCCATTCAGTTTCTACCAGTGATTCCATTCACCCTTATATGTTGCAGTGTCAGTACAACAGCATCCTATATGTTGGCTCCCGAGTTGTGTGATTTTACCATGTGTTCCACCCTTTATGATTTGGTACTTGGAGATTCAGTTACTTATATGATCAAACATCTATTTTCAGCATCACTGATTAGCTTTCTATATGTGATACTTAGACATTGATTCTGACTTGTACTTCCGGGCCATGCTTAGATGATTCATTGTGTACTTTCAGTTCAGCTATACTTGTATACATTTTGGATCTATTCTGTACTTTCGATATGATGTATTTTTGACTAAGCATGGGTATGCTCGCCTCAGCATGAGTTGACTCTCTATTTTCTTTCATTGGTTTTTGACAGGCTGAAATCTGGTGAAGTGCTCCCTTGTCCTTGCAAAGTTCTTTCTATGTGCATAATACATTTCGACCATCATGTACCCCTTCTGACCACATATATTAGGGGGCATCTGTTATAGCATCATTTCTCACCCTCATGTGATTCATGATTGTCTCTATGGCCTTGGGCACCCATTCCCACAGACTTGAATAAAATTCATAAAAAACAGTGTTAAAAATCCCATACACGGGTATGCCCAAACTTTTTCTGTTGTATACCCGAGTCCACATGTACTTTTCTACATATGCCATTAAAATCATTAAAAATATATATATATATATATATTCCCTATTTTTGGGTTCGGTTGATGGTTACTCTAGTAGTTCAACCACCCCAGCAGGTGGCCAACTGTTTCCAACTGATTGAAACTAATTTGAGGGAGTATAAAAGCCCCTCATGTGTATGGCCTAAGGGAGAGAGAGAAATTTATAAACATTATACTCTGTTGGAATTGCAATTCAAATCTGAATTCCCGTGCCTCCTGCACTTTCCCAAATTTTTACAGGAAACCCTTGTTTCCTGGAGATGTTCATCAGTTCATATGCCATCTCGAGTGCACAAGTCTTGAAAGTATCTTAGCGAGGCAAGGGCGGGACGGATCTGGACAACAGTTTGTTCGAAGATCATGGAACGATTCAGGTGATCTCTCCACATTTTATTACTGTACATGTTGTTCATAATGAAGAAGAACCATCTTGTTCCTGAAGTCACGTTTTAACATCTACTTGTATATGTGAAATGATTATTATTTAAGCATTTATTATTGTTTACATGATGTTTCACATGATTTTCACTGACATTTAGGGTAATTATATGCTGTACAACTAGATTTTCATGCACGTTTCTTCTTGTTTTTTAGGTTAAGGAGGAAGAAGGGTTGCTGGGGGTTTGGAACCCGCGGGATCTACATTAAAAGTAGGATTACGGGTGAGTTCTACTATCGATGTTATCTATTTTTTAGCATAAAAGTGTGGTTTTGTGAGTCCTTCTTGAATAGCATGCCCTGATCTATGGAGGTTTTTACCCAACAAACCTCTACGGTGTTTTTTCCCGAAACAGATCTTGCACTGCTTATGCCATTTCCAAACAAACCATCAAGAAGCAAGGCCTATATACTCCACTACCTACCCCTAGTCAACCTTGGGAATCAATCTCCATGGATTACATGTCGGGCCTGCCTTCTACTGAGAATGGAAATGACTGTGTTTTCATGGTCGTTGACAGATTCTCGAAGATGGCCATTATGGTGGCCTGTAAGAAGAATATCACAGCAAAATCCACTGCTAAACTTTTCTTTGAACAAGTGTGGGTGCAGTTTGGGATCCCACAGTCTATCATATCAGATCGAGATAGCAGGTTACTCAGCACATTTTGGTCCAGCCTCTGGTCAATGTTGGACACAAAGCTCACCAAGTCCACAGCCTTCCATCCCCAAATAGATGGCCAGACATAGGTTGTCAACAGAATGATTGTACACATTCTACGCATGTACAATTCAAAGCATCCATGCACATGGGACGAGATTCTCCCCTATGTACAACATAGTTATAACAGGGCTCTCCACAGTTCAATTCACCATAGCCCCTTTCAGGTTGGCTTGGGATTCGAGCCACTATGTCCCATTGACGTAGCCATGCCATTTACAGCTCCTCAGGCCGATTCAGCTCATGTCCAGTCTGAAGTTGACAAAGAAAGTAGCTTCATCAAGCACATTGAACACATCCGCCAACATGTTCATGATATATTGGACAGAGCCAATGCGAAGTACAAGCAGTTCCATGATCAACACCGAGTGCCACACAACTTCCAGGTGGGTGACAAAGCATGGCTACATTTGCAGAAGGAGCGCCTCACAGGAGCCCACCGCAAGCTTCGCCCGCTCCGATATGGATCGTACACTATCACCAAGGATGTAGGGAACAATGCCTTCGAGCTTAGTATTCCTCCATTCCTTGGTTTGCACCCAGTCTTCAATGTGGATCACCTTCGTCCTTACTTCCCAACTCTACTGGACACCTCGGACATTGCAGAACAACTCACACCAACAGAGTTAAACCCAAATTGCATGGAATAGGACACCACAGACTGTATCATGGACATGCAAATCATGAAAACTTGCCAAAAAAATATCCAACTGTATCGATGTTGAGCCCCAAGATTGTTCTTTCTTCCATCATACTTCACTCCATTTTCTTTTGTCCATTGTTATCCCAGGCTCAAATGATCAATGAAATTAGTTAAAATTTCTTTAAGAATGAATATCATGGCTAACTTGCTAAGTTTTGTGATTTTTTCATTGTAATACATTTTGAACTAAAACTAGCTACAGAAGGCACACATTCCATAGCTAGTTGCCAATTCTGTAGCCGTCTTCACATTCAAGCATGTTCCAGGTGTCCTCTCAGGAAAAGCCACACATGGGTATATTCCACATCATGTCCTCAACGTTTTTTGCTCACCATGAAGATTGAACGGAATTCTCGACATGGTTTTGTACGTGGGAACTCACACAAGGAGACAGACTCCTAATAGGACAAGGACAGTCCAGATGTCCTTTGTCATTTTACACTGCCACCTTTACAGTTCTAGTCCGATTTTGATACGAAAAAACAATGATCCCCGTATTATCTCAAGTTCTGTTATGAAGATTTGCTATAAATGTAACTCAGGAAACTGAGAGACAAGTTCTAGATTTTGATTAGATTTCATGGATTGACTGTTATATTTCTGAAGACCAAGAATACTGTGTTTTAAGTTATTTTCCTTTAATTAAGAAGACAACATTTCTTTGAACGCGTTGAGTTGATCTTGAGCTAGATTTCGTGCTACTCTGGTGGTAGAGGGCCCCTACCTCCTGAGCAACTTTACTTTTGCAATTTAGATAAGTATCTTAGTTCGTTTTCAAGTTTTTGAAGTTTACGTTCATAGTTAATTTCATTAATCATTATAGCTATACTTTTTCTAAGAAACTCTTCCAAAAGATCATTACAATGAATAATAAATGGCTGTAGTGTTATAGATTTTATTTGCAATTCCTTTCATTCATTATCATAGTTAAACATACTCTAGTAAACTCTTCCAAGATATCATTATGATGACTAAGGCATAACTGTGATACTGTAGGATTCATTTTCTTGTTTACACTAAGTAGCATAACTAATCTTACTCTTAAAAATCTCTTCCAAAACATCATAACAATGAGTAGGAAATAACTGTGATGTCTTAGTTTTTAATTGTATTTGCTTTCAGTTTTTATGTTTGTATTCAATTGCGTTGAATTGTACAGCCAGGATTGTTCTAAAAATCTCTTCCAAAATACCATTCATGATGAATGAACCAGGCTGTAGAATCCCATAGATTAATTGCATGATAACTTAGTTAGAGTACTCCGGAGGAAAATTGCATTTAATTCATGCTCTGTTATTTCATTTCAAGTCTGATAATGGCTTTTTAGTTTAGCACTGTTCACTGTAGACTAGTAGCACTCTAGTTCAGTTCTATCTTATCTCATTGTATTTACATTCCACGTTTAGTTGCCTTCCATTGCATTTTAAATTGCATTAGTTGTTAAAATTAAATACCACGGTCTTCATTATTTACAAAACTTCTTTTGTTCCAAACCTATATTAACTCATAATCATCTGGATAGAAGATAGTATCAGTCTAAGGCCTAGAGTACTTTTGTAACCTTTTTACCATTTCACAAACAAGCCTTTCCTCAAAGACTATTCTAAAGGGAAATCTATAACTTTTGAGTAAGGTTTAGTGGTGTTAAACTAAGTTGCAGAATAGAATTAGGAGCTAGTTTTAGAGTAGAGATCTTATGATGTTACAAATGTTCTTTTCCAAATATGTTTCAATAAACCTTTAAATCATGGATGAGATGTTGTATCATTATAAGCTGATTGTTTAATTGTTTAGTTAGGAGAACTTTATTTACACTTAGCTACCCATTTCTCAAGATCTTCCAAAACATCTTTAATGAATGAATTGGACAAGTTAAGTTCATGTTGTGATTTATTTTCTTGAAGACGTTATCAAGCTTTGTGTTTTTCTAAGTCATAGTTTAGGTTTGGTTCTATTTCAGTATTATCATTTGTCATTTGTCATCAATAATTTAGGCTTCACTCTGTTTTTAACCAGTAGCTTCTTTCCACCAGCATTTATTTCTTTCCCTTGTGAACATAAAACCATAAAAAAACCCAAAAAATCATAAAACACTAGACACGACGCAGTAAGAAACAAACACCTAGGCACATATAGTGCACCACACTTCAGCAGTTTACCAACCCTGGTTGAAAATTAAATGAACTCAATTTAGGAGACTAGGTTGAGCACAAACATTTTGGCGCCGTTGTCGGGGAAGTGAAAACTAGGTAACCTTTGTTTCTTAACTCCCAAAAACAATGATATGCATAGAGAGAGACACTCAAGGAGTAGATTCATAAGAAGCAGAAGCAGAAGTTTGATTCCTAGAAAACCACTTGTTTCACCTAGACCAAGAGCTAGTACACCTTCAACTCAGACCCACATTCCATATTTTACTGATCCTAGACTTCTAGAAGACCTAAGATCAGATATTCCATTAGAGAGACCTTCCACTTCATCCAATAAACCTGTCTTAGGAGAAGATCCAAGGACTCCTGTTAGGGACACAAACTTTTCCACTTCCACAGAAGAATTAACCATGGCAGAAGAAGGGGGAGGAGGAGTCTTTAATGGATAACACACATTATTTGGAGGGGGTAGAGGTATAGGTAGAGGAGAAGGAGCTAGAGGTGCAGAATGAGAAGGAGGTAGAGGAAGAGGTAGAAGAGAAATGGGAAGCTCTTTTGGGTTTCCTATAGTAGATGAAGAAACAAATACAACCATGAAAAACATTTCACCCTCTGTCCTTCCAAACTTCTATGGACTTAAAACTGAAGATCCTGAAACCTTCATATTTGAATTTGAAGTCCTGTGTAGAACTTATGACTACTTACAAGATGCTCAAAAACTTAAACTATTTCCTTTAACATTGAAAGGAGCAGCATTGAAGTGGTTTATGAGTTTGATTAAAAATTCTATTAGGACATGGGAAGACATGAAACAAGAATTTCTAGAGAGGTATTTGGATTATTGTATGCCAGTCAATCATAAGGAGGAAGTGTTTAATATGTTACAAAAATAAGATGAAAACTTGGAAGATTTGTTGGAGAGATTTCATTACAACATCAAAAGAGAAAAAATGGAAAACTTAGATCAATACACCTTAAAAGCTCTTTTTTTGAAAGCAATTAGGGATTAATGGTTGGATACCCTTAACATGATGGGAAAAGGGGATATATCACAGCTCACATTACCTAAAATATCTGAGTTATGTATCAACCTTTCAAGAGGGAAATATAAAACTGTAAAATGTCCAAGAGATCTTACTCTTGCAAGAGAAATTAAGTCTGCTTCTGGGACAGTAAGTAGGGCAGAAATAGGACATATGCTCGATGATTTCAAATCTGACATCTTAGGGAGTCTTAGTGAAAAAATATACACCCTTAAGTTACAAAACAAGAAAAAATCTGAATCTGATGCCTTAGCAATATTTTGTCCCAAATGTAGAAAGAAACATGCCTTGAGAGAGTGCCCTTTGGATGTAAAAGTTGTAGAGACCTGTGTCATTTGTTCTGAAAAACATCAAACCAAGAATTTTCCTTCCCTTCCTAGTCTCAAAGCTGTCTTTCAAGAGGAAACTCCTACAAAGTCCACAGAATCTCTCAATTTTGTCTCTAGAAGGCCTTGGCAAGGACCTCAAACACAAGGATTCCATGATCAAATGTATAACCACCCTCCACCAAATTGGAATTATTGGTAGCAACCTTGGCCTCAATTTCAAAATCAATCTCAAGCTTGGGCACAAGGAGCACAAAGTCCCTATGGAAGATACTCTCAATACTATCAGTATCCACCATCCTATCCACCATACCCACATTTTTCTCCTCAAAATCCTCAACAAAATTTTCAAGAAAATCCTCAACAACATCATCAGAACCTACCACATCAAAATCAACCGCTTCCATTACCATTTCCTCAAAAATCAAATCAGTTGCCTTCTCAACCCATACCAAACCCCAACAATAAAAATCCTCAGAACACATACATGATAGAAGGCCAACAGTTTCCAACTTATTTAATTACTCCTTTAGACCTTAGTGATGTTCAACTTAGGTCTGGAAGAATAATTCAAAAGAGGAAACCTTCTGTGATCATACAAGAACAAGATAACTCTAAGGAAGATTCTCTACAGGTGAATAAAATTCTTGAGGAAGACACATCTTTTCAAGACCCAAATATTGAAAAATTAAAGCAAAAAGAACCAATAATTTCAACTCCTGTATTAGAGCAACCATCAACATCTACTTCTACACCTCCCTTTCCAGAAAGATTACAAATTGATAGAGGTGTAGAAAAACAAATTATGGTGCCTAATTATGATTTCCTAGATGAGCTAAGAAATGTTTGCATTAAGATTCCATTATTACAAGCCATCAAGGAAATTCCAATTTTAGCCAAAACAATAAAGGAGTTGAGCATGAAGAAAACAAGAAAAAGAATAAGAGAGACAAAGAAAATTCAACTGGTATAAAAAATAGTAGACATTATGATGGGTAAGATTGTTATTCCAAAGTATCTAGACCCAGGAAATCCAGTTGTTAAAATTCACATGAATGGAATTGAAATCCAAAACACACTCATTGATTTAGGAGCAGCAATCAATATCATGAGTAGACAAATCATGGATAAACTGAAACTTCCTAATCTTCTCTTTACACCCACATT
Source organism: Pinus albicaulis (assembly GCA_034641835.2). Classification (NCBI taxonomy): domain Eukaryota; kingdom Viridiplantae; phylum Streptophyta; class Pinopsida; order Pinales; family Pinaceae; genus Pinus; species Pinus albicaulis. Next base: position 1,148,434,065 of record CM076583.1, read on the forward strand.
ATTACAATTAGCAGACAGATCTGTGATCAAACCTGATGGGGTAATAGAATACATTCCAGTGTCCCTAGATTCTTGGGAGTACCCTGTGGATTTCATGATCCTAACTCCTAAGAATAATCTAGGAGGACATCCTGTTATATTAGGAAGACCTTGGTTGGCTACAGCTGATGCTTTTATTAGTTGTAGATCTGGTGATATGTACATCTTTGATGGTAGTTCAACTAAGAAATTCACTTTGTATCCTCCAGAAAGGACAATTACAGATTTAGATGATACTCAATGGATAGAGGATGAAGAAGACTTACAACCTCTCTTCACAATTTCAGAAATTAGTGAAGATAATCAAATTCTGAATACTCTAGAAAAATTTGAATCCTATTCAGAATACAAACATGAACCATTTCAAGAAGGATCCAACATTGAGTTTTTGTCATCAAGGCAGATGTCTCTTCATTTGGTAGCTCTACAAGTTCTTTCTTCCATCATACTTCACTCCATCTTCTTTTGTCCATTGTTATCCCAGGCTCAAATGATCAATGAAATTAGTTAAAATTGCTTTAAGAATTAATATCATGGCTAACTTGCTAAGTTTTGTGATTTTGTCATTGTAATACATTTTGAACTGAAACTAGCTACAGAATGCAGACATTCCGTAGCTAGTTGCCAATTCTACAGCTGTCTTCACGTTCAAACATGTTCTAGGTGTTCTCTCAGGAAAAGCCACACATGGTTATATTCCACATCATGTCCTCAGTGTTTGTTGCTCACCATGAAGATTGAACGGAATTCTGGACATGGTTTTGTACGTGGGAACTCACACAAGGAGACAGACTCCTAATAGGACAAGGATAGTCCAGATGTCCTTTGTCATTTTACGCTGCCACCTTTAGAGTTCTAGTCTGATTTTGATATGAAAAGACAATGATCCCCGTATTATCTCAAGTTCTGTTATGAAGATTTGCTATAAATGTAACTCGGGAAACCGAGAGACAAGTTCTAGATTTTGATTAGATTTCGTGGATTGACTGCTATATTTCTGAAGACCGAGAATACTGTGTTTTAAGTTATTTTCCTTTAATGAAGAAGAAAACATTTCTTTGAACGCATTGAGTTGATCTTGAGCTAGATTTCGTGCTACTCTGGTGGTAGAGGGCCCCTGCCTCCTGAGCAACTTTACTTTTGCAATTTAGATAAGTATCTTAGTTCGTTTTCAAGTTTTTGAAGTTTACGTTCATAGTTAATTTCATTAATCATTATAGCTATACTTGTTCTAATAAACTCTTCCAAAATATCATTACGATGAATAAGAAATGGCTGTAGTGTTATAGATTTTATTTGCAATTCCTTTCGTTCATTATCATAGTTAAACTTACTCTAGTAAACTCTTCCAAGATATCATTATGATGACTAAGGCATAACTGTGATACTGTAGGATTCATTTGCTTGTTTACACTAAGTAGCATAGCTAATCTTACTCTTGAAAAGCTCTTCCAAAACATCATAACAATGAGTAGGAAATAGCTGTGATGTCTTAGTTTTTAATTGTATTTGCTTTCAGTTTTATGTTTGTATTCAATTGCATTGAATTGTACAGCCAGGATTGTTCTAACAAGCTCTTCCAAAATACCATTCATGATGAACGAAACAGGTTGTAGAATCCCATAGATTAATTGCATGATAACTTAGTTAGAGTACTCCAGAGGCAAATTGCATTTAATTCATGCTCTGTTATTTCATTTCAAGTCTGATAATGGATTTTTAGTTTAGCACTGTTCACTGTAGACTAGTAGCACTCTAGTTTAGTTCTAGCTTAGCTCACTGTATTTACATTCCACGTTTAGTTGCCATCCATTACATTTTCAATTGCATTAGTTGTTAAACTTAAATACCACGGTCTTCATTATTTACAAAACTTCTTTTGTTCCAAACCTATATTAACTCATAATCATCTGGACAAAAGATAGTATCAGTCTAAGGCCTGGAGTACTTTTGTAACATTTTTACCATTTCACAAACAAGCCTTTCCTCAAAGACTATTCTAAAAGGAAATTTGTAACTTTTGAGTAAGGTTTAGTGGTGTTAAACTAAGTTGCAGAATAGAATTAGGAGCTAGTTTTAGAGTAAAGATCTTATGATGTTACAAATGTTCTTTTCCAAAAATGTTTCAATAAACCTTTAAATCATGGATGAGATGTTGTATCGTTATAATTTGATTGTTTAATTGTTTAGTTAGGATAACTTTATTTACACTTAGCTGCCCATTTCTCAAGCTCTTCCAAAACATCTTTAATGAATGAATTGGACAAGTTAAGTTCGTGTTGTGATTTATTTTCTTGAAGTCATTATCAAGCTTTGTATTTCGCTAAGTCATAGTTTAGGTTTGGTTCTGTTTCAGTATTAGCATTTGTCATTTGTCATCAATAATTTAGGCTTCACTCTGTTTTTAACCAGTAGCTTCTTTCCACCAGCATTTAGTTCTTTACCTTGTGAACATAAAACCATAAAAAAACCCAAAAACATCATAAAACACTAGACACAATGTAGTAAGAAACAAACACCTAGGCACATATAGTGCACCACACTTCAGCAGTTTACCAACCCTGGTTGAAAATTAAAAGAACTCAATTTAGGAGACTAGGTTGAGCACAAACAATCGGGTTGTCAAAGCTGGCCAACTCTTGCACCAGGGAAAGTGGTTCACCAGGGACCAAGTTCAGCAGAAATTTCCTCATCTCATGGAGGAACTTAATGCAATGGGGACCATTGTTTCCTAAGGGGGGAGGAATGATCTAGGTGGATATTGGTGGCCACCCGCCTATTCCATTTGGGCCCCCACCATTGTCTCTTTCATTTTTTCAGTTTCGTCATAACTTACTATTTTTAGCAGTTTTTCAGGTCCTGAACTTCTAAAGCCATTTTGAGGCCCTAAACGATGTTTTTTGGGCATCGCACGCCTTTAGAGAATATCATTCCATTTCAGAATTATATTCATGGCGAAATTTGTATTCCTCATATAGATATTTCTAATGATGTATCATGTGCGTCAAACAGAGATAGTATGCCAAAGTTACATCCCTGGGAAGTTGAAACGCCAATTTACCCAAACGGGGCCCATATTTTTTACGCTTCATCTCCTAGGGTTATGTTCTTGGATGTTTATGGTTCTCCATTTTTTATCAATAATAAACAGGCCCTCGAGCCTCATTGTAATGGAGTTCAGAGGCCTGTAGCCACCACATGTCTTCTCAGAGATAGCTACCAGCGCCCTAGCTAGTTTTATTTCCATTCTGTCTGTAAGCAAACTTCAGTTCTTTGATATTAATAAAATGAAGTGTTATTTCCACTTCATCTCTAGAGTTATGGTTATATGTTTATTCTATTGCGTTCCTGCATAAATCCAAATCACTTGGACTGAAGGAGACCAATTCAATTTGGATTTTTGTGAAGCAAATGAAAAAAATTTGGTTGTCTGCCCTATGCGCCGTGACAGTGGCCTAGTGTGCTGGGACCATTGTATGCACTGCGCCAGTTCAAAAATGCACAGTGGTGAGTGGCATTATGCACCGCGCTCAACCAGTGCACCGCGCCCAATGCCCAATGCATCGTGACAGTAAACTTCACCCACAGTCCACCCTTCAAACACTGTTTCGCCCTCCACGATTTGTCTTTGGCTGTTTGATGAATTTGGCATGAAAATGAAGTTTTTCATTTGGAAAGATCTTATATATACAAATGATTTTGATTTCTGATTTGAAAAACCCACTTTGTAAAGTCTGAAAACTTTAGCACTTTTCACATGAACTCTATTTTTGTTTCCTTTGTACTTTTTGATTTTTGGGCTGAATGATGAATCTCTTGTATATCTTTGCAGGGATAGCTGGCATGGGGCTTTGGAAAAGGTGACCAATGCTACGCCTGAAGGAATTTACAATTGAAAAAATTTTGAAAATTACATTGCATTTATTACAAACAGATAAAATAGACAATTTTTCTTCAAAACATAGTTTTGAAGAAAAATCATTATCAAACATTATGACGATGAAATTTTTATAGTGACACTTTATTTGGATCTTCCTCATGTGCCTGCTAACATTATTAGAAATTCTGAAGACTAAATTAATGAAACCCTAGACCTAATGAGACTAAAAACCCTAAAATGACTTTTTGTTGACCACGAGACCAAAAATGACTGTAAATGATTGTAAATGATTTTAATGAACAAACACGTACCAACAAGTACATGACATGGGGGATATGAGTGACAAGACCCCACCCTCATATTATCCTTGCTCCTAATGGAATGCAGCTGACTGAGTTGAATGAGACATCTAAAAAAAAATGCAATAAGAGAAATTTGATCTCTGACGGAGGGATGAAGATACCGACTCTAACATTGTCTCCAATGGGGATGGTAGCTCCTTGGAGTTGCCAAGAACTACATATTTCTATGAGAGTAGGCAATGACTTCATCCATTAGGCTATGGAGTCCATAACTTCAACAAATCAACCCAAGACTCTTGACTCATTTTATTGACTGAAAATTTGACTCAAACTGACCGAATTTTGAAACCAAAATGACTGAAAGACCTGACTTGAAAAACTCAAACCAAAGCTGAAATCAATCTTCAGAGTTATAGCCTTCACCTCGGGCCCCAAACTGAAGAAAATATCATAGCACACACTTGCAATGAAACTGAAATAAATGGTATGTACGGTGACAATGTAAACAATAGAAAACATTTCAGAAATGATACCGCTTGAGCAGCCGACCATTGACTGGCCCTCCTGGACAATATTCCCCATTCATCTCTTTTAGAAGAAAAGCATTCTGACCCCGATATGCAGCAATTTTAAAGGGTCCTTTCCAGAGATTTTCTAACTTACCATGCTTACACTTTTCCTCATTTCTTGCATCCCATTTCAACACCACCTCTTCCAGTTGAAATTTGTTCGCTTTGGCTTTTATTTCATATATTTTCTTAATTCTCTCTTGCAGCTTGAATGTGTTTTGCAAAAATTCTTCTCTCGTATGTTGCAAATGGATCATTTGATTTATTCTTCTTTGCATATGATCATCTTCACTGCCATTTTCATGTAGAATTTTGACCACTGGAACTACAAGAGAGGTAGGAAACACCGTGTCAACTCCATATACTAGCTCAAAAGGGGACATAACAATGGATTTATTTTGACTCACTCGATCTGCCCAAAGTGCATTGACAATCTTCTTATGCCAATTTTTCTTGTTTATTTCCAGCAACTTTTTAATAATGCTGACCAAATATTTGTTGGAAGACTCCGCCAATCCGTTGCCTTGTGGATGATAAGCAGTTGAGTGTCCCTGTTAGGTCCCTATATTACTAGTATAGTCCCTTATTGTTGTTAGTGTAACCCCCTTATTGTTATTATTGTACCCTTTTAACCCCCATTTTGTTATTATTCTGCCCTTAAATTATTATTGTTAGGTCGGCTAGGATTACATTGTGGCCCACTAGGATTACATTATGGCCCCATGGACTCCTATATATAGAAAGGAGGTTTTGTAAATTGAATCATCCAAGAATTGTTCATTCATGTAATGTATTGGAGGTTGCCCCCTCGAATTTTCTTATTTCTAAGGCATAGATATCTCTTTTCTTCCCTATTTTTGGAGCTGGTTACACAACATTTGGTATCAGAGCTTGGGAATCTAGGGTTTCGCTGCTCTAAACAGGTCATCGTGGTATTTTCGCTATAACTTATTTTCTGCGAAGTTTCAGAAGCTAAAATTTTTAGGGTGCGAAGCTAAAATCCTGAGGAATATTGTATAAAAATTTCAGATCTTGGTTCGCAATATTTTCGGAGATATCATCTATGGAAGTTAGGTCTTTTTTCAAGATCCTAAATAGGTCATCCTGGAATTTTCACTATAACTTTTTTTCTAAGAAGGTTCAGAATCTGAAATTCATACAGTGCGAAGCTGAAATCCTAAGGAAATTCTTCAAAAAATTTCAGATCTTGGTTCGTAATATTTTTGGAGATATGATCTTTGTAAGGTAGTGATTTTTCAGGCTCCTAAATTTCATCTCAAAGAGGTGATCGTGGGAAAAGTTCAATAACTCTCTCTTTGGGCAGTGGATTTGAGTGCCATAAAAATTGGCCAAAATTACACGGAATGAAGTTTCTTGGCTATCAATTTTAGAGACAAAGGACGAAACAGTGACACGTGGCGAGTCCTACAAATTTTCTCTATTGAACCAGTCTAGAATTAGGTCATTGTGGGAGATTGGACACAAAGTTGTCTTGGGGAATCCAAATTAGATCAAACCTATGGAATTTGAAAGAAGCTTCAGAAGGCTACTAAAGGGCTGAATTTCAGATATTGAATATTTTCAATTACAGAGATAATTCAATTTCAATATCGAGCTCCTCAAAGCAAGTAAAAGAATAGGTATCAATATTGGATTCTAAAATGGCGCCTAAAAAGAATTCAACACCCATTAAGCCTTCAGAAGGCTCTACCATTACTTATGAAGATGAAGAATTGCAACATGATCTATCAAAATTACAAGAGAAAGTGCAACAAATTTCACTCTCACAAAGAGCAACAAAAAATGAAATGGAAGTTTTGAAGAAAGGCATGGAAGTGAAGATGGACGATTTGAAGAAAGGCATGGAAGCTAATATGGATGGCGTGGAAGCTAAGATGGATGTGGCGTGCAAGCTAAGATGGATGGCGTGGAAGTTAAGATGGATGGCATGGAGGCTGGCATGGAATCTAAGATGGATGACATGGAAGCTAAGATCGATGAGAAAATGGAAAACATGAAGAATTTTCTAAAAGAAGACATGGAAGGTTTGACAAAGTTGATACAAGAAAGGTTTCCTAATGGTGAAAAGATAGTAGAAGAACCTCATGATGAGAACACAATAAATGTTAATTATGATTTCATAAACTCTAATGTTGGCGGGAAGAACCACCATATTCCAAAGATGGATATGAGGAAGTTTGATGGAAAGGATCCTGTAACATGGATACTACAGATGGAGCAATATTTTGATCTCCATAACGTGCAAAACACACAAAAGGTACGCATTGCAACTTTACATATAGAACAAAATACATTTGTATGGTATCAATGGCTTTGCTCCCGTAAAAAAATTGTCACTTGGTCAATTTTTACGGAGGAAATGATAGCACATTATGAGGATACAAAGAGCAACACCTTCTTTAGCCAATTGGTAAATCTCAAACAAAAGGGTTTAGTGGGGCAGCACATTGAGGAGTTCCAAAAATTGAATATAAGGGTAACTGATATTCCAGAGGAACACAGGATCGATCTCTTCATAGGCACTTTAAAGGATAACATCCAACATGAAGTTCGCGTTTTGGAACCGGATTCATTGGAGAAGGCATTCAGGTTGGCATAAAAGTTGAATGTAAAATGATGGCGACAAGGAAGCCTACCACTCAATTCTACAAAGAAGGAAGTGTTGCTACGCCTAG